>OZ057399.1:62352053-62962990 GCA_964056695.1 Melieria picta
GTCAGTGTGTTTTCATTGAATTTAACCTCTCTCGCTTCAGCAATTCAATTTTCCTCCCCTCCTCCTCGCAAACCAACTGGGCTGCATCTTCCAGCCGTGTGTCCGCTCTTAGCATTGCTAAATCGAGTTAAATGCTGCTTTGGTTTTTCCTACTCGCGCCGCAACTACATTAAATGTAATTGGCCGCTGCCTGGCGCGCCATTGTGTGCCTTATTATGTTGCTTTGATAGTTATTGTTGTTAGCAATATGTTGTAATAGCGCGAACGTATGCAGCAACAACGGCAACAACATGTGCAAGTCACCAGCGCAGAAAAGCACAATTTGCATGTGGCGGCCTGTTTTTGTGTGTTTGTCTGTTAATTTAACCTTCTCGCTAAAATGCTTTAAAACCACGCTCGTCTCTGCCCCACCGTCGACTTTCGGTGCTGCGTAAAATTTTGTTTGCTTTTAGTTTAATTTCCTACGCTACTTAGTTGTTGCCCTTTGCAGTGTTGGCAGGGGCCAGTGACGCCGTCAGTCAGCCTAGCGGAGCTGTTGCTTTCGTTGCTATTTTCTGGCGTCGTTTCAGTCTTTTTGTAGCTTTGAAGCTCCACAAACTCTAATGGCGACTTGAAAAAGTGCACACATTTTGCATTTCGAAACCTCGATTCGCTGGGCTGATCAACGAACTCATTGACTGATTGACGGGCTGTTTGGCGCAGCTCGCTGCTGGTTTCAACCCCTTAACTGTTGCTGTCTTTGTCGCCGTGTGCTGACGTCGCTGTCTGTGTCGTCGCCGTCATTTTTGCTATTGCTGTCTGCTATTGCCTTCTCCTTTTGTGTTTAGCATTTGTATTAATTGACTTTTGACTCTGTTTGGCGAGCGGAAGGCACACATTTGCGTGGACTTTGACTGCGGCTCATTGACGTCGCACAGATTTCTGATATTATTTACATTGTTTTTTGTTTTGTGTGTTGAATGCCAGTGAAGACAACTCGACACTGCGATTTAGCTGGGCTTTGCTTTTTCAAAACTAGCCGGCCATTGTAAAGGGAAGTGCGATTTCTATCTGCCACTGCAGCAAGTGACCTTTGCAACGTGCACCTCCTCAGCGGCAAAAGCATCCCACACCGATGTGAGGTGGCGCAGTTAGACGCGTGTGTGTGAGTTTCACAGCGCCGAAATGCTGCGCACACGCCACACGCTGGCCAAGGACAGCTGCTGACGTTGAGACAGTGTAACATTTTCTTTCTCATTTGTTGGCTATTTTTAGTAGTTTATTTTACAAAAATTAAAATTTTCGTTGATAAGGGACAATTTGTGATTTTGTGTCAAGTTGTATATAAATTTATATAGCATTCTGCTTTTATATTTTCATATTTTAATTCTTTCTTAAAATATTTAAATAGTTAATTTACTGATATGTTACTATAATTTATTTTGCAATTTTATTTTATATTAATTTCCAATCAATTTTCTCTTATGAATAAATTATTTTATTTTTATATGCTCACATTTCTATCTATAATGTTTTCTTTGTGCTTTCTTTCCTTGCAGATGGACAATGTAGAGATACGCAAGCGTCGCGGCTCCTTGCATTTTATACGCTTTCAAACTACCGACATGAGCAAT
The DNA here is from genome assembly GCA_964056695.1 of Melieria picta. NCBI lineage: Eukaryota > Metazoa > Arthropoda > Insecta > Diptera > Ulidiidae > Melieria > Melieria picta. Next base: position 62,353,667 of record OZ057399.1, read on the forward strand.
TTCCTTTCGCTGGCCAAGCAGAAGGGCATGGCCGAGCTGGTTACAACAGTATGTGCCACCGGTGGCGGTGCCTTCAAATTTGAAAACGAATTTCGTCAGGTATGCATAGCATTTGTTGGCGGTTTTTCCATTTGCCATTCAACTAAACATATGATTGAAAACCTACTTCGTACAGCAAGTGAACATGAAGCTGGCCAAGTTCGACGAGCTGGACACGCTAATCAAGGGTATTCTCTTTGCCGAGGTGCAGAATCGCACCGAGTGCTACTACTATGAAAATGCCAGAGAAATATTGTGAGTACTTAGAGACGCCCGCAGTCGTAGGCGTTTTGCTAAGCGTATCCGTGTTGTGTTTGCAGAAAGAGCGAGAAACGCGCCTTTGACTTTTCCAAACCATATCCATTTATTTTGGTGAACGTGGGGTCGGGTGTGTCAATTTTGGCTGTCTACGGGCCGGACAACTACAAGCGCGTTTCGGGTACCAGGTAAAGCAACTTTAGTTTATCTATTCTATTAGTTTTCGGCTCATTTGACCAACTACTTTCTTTACAGTTTAGGCGGCGGCACATTCCTTGGACTCTGTTGCCTACTTACGGGCTGCAATACATTCGAAGAAGCTATACAGCTGGCCACCAAAGGTGACAACCGCAAGGTGGACAAGCTGGTGCGGGATATCTATGGCGGCGACTATGATCGCTTTGGCCTGACGGGTGATTTGGTGGCCTCAAGGTGATTGTCAATGACACATGTGATGTGATTTCCAATGCACTATAGTGTACACTCGCTTTTTCTCGCTTGCAGCTTCGGTCAAATGCACATCAAGGATAAGCGCTCATCAGTGTCGCGCGAGGATCTCGCCAACGCCACGCTGGTGACAATCACCAACAATATTGGCTCAATTGCACGCATGTGTGCACTGAATGAGAAAATGGATAAGGTTAGGCAAATTCAATGGCGTTCGAAAAAGATCGAAATGCGTCTTGTGTAGTCAATCATCTGTTTATGTATTTCACAATTCTTGCAGGTTGTGTTCGTTGGTAATTTCTTGCGCGTTAACCCCATTTCGATGAAATTGCTCGCTTACGCCATGGAGTTTTGGTCCAACGGCACGCTGAAAGCACTATTTCTGGAGCACGAAGGCTACTTTGGCGCCTTGGGCTGTCTGTTGCAGTTCAACGGCGAAATCGCCGCCGCGCTCAGTGAAAACGCAGAGAACGCACAAAAATCGCAGCCAACCAACAGCACTGCGAATCCCGCACAATCGTCCACATCATCAGCGGCAGCGCCCAAGCCGACGTCCAGCCAAGCACCAAACATCCACAACACATTAAGCACGGCGCCCGATATGCCGCACGCCAACAGTGATAGTTGAAGCACAGGGACTGTTTGTTTGTAGTTAGCCTTTACTTAAAAACAAAAAGAAACAAATACAAATTGTGCGAAGCTACAAAAAGCAACATTAACCACCACACACACACATACAACATACACACATCTGTCTGACCAAGTCGGACAACGCTAAAGCGGTGCAACGAACAAAATCAGCTACTAGCGACAGAAACAAAAGAGCGATTCTCTGTTTCTGAACAACACTTTGCACACTTCTCCAGTTTCAACTTTGCACATCGTAGACTTAAAACAGTTAAAGTAGCTATTGGGCAGCCAGAATGGCAACGCGCAACCCACACACACACACACACACATACACACACGCAATCATGTGTTGTACATAATGGCACAAGCACATTTCCGCTTTTCTTCCTTTCTATTAAGCCTTAACGTTTTTTACCGCCGAGTGGCGCTACAATGAATTTAAAATAATTGATAATTGTTTAAATTGCTTTATTTCAATTAGATTAACACTGATGAAAATTAAACTTAAATGTTTGGTTTATTTAAATATCCCATTGACTATGAACTGTTAAATTTCCTTGTGCGTTCGCCATGCAACTTTTCCCTTGAAGAAGCACACTACGTTACATTGTCATTATCGCTTGGCCAGGTAATGTCATATTCTCCAAAATCGCAATGAAAAATGAAGCAGACTATCTTTTTTCCTTGAAGACCAACATGCATTGAATATTTTTGGTTTGGTTTAATTTCTGTGCACAAAAATAGCAAAATTGACACTTGGGCCTTGCTAAGTGATGATGACAATGCACTACAATCCGACAAAAAGTACTCCTCAATAATTTCCTTCATTTAAAAAACAAAATTTCTGTTACACGTGCAATTTCCACTGTAAATTTATAGTACGCCATAGTTTTTAATTTGTCTTGGTTTTTTCTTGAATTGTGGAAAATCTATTGGTAAAATTTGAACGCAACGTACATGCAATTATATATTTTATATAGCGATGAATAGTTTTTTAGGCGGCATTCTTGTGACGTTATTCTTATAAAATTTTCTCCTCCTACGTCTGTTAATTTTAGCCTGTAAGCATATTTACGTACAGTGTAGCGATAGTGACGAGAATATTTTACAGCCGATTTTCCACAGTTTTCAGGTATTGTGTATGTATGGCATATGGAGAATGTAAAAATGCGTGATTTATTGTTGTTTTTTTGTTTTTGTAAACGCATACCGTAGTTAAAGAGCTGTCGAAGCAAAAACGAAATACAAGAATAACAAACATATACGAAATAGTTCAATTTCTTAAAATATTTAAGCAAAAAATAAACCAAATCAAAATCGCACGAAGTATTGCGGGGCACAGCTCTTAGTTATGACCTGAATTCATTTATTCGTTTAACGGGCAATTTACTAATAATTCTACAATAAATTGATACCTGGTGCAATATATTTTCGATATATCATAATGGCAAGGATTCAGATTTGTAGAATGAGACAATAGCATTGAAATGAAAGCTGTTGGTGCTCTGCATCAATTTAAAGTGGCACAGCATTAAGTAATCGCTGTTGACATAATACAAACAGTTTACTGTTCCGGCCTTCATTTCATCAAATTTAGGATTGCTTAAACAACGGGCTACATGCGGGATAAAGTATTTTTTAAAGCAAAATGGATTCGATACCAGGTGTTTGGCTGCCTCTAGCGGAAATATCGCAAAACAGAGCAAAGTTTTACTGCAATGTAACAGTTATTTCCAACGGAAGATTTTTATACAAGAAAACCTTGCTTTGCAAAAATAGATTTTACAATTTCTACACGTTGCCTTTCTTACCTAGCAAATAATTCAACTTGAGTCGAAGTGCTTATTTACAAATAAAATCATTTTACAATGGATAGGTACCCCTATTCACAGTAGTGGCAGCCGTACTACTATTCTAACTTATACACGTAATAATAACAGAGGCGCCGCCCCTAAAATGTGTTTTTGAATCGCCGTATATCACTGAAAATGTTTCGATAGTCGCGACTTGTCGCGCAGTCGACTTTAAAGTCGAATACGCGCAAACTGTGATCTGTTGCGACGTACAGATAGCGACTGTCGCAAGCCATGCTGTAGACTGGCGAACTGTTGCTGCGACGACTGTTGCGGCAGGGGAAGTACAACTGCTGGTATTTGCCCGGCATGCGTATGTCATACAGGTTGACGCGACTGTGATACTTGGCGCCGCACAGTACCGCATACAGGCCGTCGTACTCCAGACAGTAGAACGACGAGTCGAAGGGATCCTCCCAGACCGCTTCGTCTCGGTTGGAACGACGATCGTACATGCGAAAGGTGGTGTCAAAGTTGGCAGTCAACAGCACATGCTCGTCCTTCAGTTTTAGATCATATATCGAGATGGTGTTGGAGTTTAGTATGGTCTCAAATCCGCTAAAAAGTGGCACACGGTAATGAGAACTCAACTGAAGCCTTACTATTATCTACTCACCTTTCCACGTCGATTTCGCGCAGTGCACGCCTGCACACATCCGTGTAGAGCCCGCCGTACAGCCGCTCACCGTCGTCGGTTAGCTTCAGCGCTTTATACGAGTGTTTTAGCTCGGCGATCTTGTCCAGATGCACCAGTCCCAGCTCGTCAGAGCGTCGCCACAGCCGCGCGCAGCGATCCGTGCTACTCACGTACAAATTACCCGCAGAGTCCATGTCCACACAGTGCAAGTACTCTTTGCCCGTGTGCAGTTGTTGATCGGTGGCATAGCCGTCCTCGTAGATGTAGCAACTGCCGCAAACGCGCCCCACGAACAGCGTCTGTCGCTTCTTCTTAAAGTCGGCAATATCCGTCTTTACGTCGCTAGAGATTTCGCGTTGAAAGCGCCGCTGCAGCGGCTCCACGGCCAGACGCGCATACTGTCGTAGGTAACCTGTGTAGGAGATGTAAAGCCAGTCGCGCTCCAGGTGCATTTTGGTGGCAAACAGTTGCGCATGGTGGTAGTACTCGTACTCGCGATAGCGCCCGGCCAGCCAATTGCGTGCAATACTCAGCCGATTGGCGTACGAGAGCGGCGACTGCGTGCTGTACAACAGAGAAAAGTGGTCAGACTGAATGACGTATTGTAAAAGCTGTGGCTGAAATTCACCATTGCTGTATGCGCGGCGCATCGCGATGTCCGCACATCAACAGATCGAGCGTCTGCAGATAGAAAATATGCTGCTCGATTACATTGTTTAGGAATCTATTGGCGTGACACAAGTTCAACAGATCCTGCTCGGAGAGGTAGGTAAAGATGCGCAACAGGCAATCCACATTCAGGTCCACCACTTTCATTTTTTTAACTTACAATTTGTATTTGACTATTTACAATACATTATATTTCTTTTCCTAAGGATATTAATAACAAAAAATAGTGCCCGACCCATTTGCAGGTGAATCGGAAGAATTACCGACTGCAGCATTCCCTCAAACACAGCTGTGCTCAGCTGATTGCAGTGAGCTGTGTTCCATATGCATTGATATTACTGGGTTCTGAACATTATCATTCAATCATATTGTTCCGTACAAATAATCTAAAACAAATACAGTACTTTTCGCTTAAAGCGAACTTCGAGGGACTGGGCAAAATGGTTCGTTTTAACCGAAAGTTCGCTTTAAAAGGGGTCCGTAATAAGCGAAAACATACAGCGCGTACTTTTGAAATAGGTTCGTTTTAGGCGGAAAATCGTTTTAAACGGGTTCGTTATGAACGAAAAGTACTGTATAATGAAAAAAAATTTCTGCCAATGCAAGACAAATTAATTAATTAATGTCAATGGATCCCTAATAGGCAATGACAATTTTAAAAATTATGCCAGTCACAGTACAATTCATTGTATGAACGTTGCAAATATTTAATTTAAATCCTGAGTATAATTTCACTATGCCTACGCCGAAGTACTCAAGTAAATGTTTTAATTTGGGAAACTTGCAACACTGAAAGATTTTGTACTATGAAACATAGTCATCACGTGACGTTTCAAATTGACAATCGATAGAAAACGAAAAAAAGTGAAATGCAATAACACGGAAAGCGTTAATCTGCCGGGCGAACATATATATTACACAAATAAAAGCAGTTTTCAGTGCAGCGAAATGGCAAACAAGAAGGGCAACAACGGCAACGGTAATGTTGGCACAATGAGTAAGCAGCAAATTCAGGTAGGCGCCCACTTGAGCAAACGCCAAAGCCAGACTAATGGAACAAATTGACATTGCAGGACTCTCACGACTACAGCTCCTTCAAGGTGGTGCTCTTCTATTGCTCCCTGATTGTGTTCCTGCCGGTGGTCACGTTCTTTCTGCTGAAGGCAACGGTACTGGATAACTTCTTCACGCTGTCGGAGATGAGAAGCAACATTTACTCGGCAGTAGGGGCGGTGGTGGCGCTGCACTTGGCACTGGGGTTGTACATATATCGCGCCTACTTTGGCGGCGCCCAAACGACGTTCAAAAAGATTGATTAGCTCGATGGATGTATGAGTTTATGGAAAAATGTGACCGGTGTGATTACCCGAAAAAGACTACCCAACACACACCCACACATCGCCATCACACTCACATAAACGACTTTTAGATAATCCTTTGCATTTCCATGTACTTTGTGTTTAATTTGAAAGCGTATTATCAGATTATTTTTTAATAATCATGATTATTGTTTTAACTGTAAGCGTAGACGAGAGATTTGTAAATACAACAGACAAAATTGTGGAAATTTTGTGCTCAAAAGTAATTTTTTCAATGCAAGGGCAATTCCGGGATGAATTTCAACAGTTTGGCAACAATAGAAATAATCGGTATTACAGCGATGTATGTAATGAATATTCCAAATGTTTTTCTCCCATAAAATATGCAACTTTTTAACATTTCATTGCTAATGTGTAAAAGATGCAGCATATGTTTAATAGGAAATTGATATCTAACTAAAAGAAGAAAGCAGTTAGTCACACTTAAAATGAAAAAAACTATAAGTCTGAACTTGTGTTTCAGTTCTGTGGAACTACACACAAAAGTAGTAAAACAATAATTCCGAATTTCGGAAGGCTACAACTAGTATGAATGTAAAATATGCATATAATAGTATGTATATATGTATTAGACAACTGATTTTAACAAACTCAAATTCTCTCCCACTTATAAAATATAAAATACATAAAATACACAATAATGTTATATAGTTCGTTATTTAGGCCATCCAGCGCAGCACCACCGCCTCGTATGGCATTAGATAAATACGCGCGCTCAAGTCGACCTTATCGCTGGAATGAGAGGTTGCAAAAGAGATTATGTTATTTCGTACCACAAAACGTGCTGGACTCTCGACCTACCCGTAGCTGTGCGGGGAGTGCGAACTGAGCAAAACATATTCCATTACCCGATTCACCAGATTATCCACCGCTTCAACATTGTTGCCCATATTCACCAGTATGCGATATTCTTCGCTGTGGACGTCAGTTCTTAGGTAAAAATATACACCTGTTAAGAAATTAACGCTTGATCTCAAATTCCCCGGAATTTACCTCACTATCTGAAAGACCTGCTCCGACACGGCGCCATAACTAAAGCCATTTGCAGCTTTGAAGGCCTGAAAAGCGTTACTCTTTTTCAGTTTTTGCATGCCTTTGAATAGCCGCAGCGAGCTGCGCCCCACGCCGCGCTCCGTTTGCACGTTGTAGCGTGCATAGTCCGCGGCTACCGGCAGCCAAGTGGTAGGCCCGTCGGTGAAGCCTGCCTGTGGCTGCGGTGCCCACTGCATGGGCGAACGCTCTGGATCGCGATCGTCGCAGGAGATGTCCGTGCACTCCGTGGGCACATTTGTCATGCCTATTTCTTCGCCCTGTTAGACGAAATATAACATTTTGTAGAGACACTGTAAACAGATTTACCGAAATTTGAACTTGCATAATAGGTAACCGATGCGCCTGGCAAAGCATTTACAATAATATTTAGCAGGTCAACTTTATGACGCCCCAAGCGATTGGCCACACGGCCATTGTCGTGATTGCCCACAACCCAGTTGGCGGTCTGATGTTCGCTCCACATAGTGTCCATCCAGGCTTTCACCGAATTCTCTACGTCGCGTGCTGTCGAATAGCCACTGAGGTACATTAAATTGAAGTTCATGGGCAGCTGAGCGCCCCAGTGGGTGCCGTTGCCGAAGTAGGCGCTCAAAGTCTCTACGGAGGAGTAGGCCTCGGCTAAAAGAATTCTGCAAATGTGGACAGAAATCACGTATCACGCATTTAATGGCAAAAAGGCTATGTCTTTTAAGCTTCTGGCCTTTGCATTGCTCATCGTTTGTGCTAACCTCGTATCTCCTCCATTTTCCTGCTGATAATCGTCCAAAAAAGCGCGCCACTCGTACAACAACTCTACAGTCTCGTACTGATCCTTTGTGTAGATGTGGTCCAGATAATCATAACTGTTGGGATCCTGCGACCAACCACTCAATGGTTCGTCAGGAAACGAGCCGTTCGCGAAGCGCTTCTCAAACACATGAGGCACCGCATCGATGCGAAAACCATCCACACCGCGATCAAGCCAAAATTTGAGCACATCCAGCATGTGTTCGCGCACCATCGGATTGCTGAAGTTCAGATCGGGCTGCTTCACTTGAAACTGATGCAGATAGAATTGCTGGCGTCGCGCGTTCCACGTCCACTGCGGCCCGCCAAAGGCGCTGACCTATAAAACTCTCATCGAAACGCAATTTTGTTTTATTTATGGAACGCAGAACATACCCAATTGCTGGGCGGAAGCAGATTACTCGTATTGTTCGGATCAACCAGCCCATCGGACCACATATAAAAATCATCGTAGCCATCGACGCGCTCTATGGACTTTTGAAACCACTCACACTCATCGCTCGAATGATTTGGCACAAAATCCAAAACTATCTTGACACCAAGTCGTTTCGCTTTGGCGATGAGCGCGTCGAAATCGTCCAGCGTGCCAAAGATAGGATCAATGCGCGTAAAGTTCGATATATCATAGCCGAAGTCGGACATGGGCGACTCGAAAATAGGCGACAGCCAAGTGGCAGTAATACCGATCTCCTTCAGATACTCCAGCCGCGATGTGATACCATTCAGGTCGCCAACCCCGTCGCCGTTGCTGTCCTGAAAGGAGCGCGGATAGATTTGGTAAAGAGCGGCGGACTCCCACCAATCGGCGGCGCTGCAGTGCAGGGCACACGCCAACAGTAGCAGCAAACCAGGCAGCGTTGACATCGTGTTGTAGACTGTTCTCTAGTAGATTCTGATACCACTAGCCGTTACGCGAGAGCTTGGAGTGGCATAACAAACTATCACGAATTATTGTTTATCGCCTTTCGATCGCGTAATCAGCGATAACATCTTTATTGCAGCTCTTTTATACTTAATTGGCGGAAGATATTTTCTTCTTTGGGGGTTATTAAATTTGAATTTTTTAGGTATTGGTAAAGGTCGAAAAACGGACCTCAGTGGTTTGCATGTAGGTAGGAGAAGTTCACGACTCATATTTGTAGTATTTAACATCTTCAAACATCTTGGGTGACCGTTGATCTTATGTGTTGTCAGCGCCATAGGAATATCTGACCATAAAAACGCCTGCATTTGATTTGGAAGTTTTTTTTTCAAAAATAGATGTGCCTAATCTTCACATGGGGCCAATATATAGATTGAGGAAAAATCTTGTCACAATGGACAAACTGAAGTACACTTCGGGAAGTGTCACATGTTTTTCCCATATCAAGTGTGCTTCAGAAAGAGTCACATGTACTTCAGAACACATGCACATTACATCAAATATCATTTGGCCTAAAGTCCATCTAAAAAAGCATTTCAGAGGGGGAGAAGAAATCCACTCAAAACTAAAGAGCAAATACCTAAAAGGGTTTCCGTTTTAAGTCTATGGGAAAGTTTATTAGATGTTTTCATGCCATTTGACGATTGTAGATATATATTTGGTTTTGTTACCAAAAAGTCACTTCTTGTAATGTTATCAAATAAACAAAATATTAAATGTGATATGGAACTTTTTCTTTGTTTGTGTTTGACTTACTGAATTTTTCAGCACGATTTTTCCATCAAACATTTTTGTTTAATATTCTTAGTTTTTGTGTAGTGTATTCATTTCTGCCGACTATGCTGCCCGCTGTTGTAAAGGTTAGTGTTGCCCAGTAATCGAACACAGCAGCAGCGCTGGGTTTTTGCATAACACATGACAATATACTGATTCGACTTCTCATTCGAAGTTGGTGAGATTTGAGCAGCATTTTAAAGATTTCGTTTATGAAAAGTGCTATGAAATTGCTACCATTGACAAGTTCCAATTTTCGCGCCTGCACGCAAATGCTTAAGCAGCTGAGTAGTGCGATTGGTGTTCGAACAAGGCAAAAAGTATACAATTTGGGAGCGTGCTTTGAGGTTGAAGAGCTGGTGAGTACAATGCATATAAATTTAACCCAAGCGTAAGCGTGGAGTGAGTGTCCATAGGGGGAGTGAGAATTTATTTAGGTAATTGTCAAAACTTGCTATTAAACTTTGGCAAGACCTTTTCTTTATTTCAATTATAGATTCGAATTTCAACTAATGAACCATAGGTCGACATCATGTAGTGTCTTAAGAGGGTTTTCCGCTGCGACTGAGTGGTAGTGAATGCACTTGTCAGTGGGTGTTGGGTGCCCGACGATAAAGTGGCACCACGCAGCTGTTGCTAGCACGCGAAAGGCGGGTGCAGTGCGTAAGGCCGACAACGAATCAGCTGTTTCTGGCAGTGCTGCTCTAAAATCACAAATGCATACTTTTTAAGATTAGTTAAACCCAGTATTAAAATCATCTAATACACAGCTGTTGAACGCTCGCTGCAGATGGTGACTTTTTCTACATGAACCCATACCTCTCAGCTTCCGCCTACCAACATCCGGCCGTAGCCAGTACAGTACCGTTATAGTCAACAGGGCGACTTATCGTCCGATTGCGCGAAGAAGCAACACTTCACTTCCGTTGCTATAATAACAAGTAAAGCATAATTAGCGTTGCTGTTTAGATACTCGAGGACTAAAGTAAACATGAATAGTTAAAAGATACACAATAAGTCGATAAGTCGCGCAGAAACTCACAAAGCGACCTACACTATTTGTACAGTTGGCGCTACAGTAAACCAGTGATAGCACTGCAGTAAACAGCTAAACTAGGTTAGGTTTATGGCAAGTTAAAAGTTCTATTCAACACGATAATCGCGCTGCTACAACAACAGCTGACGAAAGAAGTGAAGCGGTACCGACGAACACTTGTTGCCTACGGTCGCATAGTTTTTCGAATAGATTGTAATTTTTTTGCATGCGTGACAACTGGCAGTTACTGAATAAACCATGTTGCCGCCTCACTGTCTGTTGATTTCACTGCTTCTCATTTTCTTTGGCGTACTGGCGAAGGATGAGACCGTCGAAAAGTTCCGTGTGGGCCGCGCACAGGTGCCATCAAATTTAATGCAGCTGCTGCTCACACTCAATCGCTCTCTCTGGTCCACTTTCAGATAAGTTACCGTGCCGCGGAGTTATCGGATGAACATTTTTTGACGCTGAGCCCACTCTCGGACACGGCACACCTACGCACGGCCGTACAGCGTATTGCCATACCACGTGTTGTCGGCTCCGATGGCCACAAGAAGGTGCGCAATTTTATTGTCGACAGCCTGCAGACGCTGCAGTGGAACGTGGAGATGGATAAGTTTCACGAGACTGTGCCCATTTTTGGAAAACTGCACTTCTACAACATCATTGCCACATTGAATCCCAAAGCGGAACGCTATCTGGTGCTAGCCTGTCATTATGACAGCAAATACTTTGCGGATTTCAAGTTTGTGGGTGCCACCGACTCGGCGGTCCCATGCGCCATGCTGCTCAATTTAGCGTACGTCTTGAACGCTGCCCTGCATCCTTTCCGTACGTCCAAGCTGAGCCTGATGTTTATCTTTTTTGATGGCGAAGAGGCGTTCAAGGAGTGGACTGCGCACGACTCGATCTATGGTGCACGACATTTAGCTAAGCGCTGGGATGCAGATGGCACAATCGAACGGCTCGACATGATGCTGCTGCTTGATTTGATTGGAGGAGCAGATCCCACATTTTATAGTTTCTTCAGGGAGACAGAGTCGTGGTACTCACGGCTGTTGCAGCTCGAGGAGCGACTGTCACGAGCTGGCCTATTGGAGCGCTACATCAGCAACGGCGTCTCGCGCCAGTATCCCAATCGCTACTTCCAGCCCAACACGCTGAGTACGTCTTTCGTCGAGGATGACCATGTACCGTTCCTGCGGCGCAACGTGCCAATACTGCACTTGATAACGTTGCCCTTTCCTTCGGTTTGGCATACGCAAGACGACTCGTTAGCCTTTGTCGACTATGCAGCCACCGAGAATATTGCACGTATTATTCGACTGTTCACCATGGAGTATTTGTTGAGCGGACTCAATCAGTCCAGCCCCAGCGAATAGTAATTTCCTGCCTACAATGACAATTTATGTGATAAATCTCTCTGCCCTTTTCGGGTCGCGTCAACCTTTCCTTATGTCTAGACCATAAACTATGGTCTAGACCAAACAAGCCGTTGCAATTTTTGTGGTACTTATATATGAAAATTTATGCTGACATTAGTGAAATAAATTCTAAGGATATTTCATCCAAAAATTTAAATAGTTGAATTGCTTAAACCTCTTCAATTGTTCTCGGTATTGGTGCCCACACTGGCCCACGGTCACAGTAACTTGGCAGCACTGTTTTCGGGGGGAGCCAGTTCATATGGTTTGATAATTGCTTTGGTCGTTGGCTATTGTTGGTAGTGGGGCATGCCGTAACGTTTTGTAAAAGTGAAATTGTCAATAAAAATTGAGTGCAATCTACAAAAGAAATGCTGCTGCTTCGACTTCCACCTGCGCTTGCGATGCGGTAAGTTATTTGCATTGCAGTGCGAGAGTTTAATAAACGAGTGCTAGACCAGAATCTCTCCGCCACCTACAGTGCATTGGTATCGCGTGTTACACCACGCGCCTACAGCAAGGACTACTCCTCATCGGATGATGAAAAGGAATCAAAGAAACTACAAAAGCCAGCAAAAACAGACAAAGCCGAAGCCGGACAACTGCCAGCTGCAGAGGAGTCGGCCGTCACGCGATTGAATCGCTTGCTGTCCAGCATGCCCACTGAAGATAGCTACACGTTGACGAAGAAACCTGCTGCCGCTGATATGGCTCGTCCTGGCGATGGTCATAAAAGGCGCAAAGAGGCAGCCAAGCAAGAGGCCGCATCTAAGGATATTTTTGTGGCAGCCAAACGCGTGGCATCGATGCTAGGTGCAGATAAAAAGAAACAAACCGAGTCGGAATTGCTGGCCAAACTCTTGGGCCATGATCAGCCGGCTGCAAGTGAGGCGACACCTGACGAGGTTGCCAGGAAGCAGCCTACTAAAGATTTGAGTTTAAGGTAAGCAATGCTTGGTTCCTCCAAAGTGCTCTTTATTCAATCAGTTTTTGTTATTTTTTAGTGAGTTAATTGTGGGTATGAAAATAGATAGGAGCCAGCAACCAAAAGAAGAAACACGGAGTGAGTTTGTGCGTCGCACACTAGCAGCCAAATCGCAGCAACTGCAACAGAGACAAACGCTGCAAGGCAAAGGGCACAAGAAGCGCGCACGCGAAGCGGAAACTTACACGGGTAGCGTCAATCTGTTCGGTGGTGAGCCGTTGGGTGTATTTAAAAATGCTGCCGAGCTACGCGAGCTGCCTGACATGCTTGACACCTGGGCGCAGTTGCAGCAACACGAACTCAAACTACAGATGGCGCATCCGCCAGCTAATTATTTCGAGAAGTTGGCGCTGTGGACGGAGCAGGGCAAGGTGTGGCGCTTCCCCATTGACAATGAGCAGGACATGCAAGAAGAGGCTGATGTAGATTTTTCCGAGCACATCTTTCTTGAGCAGTATCTGGAGCCATGGTGTCCAACCAAGGGCCCCGTACGGCATTTCATGGAGCTGGTGTGTGTGGGTCTTTCTAAAAATCCGTATATCTCGGCCAAAGACAAAAAAGAGCATATATTGTGGTATCGCGATTACTTCGAGGGGAAAAAGGACATTCTCAAGGATTTAATGAGTAAGGAAGGTAGCGCTAACGAGAAGCAATTGAACGCATAGCATGCGAGAACTAATTGTTGATTTGTTTCCGAAAATTTGAAGAATACAAATGTTTCAGAGGATATTTGGTAATTTTACTCTGCAGCAGCAAAAAGTATCTTCTACAATGTTCTTGGGATCTTCCAATTTAGATGTGAACCATGGCCGAACATTTCAGGCAGGCGCATGCAAAATGTGATCAACGAAACAAACAACAAATTTAAATTCAAAACTGAGCTGATTCTCGTTAGTATTTGCGAGGATAAGAATATTGAGTCGCTTAGAAATTCACATTTTCGTACATCTTGGGATTGCGGGCAATGTTGTCCTCCATGACGCGCTTTCGCAGCATCTCCCACTTCTCCAGCTTGTCCAATACGCCTGGCAGCACCGAACGCACAAGAGCCCGACTGTGCTCGGGCCCGTCACGCAACTCAATATTGGTCTTAAAGTTATAGTTGGGTGTGTAGCCATTCAACTTGAGGAAGTGGTCGAAATAGAATGGCACAATCTGATCTTGCATGTTGTCCATAACGAAGAGGCTGTCGCGTGCATCGCGCGCTGTCAGCTGCATGACATCGTTGTCGTCGTGGAAGGCGCGGAAGAAGAAGCGCGTATGCTCCGAGATAGGGTGCTCCTGCACCACGGTCTGCTTCACCTTCTTCTTAATGATAATACGCGGCAGCTTGCCGACACGCTTCGGCTTTTGGTAGGGTGGTTCCAAATTGCGACGCACTTTCTTCATTTCGCTCTCGATGCGCTTCTCAACTTGATAAGCCTGCTGTGAGACTTTTCGTTGGTGGGCGCGCTCGCGACGCAATCTCGTCTCTATTGCGCGGCTCTCTTCCATTGGAATTGACTCGAATTTGGCTAGAAAGATAAACAATGCGGCATGAGAGCAGAGTGCAGTCTGCTTAAAATCGGAATGCCCAAAAAGGTATGGCAAGAATTTGAAAGCACCCCCTACACACCCATCAATTCCACCACCACCTCTGACATCAGGGCCACCATGTTAATGGGCTCCATATCCTGATCGCTGGCGCCGCGCATATTGCTGGGCACAATGTGCCGAAAAACTTCTGCGATGACTGCGCGGTCCTTGATAAAGGACTCGTCGTTGAATGACTGCTCGATGGGATCATCAAGGAAGTCGATCGTGCGTCGTTTTAGCCATGCAGCACGATCCGACATGAAGTATTTCTTGGCGCACTTGCGCGAAACGTACTGCTCTTTCTCCTTGAGGTCCTGCAGGCACCATTCCTCGAACGTTTCCAGTCGTCCTTGTAGCTCTGTGTGAATTGACAGCGTGAAGTGCAACTCGAGCAGCAACACAAATGTCTTTATTTTCAGATTTTCGATGCCTTTCAGAAAACTGTCTGCATCCGGAAAAACTATGAGTATCGGATGCAAATTTTGCAGATAGACGTTCTCGTAAAAAGCTTTGATGGCCCACGCATCGTCCTTGTCGCGCACTCGAATATTGACAACGTTGCGTTTCGCTATCGATTCTTCAAAATTTTCTAATTCAATCTCATCCGATCCATCCTGCAAATCCTCATATTCTTCCTCCTCGCTCCCCTCCTCCTCCTCCTCATCAAACAGTTCGGTGTTTCGCTGTTTAGGTGGCAAACGATGTATCCAGTCGTTCTGGTAGCGCCACTCCTGATCACCGAGCAAGTAGTGGAAGTTTTGCAGCATGATGCAACGGATCCAGTGACCCTCAATGAAGACAATGTCCATATTGAGAATCATTTGCTGGCGCTCCAGTTCGCGAAATTCGCGCTTCAAGGCATCGGTGATGTCATAATAGGACTTGACCTATGGCAAAATAATGGGAAATAAGAAGTTTCATTGCTTGAACTACATACATATGGATCATCGGAATCTGAAACCATTCGCATTGTGCGAGTCGAATGTCTGCAGCTGCGATCGCTTTCGCATGCAGCCACCTACCTGGCGCACCACCACCATTGCGTTTTCATATTCACGCTTCTCCCACTTGGCGAACAGCTTCTCGTACAGTGTCTTTGTTCGCTGCATGTTCTCCCAGTGTTGTTCGTTCAGCCGGTCGTAGATCTTTGTGCGTACAATTTGCCCTTGGATCAACATTGACTCGAACTTCAGTCGCAGGGCATCCTTGATGAACGAGCGGCCCGATTTGAAATTGAACGATCTGATCGGCGGTCGATTCTTTAGCTCGTCCACGTAGTTCTCGTCGATGTCAGTGGTGACCGCGCCCGGGTACTTATTTGCTCCACGCCCCAATAGCTTCTGGCGCACATCCTCGACCGGCACCTCCAAACGCAGCCGCAGCCCGTTTTTCAGACGCGAATTAAAGGTGAAAAAAGTGTCGTTAGCGGCGGCCAGTTCCTGTTGCGCCTTGCGCTGTCCAGCAAACGGCAATATCTTAAACGGGTTGTTGTCCTCGGCAGTCACGTCAATGGGCTTCATCTTGAAGCGACTGCGCTGCAATTCCTCGAACGGCACCAACGATTTGCGTATATAGTCGAGGGGAACTTTGGTTTTGCCTTCCATCAGCAGGAAGCTGCCGCTGTCGTTCGTCAGATTGGTGCAATCGGAGCTGCTAAGCGACGTGAGGCAGGACTCGATGCTCTTAAGATCGGCCTCCAGTTCTTCAATTAATTTGTCTTTATCGACCATTAGTTTCTCCTCGCCATCGTCAACGACTTTCTTCTCGTACAGGGCTTGACGCACTTCCTGCAAAAACTGCAGGTACTCCTGTCGTCCGGGATAGTCCAAGTTCTCAAAATCCTCGCGTGGTCGACTGTGGAAGATGAAGTCGCGCGGGCGGCAAATGTCTACGACGTGCTCCCCCACCGTGTCATCTTCTTTGCGCTTGTGATCCTTCAAGTAGTCGGCCATAATGGCGTTCGTGTCCCACCGGGGCATGGTCAGGTCCATTTTAACGAAGGCGTTACACGGCGGATTTGCCATGCGAAAATTTTCCATCACAACGTGATCTTCCTTTCGCTTGACCTTAGTGATTTCTGGCTTAACAATCCTCGTCTGATAATGCACATCGACCAACTTCAGTTGGGTGGCTCTCCAGTGGTCGTGATGGTGGCGCGCTTCAAACATGTCAGTGAACTTGCGCTTCGGCATCCGCACGTTCCCGTAATCGGTCACGTCCGCTGGCAACTTGAACATGTGTGGCAGACCCGTTTTGGCGACCGCCTCGTCAAAAAGCAACGACGGCACGCGATCGCCAAAGTAGTCGCGCGGCTTGCGCGGATGGCGACGCAGCGTTGTCTCACGAAACCGCGGCGCCGGCATGTTGCCGCGCTGGCGCAGCGATACGTGCACCGACTTGGCCAAGGCAGCGCGGGCGTTCTCCTCATCCTGGTCCACCAACTCGGGCTCTTGCTCTGGCACCCACTCTGGATCCGTACTTGTGTCGGACTGTTCGCACTGCGTCTGCAGGCGCGACTTCTTCAGAACACGACATGGGATGCCAAGCAGCTCGAGCCGCTTCTGTTTGATCAACTGCTGCTGTTGCTTACGGCGTTCCTCCTTGGCCTGCATGTACTGCATCGTTGTTTCTTGGTTTTGGGCGTTGATTTTGTCGGTCTTTTCCCGCTGCTGTTGCTTCGCTTGCTGCAAACTCTGCATTATTTTGTCGTCGTACAGGAAGCGGATCAGATTGAACTTCTTGATATTGTAACGCAGCTTCGGCCGCACCAGTTTTAGATTTCTGTGCGCTTCGCGCTCATAGTGACGCCCTAGCCGCTTATTTATGTACTCCTGCACGGCACTGGTTCCCGCCTGTGGAGCCTTGAAACCGAATTGTGGGCGGAAAAGCAACAGGTTCGGATCGTCGGGGCTCTTAAACTTTGTGATACCCTCCTCGATGTCGACCTTGATGGGTTCTTTCTTGGGCGCCAGCATAGCAAGCCACTGTTCGCGCGTCATACAACCCTTCACTTTGCGCTCGTGCTGATGTTTCTTGCCGCGAATGTGATTGCCCAGCTTGAAGTGGAACCCACGCAGCTTGATGACGTCATTCTCCTTGCCCACTTGAATGTTATCCTCGTCGTCGCTCGACTGCTCAGTCAGCGTGCCCTCCTCAGTGTGCTTGGCCGTGTCGCTGCTGATCTCCAAGTCTGCAGCCGGGTAGTCCTTCACCACGCCGAGCCGCTCTTTGTAGAACTCGCGCTTAACCTTTGCCTCGTCGCGCTTGACGCGGTTCGCCGCCTTTAGCTTTTTTTTGAACTGCATCGTTTCGCGCATAGTGTGGGGGAATATGCGGCGCTGCAGCTCCTGCCGCCGAAGCTGACGTTCCATCTTGAAGCTGCGCGCTATGGCTTCGTTGATGTCGCCCAGCACGCCCCAGAAGTGCTTGCTGGCCAGCATGGAGGAGTGACGCTCCTTCTCTTCTTCATCCAAGCGCTGCTGTTCCTCCGCTTGCTTCTCCGCCCGGTCTTTGCGCCGTAAGTACAAGTTCTTGTAGCGATCGCGCCGCTCATTTTGCTCTAGCGCAATACGCTCCTTGTTGTACGGCTTGTCGGCTGCGCGGAACAGCTTGCCAAAATGTACCGGCTCCTCGGTTGTGCTGGACTCCTCTTCTACATTGCGGTCAGGCACTGCGAAGCACATGGGCACCGCCACTCGCTCGCGCTGCAGTTCCTCCTCGACCAGTTGCTCCGTTTCGCCCTTGACGCGGCGTCGTTCCATATAACGCACGATGCGGCGGTACAGCCGCTGGTTCTGCATGTCCTGCTCGTCGGTTTCGTACGTGTTTTTAAAGTCCAGGCCCTGGAAGTCCAGCTGCAACGGATTTTCCAGGTCGATCTCCTCGCAGACGAACGACTCCGACGAGTGCGAGGCGGTCCCAGCACACACGTTTTCGGCATGCTTCACCATCTTGGTGAGCGCGTTGAACTCCTTCTTCTTGGAGAAGGCCTTGCGGCGCAACAACAGCGGATTGGTAAGGCAGTACTTCTTGCGCGGATCCATGGTCAGGAAGAACTTCTGGCGGCCGCGCGCCATCCGCGAGAGTGCCTCAAAGTTGTGCGGACAGGTGCCGATGAAGGGCGGCGGTGCGCCGGCCACGAAGCTACCCTTGCACGGCTGCTTCCATTCGGGCCCCTGCAGATTAAGCTTCTGGGCGTGTCCTTCGTGCTGCTCTCCGACCATCTCCTGCGACGTGAGTAACTTCTCCGCGCTCGTCTTGCTCACTTCCGACGACCTGACACTGGCCGAGGCATCGCTGTCGGAGCGGGCCGACGACGACGACGTGCGGCGCTTGAATTTCTTCGGCACCGCCAGCAGCCAGCCCTCAAAGTGCGAGTTTGTGGAGCTGGTCAGATCGTAGCCGCGTTGCTTGGGCGGCGGTGTCGATTTGGAAGACTCGTCCTCGACAATGAGTTGCGTGGCACTAGTCTTCACCTTGATCAGGGTTTGTTCCGGCCGCTGCCCCGGATAGACCACATTGTGTACGGCAACGAAGGTCTGCCGACTGGCCAACCCTTCCGGCTTCTTGGTGTCGGAGGCGCAATACTCGTACTGAGGTTTCGATGCTTTTCGAACCGACATTTTCGACGTTCGCTTGGAGGCGACTGACTTCGACGCGGGCAGCTCTAGCTTGATCTCGGTCACGGAAGTTTTGGCTTTGGTTGGCTTTTGAAAGATCTTTGGAGTAGGCATTTTTCTCTTCGATGCGCTTTGCAGAGTTAGGAAATATGTTAGTTGCAAAAATATAGTAAGTATACGTTTTAAAAAATAAGGAAGTTTTTATAAAAAATGTGAAGTGAAATGAATTTTTTTATGTTTATTTGAAAGTTGTAGAATGAGATTTTTGTTTTCAAATTGGGCCCCATCCGTAACAAAGTGGCATGCTGCTTTGGGTCGGCCTGTGTTGGAAAATACGAACGAATATACAAGAGAACCACTCGTAGTTAGTGAAAGGGAACCAAAAGGTTTGGTGTTCTGAAACGATTTAATTTCGAGTTCGGAAAAACGACAGCTGCACTCGAGATTTTTAAGCAAACTTATGCGAATTTTGGTGTTGGTGGGGTCGCATGAGTAACATTAATGGCAGAACTGTGCAGAATGCTGATGCTCGGAACTTCGACCCAAGGTTGGCGCCCGCTTATATTAAAAAAGAAAGTCCACATGTTGCGTGAAATTCATGTTTATTTTTTATTTTAAATATCAATATTAAAAAAGATAGCTAACTGTTAGCACTACGCGTACAATCAGATGCAAAAATTAATCGTGAAGCGCGATATTTTATGTTCTTAAAAGTAATTTTAATGCAAACAAAAAATGTTTTAACATAAAACTGCTACAAGGCATGTGATTAATTGCAAGTAAAGGAAGATATCGAGATTTTCCAGCTGCACTGAGCAGTGAGTGCAGTTTTGCGTTCGAAGTGAAATTTGCGGCTTGAGTATAATTTCGTACATAAGTTTTCTATTCCTTAGACTAATTTTAAGCTGAAAGTAGTTCTCGCAAAATCATATTATGGGCAACAAAACAATAATCCTTTACGAATTAAGGGGAAATACTAGATGTAGTTTACAAAAGGCTGCTACCATCTGTTCGCTTTAGGGAAATATTTGTTTGTATTTATTATTGCAGTGCAACCACTACTAAGCAACATTAGCATTACGTAGGAGAATTTTGGTTCAAGTTAGCGGAACAATACAGAGTAAAGCACAATTTTGGATAGCACAGCGGAATCAGTTACAGCGTTCGACAGCGAAAAGAGATATGCAAGAGTTTTGTGTACGATGCCCAGGGAAGCATTAAAATAGCAAAATGCGCTTCTCTACCGCCTTGCGACAAATTGGACAGCCATCAATCTGATCGCCACACATCTGGCAAGTGCCGTGGCCGCACAGGAATACCATATTCTTGATGCGATCGAAGCAAACGGGGCACATGGTCTGCAACACAAGAAAATTCAAACGTAAAACAAAAAATCGCTACGTGAAAATGTGTTGAAACACACCTGCTCCTTAATGTCTTGCAGCTGTTGTTTCAGCTTTTGCACGTCGTCAATCTGGAAGTTGTTCACATTAGACGGTGCAGTCATGCCGCTGGTGATGCTGTTCGCGTTGTTGGCGGCCAAAATGTTGTTTTGACTGCTGAGCTGGTTGCTGCCGGCAATGGGTGTGCTCATGGCGCCGGGCACGGTGTTGTTCATGGCGACACCATGCCCCGAGGTGTTGACGCAGTGCATCTCCTTGACAGATAGTTTCTCTTCGATGGGACAATGCGATGAACCGTGCACCTGTGCAATTATAATCAAGTGCCCATTTCAATTTAAATTCCATAAACTCTCTTTCTCATGTGTTGAACTTACTTTCTCGGCAATACCGACACCGCCACAGCACAACGAGAACGGTAAAATTTCGTCGATCTGTGTGCGACAGAGGACACACTTCTTCATCAGACTGGAACAGTTGTCGCAGGCCACCATATGGCCGCAGGGCCGGAAGAAAATCGACGCTCGTCGATCGGAGCATACGAGACACTCGTCAATTTTCTCGCGTGATGTCACCGTCTCACGGCAGATGAGACACTTTTTCACCCGCGGCGCGCAAGTATCGCAACAGCATACATGGCCGCAAGGCTACGAAAATTAAAAACCACATTTATTATTTTCTATAAACCTGCAGAAGCAAGAAAACGCCACACCTTAAAAACAGTGTCTCGTTTGGCATCAGAACAAACCAAGCATTCATCCAGCGAAGAGGCCTTCCCTACATCATTGGTGACATGCAGCGACTGTGACATATCATTGGCCAAACCATTCAGTCCACCACCACCGCCGCCGCTGCCCGCAGCGCTGGCGCTCTTGATCACGCTGTTCAGCGGTATGTTGGCGCTAGCGGACTGGTGCATGCCGTTGCTGGTAGTCAAAGCATTCAAGCCGGGTGCAGCGAGCGCACGTGCACGCGCATTCAGGCTGGTTCCAGCTACGTTGCCCGGCAGTTCCGAATCATCAGTCTTGCGCTCATTGTAGCACTTGACGAGCGTTTTGCAGAGATTCGGATCGGGACACAAGTCGAGCGGTGTTTGCAATTTTCGATTCTTTAACGTCAGATCAGCGCCGTTAGCAGCCAGGAAGCAGGCAATGGACGCAGACGCCTGAGAAAAATCATATTAAAAACAGTCGTTGATTCACATATAAATACCGTCTTTACAATTTTGCAAAGTATGCATAAATAAGTAAAAAGTATCACCTTTTTGTTGTTAGGATTGCGCAGCCCCATTAGCAACTTGCCAAAGCCCTCCACGTCCTGCAGCTGCTTTAGCTGCGACAGTGTATGATGCCGTAGAGCCTCATGTAACGGTGTATCACCATCTTTATCAGGAATGTTCAGATTGGCACCCTCCTGTACTAGCAGCTTGACAATTTGCACATGCTGTCGCTCAACCGCCAGATGCAAAGCCGTTTGGAGATTCACGTTCTGGCGGTCCATGTTTGCTTTGCCCATGTGCACAAGCAATTCGGCTATCTCCACATGATTATTCAGCGCAGCCAAGTGCAAAGCCGTGTAACCATCGTCCTTCTTCTCCTCCACAATCCAAGGACGATTCGTCTTAGTGAGCAGTATTTTCATGGCGCTGGGATTGCCCTTTAGTGCCGCATGGTGCAAAGCATTGAAGCCGTTGTTGTTGGTCAGCGTAATATCGGCGCCATACTCCAATAGCAGTGACAACATCTCATCGTGTTCCTTGGAAATCGCATCGTGCAGTGGCGTATCGCCCTCAGAGTCCTATGTAATTTGCACAAAAATGGATTAATTTTAAGATCCTGAAGCTGACATAATTTTTTATAAAAAAACACCTGCAAACTGGGGTGACAGCCTAGGCTCAGCAGCGTTTTTACCACATTCAGATGGCCCTTGTTGACGGCAATATGCAGAGCGGTCTGACGCCGCTTATTGCGTGCATTCAAGTCAGCGCCGGCTTTTGACAAAATCTCAATAACCGCCGGCTCGTCGCCAAAGGCCGCGTGGTGCACCGCACGATCACCATCCTTGTCCTCAATCTCCACGTCTACATTGTGTCGCAGCAAGACTTGTATGACGTCGGTGTGTCCATTTTGGCTGGCTGCCTGGAGCGCAGTGTGTCCTGCGAACACCCCATTTACATCTGGAACGGCACTGGGAACGTTGGAACCAGCATTGCTTGCAGCGGACGTATTAGGCTGCACAGCCCCCGAGAGATACTCCTCGCACCGAGACTGTACGGGAAACAAATTAATTATTTTATAATAAATAAAGGAATTATTTTAAGCGACGGCATCACAGCTAAAGATTTAATGGTTAAGCTTACCGCATAACCATTGGCAGCGGCCTTAACAAACTCCTCGGTAGCATCGCCAGAGACATTTGGCTCAAAAAGCTTTTTCAGTATGGCAGACAATCGCTCGCCGCTGGAAATAACTGGAACGCAGCTACCATCAGCCGAAGCCGAAGCCTGTGAAAAGTAATTCATATATGAATTGTTAATGTCAAAGATTCAATTGGGTCTTAAAAGGAAAGTTTTGAATGCTCATTAAATGCTAACGCTGTGTACCACTTTAGTAACAGCTAAGGGATTGTAGGTCCACGAGGTGTTGCCCACTTCCACCTTCAAATCGTTGTCATGATAAACCTGCTGCACGCGCCCCAGCTTGCCCAAGGTCTGAAATAGAAATCTCATTCTAAAATGTTCACAACACGCTACGCATGAAACTTACCAATTGCATGGCATCTGCCCATTCGCCATGGCCGCGCTGCAGCAGCTTGATGCTCTCTACGTCTGAGCATATCTTCACAATGTCGCCTACCTGAAACTCAGGCGGCGCCGTAGTCGGGGATGACACCTTGGTCAGCACCGCAGGATTAAAGGTCCAACGATTGCCCGAATTGTAGGCCACAACAATGTCATGATCCTCATCGATGCCCACCACAATGCCCGGATTGTTCAAACACTCAAACATGCCGTCCGTCCAACCGCCATGGCCATGCTGCAGTGACTGCACAATTTCCAAGTCCAGGTCCACGGTGACCTTATCGCCGATCTGAAAGCCATGCGGCCCCTTGCCAGGACCATTCTCGCCCAGCAGCGGCAAGTGATCGCGATAGACAGTGTTGCCTTTGGCATCGTTCACCACCTGCCAAATAAATTCACTGTTAGCTATTTACAACTGAAATGTACAAACCCACATGTGCACCTTCAAATCGGCCATGCCCTCGAAACCAACGCGATACAGATTCTTTGCACCATTGTCCCACACCACGTAGGCGGCCGAACGTGGCGAGGCTGACGACCAGTCCTGGATCTCGTTCACCTTGCCCCGCCGACCCACGCCGCCGTCTTGATCCTCCCACTGCCAATCGACGCCGCGCACCACGCGAGCACCCGGAAATATGCCCCGCACCGCGACCTTCTTCGACTTGCGGCGCGGCTCCAGCATGGTGCGCTCGCCGCCCGGCGTCGCAATGCGATAAAAGCGATGACGCAAATGATGCTTGTCGCCGTGATAGCAGATCGAGCAGAGGTCGTAGTTGATGCACTCGGCACACTTCCAGCGAATGCCGAAGATGGGCTGCTGGCGGCAGGTGTCACACATGGTGCCGTCGTGCTTGATGCCCGTCGGGGCGCTGTCCAGTATGCGCAGGTCGTAGGCGCCGGCGCAGCGGTAATTGGCCGCAGTGCCATTGTCCCAGACGACCACGACCTCCTCGGACGACTCAAAGTTGCGCACGGTGCCGACATGTCCCTCGCCGCCATCCTGCAGAGAGACAGCGAGCGATAAGCGGGCATGACAAGATTATTATTATTTATTTTCAGCGAAGATGAAGAAGCCACATACGGAAATAATGACGCGGTAATTGTAGTTGCGCATTCCCCCTGCACTTGCGCCGCGTCCAGGCGACATCGCAGCGCGCGGAAAACCGATTGGAAACCACGTTCAACGCACGCTCATGTACTCGCACCCGTCAACCGTCAGACGCCAGTCGGCAAGCGACAATCGCAGGAAAACGAATACAAACGCACACAGACTGTGATGGAAAGCGAATTTCGCTTGTTAGCGAGCGCGTAGTTCAGAATCAACTGGCGCGGATGGTGCGGCGACAGCGCAATGGAATGATGGAGCCAAGCGTCAACGAGATAATTTCTGCCTCCAGCGAATGTCGCTCGCGAAATTCGCGCCGCTTTTTGTAAATACATTTTTGTTCTCGTTGCCTTTATTTTCTTTTTATTTTATTGTTGTTAAATTTAAACTGCTACTGATTAACTAAAATTCAACGAAATCTGTTGGAAAAACTGGACACAGTAGACTGAAGTGGCGAATTGCTTTTACACCGCAGACACTTCCTTGGACGCTGGACATGCGGACTGTCGGCAGTCTAACATTCTTACAATAACATGTCTAGTTACTTTCAACATTTCGTAATTATGTAGAAAAAATGGCGAATATGCAAGTTGTTGTAACCGGCGACCGCAACCCCTCACCCAAAGCCCTCAATCGAACGTAGAGCTCGCGTCGTATCAGCGGCAGACAGACGAACAGATAGACGGGCGATCATGCAGACAGATACCAATAAACAACAGCGACGAGTACCCGTGTTCCCGGAATAGGATACTAACACGCCAACAATGTCAATACCGAATTTCCGGAACACCAAACAGCTTCAATGTTGGATTGGTGCAACAATGCTACAAACTTCTCAGCTTATGCAGTTTTAAATATTATCCGATCTAAGTCTGTCTTTAAGCGGCTAATAAACGAATCGACAAATACCTATCTATCGAGTAGTATTTTCCTATTTTAAATAAAAAATACAATGATATGTTTCATAGGAAGAAATCCCATGTCAGAGGATTCGACTTTCAGATCCCTAACCTGCACACACATATTTTAAACTGTCATGTGAAGTATCAATAAATAAAAAGTAAACAGATTATAAAATAAAATGTGCCGGCAATTGCACATCGAAAAAACGCCAGCGTGGCGCGATTATTGAACAACGGTTGTGGCATTTCCAATTTTACAACAACACATTTATAAATACTAATACCTACACTTGAAAACACGTAGCGTGATTTTTTACTAAGACTTTCAGCGCACTTTTGCTTTTGTTTTGCAATTGAAGAACACTTTGCTGGCGCTGGCTCAAGTGATAACAGACGAAAGTGCACAGGTTGTCGGCGCTTGAGACGATTTAGCATGCTTACGCTGAGCAGTGGAGCGTGTCGAGCGCCCGCGTGTGTCTGAGGTTGCATAGCTAGAAATGGATAGGTTGGATGGGTGAGTATTCACAGTTGTTTTCGGCTGCCTGACGCGAGCGTCTACGGCAATGTTCCCGATTATATAGTGATAATGCTTTTCGCTATTGAACTGGGTCAGGTTCTACGAGTACTGTGCGCAGTTATATTATCTTTGTACATTTGGGTTAGCGTTTGGGTCAGCGTGAAGCTCAGATAAACTGATTTCTTTAATTTCAATAGTATTCATTTTATTTATACGATATTTATGATCAGTTATGTCTTTTATATATTTATGATAATGCATATTTGCAATTTTATTTTATGTTTATTCACTTTTCAATAATTTGTATTTTTTTTACATCTATGCAGCGCGTATCAATGTGTTCATGATGTTTTTTATGCTTTAATTAATTGCAGTTGTTTTTTGTAGTCATTAAAATTTATTTACTTGAAGTTTTATATTTTTATGAATTTTTTTTATTATTCGCCATTCAACACTAACTAATTATATTTATTAACCTTAACTTATTGGAAAACGTGTCAATCGTAGATGAAGCCAGTGTTTTCGCCTTTATGACGGACGCTTTTTGGTAGACGTCTCTAGAAAGTGAAGCGAAACCGAAAATCGACTGAAATCTTTCTTATCAGCGCAACAATTTTGTAAATCAACAAATTTTGCGTCGTTTACGACACAACAAAGGCGCCGCGGTTATTTATATTATAACACATTTTTTTAATTCTCAGTGATTATAGTAAACCAGAATTAGTCACGGCAAGAAATTGACTTGACGAAAATTTTAATAATCTACTAAAGTATAACGAGAGACAGAACACGTTCTGCTGTAAGTATACACTCTCTTATAGAGATTAGCACTTTCGTTGGGATCAAATTTGATTGCGATCACCACCTCTAGTGAGATTTGTTATTACAGCATTTTGTGTGCTAATTTTGAGATCATGCCAGGGGCGAGTAAGTAAATAACCAACAATGTTTGTAAATAAAATTGTGAACCGAAATATTTTGCACTATAACAACAAGTGCTAAATTCCGATGTAGATTTAGCAACAGTTGGTACATTACATATAATAAAGTGTTTTTGTATTCCTGTCTTTTTGTTGTTGCTAGTTGTTTTTACAGATTTTATTTGGTTATTTGTTTTGTTCTTATCCGGATAAAGTAAATGGTGATTAATGATTTTGCAGCTTGCGGAGATTTGTTATTTTCACTTTTAGCTGCCAATTAAAGTCGCGATAGCTAATTGGCGCTTACGACAACAGCGCTAACGAAAGCAGCAAGTAGCTTATGCAACGCAGGAAGGTAAACTATAAGAGTTCACCAAAAACCCACACACCCTGTATATAAAGTTTTTGTTTATTTGCTGCCATCTTTCCGTCGTCTTTGTATGGCGATTCTCATCAATTGCGCTAATTTAGCGCTTCTATTAGCAAACACCCAAAGGTCAATTTGGTGGTTTGTATTATTTCTACGCAACAGCGCATCCAGGCAAGTCAGAAGCCTGCTCAGCACTCACCTGCTTGCCCCACTTCCAGTCTGGTCCGCGTATCACGCGAGCACCCACGCCCTCCATAGCGAAACGCGCCTGTCGATTGGCATTCGAATTGGCCGCTGTTCCAGCGGCGCCACCACCTGCAACTCCAACACCGCCACTACCACCGTTGGTGCCGCCTACTGCACTCGGCCCACCGGCAGCGCCACCGCCGCCTCCTGCTCCCACGGATGTTGCAACGCTGCTTGCTACACCCGGCTCACCCCCACCAACCGCGCTTGATCCACTTGTGCTATTCACTGCAGCAGTCTCCTTGCCAGTTGCAGCACAAGCCATTTTTTTCTTTCGCCACGTAACTTTACTGGCGTTCTTGCGCCTCGGTTTTAACACTTTTCAATTCTTTCTTATCACACGCTGTTTCAACGTAAACTTTTCGCAATTATTCTTATATTTTCGTTATTGTAGTCGCACGATTTTTTGTTAACTTCGCTGGAGAAATTCTTTGCTTCCTACAATTTGCTGCAGTTTACTTTGGTTTTCATTTGGCTGTTTTATTTTTTTCATTTGACGATTTCAGCTTTTCCTCACATTGGGTATAGCTATCTCACTTTGGCAGGTGTGCTAGGTGTACAGGGTATTGCCAACAGTGGATTTCTGTACAGATTAGTCAGCATTAGGGCTGCCAGCATTTGAGATATATGTGAATTTTTGGTGCCCAATTTTCGGACTAGCAACTATGAATTCGTTGCATTGGAAAACAATGCAGCGGTTGTGATTTCACTGTTTTCAAATTGTGTCTGAATTATATGGCGTTCAAACTGACTCATTTAAACTAGTTTAAGTGAAAAGAGCTTTTTGTTGAACACAACCGTTCAGACTTCTCAATGAGGTTCAATTTGACAGCTTGTTTACAAATAAACAAATAAATATTTTTGTGAACTGTGCGTGAAAATGTGCTGGGAGCATGATTCGAGCGAAATATTGGTGCATATTTCACAATCCACGGCAACATTCTCAACTTCGTCCAAATATTAGAGGCCTTGTATTCAGATGCCATAAAAGGGTGATGAATGGAATGAAAGCAGTGCAAGCAAAACGATAATTTTCATTCAATTCAAATTCTTTAAATTTTCAATTTTTTTTGTTTTGTTTTGATGAAATGACAGCTGAAATTTAAAGGATGTTTTTCTAGTATGTGTTCAGAGTGTGTGCGGTGTGTTCAGTTGACGAAAAAGCTTTTTCATGGAAAGCTTTCGGGTGTAACCCTGCGCTAAACTCGTTTCAAAACATGTTAAATGGTTTAACACGTTTAATTTTCAAGAACAATTGCATGTGAATAAACAGGTTTTCGAACTGGTTTTGTTCATTTAACTTGTTTAAGCACATTAAACACCTTTAAGTCGTCAGTTTGAACGCCATATTATACAAAACTATTTATGCTATTAGGTGTACAACTTTGCTTCCGCCGTTTTTTTTCCAAAATTAAAAGCTTTATTGCGAAAAAGTGCTTACAGATGTATTATTCAAAGTATTGTCCGTCGCTAGCGACAACTTTCTCCCATCTTTCCGGCAATTTTCGGATCCCGGCTCGAAAAAAGGAGTCCTCTTTTGACGCTATCCATGAAGCAATCCATTTTTCCAATTCTTCGAAGGATTGAAAATGTTGATCTGCCAGGCCGTGTGCCATCGAACGGAATAGGTGGAAGTCAGAAGGGGCGACATCTGGGGAATACGGCGGGTGGGGCAAGACTTCCCATTTCAGCGTTTCAAGGTACTTTTTGACCACTTTTGCGACGTGAGGCCGAGCATTGTCGTGTTGGAGGATGACTTTGTCATGTCGCTCTTGATATTGTGGCCGCTTTTCTTTTAGCGCGCGACTAAGGCGCATCAGTTGCGTTCGGTAGCGATCTCCTGTGATAGTTTCACCCGGTTTTAAGAGCTCGTAGTAAATCACACCGAGCTGATCCCGCAAATGGCGAGAATTGGGCACATAAACGGACATTTTCGAGCGTGAATAATACGAAAACAAGAACAACTGTCACTGAAACGGCGATGACAATTCGTTAGGCACTGTCCACACTCACTTTAAAGGCATTACCATCTATGTATTTCAACCAGCCTCAGCCGGTACAGCCACCTATCGGAAAACGGCGGAAGCAAAGTTGTACACCTGATAAAATTTTGTATCATAAATTTGCGCTTGACTTCAACAATACGTCTTTATTTTAATGAGCATATTTCTTTATTCTGCCAATTAAAAGCCTACTAAAGCTACTAAATTACTGCTGAATAGTATGGCAACGCCGTCTTAACTAATGCTGTTCCCCAATTTGTGATTTTCTTCGCACAAATTCAGTGCTTATTCCTCAGTTTTCTTCCGCAGCTTCTCCAGTTGAATCTCGTTCCTTGCACTGTCTCTTTGTGGAACACATCTCCACAAAGCAGCAACAGCGAAGAAAGCTCAACTTTTTACTTTCATTGGCAGTGTGAACATTTCGCAAAATTAATTTACAAGTTGATATCATGGCTACGAGCAACACGGACACGGGTGATACTGCAATCATTTCGACGACGGAGGTGCATAATTTGGGAGCCGAAGTGCCGGCCAGCACCACGGTGGCACCACGCGAGGCGCTAGTACGTGACGAAGCCAAACGGCTGGACTAACATCATTTGCTAGGGCGGTAACTTAATCCGTTTTTGTTGGTTTATATGCAGATAACCACAGCGGTGAATTTTTTACAAAATGCCAAAGTTCGTCACACCACGCTTATGCAAAAGCAACACTTTCTACGGTCCAAAGGTCTGACCACGGAAGAGATACAGCTGGCGTGCGAGCGTGCAGGAGTCTTCTCGCATGATCCCAACCATCCGCCGACTGTGATCAACATGGACATCAGCAGCGCACAGACGCACTCGCCGTTGACACTGCGGCCGCAGCAGACGGCTTTCGGGCGCATTAAGGAGCTACTACACAGCTCGGTGCTGCTCGGCGGCGTGGCTTATGCCATATACATGTTCTGGAAGGTGATCTACGAGTTCCGAATGGTTCGCGCATGCAGAAAATGCTTCAATGCTCCTTTTGTTACAGAAATATTTGGAGCCGTTTTTGTTTGGTGGCAGCAGGAAGAAGAAAAAGCCTGTCGACGAGGCGTTGGAGGATATCGACCGCAAGGTGGATGCGCGTATGGGCGAGGTGAATCAGGAGCTGACACAGATCAAGGAAAATTTGACGGTGCAGCAGCGCGAACAGGCACAGCAATTCAATCGGGAATTTAACAATTTCAAAAGCGACCTTGACGCTATCAAAGGACTGCTTCTGAATCGGTGGGTGGGCAGTTTGAGTTTCTAGAATCTTATTTATGAGCCAGTATTGTTTTTCCCAATAGCAAACAATTTGCAGCGCCGATCAGCACCGGCCCACCCTCTATACCCGCATGGCAGCTGTCCTCGTCGCCGCATCGCCACGCACGCCACAGCCAATCGGACGATAACGAAAAGGCTGACGATGCAGGCTCTGGTTCGGGGTCGTCAGAAACGGAAGTAGTGACGAAAAACAGTGATTCCAGTTTAGAGATAATGTAAACGCGCTCGCTGCCGCAGCTAGCCACGAGGCCTACTAGACTTAAGCCTAAAGTTAATGGAAGCAAGCAGAAACCGAATGGGCGTAGCCAGCTACCAATCCACAATACACTCTAAAATACACCCACATTGTGGCCGTATGGAAATTGCAGCTAAAGGCTGATAACTTTAAAATTCAATGGGGCAGAGTGTAAGCGTTGGCCAAGCGTACATAATTAGTAATGCAGATTAGATAAACGCAAAGATAATGAAAGCCTTACATACTCTAAGCCCGCAACTGGATTATCCGTTAACACCATCCGCCGCAACTTTTGCACGCAGTGTTGTAATGGCCAATTAGTCAACACCCGGTAAATGCTAGCGTTGGGCATGCGTTTATTTGCTCTTCTCCCGCAGTAGTCATTAGTTGTTAGTGTGCAGGGTTGGTTAGTGTAACGCCTTCATCATTTTTGTCTACTATATATTTTGATTGTAAATTTTTTATGTAAAATTCCCAATGCAAATATGATGCAGGTGTTTAAATGCTAAGTACGGGTTTTGTTGAAAGTTCCACATTCTCTCCATTTGCTTGTAGGAAACGAAACATAAGTGAACAAAGTTAATGTGAAGGAAATGCAATACTTGTGTGTGCGTACAATTTACGCATTGTCGACGAGTCTCTCGAGTAGGAAAAATCATAATAAATAAAACGTAACTACTGAAAAAAATTAGTAGTCCTATTTTTAGTTGCTGATGTGAACAAGTCAGTGGCATTCATTTCTTTCAAACAGGTGGTCAGCTGCAAACATGAACTCGGTTGCTTTAGCGTTAACTCTTATGGACGTTGGTATATCAGGGTGCCGAAGGTTAGTAGGCCCTTGTTTGTCCGGCCGAAATTTGCGACAATTTCAGAAACCGCGCGGCGAAACCAGTCTGACTAATACAATTAAAAATTTCGCTTTTGCAAGAACCACAGGCCAAAAGCAAAAACAAAAAAAATGGTATGGACCTCTGCAATTTTAGACTTGAGAGGTTACGGCAAAATGACAGCGTCTGAATTTTTGCAATTAGAAAATATATTTCTTTCGCTCACTGATGCATTTCCATTACAAAAACCGTCGCAAAACTTGAGCTACACATTTTCATTTATTTAGTTAAATCATTAAAATGTTAACAATTTTAGTTTTGCATGATTTTGTTTTAAACCGGTTTATTATCTTATTGTTGGTATATTAAGTATTCCTTTTTGCTACGAATTTCTGCTAATATATGATTTGTATTTTAATCAATGTTAATTCTTGCGGTTACTTAAGTGAGTTAGCACAGACAGTTGCTGTTTAAAAACCGTCAAGTTGTTTCAATTCATTCGGTTTTCTTTTTATGTTGAAAGTGCAAATATTTAAAAACGAACTTCATTTCCTCAGCATACGAACGCAAAAGTGCTGCGTTAAAATTTACAGTGTGTGGGCTTTTTTAAACATTTGTGTATTTTTGCTAGTGTAAAAAGTGGTCTTCACAGTGAAGGTTGGTGGTGGATTTTAAGTGCTGCGATTTAAAAAGCGCCCGCTATTAACTTTTTTTGCTAGTTCTATTGCATGTTGCTGATTATTAAAATTGTTGAGACTTACTTAAATGTTATCGATTTGCTTTCGTTCGGTTTGTTCAAATGATTTGTTGTGTTTGCAAATCACCTTTTCTCCTCATGTGTTATGGAGAAAAATTTTATGAGAGTAAAAAACGATAAAATTTAGCTATGAATTCAAATTTCGAATTTAAGACATTTCAATTCACGATTTTTTTTGCCCTTCTTGAGGTTATTCACTACAGTTAGTTTTATAAATGAAGAAACAAAACGCAGATCAATTTTTTTGAATAACCAATATGTTTGACATAAAAGCTTTTTGTTTTTTAATTTGTACATGTTTTTAATTTGTGAATTAGTCGCCAATTGCAATTAATAGAGTTTAAATTTAAAGTGTTGTTAGAAAACGTGGAGCCAACTACACTACTCGATCGAAAATTGTCCAGCTTGCGTCTGCTCCTTGCTCATACTGCAGACCTATGTATGTCTGCTAATCGTTTATAATTTCGGCTTTTTACACTTACACTTAAACCAACTTGGGCAGTTGCAAAATAAAAGAGACAATTATTCAGAGTAAATTAAATTAAACTTAGCTTGGCCCAAGTTAGCACTTAAAGGTAATTTAAAAAAATTGCCACAAAGAAAAAGGTGCTTTCCTTTCTAGTTCGCGCAATTTATAGAAAATATATTTTTTCAAAAATGAACTTTTGCTGCTCTGCCGGCGTTGCACTCGTGCAACTAATCGAAGTAATATTTACAAACTAACAGCTACACGCTGGGCGCTACAGCAAGTGCACAGCTCAGCAGATTGAGTTGCTTTCGCCATTCCAATTTTTCTTCTAAAAGCTAATAAAAATGATAACGCTTTCTCAAGTCCTATGCTTAACTCCAATAAATAAATTACAAAGATTACAACAATAAAGAACATGTGGCGGCCCATCCGTACACTATTCTGTGCTTAAAATTTAAACCGCTGAATTGATGACCGTTTGACCAGCGTTACTGGTGAGCGAATTGCCAGTGGACACGCCCGTGGCACTGACAGTATTGTTCGACGCCGCCACCAGGCTAGCAAAAGCGCCCGCTGCAGTGGTGGCTGTTGCGGTGATAGACACCGAGGTGCCAGAATCCAGCATGTTGCCAGCGGGAGCTGGTGAGAGTGACATTGTCGACGATGATGGTGACGAGCAGTCACTTTGCACACTCATCGCTGGCGAACCGGACAAGGTGGCAGGCGGCGTATGGGTGGGCGTGTGTGGTGAGAGCGGCGCTCCCGACATGGATGCTGTTGGGCCACCCAAATTGTTCCCGGCATTTGTGGCGGCCAGCGCTGCTGTTGTTAGATTGCCGGGTGTGCCTGCTGCCGATGTGGAAGCGCTGACGCCACTGTTGGACGTTGATGCATTGGTGTTGCTGTTCCCAGTGGAGGCCGAGTGTGGATGAGGCGGTGGTTGGTGTGGTGATTGTGCTTGCTGTGCGGCAGCGGCGGCTGCAGCACGCTCACGCTCGCGGTCCCGTTGTGGTCGGAATGCCTCCCGTAAAGCCTCAACACGATTTTCGCTGGGTCCCCAGCGCGCATGGCCTGTGCTGTTTTGCAGCCAGACCACTTGGGTGCCCTGCATGCACTTTACATTAACGTCCGCTCTGTTGGTGAGAAAAAAAGCATTCTATTTAATCTACAATTATTCAAGGAAGGCTGTCAGTTGTTGCTCTTACTTTGGTATAATGTGCTGATAACCGTGGCGATATTCGTGGGCCATGCCCAGCACTACCATGGAGCGTCGCTTGAACATGCTCTCCTCGAGCTTAGAAATGCTCTTCCATTCTGGCAGAAAGATAATAAAGCTGTAAAAGAGAAAGTATTCAGTGGAGAAAACCGTGAATCATATGTGGGGGTCGTCTACGCACCTTAACGGCTCAAGGGAGTCGGTCAGCAGCTTATCAATATGCGCTAGTGCGGCGTCAATTAATTCCTCGCAATGTGGTGGATTCACTTGGAAGGAACCTGATACTGGTTTGAAGTCCAAAAACGGTCTAACGATTTTATATTAAAAATTATATAAAATAAAAAAACAAAACCATCTCCTCTACTCACCCCCTCGAGCCAAAGTACGCATCGGTGTCGGCGAAGGCGGAGCAGTACTGTCGGAAAAATGAATTAAACGGCGACGCAAAGCACTCAAATGTCACGCCAAAGTGCCGATGTAGACACTCGAATACCGGCACCGGCAATGAAGCCTGCGTTAGTTCAGCTTCCTGTGACGAGTTGAGCGCATTGCCCAGAAAGGTCTGGTAACGTTTCAGCAAGCACCAGACACGCCCGATGAACAGATCAAATTTCTTGTCGTCGAAGCAATTGTGCCGGTAAAGCTGCTCCAGCTTCTGCAGATGCGTCAAGTTGATGTACTGCGCGTCCGGCTGGTTATGTGTGGTCGGCGTGTATTTTATAATCATGTGATCGCGATCCTGTACGTACTCGATGGCCGGCATGCGTGGCGACGGCACCGCGAATTGTATGGGATAGCACCACACCTTCTTGAGGTGCGGTGGCGGCGGCGGTGGCGTGGGCTCGGGTATACCGTGCTCTTTGAGTAGCTGCATGTGGCGTTCGCGAATTTTGCGTGCATGTTCAGCGGACAGGTGATAGATCTTGGTGCAGAGCGCCTCCACGGAACCTTTCACGGTCTCCACCAGATGAGGCTCACATTGGCGCTTCAGATGCGCAAGACGATCTTGAAAGTCCTCATAGCTAGCACCCACAGTGCGTCGCAGCCATTGAAATGTGTCCTCGACATTCCATTTAACCACCTTCTTGCTTTCAGCGGGCGCCGAACGCGACTCAATGATTTGTTTGGCTGCCTCGGCATAGCGTGACAGTTGCTTCCGCGCATCACCTATAAGGAATGAGGGAGTAAACTTATTAGGAGCGCAACATTTTTGCAACTATAATTGAAACTCGCCTGTAAATTTTGGTTTCACAATCCTGATGGGTATGTCGGTCATAATTTCTCGGTACATGGAGGGAGAAATTTCTGGCACGCAACTACTGGGTAGCAGCGGATCGCAACCACTGTCAATTACTTTGCGCTCGATCAGCCAGCGATTGAAAGAGTCTTTGGGCGCTTTGATGTTCTCGCGTCGCATGCAGAGATCCTCGTATGTCTTCACCAGTTTCATGGTATAGGCGGCACGCAGGGCCTCAATTTCTGGGTGCGGTTGCGGAAGCAGCGTGGGCGGCCGCTCAACAATCACAGCATTAGTGCACACTTCTAGATCCCAGGGCCCGGCCAATACGAATTTCTTCATTGGTGGCTGCTGATGGTGCTGCTGGTGGGGGTGTAGGTGCATGTCGTCGGAGGGACGGCGCTTCAGACTCGGATGTTGCATGTGGTGCGAGTGGTGCGGAGTACCCGGATTCATGGGGCCGCCGGTGTGACAGATGCCTGTGTATGTGATTATTAGATGAAGAACATTTCTCTAAATTACAATTGCAATGCTTACCCAACGGATCGGTGAGCGGATCAAAGGGTCTGACACCGGGCATTTCCCACAACGATTCACCGGTGATTTTATTCCAATAGTAGGGACGATTCTCGCGCTTCGACCAGAACTTGCGCCAGCCCTGATTCACTAGTTCCGTGGTCAGCTCCTCACCGTAGCCGCCGCCGTGCATTGTAGGCGGTCCCTGTGGCGTGTGCGCCATCATGCCATCCAGAGGCGGTGGGCCCGTTTTTGTGGGTGTAGAGGGTGAAGCACAGCTGGGCGCAGGCGAGCTGCCGCCGACCATACCCAAAGCGTTGGGGTCGCTCAGCAGGCCACTGCTGCTGATAGCTGTGCTGCTGCTGCCCACCTGCATGGTGGCAATGTTCGGCGCGTTAAGCGAGTTTGTGGTGGGTACAGTGGTGCTGGAAGCAGTCAGCTGATCCCAGGCGCTCTGAGCCGCCGTTGAAGTTTGCGGCAGGGACATGGCCACCATTGGGTTGACAGTGCCCGTGGACGCTATAACCGATTGCGACATTATGCTGGGCGTGAGCGGCGAAGAGGGCTGCGGCGACATGCTGTGCATGCCCAGATTGTTGTTAGCTGCCATGTTGGTCTCGAAGCGGTTTTTGAATATTAACCGTTCTTTAGATAGTGGTCAATCTTGAATGCCAGCTGCGAAGTACAAGAGAATTAAAACTTATGAAAAGTCAATAAAAAATCAAACATTTAATTCGTGCATGATTGTCAGTATTAAATAAGGGAAAATTTTTAATTTGGATTGTATAAAACTTAATAGCAAATGTCTATTCACCGTTTAAATAGCAAAAAAAAATTTGGTAATTGATTAAAATTTGAACGTAAGAAACTATCAGGAAAAGTTACCCACAGAGAAAACCGACCGTAAATACGCAGCCCTACACTCCACCGTTTACCTATGAAGCTATCGCTTCTCGGCCCATGCACCGCCTTTGCCAATGTTTTGATTGTGGCTCCTTTTCCGCTGTCATTCGGTTTGTAACAATATTATGATTGAAGGTGTATTTCGTTCGTTATCTGCCAGTGAGTGCCGCACTAGCGTCGCCTAGCCGACTATATACCAACGTACACACTCGTACACGACACGAAAAAGAACGAAATGAACCAGCAAAACCACAAACAAAACTGTGAGAAATGTTCAAGCATGAGCACGAGTGGTTTTTCAACAAAACGATTACAATTAAGCAGGCAGCGGCAGTCAACAGCAGACACTCAAACGGGCGGCATGAAAACGCATTGCGGCGGGTGGGCAAGAAAACCAAAGGCCGTATGGGTGAATGACAGTGAAAGAAGTGCGTGCCGGAAGTGCGACAATCAAAGGGTCAACAAACCCTTTATATAGAAAAGCGAATGTGACTGAAGCACTGACAGTGGTTAACCACTGTGTAAATCGCAAATTTGACCACAGTTGAAGAGGGCGGCAGGTTGAACTGACAGCGAGCACAGCAGGAGCGCAAACTGCCAACAACCACTTGCATGCACTAGCGCACGATTAGAGCGTTCTCGGACAAAAATCAACCATGAGCACGAGCACGAAGCGGCGAGTGAGCTCGCGGCAAATGAGTCAGTGACGAGAGCGCAGACGGTGGCACGAAGCGCTAAAAACCATTTTGCAGGCAAGTAGACATCAGCAAGACCCATACACCAGTAGAAAAATCATTTAACAAATTACGGCTGACAGCGCTATTTTTGCCCGTTTCTACTTCGCGTTTTCCATCTGTGTATGCTTACAAGAGGCAAGAGATTAAAAAATGAGCACTTTTGTTTTGGATTTTGAGACAGCTGCTTCTGGTGCTGCAGCCAACAGTCAGCCCGCACAACCAAACCAGCCAGCCAACCGTTGACTGTGTGGTAAAAGTCGCCACAAGCAGAGAAGAGGGCGAGCAAATACACCACAAATATTCAGCGCTGCCATGCTCGCCGTGTGTGTGTGAAGTGAAAATTATTGAATCACTTTTAAATCAGATGTCTTTTAGAATTCAAAGTCGATGGTTGGGGTGTAGCACACGGGCTGCCGCTCGCAAATTCAGCGAAAACGGTTCTGGATAAAATTACTAAATTCAAGCAAACATTTTATAGGGAGCGAAATGTCATAGTGGGATTTTTGGGATTATACTCTTATCACTCAATTCTTGGAGTATTTCTGGCTGCACTTTACTTGCAGAAAACCTCTACTGCTGTTAAGTAAAAAAAAATTAACGCTTTTTATGTACATGGATACCGTTTATTATTAATAATGTATTTTTGGATTAAAAGAAGTCAGCTGATGAAACGAATGATATCCAAGAGTTATTAACTGCAATTCATTACTAAACCTTAATATACAACCACTCATTTTTATCACTTGGGTTTTAATTTGTACAAATTGCTTAGGATGATTGGGGGAAAATAATTGTAGAGTTGCATTCTTCGACATTTTATTCGATTTTTTTTTCCATTGTGAAGCACGTTTGATTTTAGACTTGAACAGAAATTATTAATTAACGAGTTTGGAAGCTAACCCACAAGTCTTTAAATAAAACAATGTGTCAAGATAATATTTATAAAAACTAATAAACTCCAGTTTATTTATTCTTGTCGTAGCAATTGAGACCAAGCACGAATTCCACAATTCCATTAATTACCGTTGACCTAAATTCTTAACTGACCTTGAACTTTGCATACAGCAGTTTTGGGCCAATTTTTCGTTATGTGGGAGCAAATGTTCCCTCCAGGTACTTGCCGCTTCCTTTCGGCTTTCAAACTCCGCCAGAAATTTTCAACCATTTACCTCACAATGAACGAGAGCGCAATGAAGAGTGGAGCCAACAATGAACGTGGAGTGCGCTGAGATCAAAAGTTCATTGGCGCTCACGCAAAACGAAAAAAATTGAGTGCGCGAACGGGAGTCGCAAACGAAGGTGTGTGGTGTAAACTGAGTATTGCCAATTGCCATGAGGCATTGAATGAATTGCCGAACTTCGCGCAAACGAAAGCAGCACACATCCACAGTTCACGTCTGTCCACCGCCACTACGCACTGTAGGAAATGGGCAAAATAGAAGAACGAAGGATAGTTGAAAAAAGCGCGTAAACAATGCGAAGTGGAATAGCAAAACAAAATTCATATATTAAACGATATCGTGATTATTGCTGGTTCTTTTCGTTCGTTTAAGCTTGCTTAAATTATACAATCTGCAAAAGCGGCGGCGAACCGAATGTTTTGACGAACGTGTACTCAGGTAAAGAATTTGATCATATAAAAAATTATTTTAAATGATTTTATACCATATCAAAATAAAATTTTAACCTGCACATATTTTCCAGCGTTTTAAATTTTTCAAATATAAATTTTCATCATTGCTATCTACTTTTGCGAAATTTCGTATTTTTTAAATAAAATAAAACTAATAAAAGTTACCAATATTTTACAAAAATATGCACTAGCACTATAACTCAACGAAATTTTCCTTATAGTTGTATATGTTAACAAACGATAATTTTTATGCTAACAATTATCTGCAAATACTTTGGAAGTACAAAAAAAATTAAATCGATATGTGGAGCAACAGTTCTAAACAGGTCGACCCTAGCGTAAATAATAAATAAATAATTCCAATTATCATACATATTCATACGTCGTTTCTCAAGAATTTGTGGTTTTCAAACACAATAAAGAACTTTTAACTGCCTCGTGGAAATTGTATGCATCTACAGCGCAACTTGCTCGCTAACATCTGGCACACAAGTGTCACAGCAGGTGCCGTGTGGGTTAAGTCTGCTACATCACATAATGGCGCGCTTTTTTACACCGCTCCCAAAGTGCTCAATTCCACTACACCAATCGGAAATTTTCCCACTCCACTAACAAAATCTAACAATTTAGCTTTTTGCCGAAACTTAACACAATATCAATTGGTTTCTTCGCAAAATTTGTGTAAACATATTTTCCGTTGGCCAAACAATTTTGGGCGCTGAAGAAAATTTCTCTACACTTTCTTTTTACGCCCGCCGCCTATTGTTTTCTGGCACCGCGATTTGGAGTCCCTCCTCACACAATCCGTTTCTATTGCTCTGCACGGAACTTCTTGCAATTGAGTGCATTCTCATGAAAACCCCACAAATTCTGTGCGTCACGAGTATGCATTAATTTTTCACTTTGCGTTGTTGTGCGGTATGTACAATTTTGTTTTGTTTTTTCGGTATTTGCTGAAAAATTCGAGGCGGCAGCGACTACTGCTTCGCCATTGCAGCTTCGTGTTGCTTTTCCATAATTGACGACGATATTTCGCTGATTGGTGGCGTTTTTGCGGTCGCTACACTCACCGTTTTCGATATTTCAATTCAATGCACACACAATCGCTGTTTGTTTATAAACATTTATTTTAAATATTGTGCAACGAGCACACATTAAAATTTACGAGAAATTCTACAGCAAATTGAATGTGAAAAGATCCGTCCGTTGTCGTCACCACCATTTGCAATAAAAATTTCATCTGCGCCGTGTTCGTTTCGGCGACGACGACGAAGGTAACAACTTCGGTTCACAGCAGTGCTGCCAAGCTGGGGTGTAATTTTTCCTAAACTTGGCCATTTCAAGTATTTGAAGATGGGATTATCTTTTAAGAATTTGTTGTTCGCGAGAAAGTGGTTAAGTTTTTCATAGTAACTTAAATTAAAGATATAAGGATATTTTAAATGTTCCATTAAAAGTTGTACCACATTCCAAATGCATTTTTCAAAAAGCATTGCCAACATGTAATTTTCGTAATACGAATACCGCAACGAAGGAAGCATAGTTCAGTTCAAATTGTCTGAATGAATATTTATCCAAAATTTTATTACAGCATTTTTAATAGTCCGAAGTGTATATATTTGCTAGCAGCACCACCAATAGATGTTTGAATATTCTACAGATGCAGAGATTATAGATGCCTGCAAAAAATCTTTTCGGCAAAATAAACAATTTTGTTATATATTAAATCTGGAATCTGATTTGATTTTTCCTTGTTATTATTAGGGATATAAATGAGATTTGAGTGAGTTTCCAGATGTATATGATTACGCTCAATTTATAGAAAAAGTATGAATTAAATTCACATTGCAGGGCGGGAAATTAATCTACAAAATACTTGAAACATTATTGAATGTCAGTTTTCTTAAGGAATACTAAATACATTATATAAAGCCGATATTACTGAGTAGTTGTCTGTAGTTTCAGGCATATTTCCAGGCTAATATTCAAATCGGGCTTGTACTTGTTGATTAGGCGTAACAAATTCAGCTTCTTGTTCTTCGAATTATTCGACTCGAGCTCATAAAGCGTGGATAAATTGACCAGCAGACTCTCGTTGAGTGATTTCTGCGGATTCAAGTTGATGGCGCGCTCAAATAAGTGAATAGCATCTTTTAGCTTGCCCGCGTACAGTAGACAGACTCCCATATTATTCAGTATCATAGTACTGCCCGGCTCCAGTGGTAACGCTTTTTGGAAAATGGCGAACGCATTGGGAAAATCATTTTTCGCCACCGTAATGAGACCTTTGTCGACGAGATCACGCAAGTCGGGTGTGGAATTGCTGTAAGCGAAAATTATTATTACTATATAAACATTTGGACCTTTGCATTTGTCGAACATTTCACGCATGCGTCGTGCCTCTGCAAATTTCTGTTCTGCGCCAAAAATATCACCGATTTGCAGGTAAATTCGTCCCCAGGCCGAATACAATGCACGTCGTTCCTCCTTGGACAGATCGGTGCTCTCCAGGATCATGCCGCGTATGACGTCATCAATCAAATTGAATTTTTTCAACTAAAATATTAATAAATATTTTAAAATTATTAATGTAAAAATTACTAATTCAATTGATTAATTCAAGTACACACTATAAGCGCGCAATTGACAATGGAATGAAGTACGCGCAGCTCTCGTTTGCGCCAAAATTGTTCCGCTTCTTTAGGTTCGCGTTGTGTAAAATACTTTTTGATTTCATTAGATACCACATACAGTTCGGACAAACGATCCAATGCTAGTTGCGGATTACCGAAATAGATGGGCAGCTCGGCGAGCAGCAACCGAAAGGAGAAGCATGCAATAGAGCCTTTCTTGCCATTGTACATTTCGGGATAGAACTGCAGAATAATCAATAATTAAATTTGTAAGGTACAAGTCA
This sequence comes from Melieria picta, assembly GCA_964056695.1. Taxonomy (NCBI): domain Eukaryota; kingdom Metazoa; phylum Arthropoda; class Insecta; order Diptera; family Ulidiidae; genus Melieria; species Melieria picta. The sequence continues at coordinate 62,395,758 of OZ057399.1, forward strand.
TTAAGGCATAAATATACTTCATAGAAAACATCGGGCCTATTGAGCTGCTCAAAGGGTTCTGCCTCTGCTTGCAGCAACTCGAATTCGCCTAATTTTGCCAAGAGCGCTAGTCGTGTAAACCACAGCTGCAGCGAGTGTGGCGAATGTTTAGCTGGTTGCCCTGCTCGCCCATAGCCTTGGCCATAGATGGTCAGCAGACGTCCTGTCAGGTTGACAGCAGCGCGATAGCAGCCGGCTGTGATGAGCGTGCGCAGACCACGTTCATCCTGCGTGACATTATCCACGTTGAGAATTTTGCGCTGTGCCAGTTCTGCTTCACCCAAATGCTTTAGCACCGCTTCGGCAATGACATCAGGCTACAAAATCATTGTCTCGTAAATCATCTCTACTATCAGACATTTATCTTCTACCAGATCATTGGGCGAATTTATGCCGGGCATGGTCAGCAACGGTGGTCGCATACTGCTGCCTAACTCTGTGGACGCTGGTTCCCAAAAGTTGCGCACTTCGTCGGGCACTTTGATTTCATCTTCACCATCAGTAGGATTTTCCACATATTCGGGCGCCTTAAAGCCGCCACTGAAAGTGTGTGCGCTCAGATTGCTGGTTGCAGCTGTGGACTTGGGTTGACCGCGTGGCGGCGGCACGGGCGGCGTATTTGTAGAGGCGGACATTTCTACGAATCAAACATGTTTATAAATGCCTTCAGACGTTCTACAGCTGTTTACCATTTGTACTTCCACTTTCTTTATTTGCCAATTCATCGAAAAAGCTGGGCGGATCGTTGGCGAAGTACTGACTCAAACTGGGTCCGGCATTTGCACTCGTGTTGTTTTTAGAGTCCATTAGTTTTATGTTGGATGAAATGTTGTACACAGATTTTAGTTGATATTCAGTATGTTTTGTGATTGTATGACTAAAATGCAGAAACCGTCTTTTTTGCTGGCGTAAAGAAAATTTATTGAATGTGGCACAGCTGTGGAGCAGATGATTTCGCATGCTGCTTCCAGTTTGAAGTAGTTCACAATGACGACTATAATAACGTTGTATTGTGAACTGGGTAAATGTCTAAAAGCTATTGTAGAGTCAGACCACTCTAGGATTAAAGAATACCGTTACGGTACATAGGGCAACAACCACGCCTACGTGGTTTCCGGTTTTTGGCCATTGCTTTCCTCCTTCCTACTTAATCCGAGTTTGCAAGCCTTACGATCAACCGACCTTCTTCAGGTCTCGTGGGGCCTATCTGGCGCTCTATCTTTGCTATCTAGTGGCTTCCACTTCATAGCCTTTTTCGGGAATGTGGCCTAACCGCTTCCATTTTTGCCCTCGAAGCCATATATCTAGCGACTAAATGTCTGCTTCCAAAAGCAACGGATTGCGATTATTTTAGGCCGAAAAGATTTGGAGTACCGACAAGTTTTTTTTGTCAAAAATGTATACATTTTAATTTCTGCAAAATGTCATTTAGACAAAAAAAAAATACAATTTAGATAAAAGAATTCTTACCATGATACAAAAATATACAGGTAGTCATGATACAAAAATATACAGGTAGTTTCAATGCGACAGATAAAAATAAAATTGACAATTGGAAAAAAATATTTGTTTACAAATTGTGTACTACTATTTTCATTTTTGCTACAGAGCTGCAATTTCACACAATTAGTTTATGTAGTATATCATTCAGTTTCTGTATTTCTACTTTTTTTTGCACCCTTACAATTTTATTTTTATTTGTCAAAAAAGCAAATGACTTCTAATTTTGCTCGATTGAATCTACCTGTATATTTTTGTATCATGATTCTTACCTTTATTCAATTATTGAAGATTGTCATAAAATTTTAATATTTAAAATTATTTCAACTTTTGTTATTCAGTTTATTTTTTTCTATGTTTACAGTCATGCTTGTTATGATAAAAACTAATTTATTGCATTTAAATTATGTAGCTTTTAGTGCAAACTTACAAATTTCATTAGTTTCCATAACTTTTTTTTACTTAATAAAGTCAACAATTTACACTAAATCGCCATTAAATGGACTTGTTTGCTATTTACAGTTTGCATTTACATTCAACTTTGTGTGCTTACAAACAAATTTGTTTTAAAATTGCAAAATTTGCTGTTATTGGCCGTTGAAGATGGACTCCGGATAGTAGCTGGGTGCGTTGAACATGCGTGGAAAACCGCTGGCATCCAGCTGATTGACGGGCAGGACGGTCATCAGATCACTGTTTTTGAGAAGAAAAACCCGTAAGAAAAAAATAAGAGAAGCGCTTAAAAAATGTGTGAAATCGATTTACGTTTTATACAAGCTAAGACTTAAGGAATCTGGCATGCCGACTGTCACCTTTGTCGATTTTTATGCGTAATGTGTAACATGTGAGCAATGATGGCGGTGGCCACGCTGCCAGTCAAAGCGCGATGCACTTGATCTGCATTTGCGCTCTTGACGCCTCAAGCTGTGTGCGGGCAACGAGGCTCGGCGTTATGGTGGCACATGCGGCGCGCATGTGCCCGTTTTGCAACAACTATGTGAAGAGAAAACAGTCTAACTTTTTTGTTCCAGTCCCTACCAGCACTTGCTGGACGTACTGTGGCGACCAATAGTCTAAAAATATGCGCGAGAAAAAACGTGCTACTCCATCGAACGTTTTCAATCGAGCAAACGGCACATAAAACACGCTCAAGTGGCTTTAGTGTAAATTGGATTGAAGCAAAAGAACGCGCAGCATAGCCTGGTGCGTGCGTTCGTCCGTCTGTCTGTCTGTCTGTCCCTCGTTTATGGTCAGTTTGTAATAATTTTTAATGCCAATTTCGAACAATTGAATTTTCATGCTTTTTCTGCCGCCTCCCTATTTCGTTCTCTTCTTTTTGTAAAAATTACATGTGTGTTCGAATGTGTGTGTGTGTGTTCCACACATTTTAATGAGTTATAGGGAAATTTAGAAAATTTCTTCCTTCTTGCCGTTTTTATTGGAAACACTTTGCACTACAGGTCCCCCCCCCCCCCCGAGTCAAGTGGCTTCCCGTGGCGATTTTTGTGCTCATTGCTGCTCCACACTTCGTCTCGGCAGTTCACTAATTCGAAATGTTCGTTGTAATTTTTCAGTATTTATTACATTTGAAATTCGAAACGTTTTCGAGTTTTGTTTTGAAGTTGCAATGCGCGCCAAACTGCAAATGAAAGGAAGTTGTTGGGAGCGGGGCTAGGTCGGGATAGAGGAGTAAGAGGTAATGGCTAATTTCTGAAATGGTTATGAACGTTTTATGGTGTGAACCCAATTCAAAAATATTGGACTATAAATTAGATTTTGGTTGGGGAAAAATGATTTGGAAAATAAACAATTTGTATCTACTAAAAATTTAAAGTCAACTTCAGTTGCGGCGACTCATCAACTATTTACTCATCCATCTCAAGCTCCATAACAAGCCGAAAGCGATTATTCGGCCCAACCATTTTATGTCTAATACATATTTAATTGCACTCACGGTCTTTGCTGCGGCGTCCGATCGCGTTGTCGTCGGTTCTTGAACCAATTCGACACCTGCGTCAGCGTCAGTCCAGTCTTTTTCGCCAGAGTTTTCTTCTCATCCGGCGTGGGATAGCGATTTGTGAGATAACAGTCCTTTAGCGCATTTCGGCTCTTCTCCTTGAAGCAGTACACAGTCTCTTCACCATCCCAGATGGTCTTCGGCAGTGGGTATTTCTTGCGCAGACGATATTTGTCCACTGCGCCCAACGGACGGCCGCGCACCTTTTCCGCTTCCTTGTAGTGCGCCTTGAACCACAGATTCTGCAGATCGACGTGATACTTCACAGAGAAGCAGTGTGTCTCCAGCAGATTATACAGCTCGTGGAATTGGCCACGGTGGTAAGCCACAAGTGCGCGTGCGCGCAGCACACTCTCGTTTGTTTTGAAGAGCTCACTGGCCGGCAGACTGCAAAGAAACGTGGTCAGCTTCTCGATGTCGCCCTTCTGCTGCAATGCCTCGCACATGCATTGTATCTTTAAGAACAATCATTACTATATCACTCAACAACGGTGCAGCCTCTCACTCACTTGATCGGTGGTAAATTGCAGGAACTTTCGATCTAGCTGATAGTTGGCCGCCACACTGTGCGCCGACCCAACGCCCGTCAGCAGCTGGCTGCCGCCATTCAGCCCGGCTGTCGAACGGCCAATGCCGCTGAGCGCTTCGCTACCGAGCGCTGATTTCGTGTTGCCGTTAAGGTCGCCTACGCTATTCTCGAAAATCACTCCACTGAGCGTGGGATACAGTGGCGAGGCGGCGGCTGTGGGCGGTGGCGATTTGTCGTAGTCACTGGTGATGTCCTGGAAACGCCGCTCTAAGTCTTTGTCGTTGGCATAGGGTGAGAACTTGTCAAAGTGGAGTACGGTCTTGCAGGAGATATTGCCGCGATAGCCTAAAAAATACAAAGGAGAGTTGTCGGGAACATTTTGGTTAGCGATATGTAATGCTGAACATTCTAAAAAGCAAAATATTGTCTGCTTTTTTTCGGTAATTTAGAAAGTGGGATAAGGGGATACTTAGGCCACACTTTATTACTGGCACAGTTCTTAAACATGTTTATGACTAATTCAGAGACAGGAATGTAAAAACGGCTTGTAATTTAAGCCGTAACATAAGCTAGCCAGCGATTTTGCTGGATAGCGCCGCTTGAGTTGGCTCTTTAAGGTGCGCTGACTGACGCGCTACACACATGGTCGACATTTGCATTTGTTTGAGTTTACTACTGTTTCTTACTTGTAATTGTACGCCTGAGAAATGCGCCTATCTAAGCGATATTTGCATTTTTTGTGCTGTCGATTTTTTTCCTGCTTTCCAGCTATGCGCTGGACATATGTCAAAGTGGACATCCAGTGAAAGCCAAAATGAAAGATTAGTGCCAGTGAAAATGCTTCTATGGTTCTATGGTTGTGTTGGTTAGGATTGTTTGGTTGCATTACAACTTTTAGCATGACTGATTTCTAATTAGTTAAAGTTGATCTTTTGAATTCGAACTGAGTTGAAATATATTGCAAAAAGTATTGTTTTGCTTGCTTGCTTTGCTTTTACTCTTTCCAATCGGGTCCCACGTTTCCAATTTATATTCAACGTTTTACACAAATTTTCTGTAAACAATTTTATTTTCAGAGTTTTGTTTGTAAATTGATATACGACACAAATACATCTAACCAATTTGCTTAAGAGACTTTTGATGTAGAGAAGTTATTTAGAAGGCAATAACAGGATTTGGCTTGAAAGCGGCTATTCAGTCTTAAGAAGTGTAATGAAGCATTTAAATAATTTTCAATATAGAAAGATCTCATAGCTGTTGATCTGTGCTTCAGTATTAACAGTCAAAACAATCCGCTAAAAAAACCTCCTACCATGCTTCTGGCATATTTACATATTTTTCGTTGTTGAAAAGAATTTTGAAATTCTCAATGAGCAGAGTATTAATTGGAAGTTTTTAAGGGAATCACCCTTAAAATAATTCCTTTCACGTTCGCAATTCTTGCAATAAGATCCTTTGTTAATTGCATAATTTGTTAATACAGATCATTAGATTATTATGTGACAAGTTGTAGCTTAGATCAAAATCTAATGATTTCCAACTAAAAATTAACATGCATAATGCATAATTTTGCTCGTTCAAGCGATCAGAGCTTACTTGAGTTTGGTAGGAAGAGGCTACCATATTGCACGGGTGAATGCATGTTATCCTGATTGCCGGTGGAGTTATCCGAGGAAGTGCCGCCGGAACTGGTCGAATCCAAATCACCACCGTGCAGCGATGCCGAGAGCGTAGTATCCATATTTTTATCAAACATTGGTTAGAGGGCGCCAAAAACGCCCAAATGCAGCCAACGATTTATGCGGTGCACTATTCAATGTTTTTTTCGCCGCTACACAAGTGGAATATTATTGTTTCAACGAAAACACTTTGGCATACTTGAAAATATGCTAATCAATGTTTTTGTCAGGTTTTTTATTGATATTTAAACTGCTGGCCAATTGATTAAAAGTCACCATTGAATTGATGTGTTGAGTGGAAGTCAAGCGCGCTGAGTCCACCCGCGGGGCGACAGACCGTTGCAGTAGCTAGCAACTGTTCGTCAACCGAGCACCGACGTTGTTCGAAAGGAACTGAAACGAAAAACCACGCAACCTTTGCAGGGGGAGCTGCAGCCAGTGCAAACACTTTAGCACACACACACACGTAAACATACACAACACACACGTTCAAACAATGAAAGCGCAGAATTTATGGTCGTGGACTGATGGTTGGTCGAATGGCTGAATGGATGAATGGTCGGTGCCAGCGTGCGTGTGTGTGTGCCATGGAAATTTTCGGTTTCGTTGGTGTGGGTGTGTTCTTAGCCGTAGCGTGCGGAACGCAGTGAGCATGAAACACGCACTCGGCCAGCTGTTAGGGGTTGTTTTGGGTTTTTCCGGCCGCAGGCTACGAGTGTGGGGCGTGCCCGGCGACGCATGGACGCCATTTTTCTGTGCGATGTTATTGTTTTTGCATAAAATATAAACTTAGTTTACAAACTTTCAATTTGAATGAGTGGTTTTCGGCTTTAATTGTCTTAATGAAATTTTGATGCACAGATTGGCTGGCGCTGTTTTAAAAGCGTTGACCCAATTAAGGGGCAATTTTAACTTTTACAAAAAAATTTCAATTATTAATTAATCGAAACAATACATACATACACACATGTATGTACATAGATTTTAATGAAAATCTTTAAAAATGGCACATTGAATTTTCTAACGGCAAACTATGCCATGAACATGACTCATTGTCATTTGTCAGATTTGGCTTGCTGTCTGCAGACCTTCTTGCCGCACCTCCAATTAGGTCGTTAGCCAATTTCTGAGGTATTTCGCATTTTTACTCATTTGTCATGAAATGTAGTCTCGGTTACGTATCGGGTTCAGCTAGAAATTCCAACGAATTGGAATTATGCAAGATTTTCGTGTCGAATGTGTCCGTGCTCACAATAGTTCTCGGTTTCCTTTTACATGCAAGGTGTGTGTGTAAGAAATGTGGAAGAAGGAGAAGAAGTAGCTGCAGCATTGGCCTTTGCGAATTGCAAGCGCAGCTATGTACTGTTATATGCCATGCAAATATGTATGTACCTATGTGTTTCGGGGGAGATATCTGAAACTCCTACTCGAGTTGCGTTTGAAAATGCATTGAGTCGGACGGACTCGACTTGCAACATGTAAGTTGAGCAAATGTAGTAGACAAGTAAGAGTAAAGAATAATAATAAAAATAAATAAGTTAATGAAAAAACGGTAAAATCGTGCTATCGCTTGAGAGCAGCTGAGCGGAGACTGTGGCCATGTTTACTTTTGAAAGATATGAGAAACGCAATGAGCTGCTGTCAATTTTCAATCGTAGATAACTAAAGATTTTGCAAATTTTCTATCAGGAGTGTGCAGAGCAAATGCTGAAAATAATCACAGACCTCTTTGGCAATACTTACATTCAGCCTCATTAGTACAAATACATTCAAAAGACAACAATTGCTGACGTTGCAACATGAGCCAAATGACAGCGACATAGTTTGTCGCTCCTTGTTGTCGCATAGCGGCGGGTTGTTGCTACGTTTTGACTGTCACCTAATGGCATCAAATTTCAATTAAGGAATTTTCAGTCGTTGTCTAGCGAATTAAAAAACAACAACAAGAGCAACGGCAATGCGCATCAAATGAAATCCAACTAGTGTAACGAAAACTAAAACAAAATGTGGCATGACAGCGTGCGAAAGAGCGAGAGGGACAGGGAGAGGGCGGTAGCAAGGACTGCTTGCAATCAGTAATAAAAAGGCTACTAGAAAGGCTACCGAAAAGCATGGTACGAGTACACGAAAAGGTGACAAACAATGTGACGCAACTGGACGAGGGGTAGAAACCCATGAAAATACCCAAAGAAAATCATAGACAAAGGTTGTCCAGGACATGTCGACGGGCCAACAATTTTGAGGAATTTATTTAGCGTAGTAAAGCAGCATGGCAACTACCGAAATTAGTGCCGATGATGATGATGACGATGTGTACTTTGGATGCGATTAAGGCGTTGATAACAACGGCTTAAAGGAGCCTAAATGGAAATCGGCTGAAAGCGAAAGCAAGGCACTCAATGGTACTTGTTGGCTGTCTTAAAATTGCATCACAGTTTGGTTTGGAACATTTGCGGGTGTTAACTGTTACCTGGAATTGTTTAATCCGCTAAAGTCGTAGCAGCAAACGCCTACACATGTGGATCATGGACAGTGTTCATGTGGTTTAGGGAGCGAGGTTTTTGACTGAGGATTAAAGAGTCTTTGTCTTAGGCTTCGCGTTTGTGTTTACAACAACAACTATTTAATGTTCTTGCACTTGATTGTTTTGTTTTCTAAAAAAAAAACATAAGTAAGTTTTAGAAAATTCTCAAAACAAGTTACATTTTTTTGTGAAATCCTTTTTGTTCATATGTACCAACAAGTGTTCATTTTTATTAAAGTAAAATTCGATTAAATCTGTCGTGTCAGTTACATATATATATTGAACAGAAGGGTTGTTATTGACAGGCTTGGTCTGTGTTCAGTGATCTCCAAGGGCAACACCCTCTCCGACATTTGTTAGCAAAGCATGCAGCCTAATTGGCTGCATGTTGCGGATTACAAAAACTAACTGCTAACATGGGTAGTGTTGAAGTCTGCCAGGATTTTATTAGTTTAAAAATGAGACAAATTGACCGCAAATGAGACGGTTGTCCTTAATAGGATTACAGAGCCAGAGAGCGCTTTCTGAGTGAACTGAAGGTGTGAAGGCTTGAAAAATTTTAATTAAAAGCTGAGGACCTGTCACGTGTTTGGCGATGTCATTAAAAAACCAATTAAAATCGATATTATTCAACCTTTTTTTTATCGCGATTAGACTTTTTCTTAAGAAAATAGAGGATTTTAGCTCCGCATATAGGGAAACGAAACGAATTTCACTTTTACATACTTAATACTGCAAATTCTCAACTGTCAACTGGAGGCACTGTCACCTTGAACCACAAGTGGGTCAGCTTTGTTGACGTTACCGAAAAGGCACTTCAATTGTTGACTCAAAAGTCAGATAATTAAATGCATTTTGCATTGTTTTCAAAACTACATAGCTGAAAATTTTGTTTTCTATAAAAAAAGCGCCAAAAACATTTTGCATTTTGGGCATAAATTTTCAAAACAAAAATTAAATGCTCACCATTCACCGCTCAGCGTTAATATGGGGTGTACGGTAGTTGTTGCTGTTTTCAGCCACAGACACTGCTTTCGAAAACATGTAACGCTGGCAGTGTTTCTCGTTTGTTGTTGTTTATTTTTGGTTCCCACACTCGTCGTTCAGCTGAGTGCTGCAACTTTTCTGAATGCTGCCGGAGAAAATGCGGCGGCGTGTGTGTTTGTTGTGTTGTGCGGCGACGATTCGTCCGCGCGGTGTCCGATTCGCAAAATCGTCAAGCAATGCATTCCTCGCGACACAAGACAGAAAAAATCATCAGCAACTGCAAAACAACTCATATAAATATAAATGAAAAGTGAAAACAACAAACACAACTAAATAATATCATAACAACAACTATTGCCGCTAACAATCGGGACATGAAGCGGAGTTGTGCTGTTGCCGTGGAGTTTGCCGGTGCCATCAGCAGATTTTATTCATGCTTTTGCCGGTTGTGTAGCCAATGTTGATACCAATGAAAACACACACACACACACACATACACATTTATACAAACAGTCGCCAGCACTTGTGCGCAGTTATTTATATTTTGTAAAAATTCAACAATAAACAAATAACGAAACTCACTTGCAAATAAGTGCATTTTCATATAAATGAAAGCACGCTACTGTCGGTCAGATGGCTAGCTAAAGTTGGATGTGAATTCTAAGATACAAAAATCAACCATAATTTATTGATAGTTTCAGCGTTTCGACAGCGCTGTCATCGCTAATACTCTTAAGAAAGACTTTTATATTCTGTGCTTGTGTGAGTTAATCGGTCAAACTCTATGAGTATAATTTCGCATTTCATCAGCTATTCGCTGACTTCTGTAGGGATATACAGCACTTAAAAACTGGCAAACAGTTCGTCCGATATCGATTTATTTTCAATAGTGAATCTTGTTGAATTGCTGACGTTTTGATGTACAGTCGTGTGGGTATAGTGAACACCCTATATAGTGAACACCTCGATATAGTGAACACCCAAATTTTGACATGGAGCCTCTAAATATTGAGAAAAATTTTGAAAGCAATTTCAAGCAAAAAACAAAAAGTGTATTTTGAGCAATTAAAACGAGTTTTTGAACAAAAATGTTAACCTTGATATAGTGAACAACCTCTAGTTCACTATATCCAGACACGACTGTATATTCAATTATCTTTGGTTAAACATAGTAGACGTTTAAGAAACTTTTCCCATAAAAAAACTCGTGTCAGTTGTCCACTCGAATGCAGTTTTTCAGTGTAGCGCTCGCAATTCAAAGTGTAACGGCCCGTTTCTGAATGGCGGCAATATAATTCAGAATTCAGAACTCGCGAAACTTTTGTTGTTGTTGTCATTTGACATCCACTTTTAGTGAATGAAGCGCGCAGTGTTGAAAACTTGGGCCGCATATTTATTTATTGACTTTGCATTGTTTACACTTTTACAGCGTAAAGTGTCATGTAATTCAGTGTAAGTTGGCAAGTCAAACGCAATGCAAGTTGCAAGAGGAAAACAATAACAAAAATTATAGAACTGCTGCAGATACGCGATATGGTCTGCCAGAGCTGAACAGACGACAAAATTTTCGAGCTGGTACACGTTGCTCCCTCAAGCTGACCTTTCGGCAAGTCCTTGAAAAACGCCACAAAATAGTTAATATAACAAAAACAATGTCAAATACAGCAAAAGGCAACAAAACTCAACGCCAAAGGCTTAGCCACACTTAAGCCACAAATACGCTCAACATCGACAGCCATTGTCAGTGTGAGCCTATTGTCGGTGTTGTTAGTTTTGCTGCTGCACATTTTCCGCACTGTGGTTATACTGTCTAGCTGTCAGCCTCTATGGCTGTCTGTCTGGATGTAAGTAAGGCCCGAGTAATGGCAACAATAGACAGTGGAAGTGGAAGAAGAAGCGAAATGTCAGGTTGTCGACGTTGTCGATGAACAAATCGCGCATTGTCAGCGATGCACCTCGAGCTCGGCCGTCGCTGTGCACAACGCGCAGGATGCAAAACACTTTTCGCACCATAACACACACTCCATTCCTTTCTAATACTTTTCGGCCTTTGTGCTCGATGGCAACAACATGCAATTGTCAACGCAACCGTGCAACATGCTCGCAAGCTGTCACATAATAATGCCGTACATTGTTGCCATTGTTGGTTTTTCCAACTGAAAAGTGAAAGTGCAACTATTGTTGTTGTTTTTGTTGTTTTCATCAGATTGAGGCAGTCCCAAAATACGACACATATGCACCGTGTCCTTTGTCCTCACGGCTGTCAAATGACGTACTTATGTGCATTTGAGAGGTGAACACGGTTCGCCGCTGTGGGCTCTTTACACACAATTACACAACGGTGCTGTCTGTCTGTGCGTGTGCGCAGGACATTGTCGTGCACAGTGGGCAATGTGTGAAATTTTTATTTGCTGGGCGTGTTGGTACACAGCATAATGAGAGCGCAAGCTGGTGTTGAATTACCGAAATCACGTGAATTTATTGTTGTTGTTATGTAGTGATTCATAAAATCATCACGACCTGACAGCGCACAAGCCGCGGAAAACGTGTTGGATCAGAGGACTTATATATGTCGACTGATCGAATTTGGATCTCTTGAGGCCCATGTTCAGGGCTCTAAGCACCGAAACATCGGTTTTGAAATGTGATTTTTATCTACCACATTGTCAATCTTGTAATTCGCCTCATCAGCCGCGGCAACAGCCATTTGACGTGTTTGTCCAATTAGCCAAATGCCTCGACTATGCTCGACTTCCGATACCAATTTCAGATGTTTTCGTGGTTTCGGTTTACGCTGCCGCCGTCGAACATATGGCGCCGCAACGTTATTTTCATACATTTCAGCCCACTAATTGGACACTTGCTTGCCAACAGAGCGGCAGCGAAGCACACACACACACACGCACACACCCGGCCTGCACTGCGGGCGCCGTTACAAAGCCACAACGCGCTGCGTCTGAAAGGGGTGGCACGCAACCAAACCCACAACAACACTAACAACAGTCAAATGGCAATTTAGCTGTAAAACGAGCCCTTCAGTTTGTCAGTCTGACAAACGCGCGCGACACACAGTCACTGATTTATGCGTGCCTCGCTTTTCCACTGCGACAACGGCGACGGTGTCGACGCAGTGGACCGGGTGTCCACTTACGTTCCTCCTTGCTTCCAAACAGCGGAAAATTGTTTGCGTTGTTGCTACGCTGTTATTTTCGACGGTGAGGGCTTGCAGTAATTTTTGTTTTTAAACAAAAAATGAAATAATTTAGAAACCTCGGCGGCATTGTCGCAATTAGTGAGTGTGAAGTATTTGTCAAAATTAGACGTGTTTGCGGCGGATGTTGTGGTGTCGCTGTGGAAGATGCTTTTTCGAAATTCTGATTAATTGCAGGTTGTAGAGAATTTTGAAGATAATTTTCGTTAATAATTTTAAGCAAGGGTAGTCTGTGTGGGGTTTCGGTTTTCACTCTCAGGATTCTTTTAATTTCGTGCAATGAAAAATAAACATTTGATTTAAAGCCACTACGTGAGATCTCTTTTATTGGCCGTTATCTGACATTCGCTGGTTTGTAACATCCACATTTTCTAGAAGTAATATTTCGCTTTGATTTAAGCCACATTTTCACAGGTTTATAACGAGCCTTAAAGCTCTGTTTTTCGCATTCTCTGTGTAATTATCTGTCTGGTGCTTTCTGTATGATCCTTTTGTGATTTGTGATTTTCGCAGCTTCTCAATATATCTCTATATGTAAATCCACAAACAACGCTCACTCGGCTATTGTGAATCGCTTGAACAGAAAGAGCAGCAAGCAACAAATGTGATGAGAGAAAGTGCGCGTTAATCCCACGCCTCACAAATCCTGCGTGTCCGTGTTTTCCTACTCTACATAAACACTATAAAGATTGAGTGCACTGATTGCGCGCCTAAGCTGTTTAAATTGCAGTGCACAGCAGAAGCCATTGATGAGGTGATAAGCCGGGGATTTACAAGTCGCAGCATTTAGCTGAAGACGTTTGTCTACGAGCTGAGTAGGAGTTGATGAGTCTGTCGATAGCCTAAGCGTGGTGACAATTGACATGGTTGCTGGAAAGGATTTATTGCAAAGGAAAGACAAAGAAAGTCGCACAAACATTATTTACAAGGAAATCGTATGCTGATAACAACCAGTTGCTTCCGCATTAACGCCGTCGCCTGGCCGCTATCAAGATTCCTTGTAAGCGGTGCTGGTGCTGCTGACAGCGCAGCTATCCGAACACTTACAGCTCTCCGGGGAGACAATTATTTCAATCAAGTAGCGGACGAACACATGGCACTGCCGCAGCACCAACCCCGTGGAAAGCGGCGGGTGTCCTTCGTGGGCAAAGGGCTGAAAAAGCGCAAATATAAATCATGTTTGTTGCGCGCAGATTTGTTTTCTACTTACCACAATGGGTTTTGTAGGGCGAATAATTTTATTAGGCTCATGGCCGGATGCTGCAACAGCAACAACAACAATCACGACTAGCAACTACCAGCAAAGCAACAATGGCAACAGCCATAGCAACAACAATAACAAATGCCAAAAATTCATTCGATTGTTATTTGACGCCGCGCAGAGACAAAATATTTTTCTTTTATCCCTCGACATGGTTTGACTGGAGGGGGGTTGTGTAATATTGCAAGCAGCAGCGGACAGATGCACAGGCAGCTACAGGCAGCGGTGTTGTTTTTGTAGTAGGGTGTTGTTCTCTTGTTGTGCTTCCTGCGCGCGTATACATGCGCAGGCTCCGCCTCTTTTGATGCCTGGAACGCGTTGAGATTGGAACGATGACTTAGCCTGGAGACGGTATATTAAGGACAGCGCGTAAATCTGCAAGTTTTCAGCTGCTTTCCAACGCTTTTGTATATTCTGTCAGCGCCTGCAGTTGCTTAGTCATTGCCGTCGTCGTTCAAATATCTCACAAATATCCATTTTTACCACAAACATTATATTTGCAAAAACGTGTGCTATAAATTAAGTTAACAAATTTGCAGCTGCCTAGACCTCCTTGGTTAGCTTGCGCTGATTGTAGGACACGTGCACTATTCGCAGGCTCTTGCCCACTGTCGCCACCGGTCGCATAAAGTTGTTCATGGTGTCCGCAACCGGCTCCAGTATGTCGCGTAGCGAGGTGAGGATGTTGTAGATGAGGATCAGCGGCGGCTGCAGGAACCCGTTGAAGAGGACCGTCAGTATGGGCTTGATCAGATAGTCGGAGGTCATGTGCAGGAAGCCCACTACCAGCGTGTTGACCAGCGAGTACAGCAGGAAGCGGTACGTCTGCAGCATGAAGGTCACCACGAAGGTGACGCCGATGTGCAGGCTGCCGAAGAACTCCGCCCAGAAGCGTGTGGCGTAGTAGGTCGCGCGCTCGGCCAGCACCATGGACAGGATTTGCGGATGGCAGTCCGTGGTGCGTAGGTACTCGGCGCAGCCGTGCTCGAACGGATAGATGCCGATGCGCGTTTCGCGCGGCGCACAGCCGTCACAGTTGTGGTCCTTCTGGCTGCTGGCGCAGTTTTCGTTGTGCGCCTTCTGTGTCGTTGGCTCGGGCAGATCGTCGAATATGTTGGCGGTGGCCGGCTTCGAATTGGTGCTCGGCCGGGAGTTGCGCATGCTGTCCAGCGAACGGCGGAGCCGCTGCAGTATGGTCGTCTCGCCCATGGACTTGCATTGGCAGCGCTTCTTGCCGCACACTTCCACAAACAGTTTCCGCTTCGGCTTCGACTTCTTGCGTTTGGTGGGAGCGGCGGACGCCGTTGAGCATCTGGTGCGCCGCACGCCGCGCATCGCGTGTCGCTGCTTGTACAGCTGGAACTCGATTTTGGACGGCGTTGTGGTTGACTTGCCAGGGCGTTTGTCTTTGCCATCGCGCACAGCGCGCATCTCGTACAGCACTTTGGAAGTGTCGGTGGTGGTCTCCGTATCCGCTTGCGAGTCATTGGAGAACTTGTTGTATTTGGTTTTGTGGGCGTGGCGATCGTGGAAGAGCACTTGGCCATTATCCGTTTCCGTGGAAGAAGTGCCACTTTGCAGGAAGCTCTTGAGCGGCGATTGCAGTTTGGCTGTCACGCCGACGTGCTGAACTTCGATGAGATTCGACTTGGAGTTGGAGTTACGCTCCGGCGGCGTGTCGGACATTTGAGAGTATTCGCTACGATCCAGTTTTTATGAATTTTATTGTTTAGTTGTCGAGCTAAAAATGTTATAGAAAAATATTTGTATATTTTTGATAATATTGACAGAGGAAATTGTCACCGGGACTGTGTTAATTGAAAAATGTTTTTTTTTGGTGCTGTATTCGGTGCTTTCACAGTTGTTATGGTTAATTTGTATTAGTCCGTTACGATAGTTGACGTACACATTGTAAAAAATTATTGGCGATAAATTTGTTGAGGAAGATTTCTGGTTAATGTTAAAAGAAGTACACCCAGGACCGTAAAGGGAAGCGGAAACTGGCTGTGCAGGTGGTTGAATCTCTTTTGAATTGTTTTCATAAGGTGACATTGGTTCATGTCTGCACTAAAGCTGAACAGCGCCATCTAGCGAGTTGTTTACATTTCGCAGCCGGTCGTTAACAGCTGATTGGTTAAAACCGATAAACGAAAGCTGGCGCCCCAGTGCTACCATATTAAAGTAATAAAGAAATTAATTCAATAATGTATTTAAATATTTATACTACTGTCAGATAAGTGTGACTATGGTGAATACTTTGAAAATCAGCAGTTAGATTCCCGTCAGATATTTTTCTACTTATTGCTACTTGCGCATAAAAAGTACTCACAAATTAACCCATCATCCCCTCTTGTCGGAACATACGAGTCTGGCAACGTCAAATCTAATCTAATCGAGATTTCGTGTAGGAAACTTTTTTCATTTCTAAAATTAAAATTAATTTATAATTTCATTCTAATTTCAAAGGATTTTCACTTAGTTCCCTACAAAACACAACAACTAGAAATTAGTGGAACACATAAAAATAGAGGCAAAAGACTGAGCCCAATAAAAAGGAGTTGCAAGCGCACAATTCCGACCAAACACGCACAATAAAGAAGCAGCAACAAATTTTTCGCAAAATAAGCAAATTTGTGTAGTAAATTTTGCGCAAGTGTTTGTTGTTGTTTTTGCACACTCATAGAATGCTTACTACAACCTGGAGACGGGTGCAGCTGGGTGTTACAGATTACCTTACGGCATTTTATTTCAGAGGTACCCGAACAAAATGGCGAAACAGTGACCAGTACCTGCCTGGAGCCGGTGCTCCACTGCCGGCTGAATATGGGCGCAAATATCAGATTTCACTATCCGCGACTAGTGCGGAGTCCCAAATCTAACCTAACTTTAACCCTCCATTTCATTTCCGATAACCTTTCCATATTTTCAGTTGGAAATAAAACTGTTTCTATTTTCTTTGCAGCGCAAAAAATACGCAAAGTAGGACTGCGCGGCATGCATAGTTCAGTGGAGGATCTGAAATGGAAGGAGATGCACATCAAGGTGCTGCCAGCGCTGCAGGATAATTTCATGTATTTGGTATGTTTTTTTTGTGTTGGAATTGGTATGTTTGGAAATTGTTGGCAACTAACGCACTGACTGCTCATTTGCAGCTCATTGATCCGGCAACACGTGAGGCTGCCGTTGTCGACCCAGTGGATCCGGAGAGCGTTGTCAGTGCCGCCAAGCAGGAGAACGTCAATTTAACCAAAGTGCTCACCACGCATCACCACTGGGATCATGCAGGCGGCAATGATAAGCTGGTGAAAATGTGGTCTAAGCCGCTGGAGGTGTACGGTGGCGACGAACGCATCGACGCCATGAACCGCAAGGTGACGCACAACGATCGCTTCCAGGTGGGCCAGCTGAACGTGACCTGTCTGTTTACGCCGTGCCATACGTCGGGGCACATCTGCTACTATGTGCAGGCGCCCAACACCGACGAGCGGGTGGTCTTCACCGGCGATACGTTGTTTCAGGGCGGCTGCGGCCGCTTCTTCGAGGGTACCGCCGAGCAGATGTACGAATCGCTGTGCCAGAAGTTGGCATCGCTGCCGGACGACACTAAGGTATTCTGCGGCCACGAGTACACGCTGCAGAATATGGCCTATGCACGCCATGTGGAGCCGCTCAATCAGTGCGTACTGAAGCGCATAGAGTGGGCGAAAATGCAGCGCGCCACCAACGCGCCCACCGTGCCCTCGACCATTGGCGATGAGAAGAAGTGGAATCCGTTTATGCGTGTGCACGAGTCGGCGGTGCAGAAGCACGCAGGCGAAACTGATCCGATCAATACGATGCGCAGCCTGCGCAAGGAGAAGGACACTTTCAAGGCTTAGGGCAGACAAGCGCTTAGAGCTGGAATGCTGGAACGCTTTAGTTGTAATATTTTTTGTTAAAATTGTTAAAATACTGTGTAAGGTACAGGGGGAAACTATAAATAGCTGTTGTCAGAGCGCCACAATTTTTGTTTTTTGTCTTTCGATTGCCTTGCACAAGGCCGCTACTTTCTTTTCCGTAGGTGAGAAATTGATGAAATTTTACTATATTTGTTATGGTACTGCAGCGACGTCTCAGCTGTCGCATCGCCCAAAATCAAAGCCCAAACTATTGGCTATATATGTAAAAATCGGTATATGTGATGTACAAGGCGACGATTCGCATTGGTTTGGTTGGTGTTTCTGTTCGTACTCCTTCAAGACCAACTTTCAAAAACCTCGTACCTCGTATATTTTGCTTAAAATGCTTTTTGATTACATTTGCGGGAGACCTCCGGGTGCAGGGTACAATTAAAAACATCTGGAAATTCTACTTTTGGTTTATTGTTTTTGATATTGTTTTGTCAGGACGTATAGTATGTTACTGCACACAACTTTTGTATTATTGAATTATGGCTTTATATTTCTAAAAGGCATTTTTGTTCCGTAGTTTTGACGTCGTAGAGATTCGAAATTGAAGTAAACAAATTGTGATTCTTCAGCAACATATGAAGTGAAAATAAAGATTTTGTATAATTGAGAGCAACACACCAAATTCCAAATTGCGTTAAATTGTTGGCGTGGGCCGTGTGGAATAAATGTGGAAGGCGTCTCTGTGGTCTGCTTTGCGGCGAATAGTTCCCAAACATGGCATGACGCTCCGTGCCAGAGGGAGCTCCCACGCTGGCGGCACCATTATATCAAATTCACGACTGGCTCGCTTAGTGCTTGCAACACTGCCACATGAGCTGCGTTCGGTGCGCGAATCGCACAGCAACCAGCTGGATTGTTACATGTCCGAGTTCCAGGTGAAGGTCATTCCGGCGCTCAAAAATAACTACATGTACCTGGTAATACGTCGACTGTGCTTGCAGCATTCGCCATCACTGTTAAATTGCTTTCCACTCGCTGCAGTTGGTCGATGTCGCTTCGCGCGAAGCGGCCGCAGTCGATCCCGTCGATCCGCCAGCCATCTTCGCGGCGCTCGAACAGGAGAACGTGTACCTGTCGACCGTCTTAGTGACACACCACCACAGTGATCACAGCGCCGGCAACGAGCAGCTGGCCAACATGTGCTCCGAGTGCCTGAAGATCTACGCCGGCGACCAGCGCATTCCGGCCGTCACCCACTTTCTGCGCAACAACGAGGAACTCTGTGTCGGCAGCCTGCGCGTGCAGTGCATGCACACGCCCTGCCACACCACCGGCCACTACTGCTTCTTTGTGCAGGCGGGCACAGTGGCCGAGCGGGCGATCTTCACGGGCGACGCGCTCTTCCAGGCCGGCTGCGGCGGCTTCGATGAGGGCACGCCACAGCAGATGTACGAGATCGTGCAAACGTTCTGCACGCTGCCCGACGACACGCTCGTCTTTGGCGGCCACGAGAACACGGTGCTGAATCTGGAGTATGCGGCGATGGTGGAGCCGAACAACATCATGGTGTGCGAGCGCCTCGCCTGGGCTGAGAAGCAGCGCGCACAGAAGCTGCCGACGGTTCCATCGCGCATGTGGCAGGAGAAGTGCTTCAATCCGTTCATGCGCATCGATCATCCCAACATACAAAAGTACACCGGCGACACGGACCCCATCTATGCGATGTACTTTCTGCGCAAGCAGCGCGACCACTTCAAGGTCGACAAGTGTAATTGAGTGGGCGGGGGCGGCAGGAGCTAGCAAGTATTAATTAACGCTTCGTAGAAATTTTCGTTATGTGTCAAATAAAATATTGCGAAATTGTGGAGTAGAACTGCGCTGTGCGGTTTTTTTTGTACTGATATATAAATTTGGCTGTGTACATTTCCGGTCAGTCGCCTTGTTCTTGGGGGACTGTGGGAGAGTAGTTTCGGGTCCACGTAGGCCAAAGTAACTTGGCTTTGATAGTGGCCAAATATTGTTAACGACAATAAGGTTGGAAAGGTTAGTTAATTAGTCGGATGGTTCGTTTACGAGATATATGCTCATAACTGAAATAAGAGGGGAAAAACGTGTTTTTCGAAGATTTTTCGAAAACGCTTCTTAACAAAATTTTTTGATTTTCAGTTTCGTGTTCAGCAGCCGAAGATTAGTCTAAAAAATACTTTTGTTTTTAGGAGCACGTGATGAACCCATTTTTTGTCGAGTAGTGCTATTGAAAAAACATGTCACTTACACAGATGACGAGATCGTGCCGGCGCTCAAAATTAAATGCTTCCTACATGATTTTCTCAGCGGCCAACTGTCAGCCACATGTTGCAATTTTTGGCAAATAAATTGTTTCAACTCAACTTAATGGAGTTGTGATGAGTGGTGAGCGGTAAAAACTAGAAGAAGCTGTCGCAATTCACTCACGACAGGATAACAACGCCAAGGAGTGTAACGAGGACATTTGGCACGTTCAGTACGCGTAACAGCCGCTACACATCATCGAAGCCCGAAACACTCAACGGCAGCGGCAGCAAAAAGTGCCCGGAAAAATTCCGAAAGGAAGAAAGGCACCAGAAGTGGCGAAAAATAATGAAAATTTTATTTTATGAAGGCAACACAACTAACAGCAGCACGAGCAACTTGCACTACAGCAACAACAACAACAACAACAACCACAACAACTGGTACATAAATGGATGGCGTGAACTGGGCTAAGAAATTGAATTGCCAGCGACAAGTGACTGTGTAAGTACCATGCTTGGCATTTAATGTTGTTGTTAAAGTTCTTTGTTAGTGCCAGCAGGGCGGCCAATGTGCTGGCGCTTGTTTTGCGGTAATGGTTGCGGGGCGTGTTGACGCGCGGCGGTGCACAAGTGACAAAAGTGCATTGCACATTTTGGTAATAAATGTTTGTTGTTGTTGTTTATTTTGTTGTTGCTGTTATTGTTGGCTTGCGTGCGATTTAATTTTGTCGCATTGTCGTTCGTTGTCGTTGTGGTCGGTTAGCTTATTATTGTTGTTGCTGTTGTTGCCGTGGTTGTTGTTGCACTTTAAAGATTGCACAGAGCACAAAAGTGGCAATTCGATGATTTTTTCAAATTTATTTTGTCCATCTGCTCAGCGAATTTATTGCATTTCATTTCATCTGCTGCAGCCGCACAAGTAAGAAAACCAAACAACAACAAAATCTTCATCGTAGCAACTGTCGGTGCCACAAAGTGTTGTTAATGCAGTTTTGGCAGCTGTTGCCATTATTGTTGTTGCTGCTTTTTGCCGATGTTTTTTACCATGGCTGCGTGCTATCCTGGGAACGCCAGACGTTGTCCGACGATTTGAAAAGGCAACTCAAAAATTGCCAAAGCATGAAGCTTTCATCAATGCCAGCAGCAGCAGCAACAATAACAAAGAGCCGAAGCAGCGATTGCATTTGAAGTAACTGCATAGAAAAGCAGAGCAGCAGAGCAACGGCAAAGGACAATTCAATTCGATGCTGAATGGAGACTTCAACGAACTAGTGAACGAATTGACGGACAGATGGATGGTCGGGGAAACTGGACAATGACAGCAGCGATTGAAAATGAATGGTGAACTGCAGTCGATGAAGACAAACGATGCTCGTGTAGCAACGAAAACAATATCAAGAAGATGGCGAGTGCAGCAGTGGTGGAAAATGATGAAGTAGGAAACGATGAGACGAAAGAAGGTGAGTAAGAAGTAAATGTAATAATGGTAGCTGAAATGTTGTTCAAGAAGAATAGCAACAAAACAAAATGAAAGCAGAAAGAATCGAAGAAGAACAAAAAACAGAAGAAGAATAAGATAAAGAAGGGTGAAAGCTCACGTAAGAAATAGAAACAGAGCAATGTTGCTGAACAATGCAAGAACAACAACAACAATATTAATACAATGAACAACGCATACAACACGAACAAGCCGATGAGAACAGCAAAGCCAATAACCACAGTGACGTTATAAACATTAATATATGTAGAATACATGAAAATGCAATAACAACAACAAGAACATTAATATTGCTAGTGTAAACATTTCTGACAGCGATAACAACAACTTCAATAAGCAACAACAGCAATGTTGCTGCTGAAGACAACCGCAAGGACATTAAGCGCATCAATAACAGCAACAACAATTACGACATCAATCATCGAACACCCCGCAGAGCAGGTAATATGCACTACAACAAAAACAACCACAAATGTACTACTCCCAGAACGAGCAAGCAACCAGCAGCAAGTACTCCCAGAATAGCAAATAAAACAAAAACAACCTATTGCTTGCCGTTCTTCAATCCCACTCCATCCCCCGTTCGTCGATGCTACGCCACCCATTGTGTGGCTGTGAGGTTGCGTGATTTTTGCTCGTCGCTGCTTCAATTTAACTTTCCATTAGCAAGACGACACAGCAGCAGTGCAACTGCCGACTAGTTGCTGTCGACACTGGCCGCGTTCGATGCGCACAAGACGACAGCATGGCATCAGAACTCTGCGAAAAACCAATGAGTACACAACAAGGAGCAGGAAACTTGGACGTTTTATTAACTGGACAGTTGCCAAAATCAATACAGAAATAGATGACAAAAGGACAATGCCACACGCCGGCATTACAACACAATTTCAATTCCATTTCCATTCGCTTGCCGTTGCCGGCAACTAAGATTTGCAGCGCGTCGCATCGTCCGCAGGACGAATGCGACAGTGGCACTTCTCGCGCAGCAGACTGTAAATCGACTCGATCTCCGTGAGGAAGTTCTCCAGCTTGTGCGGCCGCTTGAAGATATCCTCGTCGATGGAGACCTTGTTCTCGGCGAGTATGCTCCAGCGAGTCATGCTCTTCACCACATCTTCGCAAAAGTCAGTCGGAGGTTGCTTGAGCAGTCGCTCCAGAGCGGGTATAGTCTTCTTTTCTATGTAGAGTGTATGGCCGGGTAAGCGGAAACTGTCAAATCGAGCGGACACTGTGTGAACTTACTCGTCTGCCGCTTGCGCCTCACTCGCTTCTTCTGCGCAGCCTTCTGGTACAGATCCAGGATTCGGTACATGCGCCGATCGGCATCGGCCTGATCGTACAGCCGACAGCACTTGGGGTCACAGAGGCCCTTGAAATTCGGTCCCGAATAGGGCACCTCGGTGCCGTACTTCGAGTCCTGGAAGTGCTTGTTGGCGTGATATGCTTCGTTGGCGCGACGTTCGCGCGCTCGACGTACGTTCTCGTTGTGCTGCTTGAAGGACATGGCAGCCATCAGCTTCTCCACCTTGGACAGACAGCTGCGCAAAGGAACACATGCTCGTTAGTTGAGTTTAGCTTAGCTTAGTTAGCACTCACTTGGAATTGCGCAACGAATAGACGCCGGGTATTTGATTGGTGCGCAGCAGATGGTGCAGCTTGAAGGCGACGCAGTGCAGCAGCTCGTCGGCGGTGGCCACCTGCAGGCCGCGCAGCCGGAAGTGGTCGTGTATATGCGTGCGCACCCACCAGCCGCGCCACAGCGCCTGTATCATGGTGGCGCATCGGTTGTAGTGCGCGACGATGCGGTCCTGCAGGGTCTGCTCCAGCCGCCGGAAGTAGTAAAGTCGCGCGTAGAAACCGCGCCACGCCGTCTGTATGATGATGGCGGACCGTTTCTTCCTGAGGAATATGAGCCGCGCGTACCAGCGGCGCAAGGCGGTCTGTATGACGCGTGCGGCCAAGAACCGCCGGTAGTCCATGATCAGCAGCCAGGTGCTAGTAGAAGGTGCAGGAGAAGGGGTGTCGGTTCTTGTAAAGGGTTTTCCAACAAGAGGTGTTATTTTGAATCACCCGGTATTTCGGTAGCTGTCACTTTTGAAGCTTTTATTCTTTGACATTTGACAAGTAGAAACTACGCCATTACTAAAAATGGAACGATACACGCTTCAACAACGCACTGAAATTATTAAAATTCACTACAAAAATGGTGAAAATCGTGCAGTCACAGTTTGCAAAACTAAAGCATTTTTGGGTCGTCGTGAAGCACCTTGTCGGACCGCAATACAGAAATTGGTGGAAAAATTCGAGCTGTTGGGACAAGTTAGTGATGTGAAGAATAAAACCCGTGCACGTCGCTCAAGAACAACTGAGAATATTGCTGCTGTAGCCCAAAGTGTTGAAGAAAACCCAGATTTGTCGATTCCTCGTCGTTCTTTGGAATTGAGCATTCCAAAAACGTCATTACACCGTATTTTGCATAAAGACTTGGGTCTTAAGGCTTATAAAGTTCAGTTAATACAAGAACTCAAGCCGACCGATCATCAACAACGTCGTGTCTTTGCTGATTGGGTCCTTGCAATGCATGAAAATGATACGGAATTCCATCGAAAAATCATCTTGACTGATGAGGCCCATTTCCACCTCGGTGGCTACGTCAACAAGCAAAATTGTCGCATCTGGGGCTCGGAAAACCCAAGAGTTATTGTTGAGAAGCCTCTCCATCCTCAACGTGTGACTGTTTGGTGCGGTTTATGGTCCGGCGGGGTCATTGGACCTTACTTTTTCGAAAATGAGGTTGGATCAACAGTTACGGTGAATGGATTGCGCTATCGAGAGATGATTAATGATTTTTTATGGTCGGAGTTGGATGGTATTGATCTGGACAACGTTTACTTTCAACAAGACGGCGCTACGTGCCACACAAGCAACGAAACCATTGCTCTTTTACGGGAAAAGTTTCCGGACCGTGTTATCTCTGGAAGAGGTGATCACAATTGGCCACCGAGATCTTGTGATTTAACACCTTGCGACTTCTTCCTTTGGGGCCACGTGAAAGATAAGGTGTACGCCAACAGCCCAGCGTCGATTCAAGACCTCAAAAATAGAATTCGTGAGGCTATCGAGGATATAGGGCAGCCACTTTGCGATTTGGTTATGGAAAATGTCATGAAAAGGATATGGTCCTGTAAGCGTGGTCGTGGTGGCCATTTGGCTGATGTTGTTTTTCATTATTAACGGCATACCTTCCTCTTTATTGCGAAATAAACATCCGATCATTTATCTCAAAAAATGGAATTTTTCTTTGAATACCAAAATAACACCTCTTGATGGAAAACCCTATATTACGACGCTACGTTGCGGCATACTTACCGTGAGAAGACCGGACTGGGCCTAGTTAAGCTTTCTTCGCCCTCTTCCCTGCAAACACGGAGTCACGGAGAATGTTAAAAGTTTTTCCAAGTTTGCGCACTCAACTCACCAGTCGAGAAGCTCCTCCACCGAATCTTTGGTCACATTGGACACTTTCTCCGTCAACTCGATCAATGGTTCGGGCTGCTTTACCGGTTCTTGATCCTTTTTCGGATCTTTCTTGACCTTCTTCATGATTGGATTTTATGCAAGAATTAGGAAATGCTGGAGAAAATACAAAACTGTTTTTTTCAGTTTCGGAATTTTTTCCAAAAAAAACAAAAACTGACAAAAATGAATTGATTGTGTGGGATTCCGTTTCAGTGTCAGTCTTGTTTCAAAAAGCAGTGTAAACAGTGTAGACCGGAGCAAGCAGAATCAGGGTCAGAGTCTTTGAGAATTTCTTTACAAAAAACTGTTATATGTGTGTGTGTGGATATGTGTGTGAGTGGGATTGATTAAGATGTATGAGTTGGCGGCTTTTATTGATGCAAAGAATGTATAACTAAACATTTAACTCCGATAAAACTATATATATAACAGAGACCAAATTATGAAATGTTTTTCTGCACTGGATACTAACTGGAATAAATAAATAAATAAATAAATAACTAAATAAATAACTAAATAAATAAATAAATAAATATATAAATAAATAAATAAATGCAAAAAATTAATAACAAATAAATAAATAAATAAGTAATCAATCGTGTTTTATTGTATTTTTGTTCAAAAGTTATTTACTTTTGTACAGACACTAAATATAATCTGAAGAGTCAAACATTAAGACTTGAAAAGGTGTTCGAATTGAAATGGGTTTCTTACCGATAATTTCATCAAGTTACAATCAAAAATTGTTTATAAAATTGCTGGCTCTAAGATTTAACAATCATTCACAATTTGTGATATCAATAGTGAGTGATTCTGTATGGCAAAAGGAATAAATACACATTAGAATATGTTTTAAAAATGAAAAATCGAGCAACATTTTCGTTGTAAACATACTCAAATTAACTTTAACTACTTTTAACAAAATTTATCATGCGTTTGAGAGTTGAAGAACGATAGATGTGCAGTGAAGCGCAAAGTACAAAATGTCAATGGGGGACTTGCTGGTCGATATGGAAAGGAAAAAAGAAGCGGCCTGATTGGCGTTAGTCGTTTGTTTTTATTATTTGTCGGAGTAGGAGTGGTTGGGTGTATTTGTGGCGCCACGTAATTTGAAGTACGTGTGCCGCAGCCGAAGATAAAAATCGCGAAAAATGCCAATTTCAGCAACCAACTGAATTTTTTGCACTTTTGTTGGCCTTCACGCGTGCAATGTTTTCCGTTTTGCTCTTCTTTGTTAAACGCCCGTTGAAGGCAGTTGTTGTGGTAATTATTGGTTATTATTGCTTTTGCTATCAGCTGCCGGCGGTCTGTTGCTTGGTGTGGCCGTACGCCTGCTCGGTAGATAACTGCGAGACCGATAACGCGTTTTGGATGGCGACAGAAAGTGCGTTAAAATCGCATCGAAGTCAGAACGTCAGCGCGGGAAAAGTGGCAGATAGATGACGCAGAATTTATAGAAATACTTTGAAACTGTTTTTCTTTTCATAATTTAGGGGTTAATCCTTTGTGCTTGATGACAAAACTGAACGGTGCAATAATGAAATCGTGAAATGAAATCTCCTTTCGACGAAGTGGAGTATGACGCGCACTAATAAGGAACCAATGTGACTAGTTTCAAACTTTAAAATTCCTTTAGTGCGTTTTGTACTCACCCAGCTCAGATAACAACGATCAACTTCGCCGACAAATAAAAACCATTTTGTGATTTAATTTTTCTTGTAATTGCAGTATTTTATTGTGGTTGCTTATTCATAGTTTAGGTTACTAAGAAGTTTAACATGTTTTGGTGCATACTTTTAGTTTTTCCTCATTTTCGTTTTTTACGCTCTAAAGTGCAGTACAACCGAAAAATAACTGTTTTTTGCATAATTGAAATATTTTCGCCATACCATGCGAGTGTCTTTAGAAAGTATGAAATTGTTGGAGCATCCAAATATTTAGTTGCAACAAAACACAGTCGTGGCTTTACATTCCTAGTGCAGTTAGTGGGCATGAGTACGTATTTCGCTAAATGTGTCGATTCGAAATCATAGTTCGAATTGGGTAGTTGTCTCGACTTAGCTTGACTCGCTTTAAGCAGAAGCAAACGTTGAGTTTGGTGACTTTTAAAATTCAATTAAATTGCCTTAAGTGAACAATGAGTTCAGTGAGTTGAGTGCACCATAAGGGCAACGGTCGGTAATCTCAAGTTAATCACAAGTTGGCGCCATCAGTAGCCATCAATCACCGATACTAACCGTCAATCGAACGATCAGAGGCATGAAAGGCATAGCTTCAGGTCTCTAAGTTTCCCTTAATCGCTGATTAAGTGCTCAAACCTTTTTTCTTTTGAATGTTTTGTATTTTTTTAAGCTGTAATTATGTTTAACATCACTGTCAACTAGGACAACTCCTGCTGCTAATTGTGTTTGACTCTAACTGAGAACTGGCCAGATTGCTGCCTTTCTAGATCGATCGACGAGATTGATGTCATTGGGCGACGACATGTTGCCGCTTGAAAATAATATAATTTTTCAACTTAGCAGGTTTTGCCTGTCTCATGGACAGTTACACCAGAATAAGTTTGCTTTTAAAGTTTAAATAAATGAGTAAAAATTGTCAACACTTGAAAAATGTCTGTGCTGCGGTCGTTGCTCAATGTGCGCTGTTGCTGTATATATATTTTCTTCAGATTTATAAATCAAAATAATATGTATACATATAGTTTAATAAAATGGAATAAAAATAGTTTGTTTTTCAGGTTGTCTAATGGTTTCTTCGAAATAATTTGGTTTTGCTACAGGTCGAGTAGACAGGCGCAATTTTCAAGGCATTTGCATTAAAATGTGTAATTTTAGCAAATCCAGGCTGAACTTTGAGTGTCCATATAAATTATGTTCTTCTTAACAGAATCAATATATATTTGAAATTTTAAGTTACCTGAAATCATCACATTCGCATCCTTGAAAGTGAAATGATCAGTGCATCTGTTTGAGTACTTTGAACGTTGCGCCTCTCAGCTCGATCTCAGTTAATTTGACATTAATTACATTTTGGATATTACAAATTAAATTTCCATATACTCAGCGCTACTACATACTCGTATAACATGTATGTTTGTAGGTACATATATACAAAATAATTCGAAATTCGCATTCCTAATTTCCAAGTGTCTGTTTTAGAAGCTTTTCTAAGGTTTTCCTTTCATAACTGATTTTCTTTCGTTTCATTGATTTATGTGTATTTTGCGTGTTTATGTCAAATACTTTCATAGGTTAATACAATAGTTTAGTGTAAGTTTTAAATGTTTTGCTTTTCACTATAATCCACTAAATCTTGTCTAATTTTCTATATACAATTTGGAGTATGTAAACAATATACAAAAAAAATCAAAAAGCATAAAACAAATTTACAATTAATTAAAAAAACACTTAAATGTAAAAAACAAAATAAAAATAGCAAAAAACCAACCAGCTAATGCCACAGGAAGAATGAGTAGATGTCGCAGACATTTCGCTGTCAGAATCGAATATCCAATGATTTTTCACGCAATCACATTTGTGCAACGTCGATTTGTTTGTGGAGGCGTGCAAACTATTTCCGCTTAATTAGCGTCTGTCTGTCTGTCTGATAGGCGTTGCGCGCAAAACACGATTTCGTTGGCCATTCGAAGCCAAACAGAAAATACTTTTAATTCGAAATTAATTGGCAATAATATTGTAATTACACCATTGAAAATATGTGTCAACGCCTACAATTCTCGTATGTCTTTCATGAAGCGTGTGACGTGCAGCATTCCGCAAAATAAATATTGCCATTGAATGTATCGCCAGCAATTTGGGGCCGACAGCAAACCACAAACAAGCAAACAAATCACATTGCACGCCGAAATCATTTAAATAAAATATACAGAAAACGTTTAGAAAGAACCTAACTGGGGGCGAGAATTTCTCACTACTTTCTCCTCGTCTCTTTCTCTTTCTATACCACACTCAATAGCCGCTTTCGCTCATTTAACCGGTTGACATATTCTTCAAGACCTCAATCGGGCGGTACATTGCGAGGGGCAAGTAAATAAGTAAGCAGGCGGTAAGCAAATACATAGGCAGGCGGTTGGTAGGTAGAGCGCTTCATACAACTAAGCGGTAGGTATTGTAAAGTATCTATAAAGTATGTATATCTATTTTAAGTATTTACAGTTTTTTACATTCACTTCACATTAATCTACTTCAATTTCAGTTCAATTTCGATATAATTCTAGACAATAGGAAATTATTGTAAAAATACAAAAATAAAATAGTAAAACTACAAACTAATAAAATGAGTGCAAATCTTCACCAACAACTATTAGAGTAAATTAAACTAGCTTAAGTCCCCCGCGGAAAGTGGCGCTCTCCACGTTGTCCGCTCAAAGGTTGCGCTTTCAATGTCACCTGCTGGCCGCTCACAGCTTTGCTGAATTTACTGACAACCCCTGGCACCCAAACGCCCGCTCGACAGCTCGCAGTGCCGAGTTAATATGTTCCAACTCTATTAAATCCCTCGACTCTCGGCGAAAAATCCAACTATCTCGCGTCGAAGCCATCGCCCACCGCCCAGCCTACGCCATTGAGGAGTTGGACGAGGTGGGGCTGTGGCTCCAGCTGGTCTCCGTGCTGGGCACGAAGGTGTAGCGCTTCAGCACTGCGTTGCCGCGCTTCGGCGTGTAGAACTTCCAGATGCCGAAGCCCAGCACGCAGCAGACGCCGAAGACTATGGCCACCACGATGCCGATCTGGAAGTGCGGATCGTGCAGTATGGACACTATGGGCTGGTAGACGGTGGGTTGTGGTGCCGGTGGCGCGGGTGCCGACGTGGTAAAGGAGAGTGTCGACAGCCAGTAAGTGGTCGAGGTTGAGTCGGAGCTGTAGGACGAGCCGGCCGGCGAGGAGGTGGAGTAGCTTTCCGCGGGCGTTGAGTGCGATGTGGACGGCTTGTTGGTGGTTGTCAGAGGCGACGAGGTGCTGATGGACGATTCGGGGCTGCTGGTGCTAGTGGGTGCTGTAGTGGTGCTGAGCGAGGAGGATTTGGTGTAGGTTTCGCTGACTGTTGAGGTCGACACTTCGGCAGGCGCTTCGTTCGGCTCTACGGAGCCCGTTGGGGCGGTTTGTGTGGTTGAGGTCGCAACGGATTGTGTGGCCTGTGCGCTGTCGCTGGACAATGTTTTTGCATCGGTGGTTGTGGTGCTTTCACTTGAAGAACGTATGGAAGTCGAAGTCTCCACATTGCTGGCCGACGCTGTGGCTGTGCTGGCGCCGCCTCGGGCTTGCAGTTCCAACAGCTGATCGGTGGTGTCTGTCTTGCGTGTAGTTTCGGTGCTGCTAGCAGGCTGCGCTGTCGCAAAGGTGGTGTCACTTGTGTTGCCTATCTTTGTGCTGCCGATTGCGTCGTCCGCTGGCGTGGAAGCCGTCTCCTGTGGCGACATGCTCTGGCTGCTACTGGTGTCAAGCACCGATGTTGTTGTTGTTGTTATGGTTTTGTTTGCTGTTGCAGTTGAGGTTTTTTCATCGTCTTGCGTTGTAACATCGAGTATGATTGTTGTGGCTTCCGAACTATCCCCGTTCGCACCGGACATAGCCTCACTATGTGTGCTGCTGCTCTGTGCAGCCAGTGTTGATTCTGTGGCACCGCTTGTCATGTTGCCGACTGGTGTTGTTGTTGTTGTTGTGTCTGCTGCTGACACCGTTGTGTTAATGTTCAGCGATTTGTCTTCACGCTGCCCGATGACCTCGGACGCCATTTCGATTGCTGGCTCGGTTTGTGGCCCCTCCACCGCCTCGTCATCATGCGGCAGACACAGCGGACAGCACTGGCCCTTGATTTTTGTGGGCCGCTTGCACGCAACGGGCGCGCACATCTTGGCAATGCACTCGCGTTCGCCATTGTTGCAGGTGCACTGCGTGCAGTAGTCGTCCTCGGGCCAGCTGCTGCCGTGCGACTTGGGCTCCTGCCAGTAGGCGGAGTAGCAGCCCTTGTGCTGATCGGCGCTCTCGTCGCCGATCGCCTCCTCGTCGTTGGGGCAGATGTTGTGGCAGAGCTCCCGCACGCCGTGGCAGTTGCAGCGCGTGCACTGGTCGCGCCAATAGGACTGCGCGCCATCGCCGCACTGCTGCCGGGGCACGCACACGTAGCTGGAGCAGCAATCGCCCGGCTGGCCGCTGCCTTTGTGCAGCTCGACGGCCACCGTGTTGGGGCCGCACTTCGGCATCGGTGCGCACGGCTTGCATTGGCACTGCTGCGCTGCGCTCTGGCCGCAGCAGAGGCGCAATTGCCGCTCTGTCAGCGACTGAGCACCGTCCGCCAGGCTGTCCGCGTAAATGAGAGCGCGCTTGCTGCGGTCGCTGTGTGAAGTTGTGGCCGGTGTTGCTGCTGTGCTTTGCTCGATGAGCGCATCGGCGAATGGATTGCCGGCGTCCAGCACTTTAAAGTGGCCATAATCCGGCGGCGAGTCATCGAACGGCAGCAGACTCCAAGGCGCCGAGTCGGCTGGGCACTGCGCCATAGCTGGGCACTCCACCTGCGAACAGTCATCATCGTAGTCATTGTGATCTGGAAGGGAAGTAATGACAAAATGATTACTACCATGAACAGGGGGGAAGAGCGTTACAGAGTAATTGGATGAAATTTAATGAAGTGTTTAATTCAAGTGCGGCACAAGACTGCAAGGACAACTTTATTCCACAAACGCTGCCAGCTGCAATCGTCAAGCAGCGCCCACGTCGCGTTGCAACATCAACATTTTAGCTTTGAGAAATGCGAGTGTGTGTGTGCATGCGTTGTTGCTTTGATTTTGCATTTGTTTATATTCATTATTAATGCCACACATGCATCCCCCTGCACACAGTGGCAACTTTAGCTGGCAGCAACAATGTTGTTGTTGTTGTTGCTGGCATTTCTTCGGTTTGTGTAAATTTGAGGTTCTTCCTTTGAGCACATCAAAGTGAGAACCGAATGAGTAGGAGGGAGGAGGCGGGGTAAGTGCGGGTGAAGGCAAGTATCTGTCACAAAGTGTATGCGATTATTTATTGGTGCATGGCATTGCTGGTGTATTGACAGGGGAGCACAGCTGGTGCCGGCTGGCCATGTGTCAATTTCGATTTCGTTTCAAGTGTTTTGCACTTTGATTTACTTTGTCGTTGTAACTAAAAAAATCTTATCTCACTATTTCACACGTGGTTCTTCAAAGAACAGCAAAATGAAGTTCAAGGCAATTATTTGCCAAAAGGCTTGGTTCACTATTAAACGCTCAGCTTTGACAGCATTTTGACATTCAAAGAGTGACAGAAGTGACATCTATTTTGAAAAGTTATTGCTGATAAATCGTGAAACATCATTCCTTGCAAAACATTAAAAAGAATATGATAGAACATATATTTTCGAAGGCATTGAATCATAAAGGTCCACAAAATTTTCTGAAGCTGAGTCCTGCACTTAGACCAGAAACTTTCGTTGTAATACATTCTTTTAATACCGCAAAATAAGCAGAATAGTATCATCAGATTTTATTCAAAGAAATAAAACGAAAGAGTAAATTGTTGTGATGCTGTGGTGGAACGTCGCCTACGATTACGTCATCGAGCCACATTTGTTGAAACGAGGCCGACATAATTCGCTTCCGACATGCTTCAGAGAAGCGTTCACCATCCTTTACCTGTCATTATGAAATAAATGAAATGAAAGTGAAATGTATTGTCTGCCAGTTGCAATGCTTTTGTTGTTGTTTCTACTGTCATTATTATGCTCAATAGAGTTGTTATTGTTGTAAATGTCCACACATTATGCCATATTTGGCTATTGTTGGTGGTTATTGTTGCAGTTTATGTGGTCACAGTGGTTGCTGTTGTTGTTGTTAATATTATTGTGGTAATATGAATGGTTATTGTGGTTAATAAATAACGGCATACAGTCGACTGAAATACGGGCTCATTTAGCAATAATAACAATGAGAACATTTATGGGGCTGAGAGAGCGCGCGCGAGAGCAAAGAGTGAGAAGTAGTGAGTGCAACAAATGCCGGGGAGTAGTTGGAGAGTGCAACGAAGCGCCAATGTTTAATAATGCGATAATAGTTTGGATTATTGTTGATGTCATTGTTATTGTTGTGTTGTGTTGTTGGTAGTTTTGGTAGTGGATAAAGCAGTGCGGCGCTGCAGCATTGCACAGTCGAGTGAAAATATGAGCACAATACACCAACATAAATTGTTGATGAGGACACAACAACAACGATAATAAGAGTAACAGCCAAGCCGGATCAACGAGCCAACTCGGCGATGGTTTTGCCGCTTCAGCAGCTGCAACGCTTCTGGCTAATGGAGATTATGTTGGCTGCAGCTGGATAATACAAGCAATAATTATAAGTGTGTGTGTGCGTGTGTGTGTGCGTGTGGCGATGAGCCGGCACCGAAAGTTGATAATGATGAACAACATTACTATTGTTGGTGTTTTTCTTGCTGCTTTTGTTGTTAATAATCATAAAAGTGCTATTGCAGCTGCGAGCTACTCCTGCATGATTGTTCTCATGGTTGTTGTTGTTGTTGTTGCTATTATATTCATTGTTGTTGAAAGCTTTTATGTGTGGGTAATGAAGCGCAGAAATTGCACAGAGTGCATTTGGAAAGCTTAAAGCTGCGGCAGGCGCAAATAGCGGCGGTGGGGCCGGGGCGCATGTCAGGATGGGCAAGCGAGCAGAAACGCTAAGCTCTTACGCTATTGTGGGTGTTAAAATGGTGGCGCGTTGTGCGCGGGGATGGCCGACACCGACGCATTACCGGTTATATAAATTTTAAAGTGTGATTTACGTTCGAAAGTGCACAGCTATAATTTTCTACAAAGACTGGGCCGCCGATGGCGATGATTATCAGCAGCGAGGGAGACGCGCTTTTGGGGCTCAGCAGCGAAGTTAATCACATTAGCGCGAGCTGACTTTTTAATGATTCCTGATATGTTGCTAATTACGGTTAAAGTTATTAATGAAAATGTGACAGCTGAGCGAATTCATTTGCAATTAATTAAGTAATTTTGCTTTTCAAAACACAGACATATTAAAAGTCATATTATGACGTTATGTTCTTAATACACAAAAAAAAATGAGAAAAATCTGTTGACCCATCATTCTAATGTAACATTTGGGACAACGATTTTGGTCCTAAGTTTTGCATTCAACTAAAGTTCCACAGAAAAATATCTTCGATTACAAATTTGATAGAGAAAATAATATAAATTTGGCTTTTACTTATAATTGTCCCAAATATATTTTGTCCTCACATCATTTTACTAAAGTTTATGCAAAACGACAAATCCCTAATTTGCTGTGCTGCTTTGTGACATGTTGTCATAAATGTTATATCTTGTAAAATATTCCCTAATTAGTTTTTTAGAGACACTTTCTTCTTATTCCTCTCTGCTGTTCTTTTTTCTAGGACACAAGAATTATTCTGTGACAAGTGTCATGGATATAATTTCTGCTGTAGACTACTCGCTACTATTTTTAGCTTATACGTTTCGATCATCGATTTCCATTGCCCCGTGACAAGTTGTCACACAGATGTTACATTTCGTACAACATTGCCTATTGTCGTTTTTTTCAAGTTTCTGCAAAAACGGCATTTCTTTATTGTTGCTTTTTGCTTTGCCCATTCTGTATTAACCATCAGTAAAATTTGCCAGCAACGCTTGACCGGCCATTTGTGCTGTATCGCCGGCGGCCACTTCGGGCAGGCGGCCATTTATTTGCATGTCAAAAATGTCAACTGATGCCGATTTTGTGAATGTTTCTTTGCATTTTCGTGACAGCGTTGCATTTCACTTTCGACTTGTAATTTATGCCATAAAAGCATAACAATTACAGTGGCATAACATAACAAATGATGTCAGCGCGCAGCGGGCGCCCGAAATGCAAATTTCGCTCGTCGACCAAGCGGAAACGGAAGCGGAAATATGCAAACAGACACTGGTTGTATGCCACCAGCGCATGTGTGGGTTTGTATGTGTGTGTGTATGATAGTGTGGGTGAGCTCGCATAAAGATATACATATTTAAAATAAATCATACAGGCGCTGTAACTTATTTGTTGGGCCCTTTTTGTTGCTGTTGTAATTTGTTTGCCATTTCCGCCGCCGTGTTGGCAAAAACAATTAAAATGTTTGCGCGCAATTATGATCCGCGTACAGACGTAAAGTTTTGCATTATTTTTCTGAGTGAGCCGTAAGTGGACGAGCGTTGAGGGGGCCAAAAGTGAGCGGACATTTTGAAATACTGCACATTTTCGTTGTAAATATTCAGTTGTATTTGCGTTCCAATAAAACAAAATTTATGCAAAATGCTGCAAAAATGATTGGGTATTTTTTCATAAAGGCCAATGGGAGATATGAAAGTAACGTTGGAAAATAAATAAATATATTTGATTTAAATATTAAATTTAAATATTTCATTTCAAAGTTTAGTTTGCAATGCTTTAATTTTTGGTGGGTAGTTGTGGATTTGGAATCTGATTTAGTTCGTGTGCTGGAGTTAAATGAGGTCAGCAAAGTCGAATGAAAGGGTGTAAAGTAATGCGTGAGACAGGCTGCAGCAGGTATCAGCAAACAACAACAAATCCGGTAAACAAAAGGACAAAAGCGCAGACACAAACACTGAGCAATGCGCTGCCAAATGCAAATAGCGACGAGTGGACGACCAAACAAGCAAATATAGGGTGTGGGCAATGAGGTGATTCGATGTGGAAGTCATGCGTTGACTTGGGATCAGATGAATGTTAATTTAAGAAGATAAATCTTAGTGCCTGAGTGATGCTATGGGTGAAGGTTTGAAACTAGGAAATGTCTTAAACACAAAGAAGGAGTTGGAGGTAAGTGAAGGTAGGTTTTATGAGTGGCTGTTAATCAAAGAATTTCAATTAAGTGATGCCAAACATTTAGAAGACGCAATACACTGGCAGATAGATATGGTTCTCTGAAGCTTCTGTAACTTTGCATTCAACCGAATCCACCTTGTTGTCTAATTGAAACCTACGAACTGTACTATTTATGCATTGTGCCTCTTTTCCATATACAAACGGACAATGCCTATTTTCTGAAACTTCTGTGAAATAGTTTTGCATTTTCCAATGTTTTTGTTCAGCTCTGGATTCAACAGAATTCCCCCTGTTTGCGAAGAAACACGAACACGCATGTCGAGCGACAAATAAACATAGCTGGAAATGTAAATTCACAAAACAAATAAAATTGTACACAGTAACTCGGCAGACAGACGCCGGAAACACGCACACAAGACATGCACCGAATTTCCATGTTGCGGTGACTGCTGCGCGCTGCCTCTTTAACTTCTACTTTTGCTCAACTTCACAACTTTTGCGCTCGTATTTCACTTCATTTCCATCTTCTCTTTGTCTCCATTCACCTGAACGTGGCGGCATTGCGGTTACCTGCGCTGAAAAATGTCCTTTTCCGTTTCCGCCTCAGCGAATTCTTTCATTCAGCAGCGGCGCAATTCGCTATGCATTTCAACTAGGTTTGCATATGTGTGTGTGTGTATGAGTTCTCATGTCGTTGTCCCAAATCAACAATCAAGTCGACAGGCAGCGCAGTCCAGCCGCGTCGACACACACAGCTCGATGCGGAGGAGAGGGGAGATAGTTTTTCTGTTACAAAAACCAGCGGGTGGCCAGTGCGCCGTCAGATAACAGCGGCTCGCACATTTCTCTAACGGCTGCCGACCACAACGCCGAACTGGCCAACCTTTTGCTGTTCACAAATGTTGGCAAATGAGTGGCGACGCGAAAGTGTGGAAAGACGTAAGAAACTACGAAGCCGCGTGTGTGTGTGCAGCAGGATATGCGATACTCTGGCGACACGAGACAATGCGCTGCGTCGCGACAGCGGTCAGGCGAGCGCCATAAAATGCCTTGAAATCCACTAAAAACTGTTGCGAAACAAACAACGACACGCAAACGCACACACACATATGTGGCTGTGTGTGTGTTCGTGCTGGGCGCCCGCTGTGCGGCTACATGGCACAAAGCGTGGCGTGTCGCATGCGTGGCATTCGCTGGCGAGAAGGAAGCATAGACTACACAACAACAACAATGGCCGCATTAAGTTGGCAGCATTAAGCGCGGCCGAGTGCGGTGCGACGTGGCATGGCACAGCATTGTGGCACTTTTGCTGCTTGGCTGCGTCATAATTCAGCCGCTTGACCTCAATTTGTTTGTCATATCAATCAGTGCGATCAGTTGCGGTCGCTCGCAGGCCAACCAAACTAAAACAAAATGTAAATGCGACAGCAAAAATAAAGTTTACACAATGTGCAGAGAGAACTTTAAGGCAGTTTCGAGCTAAAAATAGCAGTCCACAACAAAATTAGTGCAAAAAAATTAGATTATCATTAACAAACAATAAAACAACGCATTAGAATGATTTTCCTTTAGCGAAAATTGCTTCGAATGAGCTAATTTATTTGCCCGAAATTGAGTTAATTTTAGTTGGCTGAATCATGAATGTTTTTCCAAATTTCAAAAGAAAGAAGAATGTTCAAAATCATATTTGCGCGCATTCAAATCAATATCCGCAGTGCGTTTTGTTTGCGCGGCCAATATTTGCCACACAGACAATTCAATTAATTTTCCGCACTCACTTATTCACATTTAATTACTTTCACGCCTTGCGCCCATTACAAAGCCAAATAATTTCAATTTGCATTTAAACGCCGACCGAGCAGCTGCGCCAAACAAACAAAAGCACAAACTACTACATAATAGCAACAACAATCACAACAACAGTGGCAACAATAAAAATAGCAACACTCGAGGCACTTAAATGTTTCGGCGCGCATGCAGCCAGCCGCCAGTCATTCAGTTCAGTTGTTTCGTTTTGTTTATGCTCATTTTTTCATAGAATCATTCATTCATTAATTCGTTCGTTCATCGCTTTTTCAGCTCATTCACATTCACGCTCATTGATGCCGGGCCGACCAGGCGCGGCCCCTCAGCTGCTTGTTTACACACTTCTGGCAGCGCAGTGGGCGCGTATACGCCACGTTGGCCAATTAATTAATTTATTATTAACTCATTAAACAAATTTATTCGCTGGACGCTGTCGCTCATAATGGTGCCCGTCGGCTTTGGTGTCGTCATTGTTGCCATGTGGCGTTGCGCTTCGACGCCTACTCGCCGCTCGCGTTGCTGTTGCTGCAGTCGGCCACAAAGCACGTGTCGGTGCACCCTGCGCCCAGTGCCCGCTGCCGACGCTGCCACATGGTCGCATCATTGCATCGCCCCCACCCCACATTGCGGTAATCACGCTTCGCACGCGATGCGCAACGCGCGTTTTAGGTATGTCGGCGCTGACTGCTCGTTGTTGTTGCTGGTTGTTTGCTGATTGTTGATGCTCGCTTGATTTTTCTCAGTGCCACCCACGCACGCCGCCAGAGGCCTCACGTTCGCTCTTACTGCGTGCTGGTGCTCACGTGCGGCTGCCACTTGCCTCCGCGCTCTGTTCTTCGTCCGCATTGCTGCTGTGCGTTTGCCGCAGCGCTGCGGGCCGTTGGTTACTGGCTGGCGGCTGTTTTGTTTTAATTCGACGCGCATTTGATACCATAAAGTGGCGTTCGATAATTGCGCGCCACGCGCTTTTATTTGTACAATTTCCGCACCCCGCAGCTCAGTGCCAGCGCCGACTGCAGCTGCACTGCTGGCTGCGAGTCAGCGAGTCGGTCGTGTGGCGCAGGCAAGTCAGCATTGTGTGCTTTCTATTTATGCGATCTGTGTCGCTGTGCGGCTGCATTTGTGCCGAAGGGGAAAATCAAATGCGATACGTAAGCTGACAGCTTCAAACATTTTCTTTAAAATTATACTAAACAAAGTTTTACAAAAAAAATGAGTTTTATATTTAAATTTAAAATTTTGAAAAAAATTAACACAATTTTCTTGCGGCAATTGTTAAACAATGTCTTCGGTCTTTTCTTTAAAATTACATTTTGGAAATATTAATTGAAAACCCAAATTAAAAAATGCCACTTGCATGTTTGTTTTATTAAAGTTTCTTTGGAATCAAAATTGAAAAATTGCTATTTTGCTCACAATAAAAGTCCGACGTTTTACCCGCAGCTTCTGCCAGCTTTGTGCAGAATTTCGTTGCGTGCTTTTTGGCGCACAGCTACGCAGTCCACAAAAACCTTGCAACGGATGCGCCATTTGTACCTGCAGGCACTTATCCACACACACACGTACAGACACACGAATATGCATTGCAATGTAAAAACCAAAACAGCGCCAACACGCCAACTGACAGCCAACATTGCATTCAACAAAGCTGTGAAAAAGCCAACAAAACGCAGCCAAAAACAATCGAACAAGGCAATGCACGACAGCAGCAGGCAACATGCACCAGTTGCCGGTAACATGTACGCACCGTCCATACAACAAAATTTGATCAGCTATCCGCGGCCCCAAATAGGTGCACCTGCACCCGATGCACAGCGACGGCGCTTCCAACACAGAAACAGCGGCCAATTTTTCATTGGCTTCTGACGCTTTG
Source organism: Melieria picta (assembly GCA_964056695.1). Lineage (NCBI taxonomy): Eukaryota > Metazoa > Arthropoda > Insecta > Diptera > Ulidiidae > Melieria > Melieria picta. Next base: position 62,435,237 of record OZ057399.1, read on the forward strand.
CTGCCTTCAGCTGCTACCGCAATGTCTGCGCGTTGCTATCAAAAAACCGACAACAGGAACAAATAGTAACAGTGGCAACAACAAACCATAAAAAACAATGAAGTATGACCGGTGAAAAATTGCGGCCGTGTTGATTTCCTGCAGCTAGCAACAAGCTATGGTAGGCAGCAATTGCGGCCAGCAACAGCAACAATAACAAAGCCTGAAGCGCTTAAAACTGACCGCACTCAGACGCGGCAGGACCGAAGCATTGGCTGACGTTACGCCATTTTGCAGCGCATTTTGCGTTGTCTGAGCGCATAAGCTCGTCACGACTGACGAACGTAAACAGTTTGGCTTGGTATGGCTTTGTTTGTTGTTTATGTTTATTTCGACTGTCAGTCTCAGCTGTGTGAAGGAGGCGCGAGACAGATTCACCTGCTGTCGACCAATGTTGCTGTACTGATAAGTTTTCAAGATATTGCCTAATGAAACTGAAAAACGCATGGGTAGCAACTTTAGTAGTAGTTTTTATAAAATTTTTAAATTTATAATATAGTTTTTATTCTATAATTTTGTATAAAGAACTTCGATTAAATTTGAGCAATTCTTTGAAATGTTATTGGGTGTACAAGTAGAAAACCGCCGTTTTTTTTCATAATTTGAGGCTTTATTGCGTATAAATAGCTACATACTGATTATTCAAAATATTTTCCATTCTAAATATTTCTTGTTGCGTCTGACAAGAATCTTCATCCAACAGAGTCTCCAAAGCTGCATCTTCAAACTTTTTCACGGGACCCGGCCGATCCTTGTCTTTCACGTCATAATCACCATTTTTGAATTTCACGAACCATTCTCGACACGTTCTTTCACTGATACACGACTCACTATAAGTTGCTACAATCATTCGACGCGCTTCAGCTGCAGATTTTTTCGAATGAAACGCGAAAAGCAAAATCTCCCGCAAATGACGCTTATTCGGTTCAAATTTCGACATCTTCATGCACCAACAAAAAAATGGACAATAAGAATAAACAAGCGAGATGATGTGGAGTTGTTAACCGATATCTTAGCTTGCCATGTGATGTTTCTGATCGGAATTCTCTCACCGATTTCCAAAGGTGGCACCACCCAGTGGAAAACGGCGGTTTTCTACTTGTACACCTGATATATCTCGAAAACTGTGGCATATTTAAATATAAAATTATTAAAAGTGTCTGTGTTCAGTTACTTCAAAGTAGTTAAAGCCAAACGTCCAGAAGTTCTGCCCACCTCACCTATCTTAATTTTATGACCTCAAAAAAAATACACACAAACACCGAAATAGACAACAAAAACCAAACTGGCAGCTAAACAAAAGCAAACAACAAAAATATTTTTTCAAAATTCATATGTCATAGAGAAATGTTCAATTTTGTTGTTGTTGTTGACCATTTTGTTTTGACGCGCACTGTAAGCGAAGACAAAAAAAAAATGAGAAATGTAGTGTGAAGTGCCGCTAACAAACTAACAGCGTAACAAAGTTCTGAAAAAAACACAAAAAGCCCAAACTGAATTTCACTGAAAACAAAACTATTGGCATTGTTGTTTTGTGGTTTTTTGTGCAGAAAAACAAAGCCAGTAAAGCCACGCGCTCCATTTATGAGTGCGAGTTGAAAGAAAATGAAAAATGCGAATTCACACATACACACACACGCGTACGGAGTAGCGAAGGCAGACGTTACGCTGAAGTGAAAAAATCCTACAACTATTTTACAATTTTTCAACAATTTCACTAAGTGCGAGTGCATAGTTTTTTCGACTCTTTATTAGAGTTTCGCTGTTTCTACACTTTGGCACTTTTTGCTTGTCGCTTCTCGTTGAAGTGGGCGACGCTTGTGTGCTCATGAATTCGTGTGCAGTTGGCTCTGGCATTCCAGTGTGTGCGTGCATGTGTGAGTGTGTATGCAAGAAAGCAAAACAAAAACAAACAACTTCTAATAGCGAAGGTTGCGGTGAGCGGGGCGATGCGGTGCCACTTTGACGCCACGCCAAATTAAATGCCGCGCAAACAGAAACAACGCGTTGTAATGTTTGTGAATTTGCAGCGGCGGGGTGCACAAATAAAATGTGTAGTGCACGTGAGTGGACAAAAGTCGCACATGATAAATGTGTGAAATGAACGGAAGAGTGCGAGCTATAAATTTTGGCAAAGAAATATTTGAAAAGTGCATAAGTCATGCTGTCGGAGAGTAATAAAAATGCGCAGCGGAATAACAAACATGCGAATGGACGAGTGAACGCGGCAGTAAATGTTGTTGTGGGAGTAATGGCACCGAATGTGGGCGAAAGGAGGGGGTAAGTTGTTAAAACGGAGGCCATAAAAAGTGATTTGAGGTAATACAATAAGAAAACAGTTGGGATAGGTAGTGAATAGAGGGTACAGAAGGAAGAGAGGAGTAGGGAGTTGAGGAGTTGAGGAGTAGAAATGAGTAGAAAAGAATGTAAGGAAAGATAATGGAAATAGATTGAGATACTAACGTAAACACGTAGTAAACAGGAGTTTAAAAGCAAGAGGGGAGTAGAAACTTGAGGAGTGGAAATGTGTAGAAAAAGGTAACGAAAGGTGCCACCACCAAATGTAAAGAGATATTTGAGGAAAAAAACATTAGAAAAGGTAATAGAAGGAGCACAGAAGGATGAAAGGAGTAGAGAGTTGAGGAGTAAAAATTAGTTGAAAAGAGAGTAACGCAAGGTGGTGAAAATAAAAAAACAGTTGAAAAATTTGTGAAAAGGGGGTATAGAAGGAAGAGGGGAGTAGACATTGCAGAAGCAGAAATTAGTAGAAAAAAGGGTGACGAAAAGTAATGAAAATAGGATGCGATACTTAAATAAAAAAACAGTTAAAAGGGTACTTAAAAGTGAGTAAAGAAGCAGTAGAAAAAGTTGTAAAACGGCGTAGAAAAGGATGAAAGTGGTAGAGAGTTGAGGAGTAACGAAAGGTGGTGAAATTAAAAAAGCAGTAGAAAAGGTATTAAAATTGTACTAAAAATAAAATGTTTAGAAAGAAGAGGAGAGTAGACACTGTAGAAGTAGAAATTAGTAGAGGGGAAAAGTAATGGAAATGGGATGAGAAAAAAAGAAAGTAAAGAAGCAGTAGGAGAGCTTGCAAAAACGCGAAGATAAGGAAGAGAGAAGTAGAGAATTAAGAAGTAGAAATACGTGGGAAAGAGGATAATGAACGGTTGTAAAAATAAAATGAGATATTAAAAAAACAGTTGAAAAGGCTTTTAAAACAAAGTAAAGGAAAAAGAGAGGAGTGAAAATGAGAAGAAAGCAAAGTAGGGAAACATGGTGAGGATCTCAAGAATTAGTATGGAATGTGAAACGAATGTAGTGCAAGAGATACTGAAAATGATAGTAAAACAAGCAGCTGAATAAAAGTTAGAAACGGATTACGGAAACACTGAATAACTCAACTCGACTTGCATATTGGAATGGCAGGCAAAAAAGATGCTTAAAAATATTATTAAATGAGTTTTAAAAATATCAATTAATAGAAAAGGTAGTAAAGAGGCACAGATTAACCCTTTCCCTATTTTGTTGCCATATGCTACTTTGTGGACGTCTGAACCCTCTGTGGTTTCAAGAATACATTTTTTGTTGGTCCTTAGAATAGTTTGAAGTTTTAGGAAAAATACGAAATTAATAAACTGAATATTAAAGTTTAAAGAAGAGAAGTATACACGTTTTTTTAATGGTATATCTTGACATTGTAAACGAAGAAGAAGCAGAAAAAATTAGAGAACTTTTTAATTTGACGTTTTCTTTCAATTTAGATATTTTTTTTTTTAATTTTGGCTGAAATAAATGAAGAAATATTCAAATTTTCGATATCCGTAAAAAGTTTTATGTTTAAGTAATTATTACAATTATTATTATCCTGCAACCTAATTATTACAGCCACAACGATGTGGTTACTCTCATAGAAAAACACTCTAAAATACAGGGTCCGAGTATAAAAATGAAAACATTTCTTATGGAATGTTGCTAATATAACCACATAGAAGCCAAAACCGTAAATTTTAAAATTTTAACTTTCCCCAGTAAAAACCTGTAGCGAAAGGGTTCGGGAGTACGATGTAAAAATCATTTTTCTCACCTCTGGCAGTATACAGTTTTTAGTGCTTTGTGGCAGTGACACTAAAAAGAGTTGTATAACATTTTCCATAAATTAAGTTTAACTCAAATTAAAATCACTGCACCAAAGCGCAACTCATGTGAGGATATTTCGGTGCGCAATGCGCTGCAAGTAAATTAATAAGAATTTAAGTCGAAAAGTACACCAAAACGAATGCACGCATTCGCATACATTTGCATGAAACCGCACACACGCACACAACAATGCCACACACTACACGGCTTGCATAATTGCAGCGCGCATTGCGGGCCGGCAGCAGTTTTCGCTTTTAATTTTACTCATGCCGCGACTGTGCGACTGGCCGCCGAATGTGCGGTCGCTGATGCGCGTTCGGTCGTCATTAACAGCAGGCGGCGAGGTCGGCATCGCGGTCGTGGTGCTGCGTGCGCACAATAAATGCAGCAAATATTTGCGCTGTACACACTAAAATGTTGCTGTTGTAGTTGTTGTTGGATTTAGCCAACAGCTTGTGGCGGCTAGAGTGACGATCGCGTGAAAGTATTTTGTAATTTAAGCTGATTATGTGGTGTTTTTCGGTGTTGTTGTCATTCCATGTTGCCATATGCAACAATTCGCGTCAGTGCACCCAAGTTTCAAAGTACTGCAAAACTATTGCAATTAGGTCAATTCGATTTATTTAGAGTGCACATTCCCGCAATAAAATTAAAAATTTGTAGGCATTTTTTTGGAGCTTATTTTGCTGTTGGCTTTGGGTAGTCATAAGTGAATTTTGCATTTGTTTTCTTTTGAAATTCCCTTTCGACAAACTCGCATCGTTTTGGCGCACAATTACAGGTCACTCATACGCACCGTGCGCTCGTTTGCTTTATGCTCAGTTACAGTTAAATAAATGTTGGTGAATAGCGACAGTAATAATTTTCATATGGCCAACAACAACAATGGCAAAGCTATTCTGCGCAGCCAAAACTAAATATGAGAGTTAGGCAAATAGGCAAACGCACAAACACACTAGCCCGGACGTGCTCAATAAACCACCACAGCGTAAATATGCAGTACATTGCCAAAATATATGTTGACTGCAATTTAGAGTATTAGTTGTTGTTTTTTTGCAGCCGCTACTGCTGTTGCTGCTGTTTTACTATGGCAACAAATACCAACTAACAACGGCTGCCAACAAATGCAGTTGCAATCCAACAGCCATGAGTGGCGCCACGGGTGGCAGGCGGACGAGCGAGCGGGTGGGTGGGTATGTGGGCAGGTGCTAGAAGTGCGCCACAGCCAGGACAGCCGCACAAGTTGGGGCACATGCGAAATGCACTTGAACGCGTTCGGTATGCGTTTGCCAAGGCTCGATTGCATATTTGCTCGTCTGTCTATCGGTCCGCACGTACGTTTGCCTGTCTCGGTATCTGTGTTTGTTCGCATTGCTCGGTGTGTGTGTGCTAATGTTTGTGCATGGCTGTTTGTGTTGTTGCTTTTGTTGTTGGTTCTGTTTGATATTTGCTTTATTGGAATGTACACACATAACCACCGATCCTCCGGTTCGTTTGCCCAGCGCGCTGTTCGTTTGACCACACAGCTACACGACTGAGTGCTAGGGGGCGTAGTTAAAGGGGGTGTGGTCAACAGCATCACTTTTTCATAACTATGTAATATTATGCAAATTGTGATTTAATTAAATTCAGGTTTTATACAAAAGTTAATCATATCTATCTGAATATTTTTTTCTTAAATTTTAAAACCTTTTTCTTTCTAAAACAGCGCCTTGGCTAAATTTTTACTACGGCCCTGGTTCATGCAAATATGCACAAATAGATCGGCAGCACTTTATTAACAACCCTTTTGTTCTTATTTGTTGTTGGCTGCTATAGTTTTCCGCTGCTGCCGGCAACAATCCGTAAACGCCATTTTGCATTCCTTTCACAGCGATTTGTTGCTTCGTTTGCCAGGCCGCAGTGCTTGTTAAAATTACTGCCGATTGTTGTTGCTGTAATAAAGTAAAAATACAATTTTTGGCATTTTCAAACCGTCAGCGGCCGCACTTTAGCCATTCCATGCTCCACCTGTAACGCGGTTTGTGCCTTCGAGCGCCATCAAACTGCTGGACGTTGCGGCTGGCAGCGAGTCGAAGGCATCTCAAATCGAACATCGCCTGCAGCCTGCACACATTTCTCTGTACGGGCGCATATTTGTTGCAGCTGTGGCCTTGACGTGCACTTGCCTGGCTCTCGGCAGCTCTCGCACAAATATTTGCAGTTTATATTTATTGCATTTCGATTCCGAATGCCCATAGTTGCGTGCATATGGCTGCTTTGTTTGTGGCCGAAAATTGCAATTTATTTTCAGTTTGCTGTGCAAATAAATTACGCACACAAAATGTCGGCTTGCACAGTTTTGCTCTCGGCAGGTGAAGGCAGCTGTCGCAGTAAGAAATATTTGCATTATTAAAAAAAAACACATTTTGCTGCATTTCCGTATCTGGGTGCGTAAATGTGTGTGTGAAATGTACATTGACATAATTTGCATAGCAGTGTCAAACGGCAAAACGCCTTCAGATGGTTTCATTAAAATGTATTGCCGTATGTGGTGGAGAGTTTCAACCAATCAAGTCAAGTGTGGAATGCTGAAGAAAGACCAAACTGTAAAATATTCTCATGGAAAATGCAGAGTTTCGGAATTTTCGTTTTAGATTTCTGGTGCGCAGTGTTGAGTTTTGTGGTTTTTAAAAGTTGTTTTATTTTTTCAAGTCAAGATATAAATTATGAAATGTTGACAGTGCAGTGCAATTATGAAATGTTGACATAAAAAGTGGTTTTTAATTAAGAGAAATTTACAAATAAATAAAACAGTAAATGAAGAAATAATTTTCTATTGATTTGCATTCAAATTCACTTCTTCGACGCTGCTTCAGAAAACGTTTTCATCTAAGGTGTTTTGTTTTTTTTTTACTAGCAATGTAACAGACTGCAACAATGGTCACCATGTCGCATGAGTAACATTTGTCACACAAATAATGCACCTACTTGTTGCCCAGAGAAAATTTACAACTCGATTGACACAAATTCCATGTTTATGTCATTCAAACCAGCCGAAACTTTTTCTCGCAATCGCATTTTCATGGTAACCTTGACACTTTTGCCCAGTTCGATAATAAATAAATAAGTTAAATGTACACTTTATGTGTATTTGTGGTTACGTACACGCCGCGTAGTTCTAGCCGGCCTCACGCGCTGCCCAACAATAAATTCCCAAGTAAATTCAAAAGCAAATAAAATTCAATGTCAAGTCGCTACGTGCCGTCATTACTGTCGAGTGGCATAAGGCAAGTGGCGACCAGAGTGATGGCAAGCAGAAGAAAGAAGGAAAGCACAGCACACATAACCTCAAAGTAAAGCAAATACAATGTTTTTTTTTGTTGTTGTGATTTGGCATGCGGCTTGCGCAGCATCGAGATTGAATTCAATTTCAATTCAATTTCTGCTATAAAAATAATAAAATAAACACCGATGGCAAAAGTTTTCTACTTTTAGTAAAATTATGAATGGGGGGAAAATGCGGATAGGGAAGTGAATCGCAAAAAATGGCTGGACATTTTCGTTTGATTATGGTGAATGAAAGTTGCGACGTGACCGCACATGTGTTGGAAGTTGGCAAAACTAGTCAAGTAAGGGTGGTGAGTTGGGCAGGAAGAAGGAATGTGGTGATGGTAATAGTTATTAGAGGAGACTGAGTATGAGTGTGATAGTTGAGATGAAAAGAAAAACAAGCAGCAGTCAGGAAAAAGAGGTCGACAAGAGGAAAAAGAAAGGATGGATGCGGAAAGGGGGAAGAAGAAAAATAAATTAGGGAATTGGCACAGATAAATTTGGAAAAGAAGGCAACCTATTGAAGACAAAAGACTGAGGTGAGTAGGGATGAGGTAAGAACGAAAGCGATGAAACTGAACGAGTTGTAAGCTAATAGTGAAAGCACTGATGAGACAATATTCGAGGTTATGTCTGACGCTGATGTGCAGCAACAAGTAGCTGCCTGTGCTGCTCACACAATCAAATACTGCAGCAGTAGTTCTAACTTTTTGCTTATGGTTTTTCCTATACAAAACCGATGCCAATGAAACACTTGCACATAAATCCACACAATATGTGTGTTAAGGTGATTACACCGTGCGACAGCATTTTTCACACCGGGAAAAATCCATATGTGCGTGAAACTAGGGACCAAATATAGTAATACTGCGTACTCAGTTTTTCATTTCTACATCCTTTGTCCTTTTAAAAGGACTTCAAAATTTTGAAGGGGATAAAAAATAAAAAAAATATAAAAAATATTTAACTTCGTTAGAATATGGCGATATGTATATCAATGAAAGAGGAAAAGCTCAAGAATTTAAATAAAATTAATCTTTTATCTATTTGTAAAAAAAAGGACATGAAAAAGGTCCTTTGAACATTTTAATCCTTTATATCCATGAAAATTTACATAGAATTTTCTTGAACATTAAAACCCCAAATCTCCCTGATCACGTGTCAAAATTTCATTACTCTAACTTTATTAGTTCGAAAGTTATTAAAAAAAAGGTGGAAGCTGCAATTCTAATGAAGTACAAAAATTCTAATTTATTTGAGTATCAGTATTTTAAATAATAAAAAGATACAAAATCAATGAAGCGAGTATAATGAAATTTTGACATGTGATCAAGAGATTTGGTGTTTTAACATACTTACTTTTCAAGAAAATTCTATGTAAATTTTCAAGGATATAAAGGATTAAAATTTTCAAAGGACCTTTTTCATATCCTTTTTTTTTACAAATAGATAGATCTAGATCTCTAGTTTCACGCCCATATGGATTTTTTCCGGTGTGAAATTTTTTTTTAATTTTTGTCGCACGGTGTTATTTGTGCTCGCCCTCTGAAGTCGACGCCGAAAGCGAATGCTGTAACGGCGTGTAGCATAACACGGTTGACAGCCAAATAGTTGGCCAGTAACATTGCTATCGAAAAGCTAGTCGTCCAGCCAGTCAGCTAGTCATCTAGCCAGCCAAAGTTTGAGTTCGCATGAATTGAAATCGAACGAAGCGAACTGACCTGGAAAATATGAAAACGTGATCGAAATAATATGGCAAGGTTGAGCGAAAAATATCAAAAGGACACGAACACAGAGGCCATTTGGAGTGGAGAGATGCGAGGGGCGAGTGGTGAACAAAGTTGTAAGTTGTTGTAATCGGAAGAAAATTACAATAAATGGCAGGACTAATGCCGACAGTGCTTCTACACGGGTAAAAATAATTCATAAAAATCTTATGAACGGCGTTCATAAACCTTTATTTTGAACTTTTTATGAAAAATTCATAAACATTTTGATTTTTTTCATAAAATTTATGAAACGGTTCATACATGTTTATGAACGCGTTCATAAAAATTGTGAAACTTCGTTCATAAACCATTTTATAAAAGCCGAATCTCACATTTTTGGTTCGGGTACGAGCCGAGCGGGCAGGCTACCTTTATTTTGAACTTTTTATGAAACATTCATAAATTTTTTGATTTTTTTCATAAACTTTATGAATCAGTTTTTGAACACGTTCATATAGTTTCTGAAATTCGTTCCTAAACCATTCGTTCGTCCACGCCGAATCCGAACGGCGATTGGCAGTTTTTTCTTACACACTTGGAGGTTTTGCCATTGCCTGCCAAGAGCGCTCTTGAGCGATTCTTGTAATTCTCATCTGCTTTATGTGGTTAGCGATATAAGTAGATGAGCGGTTTTACCAGCCCAAGCTAGGAATCCAACCTAGGGCATCGGTATGAGAAGCCAGCGCGCTACCCGAGACAGGTAAGCGAGACAGGTAAGTCGAATTCAATTAAACAACTTCTTTATATTATTTTATTTTTAAATTATTTCACTGCTATTAATTGTCAATTTCTTTTTAGCAGTCAAAGATGCGAGTGGCGGCCATATACTGTTTATTATAAAACGAAAATTTATTGAATTTTTATATCATTATTAAAAAATTAATTATTCATATTTATAATTAATAAACAAAATATACCAATGTTTTCAATTTTTAGGGATTTTGAATTTCAGGAATTTTTCTTATGAAAAAATCAAACATTTTATGAATTTCGTTCATAGACGTTTGGGTTTATGAACAAGGCTTATGAATGCGTTCATAGGGTTTATGAACGCATTCATGAGCGTTCGGGTCACCCGAAGGCTTACGAAAGCGTTCATAAACTTTTGTGAATACATTCATAATTTTTATGAACGCATTCATGAGCGTTCGGGTCACCCGAAGGTTTATGAATGCATTCATAAACTTTTTATGAACGCGTTCACTGGTTCAAAAACTATGAATATGTTCATACAGTTTATGCACAAATTCACAAATTTTTTGAACGTTTTTCGTTCCGTGTAAAAAAAGGTAAAAACCTTCCAGGGATGAAATGGGCAGTTAGGAGGATCGAAAGGGCCACAGTCGCAGTGGGGAAGGGATTTAGCTGTGGCGAGAAGGTTGTGTGTGCCATCAGTGGGGGCGAGAAAAATGAAGCAAAAAAGTGAGCAAGGTATGATGAGAGCACTGATGGTTGGCAAAGCCATCAAACGCGTACAAAAAAGCGCAAAGATGTGCGAAAAAGGGCCATATGTGAGAATGGAGATGCGAAAGCGTGAACATGGCAGACACGGAGATGAAAATGGTGGTGTGGAAAATGAGTATAAAAGTGTTGCTCTGGCGCAACGAAATGCCCGCAGGAAGACTGGCGGATGTCTAGCAAACGGTGCGATTGAATTTTCTGTGGTGATTTGAACAGCAATGCATATAACTAGAAGCTCATATGTGTGCATGTACGCACACGTGTACGTGCAACTAATACAGCAGACAGTGCAAGAAACTCAATTGGAAGGACATTAAAATAACATTAGTGTGAGAAATGAGGTAGCGAAAGGAGTGAGGGGGTAAACACGGAGCGAATGAAGTATTGGTTGCCGCCTGTAGTGCAGAACGTTTGCCAAGCGTGTTGGTTAATAACGAATTTTATTTATTTGTACTTTTATTTTTAATCTATTCTCAACAAAGGGAAACCGACAGTGCATTGACAGGCGGGAAATTGCACAGGTTGGCTGTTTCGAGTGTTGGATTTTTATTGCTAGTGCAGCTTTTATGTGTTCTTGGCAGACAGTGGTTCTGTGACCATTGAAATTAAGGGATTTGCAGAAATTTTGCAATCAAAGTGGGTTTAGAATGAATGCGAAACTGTAAGAAATTGCTTAGGTGTCATATTTTGAGAATGTGAAGGAAATGTTTATTCCTATAATATAGTCAGAATCTTATTATTTAGTCTTACAAAGTCTCCACAAGCATTTAAGAAAGTCAGACTCTCATGTTATAGTATTAAAAAGCCTCCAAAAGCATTTTAGTATGATGAATGTCCATTGAAATTGACCCAATCAAAAAATCCCTCAGGTAACAATGTTAATATATTTAATATTTTATAGCAAATTCCAAACCTTAAATCGTTCAATTAAACTGTAACCGGGCCCGGGCTAAAGTTCACGGGATCTGTAACACCAGCAATCTTTGCATAGGTTGCAAAACACGGCGGCGTCACGTATACGCCATGTGAACCCTTTAGAAAAATTATGTGTAGCATTTGTGTAAATAATGCAGCACGCACACATTTTCAAATTACCCTTCAAAATGTTAAGCGGCTTTAAGCGGAAGTTCAGACAAAACAACAACAAATTGTATTAAAAATAAAGACAACAATAAATAAATGAAACGAAATAGAAAAGCAACAAAACAAGCCAAAGAAAACACACACACAATGACAGGTAGTAATGCAAAAAGAACTACAAAAACAAAAAAGGACAATCAAAATTACCACAAAAACAACAAGGGAACACAATGAAAGTAAATGCGCTCACAACGTTACACAAATGGCCATTTGACGCATTTGCACCTCGAATGTATTTAAGACGAATTCGCCTTGGTTTATTTTTATTTTTTCTAACCTCAACGTTCGACTGCTTAAAGCCAACCGACTGACAGGCGGAGCATCCTGCAAAAAAAGTCCACCAGGCGGTGCGCTTTTGTTGTGCAAATTTGTTAATACGGGTACGCGCACGTCTCGCTCACGCTTCGGGGGGCGCAAAATAACGCAACAACAACAAATGGAGAAGGAGAACGCTGGAAGCGAAACAGAAGCCGCCGAAAATGTTTATGCCACGCACGTAGCATTTAATTTTACTGGCTCAAGTGCTGCGGCCGGCGCTCAGTGGGGCTGCAGCGACGCGTGGCGGTTTTTATTTTCATTTCATTTTATTGGGTTGCGTTGTGTTGTGTTTCGGTTTTGCTTTGCTCTCGCTCAACAAATTTGCCCGCATGAAATAAAAGTAAATAAAATGGGGAAATGAAAGGACACAAAAAAGCAAACAAGTAAAGAAGCGTGTTGAGCGGCTAACCAGCGCGGTTTATTTTTTATGATTTCCATGGAAACGACTGTGACAAATCGAAAAACGAAAGCCAAAAGAAAACGAACAAATTTGCTAAACGAATGGGAATATGAAAAAAGACGATTAAGCAGAGGCATGAGGCAAATGAAATTGAAACCGTAAATGCCAAATGCGTACAGAAGTTCGCTGAAGCAAATTTGGCAAATGTGGCTGGCATTGGACACTCGCCGGGACGCGCTGCGCACAAATGCCCAGCGTTGCTGATCCGGCGCGCACTCGTGCAGAAGTGGAGCTTAGAGCGAAAGAAATTGCGGAGAACGCGTGTGCGGCGGGCGGCGAGTGGCAAAGTGGCAGCTGGGTGCTGAAATGCGCTTTTGAGATCTATAAAGCAATCAGAGGCTTACATTTCTAATCGGACTGTTTTGTATGAACGACATGCAGTGCAGTGATGAAGAATTGTCAAAAAATAAAATATAAAAAATATATTTAAAATTAATTCAAAACAATGAACAATGAAACTAAGCCATAAGAATTTGTATAGTTATTTTCTTAAACATTAATACAAAAAATAAAATAAAAAACAATAAAAAACAAAATATAAAAAAAATTAATAACACAAAATTATGACAAAAAATATACAATAACTTACAATAAATAAGAGAGAATCCAAAAAACTGAAACCTAACCAGGCCAACTTCAATCGAAAATAAATGAATACAAAATAAAAAACGAAAATGTAAAAAATTAAAAAAAAAAAATTAAAAAATTAAAAAAATTACTATACGAAATGAGTTAAAATGAAATAATTTTGAATAGAATAGAACTAAAAACTTATATATGTGTTATTTTATTTACTTAAAATACAAAAATAGCATTTGATGAGTTTCGAGGTTCATTGAATTGGCACATTTGCTTATTTCTGTTGTTCACTTTGCTTTGTTGTGTTTTTTTATTGTGTTTATGGTCGCAAAATATTTGTAATGATTTTTTTGTACGCCTAAACACAGTTAAACTAATTTTTTTACATATGATTGCCGTTTTTGTTGTTATGAGTTTTGCGTTTAGCGTTGGAATTTTTGGGCTTTTGAAGTTTATAGAAATTGTTGATAATTCAAAGGTAAATACAGTCACGAAAGCAGCAATAAAGTTTTATAGTTTGCAATTAGTCGCATTTTGCGTGGGGAAAAGTAAAACAATTAAAGCGAACGCGCAGTAAACATAATTGAGGACACACAGGGCGTATACGCAACACATGTAAAATAGGCAGAAAAGCACGTTTTCATTAAATTTATGTGTGCTTAAGTGAGAGTAATGAGGTGATTTAAATATTTATTCATACACAAAAACAATGTAGGTTTTGTTGTGGTTTGAAATTGAGACAAGTTGAATGTCGTAAACTAAGAGAAAAATATCATTGTTCAATTAAAAACGTAGTCACTTCTAATTGAGTGAACATGTTTAGTTCAAAGTATAAAATTCATAGTTTAATTTGAAAAGGAAGTTAGAAATAGTGAATTTATGTAAAACTCATTCAAATTCGTTTTCCGTAAATGTTGAAATGAAAGTAATTTACTCATATTATTTTTAATGAAAATAATTCTTACAGAATAAATTCTTTCCAATTAAAATATGAAAATAAATACAACAGAAAATGAATACTTAAAAGGCATCGACTTTCAATGAACATCAGTTTCAAAGTTCTAGCATATAAATAAATAAAAAATTGTACACAATTCTGATATGTGAAGCGTCGAACGCACAACTTTTTAACTGCCATATATACATAACTACTAATAATTTGTTGCAAATTTTTTATGTTTTTGCATCACAAAGACAATTTCGTTTGATTTCTGACTTTTTCGTTAGTTTAAAAATTTATCTATCATTAATTTATGATTTTTATTAGAGCGACATGCATTTTTGTAGTGTCATGAAAATTTAGAAAAATTACAAATTAATTGTTTGTCACTGGTTTGGCATAGCAAAAAAAATTCGCAACTTTGTTCTACATGAAAAAAACCAACCGATTTTGATTGTTCGTTGTTCTAGTTGCTTGATCGTCTTTGTCAGCAATTGTTGTTTGTTATTTATAGTCATTGAATTTTGACACATGCTTCATTCGATTAGAATTTACGCCAAATTAAATTTAAATGCTCTCTAATTTTTTGCGCCATTGTTGTTGCTGTGCTCATATTGTCAAAATATTATTGCTTGTGGCACAGCTTTTGTTGCCGGTTAAAAATCGATTGTGATTTCATTAGCCATTTGGCGTGACAATTGGCGTCGACGCGTCGGCGACAAGTCAAGCGGTGTGGTCAAGGCAAGCGCCAGCGACCACGTTGCGACGCACAGCACGCAGACGACAGACAAACGCAGGCGCTAAAGTCCAATTGAGTAGCTGTGGCATTGGCATTTAATAGAAATTCTACAATTAATTGTTGTTATTTTCCTTGAGTATAGCTATGTGAGACTGTTTCTGTATAATAATACATAAAAAATACAAACAATTTGACCCAATTTTAAATTACATATTTTATGAAAATTAAATATTTTTAAATATTTCTAGCTACAAATTTTTGCTATTAAAATTTGTTAAACAATTTTTTTGGTGTCAACTTCAAACCAGAATTGCCACAAAACTGCCTAAATTCCAACACTGAAGCCATTTTCTTGAAGTCTCGACACTTGGCTTTACCGGCGACTCAGAGTAGTGCAAAATTAAATGTCACAAGTGTGTGTAGCCGCATGATTGATTTGTGGCTTCAACAATTTGGCATACTTTTGCAAACTCTTCATGCACACACACACACTCGCACCCATACACATGTAACCAATGCAAATTGGCATATGGACGCATGGAACCTTAGCAAATATTTATGCAAATTTTTGGAGAAAATTCAATAAATGCCTACTTTACGGTTTTGCACACAAGCAGAATACAATAAATTAACAGAGAACCACAAACACACACACACATACATCCACATATGTACTTTGGAATACAAGCGCCAGTGGGCAGGTGTTTGCGTAGGCAACTCGAAATGGGCCAACAGCTGCGGTCAGCTGCCGCCTATTCCTGGGCATTGTTTCATTTTGACACACGCCAGCGGCAAAACGACAAAAAACAATTCGAGTCGAGTTGAGGCGTTCAGTTCAGAATGCAGCAAACAATATATTTTTCGAGTTTATTTGCTGTAATAAATTTCATTTGCTTTAATGCTTTTTGCAAGAGTTGCCATGTTCAATGTTGTTGCTGTTGTTGTTGCTAGTGTGAGTGCGTGCGCCCGAAAGCGTTCAACTGCTGCTGCAGTTGCCATAATTTATATTCATTAAAATTAACCTGCAAGCGTACATATGTCACATGTGCCTTGCGCCGATGCATCGTTTGCAGCTATCTGGAATTTTTGTTCTTGCCATTTGCCTTTCGTTTCATTTGCACATTTCTTTAGTCAATTTATTTAATTCTCTGCCATTTTCCTCTCCCCTCCTGCTCGGCCTTTGCGTTGCGTACTGGCGAGTGCCCGAAATTCCTCGCGTAAATGAAATTTGCCCGTACAACAGTGCGTATGATTAATTTTATTACAGCTGGACATGATTTCGCAATTTTCGAATTTCTGCTACATTTACGTTTGAAATTAAGTGTGCCAGCGTGGGTATTTATGGCGAACCTTAAACATTTAAGCAGCATTGTAGCAGTGCGCGGACAAGCGTATGGAATATTTGCGCACACGTGGCGTTTGCACTACGTTTGGCGCAATTGCTTCATTTGTGCGATTCCTTTGCTATTTCAATGCTACTTCCGCTATTTTTTGCACACTCGCCGCATGACCGTTGCGCTCATCTTTGTGCATGTCCGGAGGGCACCAAATCCGTAGCGAAGTATGAAGAGAGTGGCGCTGTGATTCTGTTTACAATTTTAGTGAAATTGAGATAAGGGAAATTAATTAATTTGCTTCAAATTGTCAAGTTGAATTGTCTCAGATCATAGTAGTTTAAGTTTTTTAAAATTCACTTAGATGGCAACCCTGCACATTTCCTTCATATCTCAATATTTCTTATTTCGTAGCAAGAATATGACCGCTTCAACTTGATTGGTCAGCTCTGCATTTGCAAAAATGCCACTTTTCGAATCATTCCATTCTCTCCTATATTGCTGAGCATTCCATACACACACACACCACATATGTACTGCATGCATATGCAGTATGTATGAGCGCATGCAGCATCGTTTATTTATTTTGTGCATATTCTTTCATATCCTGCCAGCATATCCGCTTTCCTTCAATTTTTGCCAACGCTATGCTTCTGTGTTTTTTTTTGCCTGTTGCTGCTACTACCAATCTGCTGATTGTTGCCGCTGCTGGTAGCTGCTGGTTGTAGATATGTGTGGCACGGAAATTTCTTTATTTAAACATTTCAACGGACATTCGGCACTGCACACACACACATACATACATACAAATATATATTCGGCGGGCTTTTGAGGTGAGGCAGGCAACAGCAATTGCAGAAAAAACTGTTGAAAATGTTAAATGAAATTTGCAGCAACGAAATAAATAAATAAAGTGGGGCAAGAATTTTTATAAAAAAGGCGAAAATGACAAGAAATTAAGAAATAAATTAAGACCGTAGTACCAACAGATCAGAGCAATGCTTTTACTAAGAAAACAAAGAAAAAATATATTTTAAAATTAAAAAATATACAAAATTAAATAATTAAATATAAGGCTGGAAAATCTTTGTTGATAGTTGTTGTTATTTTCAATTGGAAAAAAATACATACCTAGTTACTGGGCTTTGAATCGATGAAGGCGAAGCAATGAATTGAGATGTTCTTGCTTCTAAAAAATCGTGAATGAGCCCAAACTCTCCAGAATTTTATTTATTTATTTTATTTATAAATTAAAATATAGCAATAAGGTTATTTTTTTGCATAAGAGCGGCTTTCATCTCGCTCTTTGAATACATTTTGTAAAAGAAAGAGATTGAAAAAAAATAATAGTCATACGAAGAAACTCATTAAAAGAGAGAATACGTAATTATTAAAAAAAACATGAGATGAATTAGAAGAAAAACAGTAATGAATTAAGTGAAAACGCAGTTGAATGACGAAACCAAGCAAGCAACGTGCCGAGGAATGTACAGACGCACTGAGGGCATTAATTTTTAATTCATATGCTGCGATATGTGCTGCGCGCACATTAACTTTCTGCCCAGTCTTTGCCTCAGCTGGCTTTCGTTTGCCGTTGGCCTTTGGCACTTTTGATGAAGCTCCATGCATTCTTGTAAGTTAAATAAGTAAAATCTCCCGACGCGTTTGCTGTCTCACGGTTTTTGTTATTTGTTTGATTTTATTTTTTTCATATGCAAGTTTCAGCGAAGAGCAAATCTTTTCCTTTAAACTTTTTTTATTTGTATGCTTTATTTTGTTTGAACTCTGTGTTCTTTTTAGGCGCAGTATTTTGAGCCGGTAGATAAAAGCCGCGTTGGCTTTCAACTCTTTCTTCAATTGACTGCTTCTGTTTGCTGGCGCAGTTTGAATGCCATGACCACGAGGCCGAGGCGGAGAAGCAGCAGGAAATTCATGGCTTAATTTCAATTAAGCAACCTTGACATGCCGCGCGTCCTTTTGCACGGCTCACAGCAGCTCGCACGAGAACAAAGAAGTAGCGCACGAAAAAAGCAGCAAGCGGCAGCTTAAATTCCTACATTGAGATTTCTTTTGCTTATGTGTGCTGCACTACTGCCGTTCATATGTGTGAGTGAGTGCGTGTGTGTGTGAGTGGCTTTAGTGCGTATTTATATTAATGGCTGTTATGAAGTCGGGCGCGTCTGTCCGCTTGCGCATTTTAATCTGTGCCTTTATGTCGAAGAAAGGCTGCCGCTTTCTTCGGTCGCCGTTGTGGCGTTTTACATTGTTGCCACCTGTCTGCCGTTGACGGGTTTTTAATTAAAACTTGTTTACTTCAAACACAAACTTGCGCAAGCGGCAGCGATGGTTGGTGGCTGTGCAAGCAAGAAATGCTTTTCTGGCTTTGTTGATAATTTTCAACTTTTTTGCCATATCAATGTATGTGTGTGTGTGTGTGTGTGGGTGCGCGTGTAACGTATTTTACATTTGTTTGCGGTTAAGTTGATGCACTACTTGTTATTGTTGTTGTTGGCTGTTGCTGCTTCATTGTGCGCGTTAATTTGTCAACATTCAACAAGCGTGCTGTAGTTCATTTACTGATCTGTCTGTATGTGTGTTTGGTAAGGAATATTCGAATATTGGTAAAATATTACAGTGATTGTTTTTGCATTAAAGCTATGGAAATTTTCATTTTGGTGTCGTTAAATTTAAATTAAATTACATCGAAAATAACTCAATCGAATGTGGGTTAAGTGATCAGCGTTGGGTGTTGGACGTGTTGCAGTGGCGCCCACAAGTATTAAAGTGAATGTCAGGGACACGAATTAAGTTTGTGCTTTAAGCGTTAAGTGCGAAAAGGTAAAATAATAACGTGACGTCAAGAAAAATTTAAATAACTGAAAAAATGAAGTAAAGATTGTATAAAAATGTGAATTCAAAGCCCAGCGGTGCGTATGAGTGATATACGTTCGAAGCGAATAAAATTGAATTAAATTATTTAATAATGACGCAACGGTGCGTATGAGTAATATAAACAAATGGTTTAATTAGTATAAACTCAACAGAGCGTATGATTGATATCGAGATTGAGATTTTTCTGACTGGCAGTGCCTGAGAAATTGTTGAAAGTTTCCTTTATAAACCAATCAAATGTGTGTTTAATATGTGTAAAAAGGTTTGTTATTTTTATTGGCACCTATATATTTTTCTTATTATTGTTTATAAGCTAAAATAAGTGAGTGATTTTGAGACAAAAAATATGTTGCAAGATAAAGTGAGATAAAACAATAGAAATATGAAAAATGTACATGTGATTTAATTACTAACTGTTTCATAATTAATTTCAAGAGGCAATTTTTTTGATATGTAATTTTTGTATTGATTTTCCCATTATTATTTTATTTTTTCTGAAACTTGTTTCTTCACATAAACAAATTTGCATCAAATTTTAAACCGTAGCAGACTTAAAATAAGTTTACTGACCCGCTAACGTCATTATTCATGAAATTTTCCATGCCAGGCAGAAATTGCATAATAAAAACCGCCAACTTTCGCAACTTTTCGCCAAGTCAGCGTTGTTGCACTAATCGATGCAATGCACTTTGCAGTATGTTTGCTTCGGGTTATGGCAAGAAAAAGCGCGTGCACGCTTTGCTGTTTTTGCAAAACTTGAGTTGGCTCAAAAGTTGGTGCAAAAGCAATATTTGCTCGTCACATATAACCGCAGCAGGCGGCCGACAATTGCAGCTGCTGCATGCACCACTTGCACAATACAGTGGGCGTGTCTTGTGACTGTGCGTGAGAGTGTATTGCAAAAATTTACAATTTTTGGTAGTCGATTTTTTAGTTCGTAAAGTAAAATGTAAGAAGCCCAACGGGGCGTATGTGCACTAAAAGGCTCATTAATAATACACTGAGTCGTATTTGTGATTTGAATCTGAAGCTGAAAAAGGCACACGGTGATATTTCTTATCCCTTCAACTTATTGTTGTTTATTTTACTTGCGTTTGGATTTCCACTGAGTCGTATGAGTAACATTTTAAATTTAAGTTTCCACCTTAGCCCAATTTTAATGACATTGGTAGCCCACCGAGTCGTATGAGTAACATTTTAAATTTAAGTTTCCACTTTACATTGCTTAAACCGTAATTTGTGGTCCGCTGATTCGTAAGGACACTATTGCAATGTTCAATTTGTGGCTTTAGCTCAGTCAAGTATTATTCTCCGAATTATTGTGCAAGCGATTTCATTCATGCAATCGCAGCAATTGAATACCTTGGAAAGCACTTAAAACGCCACCACGTTTCGTTGGACATACTTGGAAAATTGTCAGACCGCACACTTAAAATTTAACCGTTAACATTGCAGCTCTTCAACTACTGAGGTCAGTTGTCTGCCTTCGGCTCTCGTCCTCTCTGCCCTAACGATAAAACATCGAGCAACACTTGACGAGTGCAGTTCAAGAGAAATTTTCATCAACTCAACAAAGTGACAAACAGTAAGCGAAAACTTTTCAGCGGCTGGCATCCGTGTTTTTGTTGCGCGCCCACAATGAAGCATGACGAAGTGGTAATTTGGCGTTTTACGCTAAATTTAAACAAGTTCACGTGCGCGCTGCAAAGACAAAAGCCGGTTGGCAGCGGCGGCAGGTGGCGCAAAACAAAAAAACGACACAAAGCCAAACTTGCAGCCGAAAGCCGAAATGCTGACAATTGAAATTGACACGTGGAAAAGTGGCGAGTTGCACGAGAGAGAGAAAGAGCGCAATTCACTTTTGAAGTGGAGGACGTAAACAAGAGGCATTTAAAAAAATAAAGCACAAGTGGAGGAGAAAGAAAAATAAGGAGCAGTGCCGCAACTGGCACTAAAACCTGCACAGCCAAGCAGTGAAGAGTGGCGCCACAGCTTGTTGTTGTTGCTGTTGGCACAATTTTTTTAAACTTGTGCTGCACTTTGATGGCGTTGGTGGCAGCAGCTGCACGGTGCGCGCGAGTGCGTGAGTTAAGCGTGGCAAGTTTTTTTGTTTGCGTTTTTAGCCAGAAACTTTTAATTGCAATTCATTGTCACGCAGTGTGGCTAAAAATGGCATGAAAGGCAAACAGCAAAGTTTGCGGGCGCAGCTGCCGTTAGTTCTTATATTCCGCTCGCGGCGCTGACTTTGCACGCTGCGGTTTGTGATTTTTTTTAAATTTGCGTCTTTTTTTTCATTTTAGATTTTGCAGGCTTTGCTGTGTCTGTGTGTGGTTAAAATTTGGCTCATTCTGAATTTCAGGCGAGGGTGGCTCCAACAAAACGAAAAAGCCGCATAGAGAGAGTTGACTGAAAAAGTTGGCCGTCGCTTGAATTTGGGGCTTTTTTGCTTTGGTTCGAGGGCTCCGGAAAACTCTGCCGTTTGCGGCAACGGCGCCCAATTGAGAAATGACAGTTCGAATAAATGGAGTGCGCAAGTTTTTGCGTGGCCCTGCAGTTTGGCACAGTTGAAGTTGCCGATTTTTGTCGCTGTTTGCCGCACAATTTCACTTTCGCCGCTGCGTGAGTGGCACTTTTGTTTTGGCGCTTTTGTTTGACGAATGCACTTCTGCGGCTCTGCGCCGCAACAATTAAGTGCAATCCAAGTTGTCCAATTGTCGCCGGTGCTGCCATGCAAATTGCTTGTCAGTTGTGCGGGCGCTGCACATTTCCGCTGTCAAATTCGAGCGAAGCCGAGCAACTCATAGCCTGTCAGCAATAAGCGACATAAATGTTGCACAAATGTTGTGGCTTGATTGAAATTGGCAGCGGTGGGGCGGTGGGACGGCGGGCAATGGCGCTGCATGTTGCGGCGTGCAGCGAGCTGACCAATGTGTCAACACAATTGACAACTGAACTGTGTCGGCGGCACGGTGCGGTAATTAAGCGCTGACGTTCGACATTGAGGCCAAGTTGGCATGTGATTTTAGTGAGTATGCATTTTGTCTGTAATAGTAAATACGGCTTCGGGTATTGAATAACATTCGAATAGAATTTGTTTGAAAACTTTAAGCTGTTCAGAACTAATCAAAAACCAACTAATCTACAGAAAGCGTTTCGTATCGGCAAGAATGAAAGAGTTAAGGAGTTGCTTAACATGGCAGAGCGAGCTCTAAGCTGTTTAATTCCCAGCAGCAATAAGTTTTAAGCTTTTAGGAAAAATTTAAAAGCAGCACTTCTTTAATTATATATTCAGTATAAAACCCAAACCCTAAGCTGAATGCTGTAGAAATATCCACAAATGGATTGACTTGAAAGGTTAAAGCTTTTAAAGTGCTATTTCAAGTTTCTTATGAATGGAACAGCAACGCATTGATTGAATGCATTCACCTGGAAATTTTGTTACCAAATGTCAACAACATTGCCATATGTCAATTCTGATTGACACCTGAATGACAATGAATGATATAGAAATTCGATGCAGCCAATGGAAAAGTAAAGCGAAATTAAGACTAGGTGGGAAGAAGTGATAAGAGTAGCCGAAAGAAAAGGAAGCGAAACAGCTCAACAATTGAACATAGTATGGCAACCAGGGCTTATCAAAATGTGGTAGGCAAAGAGAGGAAAGGACCAATGAAACGAGAGTAGCTATGGTGAAAATATATAGGAAGAACGTTACCAACAACAACAACATTAATACCTCCCTAATAATAATTGCAACAAATATTAAGAACTTTGAAAACTTCATACCATCTCGATAACAACAACAACAACAGCAACACAACACACTTAACACATGAATGTCAACAGCAATTTTCCCCCACTCAATTGACAAATGTGACAACGTTGACGTTTGTCTTTGACGTGTTGCGATTTTGCTTCGTTTTTGTAATGCTGGCTGTAACTGAATGGCTGATGTTGTTGGCGATGTTGTTGCAATGGTTGTTGTTGTTGTTGATGATGTTGTGTACGCACGCTCGTTCGTTCGTCAGCGCATTAAAGCCAATAAAATCTTGTATTTTACTTTGACATTCACTCAGCGCCTGTCAATACGCATACAAATACAAACACAAACATATACACACACACACATATACACATGTAAGTACAAATGTATGCGTACATTGTACATGTTTGCTTAAGCAAAGAATTTGTCTCGCACTGTATGCACAATTACAGCAACAAATCGACAGACACACCGACAGACAAACGTGCGATTTGACAATTGACAGCAATGTTTTTGTTTTTGTTTCTGTTGTCTTCAATCTTGCGCCGTTCGTTTCGGCTTCGCTGGCTTTTCGTCTGCCGCGGCTCGTTGCGCATAACGGTAAATGGTGTGATAATGTCAGACGTAAGCGTTGTGTCTTGCAATCAAAATAACAACAATTGTTGTTGTATGTATGTGCCTGTTTGCGCTGTCAGTGAGATGCTGGAGCCTGAGTCATATCGAAGTTGACGCTGTCGATTGGCCAATTAGTATGTGACACACAGTTAGTCAGTGCTGCGCGTGCGGAAGCTGCTGCCGACGATTAGCACATGTCGAGGCATTGACTGATGTTGTTTGGGTTTTTTCTGGGCCATTGCTTAGTATCGTTGGACCACCCGAACAACAGTCAGTATATGATATTAATACATTTTGCGACAGTAGACAGTGTTTTGGTAGTGTTTTTATTTGTTGCAAAATAATACTTATTTCAAAATTAGATGCGCTCGAATGCTGTGACAAATGATTGCAAATACTGTCAATTATAATAACAACAAAATATGCTTCAACAATGTACGTTTCTAGGCGGGCTTGGTCGTTGCTACGAAAAAATCATTGTTCACATATTCACATTTTAGATACTTGACGTTTCGTACATATTGACAGATATATGCTTCGATAATCAATCATTCGTTAGTCGTTATGGTCGTTAAAATATCTACAAACTTGCCGAAGACAGTAAAGCGATATTCGGAACGATTTAGGACCTATTAGCATTTAAACGTTCGAAGACTTAAGCGACAAACTTGACGAAAATTACCAAACTTCAAAGTCGGATTTCTCTTAAACTAGAGCCAATCTTACCAAACGGCTGGTGGATCTCAACTCAGTATACCTATAGGAAACTCACCCAGTAGGTCCCCCCCATGTCTAAATTTTTGAGGGCAAATTTCACGCACAGTGTAATTATCGACAACGAAAAAAATGTGTTTCTCATAACAGTTATTACGCAACGTAAAAATTAATTGTGGCAAATAATAATTATAATCAACAAATAAAATTTATGTTGCATTGTAATAGTTACATTGCAATTATTTTCTTTAAAAACTTATAATAGTTAAGTCCCTGTTCGTAATACAATCATTAGTTCGTTCGACCAGCTACAAATCTCAGTTTATTTACAGAGAGACAGACGGAACATGTGATGGATTGATAGATGAAAGAGTTTGTTCATCAACTGCTTTGGTTATAGTTTTGTTTCTTCATTCCGACCGTATATCCTTCTAACCTTCTTCCGCCAACTTGTCTGCTTTTCCGTTCATTCATTCAGCCTTCAGACCCGTCTTGCGTACACTTGTACTGTCGAGTAAACCTTCTTCAAATAATCTACGTTTCTATGTATTCAACTTCAAGGAGCTGGAGACTCCTTCGAACAGTTGCCAGTTTATTGCCAGTTTACTCAGACAGTAGTTTTATCCTTTTGTTCATCCGTCGACCAACACGTTTGTCATATAGTCTTCAGTCCCCTTGAATATCTGTCTATCTAGTCTTCACTCAAAATCTTCTACCGAACATTCTTTTGTCAATTTGTTTAGCTTTTTGTTCAAAAGATATTTACTCTTCAGTACTTTCAAACAACTTTACTCTTCAAACAGTTAATTACGCTCTTCCATCTTTTTGCCGCCAGATTCGTCTATTCTCCATCTATCTGTACTTCTAAAAAGTTCCACTGCTTGACTTTAGTTAACCAAAACCGATATGAAAATTTTGTATTTTCCCGCTTTTGCCAAACTTTGACGCATTTAAATCCGGTTCTCTTCTTTCCTACCCACAGCCAAGGTCAGCTGGCCGCCCGAGCGAGTGCCAGAGGTCAGCACTTTCAATGTCGCAAATATTGCACAATGCTCGGCCACATGCTGTGCAGTTGTTGCAATAAAATTGCAACAGGAACTTTTGTTACAATTCAACGCTGCTTTCCCCGCCTTTCTTGTCCGCACGCTTCACCCTTAGCCGCACTGCGACTCGACTTTCAAAAAAACATTTGTTTATCGGCGGTCAAATTCTAATTTGATTAGTTTGGTTAAAAGTTGATTCTCTCTGCCGCTATTCCGCTTCCCTTCTCTCATTTTGTGCGCACAGTCTGCAGCACTTGCACCCTCCACATAATGTGGCAACATGCCAATATGACCGCAGCAGCAGCGGCATTTTCTTTCGTCTCCCCGCCCCTCTGCTATTTCCTTTGCTCTGCGAGCGTTCAAATAACAGTTGTGTATTTACGCAAATTCCAATGGCGTGCGGCGGGCGCCCCCTGTCGACATTTTTGTGCAAAAATGGAATTTTGCAAATTTAAATTGTTGTCGACGGTCGCTGGTTGTATGTGTTCTTACTGTTATTGTTTCAATTTTGGTTTGCCGGAAAAATTTGCGTTGCGTTGAAGCGCAAAATTTGCCAGTTGCGCGCGCATTCGCTTCGCTGCCTCCTCTCACATGTAAAACTCAATTTAAATAAATCCCCGCTATTAAAATTTGCCATTTTTGTGCGGAGACGACCAAAAAGCATTTCAATAGAAGTAAACACAGTCAAGTTGCAGCAGTTGGCGCAAGCGTAGTGCTTCATTAAAGTGCTGACAGTAGCAAAACGCACCCGTCGACTCTCTTACGGACGCAAATAGTGCCAACTTTAAGCAACAACAGTGGCAGCAACTCGCCTAAGCACACTGGGGCCCTTTCTCCCACAACGCCCCGGAGCGTCCCGTGGCGCATCTGTGCACATTATGATGGCATTTTAATGGCGGGGAAGTTCTGTGCTGCCATTTGATTTCGCTTTGAAATCGCAAAAGTGTTCAGGCGGAAATACAACGGGAAGTGGCGGTGGCCATTATGTCCTTATGTTCGCATTTGTATGAGTGGGCAAATTGAGTGGAGCGTGATTGCAGCGGTTTACCGTTATTTATTATTTCAAATGTATTGACCATGGGGTGGCATTGGCATTGTACAAGTATGGGAAAATATTTGGTGCAGGACGAAACGAAATCTGCTCTGAAGAGTTTAACGAGAGTGCCAAAATGATTTTCGCTCTAACTATCCTTCTAAGCTTATCCTTTCCCACATCTTTTCATTTAAAAGCTGTATTTTCTAGTTTTCGGACATTCCCTTTCTCTCAAGTTTTACCACCTATTGATCCCCGAATTTGCTCTCTTACAGGTTTTTCTTTTATTGTTTCCCTTCTCTGCAATTTTTCGCTGTTTTCTTTTTAGCTTCATCTTATCATTAGTTTCAGCGTGTTATTTTTTTCTTTTCTCAAATCGTTTCCCTTGTTTGCACGCATTACAACACATTTCGTTCAGCTTTACTTCGCCCTTCACATTCGACATTCTCCAAACTTAAGCTGGTTCATCAGCTTTATTTTCCACATTTTAGTGCAGTTTTCTACCGTATTTTACTTGGTTAAACTTCCTTTTCATCAGCTCCTCCCCATTTCTCCTCCCATTCGTAATGAGCACTCACTTGTAGTTTTGTCATAAGTTGCCACTTTAACCCTTCTGTTGTGCGCCCTTGCCGCCACTCTCCCCCGGCGCGCGCTGTCCATACGTGCACGTCGCACGCAAACTATTACGCACCGCAAATATTTCCACAAGCAGCAATATTAATTTTAACAATTTCCGAGTGTTGTCGCGCTGCTTAAGTTTCAACTCCGCCCCCTCGAGCAGCTGCGCGCAGACGCTTATTTGCGCATCTTTCTAGCAATTTACGGGGCGCAGCACTCGACAACACTTCATGCTGTCGGCTAAGAAGTAAGATTGAAATTTCATTTTCTGTTCACGCAACTGCGGGCGAACGGAAGTGGGCCACGCGCTCCAATTTCCCCCACAAAATGTAGTCGACCCCTCTCAACCAAACTTGCATTAGTTGGGGTTATTTGTTGTTCGTCAAATGACAGTGTTGTCACTGGTGCAATGATTTTTACTAACTTGGAAATTGTGGCGCGCTGGCCGCTCGCCCGCTGGTCTGCCAGTGTCTACACTGGTGCGGCAGCGCAAATTACAAAAGCAGAACTTATGTTTATTTTGCCAAGATCTCCCCGTCCCCCGTACGTCGCACATTTTCTCTTTAATAAAAAAGCAATTTCCACAGATTTCTAAGGATGCTGGCTGCATGTAATCGGGACAGCGCAGCGAATGGGGAATCAAATTGTGAATGACACAAAATGAATGCTCGAGGAAATTGTTTTCCAACCCCTTTGCTGTGCGATTGTTTGTTAGTAGTTTAGTTGTTGTTGTAAAAGTAGCACTTTACCACTTTGAGGCTGAGAATCGGTGCGCATCGAGCGCTTTGTTAAAAAACGCCTTGAAAAAGTTGCAGCAAAAATTTATTTATAAAAATGATTTCATTACAATTATTTGCATAATTTTATATGGAAATTTGTTTTTATTTATTCAAAAATATTGACACGTTTGCTGTTTGACATTTCGCAGCATTGCCAGTGTGTGCATTGAATGGTCAGCGCTTCTCTATTTATTTATTTAATTTATTTGTTGTCTTTGCTGCTGTCTCTGTCGACGTTGTGGGCTTTCGTTCGTCGTTTTGCGTGTTGGCGCTTTAATTAATTTGTCTACATTGCTGCATACGCCTTGTCGCAGTTGTCGATATTTAATTTTATTTAATTTTTTATTTTATTTGATTTTATTTTATTTCATTTTATTTGATTTTATTTGATTTTATGTGATTTTATTTGATTTGATTTTATTTTATTTTATTTGATTTTATTTGATTTGATTTTATTTGATTTTATTTTATTTGATTTTTTTTGATTTTATTTTATTTTATTTTATTTTATTTTAGTTTATTTTAAATTTTCTTGCTGTACAAATATTTTAATGCACACAATTCACTCGAACTGGCCCACATTTGACGGGCGCAAGTGGAATTGAACTTTGTACTTTTGATTAGGGCAAAGAAAGCCAGCAAAATAAATAAACTAATTAAATTAAATGCAAAAGAAAGCAGCCGCAATTACAACAGCAACAATGCAAATAAACTAACAGCACAAAAACAAATTCAAACAAGGCGCTTCGTGTTGCTGCGGTCGGCAGCCGGAATGCGTCGCAAATAATATTTTACCCAAATATTTTGATTGGTTTGCACAGCGAATTAGCACCGCAAAAATGCATAAAAGGAATTTCACTCTTGATTTAGAGACAAACAAAAAATGCGCAAGACGCCTTCAGAGCGGCGCTTTTGCCTCGAAGGCGTCGTTTGGTGCTCACTCGGGCGAAGAAACGGATTTTGCTTGACATTGTAAATCTGCGCAAAATATTTAA
Source organism: Melieria picta (assembly GCA_964056695.1). Taxonomy (NCBI): domain Eukaryota; kingdom Metazoa; phylum Arthropoda; class Insecta; order Diptera; family Ulidiidae; genus Melieria; species Melieria picta. The sequence goes on from OZ057399.1 coordinate 62,463,917, forward strand.
TTGATTTGATAGCTTTAATTGCGCAATTTTGTAGCCAACTCTGGTTTTTTTTTTTTGTTCAAGTCTGGAAGCTGCAAGTTCAGCGTCTATAAGTTATAACGAGGCATTTCGTCCTCGCATCTTCCGCTCATCTATCAATTCGTATTGGCGCAAAATTGACAGCGTGCACAGAATTTGCATTTTTCTTTTTAAGTTTGCTAAATTTTTAATGCCGCACTATAGTAATTAGCAATCAGAATTTGGTGTTTAATCTTCAGTGACGCGCTTCAACACAAACCGGGTTTCTCTGCGAGTCGCTGACTGTGTTGGTCGATGTGTTTTGTTGACATTTTTTTCGCTTCCTAATTGGCATTTGCTGATGATTTTTGGCACACCACGAAATTTATTGTAATTTAAACACTTTGAATAATTCACGCGCCGTTCGACGCTGTGAGCGCCTTTCATGGCGCTAATGTTTTTTGACGTTATTTATTCGCTGCTTAATGCAACGCTTAATTGAAATTCAGTTTGGCGTGAGACAGAAACAAAATCGATTAACAAAGAAGAAGAACACACATACACACAAACCATATGTTGGCATTGTGAATGACTAATGAGCAGCGCTTAGTCACTCCGCATTCAATTATGCATTAAGCGCGTGATAAGTGCTGTTAATTATACGCGGCAACACTGGCTTACTGGCTGAAATGGTTCAAGTTCTAGCGAAGCGAAAAAGAAGGCGGCAGATTGAGAATAGAGTTTGGGTGGGGTGAGGGGATCAATAATTGCGGGATACATCGCTTGATGCCAGCAATTGGTCACCAATTTATTGAGCATTCAGCGTGCATATCCCGTCTGGAAGAAGTAGAGAAAGTGTATGTTGTGCCTTTGATTCACCTTCCGTTCTGATGTTATGGAGATGCATAAAGTCTATTCTATTGTTCTACTTGATCTGCTAAGATTCGTTAGTGCAGGAAATTTGCACAGACAAAACTTGTATAGTCTCTCGGCATTGAAATGCCTTGACGATTCTTATAGCAAGCATCCATTGCATTTCATTTTGATTACTTATGTGACATTCATGCTTTGTGATAATTGGCCAAACCTTTACAGACTCAAGTTGAAGTCATGATGGGGACATTTGCCAGTCTGAAATATCCCCTACCATCTTTCAAACATTATTCAAAAACACTCAGTAAACAACAAAGCGGCAGCAAATTCTTTATAATTCCCCTTTTTTTGCATTTTGCCTGAAAATTCGTTGGAAAACCATTTGCGTGCCAAAGCCCAAAATGCAATGTGTAATTTCAGTGAATAATAAATAAACGAGTCAAGTTAATCAAACAGGAATTTCAAATTTCTGAACGTGTAATCAAATTCTAAACAAATATTTATATATTTTAAAAACAATTCAGGCAATGAAAAGAAAAAATCGGTACCAGGAATTTACTGCAATGCCTTAAAAAACAAATTGAAATTTCTAAATGTCGACAAATGCTTAGCGGAAACGCAATAAAAAAATCAACTTGAGCCTAAACAACCGTCAAGGATGTCTAACGAAAATAAAATTCCACAGCATACAATCAATGAATGAAAAATTTATAAAAGTCGTTTGGCACATAAGAAATAAAAGCCAAGAAATAAAGCAACAAACAACGCACACAACAATAAATAAATAAATAAATAAAAAAAAGTGAAAGAGAAAGAAAAACGCGTAGCTGGCGAGTTTAAATGAAAAGCACGTTCAGAGGCACACACACACAGACAAATATTTCCCAATAAAAAGTTGCAAGAAATTTGAAATTTTAAAAGAGCGAAATCCGCTGTAAAGTGGCAAGTGTCATGAAAAAATCATGAGGCAATTTGTGTAACAATTTTCTACAATTCAATACGCGTACAAAGTGTATTTTTCAACACCCACACACCCCCACACACACACAAGCAATTCTTCCATTTAGCGTCAGCCTGCGCCCTTTTGTGGACGCCTAAGAAGGACTTTTGTGCGGTGTCTGGCCAGCACAACGACAACAACACAATGCACTGAAGCGAAATTAGTGAAATTCAGGGCGGCGAGGGTGAGCGCCTTTATTAAATATTTAGCATGCAATGGCAGGAAATCACAATGCGAAATTTTGAACAATAATAACAAAGCAACGAATGCGCATTTTCCGATTGTAGGATTGTCTGGCGTTTATGTTAGGCCACGGCTGCAACAATTCAATTATTTGTGGTCTATTTTGGTGCAGACGGAAGAGACGCTAAGCCGGGTTCATGTGTGTAGATAATTGGTATTTCGAGAGAATTAAAAAAAAAACACATTGTGTGGAAATATAATTTAGGTTTGAGTGTAGATGCGGAAGGGATGTAAAAGAGATGTAAGAAAGGCTGGGATTGGTATCAGTGTATGTGTGGTACAGTGGTCTATAACGAAAAATGATGATGAAGCGAACAAGTCGAAAATTTGTACAACACCAATTTGAGAGTTTTAAACTGTGAGCCAAGGCCTGAAACTCATTTTAAGAAGTGAGAAAAAGACTGATGAAAAAGGATCCATTTCGATTTGTTAAAAGCTAAACTACATACATTACAACCAAATAGTTAGAGATAACTATGTTTCGGATGATTTTTTCTGTCGACTATCGAATACGAATCAACAACGTAGACGTAGCACAGCAAATCAATATCCAGCGGGTACGCTGGCGTCTCTCGTAGGTTCGATGCGAAGAGAGAGAACGTGTCTCCGCCGGAAAGATCAAGTTAACCCTTTCCGGTCAATTCCCGCATTTCTTGAGATACAAATTTGTTTTCAAAATATTGACTCTCATTGAACATTTTAGCAATAAAATACAACAAAATATAAAAAAAAACATTTAGGTTGAGAATTACAGCTTAATCAATTTTGTACGATATATCGTACAATGGTCCGCAAAGGAGTAAAAATTCATGCAATTTTTGTTTGGTTTTTTCAGTTTTATGAACAATTCATTGATTTTTTTTATAGAAAACATAAATTATAATAACAAAAAATCAAAACGTGATTTCAGTTTGATTGGAAGTTATATAAATTATATATATAAACAATTGGTTCACATTTATTCGGCCTTATATAACCGTTGTTGTTGTTGCAAAGCGCTTTTCCTCTCAATAAAACACAGAATCGATTAAAATTCGTATAGTTTTACAGAAAGATACTGAATATAGCCGATTCTTATTATCGTAGTGGGAGTGGCAAGGACGCATGTCGAACATTACATAACCTGTGTCTGCCCAGTAAAACACAAACTCGTCTATTAATTCTTATTTTTAATCGAAAATTGCCGAATAGCCGAATTTTATTAGTCACTTGGCTTACAGACGGTGCTTCCGCAGAAGCACCGTCATTTGCTGGTTTTTCAAATTCTTGCGAAAAGCTGCTTACAAAAGGCACACATACTGTGTAGCCACGGCTATAATGATTTTTATTTTTAAACAGAATGATACAACATAGCCTACTTAATAAAAATTTAAAAGCCGTTTCTTAAAAAAGGCGTTCGCTGCCAATAAAAAATCTTAGAAAAAATTGTACGATATGTCGTACAAATTTCCGGAAAGGGTTAAGGACACCCTTTCATCTCTGGTTGGCAAAGTAAAGGCGCCGTAAGAGAACTTTTCCTGCAGGCTGTAACCACGTAACGCGTTGTTCTGGCCAATTAAGTAAGTAACTTAGATTTTTTTCTTTATAATTTTAGAACCGAAAGTAATGGTTACATACATAAAAAATACATAGACTAATGCAAAGATGCCGTTAAAAATACTTTTGAATCTAATAGCAAGATGAGGAAAGCTGCTGTTAGTTGACATGAGAATTTTAAGTGTTAAACTAAAGCAATTTGTATAAATGTGCGTAGGTTAAGTTAAAGTAAAACGTACTGATTGATTTACTTGGAGGCATATTTAACTTTTAAATATTCAAACAGAAACGAACATCTTCAAACCATAAATATTTGCATATTAAACACACGCTGTGAGTTTTCAGAAGACAGGAAAAAAATGTAAATGAATGCGCAAACACACGAGAAAAAAAGAAAGGGACACGCTGCCTAAGCTGACTGAAGCAATGGAGAAAATGCCAAGAAGAGGAAATCACAAGCAGTATGTGTGTGGTTAGCGGAAACGGAAGTCACGTTTGAACATGGCGCCAAAATGTCTATCTTGCTTTCTCGCTCGAATAAACATGACCTTGACTTTAGACTTGCGTGCGAGCGTTTGGCAGGGAGACAATCAGACAGAAATGGAAAGAAGGAATCAAGGAAATGAAGCTAATAAGTCAAGCAGAAGAATACGAAAAATACACGTAGAATAGCAGCAAATGCCAAAAGTTGAAAGATAAAAGTGGAGAATGACACGCTGGCCAGTTGGTTAGAAGCAAAACTGTGTGAGTAAAACTTTAAGCGTTTGCATGCAGCAGAAAAACACTAAGATTGGCAATAGCTTGACAGGTCAGACGCTGCTTTGCAGGTGCCACAAAGTGCGCTGAAGGTCATCGGATAGGAGGAAGTTGCGGTCGAAGGGCAGTGCGGCTATGATTGTGGAAGTTAAGGTCGGCTGGCGAGCATTTCGTGTGTGTGGGCATTGATTCGCATTGAACTTTCAGCGCTCGAGGCGTTGCAACTGTGGCAACAAATCTGCTCAACCGATTGGCCGCCGCACATCAAACGTTACACCAAATCATTTTGGCAACGTTTTTCCGACGACGCATTGACTAACTTGAGAGGCGCCTAAAAATAGCGTCGGCATTCACTCTGTGAAAGCGTTTCGCAACCGCAAAAATGTGTTCGCTTAGTCGTCGCCCGCGCAACTACTCGTTGGCCAATTGACTGTGTGCATGTGTGTGTGTGTGTGTGTGAGTGTGCAGTTGTTGGCTTCATTATCTCATGAAATTTAAATTTAGCACAGACAGCGCGCACGAGCAGACAGCGGGGCGACCGTCTGGCCGTGCACGCCAGCGCTGTGGCCGCTTGTCGCCGTATCTGTGTATATCTGCTGCGACGCATGTAGGCAGCGAGAAAAACAACAACAAAAATAACACTTGCGTTGTATTGAAAAGCAACAAAAACCAAGGCACAATTACTCACTCGGCTATGCTTTTCCGCAGTGTTTTTGTGTTGCTGTTGTTGTTATGGTTTTTGTTCATAGTGTTTCTTTTTTTTCTTATAATACATACAGATGTAGGTATGTATGTATTGATGTATTTGCGAATCGGTTTTTGCTGCACGCTGTGCGCGCTTTCCTTGCTTTTCACGTGCGCTATTTTTGCGCTGTTCGCCGCTCTGTCGCCGTTATCTGTGGCACGTTATCTGTGGCTAGCTGGCAGCGTTGTCTTGGCTGTCATTTGGTGTGACACCTCGACGACTAGTTGCGGCGCTGATAGTCTTGTTGTTGTTGTTGTCTGCGCTGTATCTGTTTAATTACCTGTAAATACAGAGAACGAGAAATAAAATTAAATATATTTAGCGTTACTTGAATGGTTGCGGGTCGGCCATAAATTATGGCAAATTTACAGCCACCTAATAGAAGCTTGAGGTTGTTTTTTCGACTTGATTACATGCGATAAGCTGAGAGAACTACACTAAGAGAAAAATCGCAATCTAAAATCAAGCCCAAAAATCTTGTTTTAAGATGGTGAAATGTAATCGAGTTAAATTTAATTTTAAGATTACACAGACTTAAAATAAAATCGGCGTGCTTAATTTAAGATTGAGAAGTTAAAATCAAGATTTTAAATTTTAAATTGAAGTTGAATGTTGTCAATCTGAGATTTACATTCTTGAACCAAAATCAGCTCAATCTTAAAACAAGAATACAATTTTATATCAAACCCAAACAATTTTAAAATCAGACCAACATCGTATACGCTTTGACTTTTGTAACGGTTTGGTTTATTTTGGCATTTCATTGCAATTTTGGCTTCGAGTTGCGCGCACGCGTTTTGAGTGAAGTGAAGTAAAGTGAAGTGATAAATATTTGTTTAAAAAATGGATAATGAAAATTTCAACAATTGGGTTTTTTTAACAAATGAGTCAGTTAATCCAGAGTTGCAATTAATTTCAAGTGGGACAAGTTCGACTCAACCTATAGCGGAACCAGTGGACGAGGATGAACAAAAACTTATAGAACTGCTGAAGGAATTCAATTTGGAATGCATCTTTAAATACTTGAAGGGTAAGTGTAATTGCTTAAAAAGATGTAATTACGATAACTTAAGTCTTATATTAGCTGCACATGTTTCGTTCAAATGTTTGCAATACATGCAAAAGGAGGATCTCAAGGAAGCAGTTCCTCCATTAGGGCTCCGCATTGAGTTTCGCGAAAAACTATTTGCATGGAAAAAGAGAGAGGTAAAATCGGAACATGGTAAAGTTGTTAATTTCAGAAAATATTATTAACAAAACGTGTTTAAAGTTCGGTATTGACGATGATACAATTTCGATGCAATCAAAAGTCGGAGACTGGTTAAGGAACGTTGAAACTCCAATAAGCTCGTCCTCCGAATCATCGCCAAAAAACTTTTCTTATTGCGGAAGATTTCTAAAAAAGGTACATATTTCAATATTATAATTAAGTATTTTATTATCGCAGACTTTTGACATTTAAAAGGGCTTAAATGGTTTATTTTTGGAGACTACAAAAGGAAAAGCAATTTTGGACTTTTACAAACAAAATCAAAGCTTGACAAGTGCTTTAAGGGATGACATAATTAACATTATTGTAGAAGAAATCGTTTTTAATAATGTAGCTCTTAAAGAGCAGGACTTTCCAGCTTTAGTTAATGACATTTGTTCAATTTTTTCAAGTGAAGTTGGTGCTCAGGTAATTTCGAAAAGTCTTTGCTATATTTTGATTTCAAAATTTGCCCAAGATTTATATTTTACATTTGTATTTTTTTACTTTCTTCTCATAGGATTACTATTTCATACCAAGGAAAGGGAGAAACAATCCAAGCGGAAAGTTGTACTCAAAATACAAAAACAAGAAAACCCAGAAACGCAAACTAGAGTCTTCAATCCACAGCAGTAGCACCTTGGGAGGAGAAATCTCTGCTACACAAACAAGTAAAATACAAAAAACTGACATTCCGCTCTCTACTCAGCAAACACAAACCTCAGAAATTGACGAGTCGGTTGCTGCGGCATTAAAAACAGCTCTAAACAGAGACTGTGCCGATTGGAATGCAGTTTGCGATCGATGGAGAAAAACGTTTAACATGCGGCAAAGAGATTTAAAAGAACTAGGAAGTACCGAATTTCTTCAATCTTGGTCAAAATTAGCAGATGCACGAGCTCCAGACTTGGTAAAACTGAATAACAGCATCCTATCCGAATAGTACCAAATGTGAATAGTGAATATTTTTTAAAGTTTGCTTAAACATTTTTAGATCAAAATCGACTTTGATATAATGTACCCCGCGAAGGAACATTTGCTACTATCAAAATGGGAAACATTCAAAAAGAAAATACAGATGTATTACGAAATAAATATTCATAACGATTATTGCAGACAATTGTTGTCCGGAGCTAAATCGTCAACAAATAAAGGTAAAATGAAAAATTTAGAGATTATAGTCAAATAATTTTAAACTAATTTTTTACGCTTTATTTTCGTTCTTTAGATGCACAAGATTATATATACAGCGTACTACTGAATGCAGTAATACCTTCCTCGGCAAGATTTTGCAACACGGACGGCAAGCGCAGTAAAAAGGCAACTATAGTTGACGCACAGGAAAGCTTCATTTTACATTTGGCATCCATCAACGATTACAAAAAGCAAATTGACAGTATTGTTACCAAATATTATTCTGCTGGATTAACAATACAACCATTCATTATAGTGGAGGGTATATCCGACACGGACATAAAGGGTTTTTACATTTTTTTTGATAATACTTTATATAAGTTCAACTCGTTTCTTGAGAGTTTAGACACGTGCTTTAAAATTTTTCAAGTTCTTTCTTTAAAATATCCACAAGCTTGTCAATTGTCTTGGGTTTTCATTCAGCAATTTTTTTATGAAATCAATACCTGTTTTGATGCTAAATCGGCAAATATTACCAAACTGATTGATTACATAAAAAGCAATTAGTTGATCGCAAAATGTATATATGTTTTAAGTGCCTTCAATCATTTTCAGAAGTTAATCTTTTAATATGTCACTTCAAAGTTGTCCATTTACTTTCAACAAAACTTCTTAAACTACGTTGTGTACAAGACAAATGTAACCTTACATTTTCAAATTTCACGTCTTTTCGAAAACACTTAGAAAATCAACACAAAATTAATAAATGTACAAACGAAACAAATGTATTTAATAACTCATCATCTAAATTATCTTTGCCAGAAACTTATGACAACTTAGCAACTCCTAACGAATCAATGTTCAATGTTGCATACGATAAAAGCGACAATACCTTGCAAATAGTAAATAAATTGAAAAAGCATTAAAACTGACTTTAAGTTTACATCAACACAATTTTATGCCTAGAAAACCAGTTCTCGAAATTCAAAGTATTATTTCCTCCTTACTTACATCTATATGTTCAGCTATAGAAGGCCTGTTTAATGCCGATGAAATTAGAGAAGATTTGAAGTGCTTATTGAGTTTCTGTAAAGATCCGTTTCAGGAAATAAAGTCAGAGTATAGGCTATTTAAAATACTAAAAGATTTGAAGTTGTATGAATATCCTAAGTCAATTAATATTACCAATTTAATATCTGAGATTACTTCTAATGGTAATCCTACTTTAGGTCCAAAGTCAGCTGATATTTATATCATGCCATTGCAATTTACTTTCAAAGCAATTTTTAAAATTCCAAAATTGTTAGATCACACTTTGAAAAATACAGAAAAATATTTTAAAGACAACCTTTTATGCAATTTTGCAAGTGGAGAAATATTTAAAATAAAAAAGCAACATTTTCAATCTGATTTTGTTGTTCCATATATCCTTTACTTTGATGATTTTCAAATAAACAATCCACTTGGGAGCCACACTTATTCCATTTGTGGATGCTATTTAAGCTTTCCTACAATGCCGCAGCATTTGCTTTCGAAATTAGAATATATTTTCCACGCGGCTTTCATATCAAGTGCGGATTTAAAAACCAGTGGAAATGAAAAATCATTTTATCATTTAGTAGAAGAGCTAAAAAAGTTAGAAGAAGGTTTGGAAATTGTGACGGAAAACCAAACACGTAAAATCCATTTTGTTTTGGGTTTAATAGTAGGAGATAATTTAGCTGTAAATAGTGTGTTAGGCTTTGTTCAGTCATTTAACTCAAAAAAATATTGCCGTGCTTGCACAAGAACAAAGGCGCAAATGCAATGTGATGCTTTGGAAAATAAAGAATTTTTAAGGAATGAGAATAACTATAAAAAAGACTTACTAGAAAATAACTTTCAGGAAACTGGAATAAAAAGCAGTTGTATTTTCGATAATTTAAGCAGTTTCAACGTTATGGACAACTTTTGCTTTGACTTTATGCACGATATATATGAAGGAGTCTGCGTATATGATGTATGCAATGTACTACTTGCATTAATCAATCAAAACGTTGTAACTTTAAATGACATAAATAGCAGAAAGAAATTATTTCAATTTGGGGAAAATGAAATTGGAAACAATTCAATTTCACTAGATTATCGTAGGTTGAAGATGTTCAACTTAAAAATGACAGCAAGTGAAGTTGGATGCTTTATTCATTTTTTACCCCTAATGATCGGAGATCTTATTCCACCTCATAATCAGCATTGGCAACTTTTAACAATCCTTTTAGAAATAATTGATTCACTTTTAAAATCGAAATACTCAGTTGAAGAATTAAATCACTTGCAAATTTTAATAGAAAAACACCACTTACTTTATTTAAAACTTTATGGTACTTTGAAACCTAAACATCACTTCCTTGTACATTATACCACTGCAATAAAGAAATGTGGACCGCTAAAATACTTTTGGAGCATGCGTTTTGAAGCAAAGCATAAGGAAGCTAAAATGTACTTCCATAATATAACCTCAAGGGTAAATCCTCCCTATTCGTTAGCAATTAAGTGCGGACTAAGGTTTTCCAAATTTTTACTGGATCATGAAAAATATGTTGAACCGAGTTTTAATTCTAATTCCTTTAAAACTATTAATTTATCAAAAGATGATTATGTATTAAAAATCATTCAAGAAACTGGTATTGATTTGCAAAATTTGGATATACTAAATCAAGTCACGTTTAAAGGTACATTATATAAAAGTAACTGCTACTTGGTTACAAATACGAACCCACTTGAACTGTATAAAACAAAATATTTTTTGCATGAGAATAATAATATGTATGTTTTATGTAATCCAATCAATGTAAAAAAGTTTGATACCCATTTTCAGTCTTATGAGGTTGGTTCTAAAATTGACAAATTAATTATTAAAAATATTTATGCCTTTGTAAGTCCTCCTTTGCATTTATATGGTATTAATAATGGTAAAACGTATGTCAGAATAAAGTATATTTAATGTTTGTAAAATTATCTATATCACAATTAATTTCAATAAAAAGTTATGAGCAATACAACATATAAAATATGTCTATTAATTTCTTTGGGGGTAAAGCATTTGAAATCAGCGGGATTGAATTAAGATTAAAAAATCTTGAATCAAGAAGGAAACAATTTTGAAATAAGAATATTGAAATCTTACATTAAGAATGCGCAATTTTAAATTAAAATTGTATATTCTTGAAATAAGCTGCATACCGGCTTAAAACAAGAATTTGCAGCTTATCCAAAATTAAATTTGAAAATAAGATTTTCGTGCTTGTTTTAAGCGGATTGCAGCTTAACTGACTTTCGTCAACGGATGGGCTTAATTTGACAACCATATTCTTGATTTTAGAACGATTTTTCTCTGAGTGTAGGTGAATTTTTTGTAGGCTCACAAAATTTACTGTTAAGTGCGCAATTTAAAAAAAAATAAATAAATAAATATTTGTGAACTATAATTCAAATGGTAACATTTTCGAGGTTAGAAAAGTCAAGAAATATTTGTAGTTGAGCTGTTCATAAGTTAAGCGAATGAATTTAATATTGGGGAAATATTTGTAAAATAAGAAAAACAAAATTGTGAAATTAACTAAACATTTCAAAATGAAAAAATTTTCACAATATAAAACATAACAGAAAACATAAAGCGCGTACTTTTGAAATTGGTTCCTTCGTTCGAGGCGGAAGTTCGTTTTAAACGGGTTCGCTATAAACGAAAAATACTGTACATACAAAAATAAAAAAGAAATAAATAAATAAAATAATAAATATAACAAATAATTAAACAATAAATAATAAAAAAACAAAATATCCAATAATAATTAACAAATACAGTGCAAACCGAGCTTACACTGTTTGACTACACATTATCGCGACGGCCCGGTTATCGCGACGGCTTAATTTTTAACATTGCAGGTTCTATAATTGCGACAGTTTACGAAAAACGAGGTTCTATTTTCGCGACTTTTATCTGTTTTTTTAATTTTATTACAATGTCTTTAACCAAAAAAGGGAAATCACCGCCTTTTGGTATATTAACCTTTTTGGATTTTTAAGCCGACAACAGCACTATATGAACTACGTGATTCAGCTGTTATTTTAAAAAATTCGTTGCCAAAAAAGCAACTCAAAATCTCCAACTTCTTTAAAAATGTTTAACCCATTCGCTGCCAAGCCTAAATTATATTTATGAAGTCATTCCCATTGCCATTTATATTTTGAGTTATGTTATAACATATTTAAAGTAGGACGAGTATACTCGTCTTGGCAATGCATGACACCCGGCCAAAGACGAGTATACTCGTCCTTGGCAGCGAATGGGTTAAAATGTAAATATATCAGTTAAAACAATTGTAATTTTAAAAATTACATACAATTTTTCAACAAAATTTTGGGTTCTGTTATCGCGAAAATTCGGTTTTCGCGACATGTCTGGTTTTTAATTAGTCGCGAAAATCGAGCTTCCACTGTATTTAAATTTTTTTATATAAATGTTTGAAAAGCTTCGAGACTTCACTGTACAGGAAAATTAATGATTAAAATGTTTAGGATGAAGTGGCTGTTTGATGCGCAGAATGGGCCACTGGACACACCAAGGCGAGGCTTAAGTTAGTAAAAGTTTTAACAAATAACAATTAATCAGAAAACTAAACAAATTTTAAATAACAAAATGACATTGTTGAAAAGTTGTTAGACTTCACTTAAGTTCAAATAAAGTATGAAAAAATCTTTACAAAATATTTTTTCTTTCATATCCGTCAGAAGTATATCACCTCCCACTTTGAAGAATTATACAATCCCAACCAACAACTTTGGCGCGTCCCGCAAATATGGGCTAAGTAAATCGACATCACTCAAACGTCAGTCAGTCACGTGGCAAATAATTAAATGTGTTTAGTGAAAATTCGCTTAGTAAAGCAGAGTAAATAACGCTCTATCGCACACCACACCCGAGAGGATTGCAAACTATTTTTCCCTGCAGAAATAAACAAAATTCCAAACGCAATAAATTGTACGCAAATTTACGCTACAGCCAGCAGTGGTTTGCCGCTGCCGCCGCCGGTCGTATGGAAGTTTCAAGTGAAAGTGCAACGAGTGCTGGCGAGCAATTAAATATTTTCGGAAGAAATTGCCAGAGCAATGCGACTTACAGCTGCAGCATCGTCGCTCGCTGCCGTTCGGTGCGTTCGTTGCAGTGCAGCGACGACGTTTCCTGCTGTCGCTTCTGCAGTTGAGCGTTTCGTTTGCTGGCTGATTGCCGGCACTTGGAGCGCGCGTAAATTTGATTTATGAGCGAAGCGTCGTCAGTTAATTGCCAAATGCCAAAACTTGTGCGAAATGCACACACACACACACACACATGCTGACAAACACATACACATATGAGACACACTTATAAACAGAGTAGCCACACACACACACACATACATAGTAGACACACATGGAGCGGCAATTTGGTGGGCTGGTGTTGTTGTTGTAAGTGTGGCGTGGAAATGTGTTGCTGGTAATTAGAAGCAACATAAATCAGGCGTTCAGTGCAATGCTTAATGCGTGTAAGGAGAGGCGAATCTCGAGCATAGTTCAGTAGTGAGCCAAATGCGACAGAAAAAGTGGTCACAAAGAATGACGACGGAATGGCATTTACAACAACAATTTAGAAGGGATTGCGTATAAAAACTTTGCGTATGACGTCATACAGATTTGGTGGAGTGATGCAGACACATTAAGAGCGAATTTTAGAATAAGAAAAATGTTTAAATTTGTAATAAAATGTAAAAATAGTTAATAATAAAAGAACTTCATACATAATTAAAGTTTTTGAAATTATTTGGAAAGGTTTGGTGAGTTCCATATGAGATTTAAATATGGGGGAACTTTTTTCAATGTTTCTAGTTCTTAAAACCCTTTTTCTGCATACATATTTTTATCAATAAAATATTAAACATTTTTTTTAAATTTATTATTCTCTTTTAAGAATTAAAAAAATTGGTTAATATTTTTTTTAAATTAAAATATTAAAAAATTTAAAATTTAGTTTTCATATCTTATATTTTCAAATTTGTAAACATTTTTGTTTCTCAATTTTTTATTCCCAAATTTTTATAAATTAAAAAAATTGGTTAGTTCTTTATTTTTGTATTCTCAAATTTTTATAAATTAAAAAAATTGGTTAGTTTTTTATTTTTTATTCTGAAATTTTTATGAATTAAAACAGTTTTTTAATTTTATATATTTTTTTAATTAATTAAAATTAGTTAATTTTTTTTAATCGGCTAATTTTTTTATTTTTTTTAAATTAAAATATTTTAAAATTTTCAATTTTGTTTTCATATTTTACATTTTCAAATTTGTAAAAATTAAAAAAAAAATTTTTTGTTATTCCTAAACAACTCACACGTTTTTATGCTCAAAAAAATCCCATCAAGAACGGTGCGTTGCGTTTTCAGTCAATTAGGCGAGCAGCTGGTAGAAAAACACACTCAAGGTCACGTGCCAGTGTCAACAAATCGTAACGTAAACAATTAATTTTACAAATTCAATTCAGTTGTTGCTTTCAAATGGCGTTTTATTACACCTACGAGTACATAGGAAATGTAATGTTATTGTTGTTGTTAATTCTATGTTGACCACGCAGTTTGTTGCTTTATTTACCGTTGTACCAACTGTGCGTTAATTACATTTTCAATATTCGACAATTGTGCGCCAGCTGCTTCCTTCTGTTCAATGAAAAATAACGCAATTGTTGTTGTCGTTATTGTTGTTGCTGTTGTTTCTCTTAGTGCGGCTAGTTGTTATTTTTTGTTATTATTGAGTTTTGCTTTGATTTTCCTCATTGCCATTGCGTTGTTACGCCATAACCAATAACAACAGCAACAACAGCAGCAGCAGCAGCAGCATCTATAACAACAACAATCACTGGCATCACTACCTGTTATTGCGGCCGTGGTCGTCTTATCTGCTATTTTCGGGCCAACTTTGGCAGCGCCCAGTCGGAAACCGCTGTCGGCCTCTTTTTTTCTCCTCGTTTGCGTCTTAACACGTTTTTTGTTTTGTTTTATTTTCTTACACTTGATTTGGTTATTTATTGCGAGTTGTAGATACATTGGCGAGCATTGTGCAGCTGTTGGCATAGTTGTCCGTTTGGGCCGATTTCTTTCGATTTCGTACTGTTTGGCGAATGTGATTGATTTTGTTATTGTCTCTGTTCTAGTTGTTGTTGTTTATGACGCAATTTGGCTCTGTAATGGCGCTGACAAGGTGACACAAAATGCCATATTGCCTTTGGGCCGTTTTTATCTGTTGACATTGCAAAATGAAAACAAACCGAATTGCCGCATTTGTTGTTGTACGCACTAGTTGTGTTTTTAATGTGCGCACTGTTTATTGATTTGTCGCTGCAATTGACCGATGTTGTTTTTCTTTCATTGCTGTAGCTGCTTCTTTTTCTTCTTATTGCTCTAAAGGTTGTAAAAATATGCAAAACGTTTCTAGTCATAAAAATTATGACATGAATTTTTGTCAGATGCTCTAAATGACATTGGCAACAGTTGACGTTGTGCGCTGTCATGGCGTCAATTGTCAAATTGGTGACAGCGTCGACAGTCGAATGTCAGCAACAGCACAGCTGCTGCGTTATTTCTACAAATTACAGCAATTTTTTTGTTCATTGCTCTATTGATGGGAACAAGTGGCTGGTGTTGTTGCTGTTGTTGGTGTTGTTGTTATTATGTACGCATGTGCTTGAGTATCATCATATTGTAAATCAATTACGCCACTTTGTTAATTTAAGGTTTTGTTTGCCCTGCGATACGAGTTTCAATTGAGTATCACCGATGCTCCAACTGTGTTCGGTGACAGGTTTCAATTGACAGGTCTAGCAAACCATTCAGTGCCATTGGGTCACCTATTTCTCTGTATTGTCGTCTTTACACTTTCTGTGTACTATTTAGTTGAGAAGCTTATAAATTATGCACTCCTAATTTCACTATCAACTACTGCGACCAACTCATACGGCCACTTGAATAATGTTGATTGTCTTTTGACAAGCTGGGAATGTTGCCGCTAAAGTTATGAACGTGCAATTCGGAAAGAGAAGCAAGAATGCTAAATCAGCAGAAAAGGAAGGAAAGGGTAGCAGAAAATATCTTATAATCTGGATCTTAAAATAATCTTGACCCCAAGGCTGTCAAATTTCGTAATCACTTCTGTGAAGTGATTTTGATGATCTACTAATTCGTTCGTATAGAAAGCAGACACCCAAAAGGTATCAGAATCTTACTAATAAATTGGAACAAATTAAATCTTTTGGATCACATAGTTCACAGTTGACTAATGAATCACTAAATCTTCTCAGCAAGAAAGCGATCTACCTTAAGTACGCTGGAAAGTATTCGTTGCCTAAGATTTCATGCCCATCTTTTTTACAGATCTTACAACTGTTCGTTGCAGATTTTCTATGCAATTTAAACCTTCCAAACTTTCTGCGTATTGCAGAATGCTATTTAAAAATTTATTCTTGTGAATTTCGCTCAAAAAAGTTTCCTCTACTCTTCGAAAAACAAGTCACTTTTTCACATCCGAATTTTGATTTCTTTAGCTTTCCCTTTTCCCTTTTCTATTTATGACCATTTCAACAATTTTTTTCCTACTAGATTTTAAGAAAAAACTATAATTCTTCAGTTTTCATTGTGTTCTTTGCTGCTCGTGGAATTGTTTCCTTGCTCCAGTTTAAAGTTGCCAAACCATTGCATGGCAACACCCACTTGGCAAATACAATAAATACTTGAGGACCAGCTGTTGTTTGCATGTTGCATGTGTCGCATAAATTTTTGCCTGCGTTTCCGGTAGAAACAGTCCGAGTACATTTTTCATTTTATTGCAAAAACAAAAGCAGAAAATAAACAAAAAAAAGTTGGAGCACAAATTGTACAAAGCGAAAAGCGAAAAACGAAACAAATTTATGCGCGCCACGAATGAGAAATGTCCTTTTTAATGCCCTGTGACTGATGATGACGATTTCCATTTTGTATTTGCCATTTGGCTTGGCACAGAAATTTTACTTTATGATTTTCTCCATGTTTTTTTCGCCACTCACTTTTTTGCCTCCTGGTTTAAATGGCATGAAAGGCACAAAAAACAATGGAACATTTCGTTGTTCTAGCTTGTTTTTGTTGTTCTAGCTAGAGAATGAGTGGAGAGGAAGAGGAAGCGGGAGGGGAAAAATAGAAATCACCAAGCGGAAATGTTGTAATGAAGAGAAGCAATGGCAGCGCGTTCGGTTGGCTGGACTGCGCGCACTGCGGAAACAGAGTCGGTTAGTGGGTCAGGTGGTCAATGATGAAGTCAAGTCAAGTGGAGTGAAGTGGAGTTGAGCTGAAGTGCAGAGACAGGGAGAGGCACTGAAAACTGACCACAATCAAAAGAAAGAATTATGAAACGGGAGTGAAGTGAAGTGATCAGCTGGCAAAGGATTAGCTGGAGTCAAGGAGTGGAAAAGGAAGTAGGAAAATGGGAAGAATTGGTGGTATTGAAGCAGAATGGCGCTTAGGACTATGAATAGCATTAGTAGAGGAAATATGTAAGCAGGATCATGTCTGTGGTAAGGAGTGTGACTTCTATTAGTTAAAAAATTTATATCGATAAGGAAACTAAAATTGAACTGAAGCTGAAATAAATATATTTTGGACATTTGTAGAACATTTGCATCAATATAAAAGCTCGGATTACAATCTTTGGTTATAGAAAAGGATTTATATTCATGTCTAGTTTTTATGAACATGAAATTGATTCAAAATTTCCATGTAATATGAGATAAATTGCCAGCATGCTCGATTTAATGCTCGAGTTTGCCATAAAAAATATTAATTTTAATGACATATTGCATGCAAGTTTTGTTGCTGTTCTGAACCCATTTAAAATTTCACTTGATTGTATGTCATTATTTTGTTTATCGCGCAACAAAAGCAGAAAATGTGTAATTTTTTACTTCTTGTGGTTTCGTTGCCTAATCGATACGTTTTGTACTTTTATGCTGTAAACACAAATCGACACTGACATTTGTGTAGCAATTTTGTACTTCTCTGTAGAGAATTTTAGTTTTTTTTAGGACCATCAACAGGACAATGGCCTGGACTGATCCTGACAGTGGCGAAAGTTTGAGTTGTGGCACAAAATAGCAATAAAGTAAATTTGAGTGTGGGTTGGAATTTGATGTTTTATTATCGGTCAGTAACAAAGTGAGTTTTTCTGTAATTTTTTAATATTTTTTGAAGCTTATTGTTTGCTCCCAAGCAAATTGAAATGGTTACTAGTACTAAATAAATTATGTTGCAAGAGATTATCGCATTGCCAAGCTAACAATTTGCTTATTTCCGCTCAGCTGCATTGCCATTCGATTTTGTATTTCTTTTCTTTCTATTTCTATTTCCATTTCCATTCTATTTATTTTAATGTCTGAATTGTTATCAGCACAATTTCTGCATCAGCTGTTTGTGCTATTTCCATATAGACTTCCGGCAGCGATTTCTTTGTATTTATTTGCCTGTATAGAATTTGCATCCCTGAAGCTTATTTGGCATGGCAACAACACTGCTTGCAGATGAATACGTAAATCCCCAGATTTGCATGCACAAACACGACAACATTTTCGCAGTAATCGAGCAGCAAATTGCGCTCACACGAAGGATACAAAGCGTTCCATTGCCAATGCAGGTGACAAGTTGATCGGTGTTGTGGCAGGTGAAGCTGATCGGCAACTTGCAGCTGCAAAATTGTAGATTAAAATTAACATTGCTGTCATTGCAAAGGCCGAACAATGGCTTCACGTTGGTTTTCGACGACAGTAATTTTACTAACAAGATTTTGTTGGTGCTAAATGAAGAGTAATGTGAAAAGTATGGTACAGGTGTTGGCATTTGAAAAGCGCAGTTTTATGATTAACAACTTTTTCATGGCATACTTTCAGGTGGATTTATTAGTTCTTAACTGGCTGGCATAATTGATTTTAATCGATATTTGTTGTTGGCTGTATATTGATTTTGTCAGTAACGATTCTTTAAAAAATTTTGTAAATTTTTATGGACAGCTGCAAAGAAAATTTGTGCCCGAATTGTGGTTCATTTACCGCAATCATTCATAGATTTGCTACTCCAAACAGGCGTCCAATCGTGCCGCCCACTTGATCCATTGGCCAACAGGATTTCACATAAATCTGCAAATCAACTTAAACCAACAATAACGGTGCAAATTTTATGGCAATTGTGTGGGCATTGTTTGGCAGGCACTGTGCCACTTGCCACCGCACACAAACTGCCTGGGCGGCTAAGTTGTCTGAGCGATTGCCTGCAGTGCTTAACGTCAGTGTACGTCAAACTGTGATCCATCAAAGATTTGAGCAATATACGAGAAATAACAAGCATCAACAAGTTTATTGTGTTGTAAAAGCTGGAAATTTGCGCGTTTTGTATGGAATTAAAGTCTAAAAAAATGTGTAAAGTTTGAAAGTTTGTGAAGTCCTGAGTTAAGTAGTGAATTTTAAAATATTTGACACTTCCAAATATTAAAAAATAATTTGGAAATATTAAGCAAAGTTTGCACTCCTCTGGCAAAGGATTAGCTGGAGTCAAGGAGTGGAAAAGGAAGTAGGAAAATGGGAAGAATTGGTGGTATTGAAGCAGAATGGCGCTTAGGACTATGAATAGCATTAGTAGAGGAAATATGTAAGCAGGATCATGTCTGTGGTAAGGAGTGTGACTTCTATTAGTTAAAAAATTTATATCGATAAGGAAACTAAAATTGAACTGAAGCTGAAATAAATATATTTTGGACATTTGTAGAACATTTGCATCAATATAAAAGCTCGGATTACAATCTTTGGTTATAGAAAAGGATTTATATTCATGTCTAGTTTTTATGAACATGAAATTGATTCAAAATTTCCATGTAATATGAGATAAATTGCCAGCATGCTCGATTTAATGCTCGAGTTTGCCATAAAAAATATTAATTTTAATGACATATTGCATGCAAGTTTTGTTGCTGTTCTGAACCCATTTAAAATTTCACTTGATTGTATGTCATTATTTTGTTTATCGCGCAACAAAAGCAGAAAATGTGTAATTTTTTACTTCTTGTGGTTTCGTTGCCTAATCGATACGTTTTGTACTTTTATGCTGTAAACACAAATCGACACTGACATTTGTGTAGCAATTTTGTACTTCTCTGTAGAGAATTTTAGTTTTTTTTAGGACCATCAACAGGACAATGGCCTGGACTGATCCTGACAGTGGCGAAAGTTTGAGTTGTGGCACAAAATAGCAATAAAGTAAATTTGAGTGTGGGTTGGAATTTGATGTTTTATTATCGGTCAGTAACAAAGTGAGTTTTTCTGTAATTTTTTAATATTTTTTGAAGCTTATTGTTTGCTCCCAAGCAAATTGAAATGGTTACTAGTACTAAATAAATTATGTTGCAAGAGATTATCGCATTGCCAAGCTAACAATTTGCTTATTTCCGCTCAGCTGCATTGCCATTCGATTTTGTATTTCTTTTCTTTCTATTTCTATTTCCATTTCCATTCTATTTATTTTAATGTCTGAATTGTTATCAGCACAATTTCTGCATCAGCTGTTTGTGCTATTTCCATATAGACTTCCGGCAGCGATTTCTTTGTATTTATTTGCCTGTATAGAATTTGCATCCCTGAAGCTTATTTGGCATGGCAACAACACTGCTTGCAGATGAATACGTAAATCCCCAGATTTGCATGCACAAACACGACAACATTTTCGCAGTAATCGAGCAGCAAATTGCGCTCACACGAAGGATACAAAGCGTTCCATTGCCAATGCAGGTGACAAGTTGATCGGTGTTGTGGCAGGTGAAGCTGATCGGCAACTTGCAGCTGCAAAATTGTAGATTAAAATTAACATTGCTGTCATTGCAAAGGCCGAACAATGGCTTCACGTTGGTTTTCGACGACAGTAATTTTACTAACAAGATTTTGTTGGTGCTAAATGAAGAGTAATGTGAAAAGTATGGTACAGGTGTTGGCATTTGAAAAGCGCAGTTTTATGATTAACAACTTTTTCATGGCATACTTTCAGGTGGATTTATTAGTTCTTAACTGGCTGGCATAATTGATTTTAATCGATATTTGTTGTTGGCTGTATATTGATTTTGTCAGTAACGATTCTTTAAAAAATTTTGTAAATTTTTATGGACAGCTGCAAAGAAAATTTGTGCCCGAATTGTGGTTCATTTACCGCAATCATTCATAGATTTGCTACTCCAAACAGGCGTCCAATCGTGCCGCCCACTTGATCCATTGGCCAACAGGATTTCACATAAATCTGCAAATCAACTTAAACCAACAATAACGGTGCAAATTTTATGGCAATTGTGTGGGCATTGTTTGGCAGGCACTGTGCCACTTGCCACCGCACACAAACTGCCTGGGCGGCTAAGTTGTCTGAGCGATTGCCTGCAGTGCTTAACGTCAGTGTACGTCAAACTGTGATCCATCAAAGATTTGAGCAATATACGAGAAATAACAAGCATCAACAAGTTTATTGTGTTGTAAAAGCTGGAAATTTGCGCGTTTTGTATGGAATTAAAGTCTAAAAAAATGTGTAAAGTTTGAAAGTTTGTGAAGTCCTGAGTTAAGTAGTGAATTTTAAAATATTTGACACTTCCAAATATTAAAAAATAATTTGGAAATATTAAGCAAAGTTTGCACTCCTCTGGCTGCGAAACTCTGAGGACTGGCCAACTGCTGGGTTCGTTGCCTGGCGGATTTGGTGTCTGTGTTGGCGTTTGGTGTTGCCACAAAGTACACAAACATTTGGCGGCAGCACAACAAAAAAAATCCGCACACAACGACACCAGTTACCAGCCGCAGTGCGGCCATAACGGTGACAGGTGCCCGGACGCCTCTCAGCGAGCGGCAACACATGTTTTGCAACAGCCACAGCAGATTTGATTTGCCGATAGGCGGCCCGAAAGGAAATCGTGCCACTGCAGCAGGCGTTGCCATATTTTGCAATTAAGAATGTGCAAGCCGAGCAAAAAGTGGCAGCGAAATGTATCAAAAGCGTAGGCGCCACTTCCTGCAACTGCAGCAGTGGCTTGAAGCGCAAAACGGTTCGCGGAGACCAGCTGTGCGCCGAAAGCTATCAGCGCATTGCTGCATATGTGCAACTTTATGCATATTTGCGGCTTTGCTGGCAGTGGCCAGATTTGCATATTTCGCCGCCAGTTAAATCGCACTGCTTTCGCGTTTAATAGCCGCGCGGCTGACGGTGCAACGCAATGACGTTTATGACTTCAAAAGGCGTTGCTTTATCACTTTTTTGTTGTTGGTTTTTGTAGAGCACATCCAATGTCGCAACGCCAGTGCCATCTGCTGTCTGTCTGGTTGTCGTTGAGGCCATTAAACGCGCATTACAGCTGCACTCTTTTATGTCGCAGCATTTTCAATCCTTTTTTCGAGTTTTTCTTTTTTCTTTTAAATATTTTTGCAAATTTTTGTCACCCCACCCGTCGTTTTTATGGCCGCCATTTGATATTTTCTGGCTAAGGCCAAAGGCCACGTGACGTTCGCTGCGATTTTATTGGCGCCATGGCTTTTGTGTTTAAGCCAATTTCGGTATTAATTTCCATTTTATTACGTTAAGTGCCGTTATCAAATAAAAAGCTGGAGAAGTGTCTGGACTGGGGTTAATTCAATATGCCAGGGCGGCCTTTGTGAAGAGTTCGGATGGCTTCTGGCTTTGGAGGGAATATTTTGAAGAAATTTTTGAGTGTTGTGTTGGGGACAGGAGAGGGGGTAAAGTAAGTACTGAGCCATTTATCTGCTGTGTAGTGGAAAATAGGCAGTTTTGTTAAAAATTCTCGCATGCAACAGCCTGTACACTTATCAGAGAGAGAGAGAGAGAGATCGTGTCATCTGCTGATAACAACTACAAAAAAATGTATGTGACACATTGTTTATTGTGAAGCCACTTAATCGACTGACACGCTCACCACGCGGACGCGCTTTCGCGCCCACTGCATCTCGCTTTATCAGCTTCCAATTAAATATTAAACAATATGCATGCAAATTAATTATGTCATCATGGCATCGAGTGCCGGCACTAAGATTAACCGTGAGGCCATTGACACTTGTTGACAGTGTTACTATTGTTGTTGTTGTTATTGTTATTGTTGCACATTGAACGTTCGAGGCAATGTTTCTTCGCAACACCAAAAACTGACAAATTCACCGCAACGGGCCGTGACAATTTTGATATATGGCTCGAGAGCGCCCACAGCGTTTAGCTGTCTGCGCCGTCTGCCGTCGTCCCTGCACTGTTGCCCCCACACACCGCGAGCGGTTCACACTTGTCGTGTTCGACGCCTATCTGGGCATTAGCGTTTTTTTGTTGTTTTGTGTTCAGCTGCTTTGCAAGTGAATGAAAATTTTGTTCGAATAAAATAAGCTTTAATTTGAATTTATTCAAGTGCCTCAGTTGTTGTTGTAATTTAAATTTAGCTGGCACGCGACCGCAAATTATAAAAAACAAACAAAAATTATTCGCTCTGGCGCTGCGTTTATTTGCACGGAATTTCTGCATGTGGGCCGGTGATTTTTGGCCGCCAAATTGGCCTGTTGGCGTTGCCAGCTCAATCGAATTTTGTGCATATTTTGTTGCTAATTTGCATTGCGCGTTAATTTGCGGTTTTGTAATTTATAGACCGCGTTGGTTGGGCTTTCGAGCGTTTTTGTTGTTTAATTCGAATTAATTTTTGCCAGACATCGATTGCAAAATGGTCAACCACGCGGCAAATAGTTGTCGGTTAGTGATATGAAAAGCGCAATTTGATTTATCTGACATTTAAAATAATTATTAGATTTTCAAGTAAATTGATAGATCCTTTAATTTTGATTTTATTAATAAGTTAATTTTTTAATGAATTTTTTAGTCAACTTAAAGTGCACAAATTGGGGAAAATAAGAGATATTTGAGTAACAAACAGGTTTGCTATTGCAGCCAAATCATGTCGTGAAGTATATAGCTTCAGTTAAAACTTCATGGCAATTTTTGAACATTTTGGCAAATTTAAAGTTAAAATCAGAGAACTCTTAGCTGAAAGATTCGTGTGTGATTCGAGCCTATTTAGGTGCCATTTCGTTGCATTTTTGAAGATCGCTGGCGCAAGCCAACAGTCCATATGACGCGCTGTTGGCAACCCTTTTCCGAAAGAAATCCGTTTATAATTAAAACCAAATCAAAAACACCATAAATAAACGAGACGAAAGGCAATCAACACCCACACACACACACACACTCACACTAACACTTGTACGCCAACTAATAAACTCGTGTAAACACGCCGAATGTGTATTACACGCTGTAGGGATGCCACTGGATTTACGGTTACGTAGCAACCGCCACAATGCAGCCTCCGGCAGCGACAACCGAAACGTGGCACAAATGCAAAAGCGATACGCTGCGGCATTGCCAAAGTGCTGAGCTGTGGCGGTTTGGTTTTTGCAATAGAGACTAATTGTTGTTGTTATAAGGGCAATTTACAAATTTTCAAGAGTCAAAGCGGGGTTAATCGCACAAAAGCTTCGGCGTGTGTGCTGGTGCTGGCAACGACACAAAGCTCAGTGAAAATTCTGTTGGGATGCGGAAATATTCGTGAAATTTGTGTGTCTTATTTGGCTTAAGTGCTGCATGTTTGCTAGTCCATTAGTTATAGTTTGTTGCGACCTTATTTTTTAGGTAACACTGGCCGCAAGTTGGGTGCTTGGCTGCTCTTCTCTTACGACTCTTCGCTCTTCTCCAACTGCTCTTTTCTTCTCTGGTTCATGTTTGTGTTTATTTGTTTAGTTGGAAATTTTGCACATCCTTGGCAAATTTTTTTCTTCACTCAACCAACAACAACTTCCGAAATCTGCTGTTTATTTAGAGGTATTTGAGTTCACTGTTGCATCAGAAATTGATGAAATATTTACCGTTATGTTGTTTATGCTCTCAGTTGCTTTTAATTGGACGCCCACGAACGAAAATACTGCGTTCGCTGTTTTTTTGTTGCTATTGAACCCAGACGCAGTAAGCCAGAGTTTTGAATTTTTGAAGGTAATCGAGCTGACGCTGATAACGATTGTAAGTTAGCATTTCTACAGTTGTGAGTTAAGATTGAAAGCTGAAAATTTGCATTAAACGTTCAATGATCGAAGTCAAATTGCTGTGTCTCAGTAATTGTTGTTGTAGTATTAAATCTCACATCGCACACTACATGACCAATGCGCTACCGAAAAACTACGCATTGCAGTGCTGAATGTTGCAGACAGCGCAGCAGCTAAACCACAGCAACATTACTACGAGTATGGCAACAACAACAGCAACAAAAACGCTTTTGTGTAAAAAGCCAACGGTGAAATGCGTGAAAACGCAAGCACGCAATCAGTAGGCGACAACCAGTTTTTCGTGCAACGCACGCAAGTGGCAACAACCGTTCGACAACCCACCAGTTCGGCCACCATTGTGGCAGCAACAAATCAACAGACGCCGTTGGTAGCCGCCGCATAAACAGTCGCATATTTAATGTTTTCTACGCGCCGCATCCCGCTGCCCCCATCAGCCTGTCCCCCGCAATAGTTGCAGTGACACTTGCAACAATAGCAACAGCAACAACAACACCAATAACGAAACTGGCAATAAATAAAGAAATTTTGCGCAGCGCATTAGAAATTTTGCATTTGTGCCAACGGCCGACGGCCAATGCTGCTGCAACCGTTGCGTTCGCTGGCGGCGCTTAAGCGCGGCGTTGCCAACTAATTGTCAGCAATAAATTCACGCACAAATCACAGTAGCCAATTTGATGTGTTTATGCGGCATGCAACAGCAACAACATAATATTCGCAACGAAGACAACAACAACAACAACAACGACAGCAGCAGGCACCAAAGACAAGCGTGCCGACTGCAGTCAGTGCGATGCAACGAAAAATTACCTATTTGTGTATGCGCCAGCAATCTAATGTTGCAGCACAGCACAACGTGAGCAGCAGCAACAACAACAACAACAACACCAAAGCGCGTACAGCGACAGCAATGCATGTGGCATCGACGGCATCATTTGGTGTGTGTTGTTTACGTTTGGTAAATTAATTGCTGCTGTTGTTATTGTTGTTGTTGTTTTTGAGTGCTGCTGTATAATTGCGGTGCTTGTGGCTGTTGTTGCCGCTGGTGCGCTCTCTGTCATCGCAGTGTTGCTCGTGTTGTCATTGTTGTTGTTGTTGTTGTGTTCGCTATAGCTGCAGCACTAACCAGCGACCGTGCATCGTACGCTTGTTATCGAGCCACCGTTGGC
Organism: Melieria picta; assembly: GCA_964056695.1. Classification (NCBI taxonomy): domain Eukaryota; kingdom Metazoa; phylum Arthropoda; class Insecta; order Diptera; family Ulidiidae; genus Melieria; species Melieria picta. The sequence continues at coordinate 62,489,819 of OZ057399.1, forward strand.
CGCCGCCGGTTGTTGCAACATTAAAATCGCTGGCACTGCCGCTGTTGTTGCTGCTGCTGTCGTAGTTGCCACACGAGTGGGCAGCGGAAAATTGCAATTCATGTCGCTGTCGCTGTTGCCGGCGCGTTGCTTTCATTGCTGTTTTGTTGTTGTTTGTTGTTATTGTTGTTGTTGGTGTGGTTGCTGTTGTTATTATCTTTTAAATGCGCACATAAAAATCACTCGAACCGGCAATTTGCAGCGTTTAAGTGCAACTCAACGTAAACGCGGGTAATAAGTTTGTTGTTGTTGCTGCAGTCGTTGTTGTTGTTGTTGCTGTTGCTGCTGCCACCAACGTGAGTGCAATCAACGTAAAGTCAATGACAGGGAAATTGCTGGTTCGGCGAGTTGGCGTCGCCCCGCGGTGATTTTTATAGTTGAAATAGTTGTTGTTGTAATTGCTTTTGTTGTCATAAGCACGAAGTAATGATTGAGGCGACATAAATAAAGTGGGCTGGGCGGGACTCTACAGGATAAACGACCAGACGACGAGCGGGAGAAGAGGAAGAATGAACGCGCAGAGCGGACCGCGAGATAGACAGATAGCTGATGCAGCATTTACACAACCACAATTAGCATGGCACTAATGACAGAGCCATTGCTGTCATGCAACTTGCAACAGATTAGCCACAGAGACTTTATAAAGCCACAACAACAGCAACAGCAACAAAGCCATGGCAACAGTGTTGACAAACTCTATTGCTGGCACAAATGAACAGCGGCTAAGTATTTGGAGTTGCCAGATTCCTAAAACAGAAGAAAGCAGCAGGCATAATTGAAACAGTAACAAACATACCAACAACAATTGTCAACAACTAAAGCAACAACAACAAAGCGTAGAGCAAAGCGCGTAAACTATTTTGCTGAAATTGTGCGCCTTTCCGCATGCTGCAAGTGCGTGTTGCACAGACATTAACCTTCCAACCATGAACACAGCGCCAGCAGCCGAGCGCACCGCACATTGTTGCACATAAGAATGAGTAGCACAACAACAAAACGGACAACAATTGCAGTAATTTGACTTTGTTTTGTGCACTTTGCTGGCATTTTTGGAGTGTGGCATGCCGCATGTTTGTGCGCTGCCAACTAATGATGCCAACCACAAATAACAACAACAAAACAACAAGAACACGCACATACACAGCGCATTTGAATTTATGTCAAGCAATCGGAAACACATGTTGCAGCAGCAGTTGGTGTGTGCTGCACAACAATGTCGACTCACTACAACAACAATAACAACAACAGAAGAAGACACACGCAATGCAGTCGGCAACAGAGTGTTGCATGCTGCTGCATGTGCAGCGCCTATTAATGAGTGCCACTGGCAATTATTCAAAAATCGTGCAACACGCGCTGCAGCACAGCAACAACAATAACAACGAGTACACTTGCAATTCGAGTCAGCCAGATTTGCGCTGTGCAACAGTTGTCATTGTTACTGCTGCTGCTGTTGTTGTTGTTGCTGCTGTTGCAGCAGTTGGCACATAGCAATTTGCAGCAGGATTTGGCGCGCAGGAAGCGTCCGCTGACGGCTTGTGAGTTGTAACGAAATGCGGCACTCGGCCGCGGAATGTTGCAACGGAAGTCCGTTGCATGCTGATTGCTTGACAGCTGAGCGATCAGCGGAAGCGGTCAGTGCTTGTGGCATTGCAGCGGAGTTCGAACGGGGAAGAGATTTGACGCATTTTTTGCTTTAACTGCCAACAGTTGAAGTGAAAATCTCAAACCTTTTACAACAGCGAAACATTATTCGATAAGCGCCAAGTCGCGATTGTTCGATGCACGCTGTTTTGTTTCGGCATTGACTTAACCTCAAATTGTGTGTTGTGTGTGCGCTCGAAGTTGCGGTGAATGCGAAATGAAACGTGAACTGAGCGCTTAAGTGAAAGCGAAAAGCTTTGTTTGTTTTCTGAAAACAACTACAACAACTAATACAACAAACAGCAACAACAGTGTTTCGTGCTATAGCAATAATACTACAACAACTATGATAAGCAGCTAATAAAAGCAATTACAATAACAACGAGAACAGTTCGGAATGAACCTCAACAAATAACCTTCCCACAACAACAATGAAAATCATTGCTCATATAACAATTGCAAAACAACAACAACAACAATTATGAGCATTGCTATAAAAATCTGTTAGAACAGACAAAAAAACAAAGACAAAAGTTCAATGTTTTTGTGCTATCGCCGAAAAATGTATACGCACTGCAATTGCCATAATGTGGCAGCACTAAACTTTTATAGCGCAAACATGCCAAGCATGTGAAGTTCGCTACACGACGACAAGCGGTGGCCGCTGGTATGCGCGAGGGCGACTGTAAGCAAAATAACCTCAAATGCAAATGTAGAAATTATGCAATAAAATTAGACGAAAGTCAAAGCGTGGATACTGAAAGATTGCGCTACACTTGAAAAAATTATATATAACATGAAATTTCTTCAGTAGTTGGTTATATAAAATTGTAAAATATTGACATTTAGATAAAATAATTTTGTTTTATTTTTCAGATTTTTTTTAAATATTTATAATTTTCTATTATTTGTTTAAATATTCCAAAATTAAAATTTCAAAATTAAAAAAAACTAAATTTAAAAATTAAATTTGAAAAAATTTTTAAATAAAGTTTTGTAGGAAAATTGGACCAAAATTGTCAGTAATATTTTTGTTAAATCTTAAAATATTTGAAATAAAATAAGTACATTTATTAATTTAATTTTTGTTTCAGTGTACGACGACGAAAACACGACAAGTGACAAGTGTGGCATTGTTAAGCAATAATAACAACTACAAAAAAACACAACAACAACAATAACGAAATACCAATGAAATCGAAAGCCAAATGTCAATTGCGCGCACCTATAAATTGTCGCCATTATTGTTGTTGTTCTTGTTGTTGTTGTAACATATAGCATACAGCATAATTGTTATTGGACGGCAAGGTTGCATGTGTGACGGCTGCGCGATATAAAATCGGACGAATAAAATAAATTGTTGCATGCCGCAAAGACGCGTCAACACACGCACGACGCACGTCAGCCGGAAAGTGTGGCGTGTGACGCGAATCAACAATTTGTGACAATGTGCACGGCCAAGTGACAGTTGACGCAGCGGCTGCACGCACGAAGCAGCTGAAGAAGTGCGCAACAGCGAGTTGCGTAATTGCTGGCATCCATAAAGCAACAATAAAAACAACAACTGCTGCGAAAATGACAAGAAACCAAAGTGTGCTGCAACACTGAGAAAATAAGAAAGTTGCCAGATTGAAAAATGAATAAAATAAATCAACCAACACCAAAAATTGCCAAATCAAATCGGAACTAAAATGCCTGCAATTCAATTACAAATAGCAAACAACAAAAGCAATTTATTGTCACAACAACAAGAGCAACAATGCTGTATTATGCACGTCACTGGGTCAGTAAAGCAACGACATGGCAATAAAAATAAATACAGTAAATAAATAAAACAACAACCAACCAAACAAAGAAATCAACCACAAATCACATGCTTCGGGCGTCAAGCGATTGTGGCAAAAACACAACAACAACAAAAAAACAAAAACAAAAGCAATAAATACAGCAACGAAAGAAGAAGCAAGAAGCAAAAAACAAATACAGACAAAAATAAACGCCATGAATGGAGAAAAACAATTGAAATTCTGCATGAGTAGACGTCAAAAGTGACGTCTAAATATGTTGTTGAGTTGGTGTTATTGTTGTTGCTGTTGTTGGTGTTGATATTGGTAGATATTTTTTTGTAGTTGCGTTGGCGCGATGCGACATGTGGCAGCAAAACAAAAAGCAACAACACGAATCGAATAGTGTGAGAATCTTTAGCGATGAGGACAAAAGGACAAGCTGCAAAAAAGAACTTGGACAGTTGACGTGTGTGGTTATTGTTGTTAAGGTGTTTTATAAATAAAATTCAGGAAGTGGGCAGCTTGAGTTATGACATTTCAAGGCGATTGCTGACGTCATTGACGTCATTGTTATACATTTTGTCCTTAACATTTTTTTCTTCATACTCGTCTCTGCCTTCTTCCTGCCTTGAAATGATTATATCTGCATTCAATATTCTCATTATTTACGTCACCATTGCATTGCTAGAGGCACCGGCCGGCGGCAGGAAAATTCAATGCATCAATACTGACATCTACTCGCAGCACAGCAGCACCAACGTCGTCATCGTCAGCGTCATCTGTCAGTGCTGCGTCCGTCCGACCAGTCGTCGGCGTCTCGGGGCGCATGTGCCGTCAATCAATGAGGCACAAATTGATCTCATTAGCCGCAAATAAGGCGACAGGCAATTACGCAACGTGTCTGCCGGTGCGTGCCGCATATTGAACTGGAAGCGTCGTGCAGCTGCACTGAAGTGGTCACAAGTGCAGATTCATGATAAATGCTTGGAATGCGATAAGACACAGACATGTGTCGGGCCGATTTGTTGTGAATGAAGTTACTTGAATGCGAACCATTGAGAACAGCAATAATGCAGTGGGCTCGAACGTTAGTTGCTTTCAAGTGTTGAAGGCTTTGCTAAGAATCAGCACAAATACAATGCAAATCATGAAATCTGCAAATTCATTCCAAAGCATTAATTTTCTGAAAACCCATCGATGCAGCGTGACCCTGAGATGTTGCAAATGTAAATTGGAGCACGTCGCAATGCGCTCATAAAAGATCAAAAGCGCTTCACATCGGCACCTTACACGCAATTTTCTTTTTTATTTTCCAAGCAGACTCGTAAAGCGCACATAAAACGCCGCAAATTTCTACATTGCTGAGTTCCATTTGGCATTTTCGCGCAGAGGCGTAAAATTCAATGATCGCGCAAACATGCAACAAAGTAATTACGTACGGCAAACAAAACAATAAAAAAAAAATACGAAATTATGTGGCTGAAAAATTGCGCCACCGCTAAACATCATTCGCTGACCATTGATGCCATGACAGATGCGCACTGGACGGCTGGCTGGCTGTCAGTCGCCATTTGTGGCAGTGACAGTTTATTTTACAAACTGTCAGACGCAGAGTGAATTCGTCGGAGAGACAGCAGCAGGTCAGCAGCTGTCGGCGGCGCGTGTAATCATCCACACACACAGAAATAATAATAATCAAGCGGCAATAAGCTCGAACAACGTTAAATGCCGCAGCGCTTTCATGTTGTGTTTGTATTTGGTTTTGGTTGTTGTTGTTGTTGTGATGATGGTAGCAACAGATGTGCAGATTTATGCAACATGAATTATTGGCATTTTATTTAATTTGAATATGTTGTTCTTGTTGTTAATGTCTCACACAAACAAACACACATATACAGAAATATTAACGTTATGAGTCGTTTGGGACCCAATAAGGCTTCTAAATGTCCTGGTTTTTCAGTAAATCCTCTGATTTCGAACACTTTGTACGGCACTCCAGACAAATTTGAAAATTTGAGACATTAATGTGGAAATTAATAACATTTGTTTAGTTAGATTTAAGATTCTTTTAAACAGAAAATCCTGAAAAGATTTTCCAACCTTTGCTTATGGACTTTAAGTATCAATGTTTACTTCTAAAAAAATGTTTTGTTCTTAATTTTTTTTTTTCAATTTAAGATGTCAGGACACATGTCTTTATGTTAAGAGCTTTGTAGAGCATACAATTTTTTTAAGTAATATTTTTAAAGAATTTCTAAAGTCTTTTTGCTTGAACAATGTCAAAGATTGTGGCTTTATGGCAGCTCTACACTAATAGCCCTTGTGTTGTTGTTGTAGTAAATATTGTCTGTATACGTCTGTCTGACGGTCGGTTTGTTAATTAATTTAGTGCATAAATCAGTTAATGACGCGCATTAATGGCTTTGAAGTGCTTCGCTATGGAAATTCTAATTGCATTTATTAAATAATTACAACACAAATGGACATTACGCGCTCAGCGTAAAAGGAGGAGAAGAAGGAATAGGGACGAAAGCGCACAAAGGCCTGAACGGAAGAGGACTGCGTTGCATTGCAATCAGTTTCGAGGTGTTTTGTTGCTTTCTTCTCTCTCACTCACTTTCCTGTCTCTCTCTTTCCTGTCTGTTACCCTCTTTTGCTTGCAGCAGATACGAGTAGATACTCGTTGATTGGCAGCGCCAATGAAACCTGCGGCAATTTTGACTTTACAGTGGCTTCATTTCGACACAAAGGTTTAGTGAATTTAGTGTAAAGTAAGCCTGAGGCTTTGATTTATATAGGAGAGCAATAAAATAATATTTATTGATGGCTACGTTTAGTGAGAAAGTCTGATTAGCTTTTGGCATTCACTTAAGATGTTACAATTTGAATCTGTTCACTGTGATGTAATTATATTTTTCTATTTATAGTTCGCGAAGAAGCAACATGTTCTGATGAGACGAACTTGACACAAGTAATTAACAATTTTTCTTAGAGACGTCAAGATCACGTCTAAAGTTGGCCTAAACCAGTAAACCAATGATTAGTGATCTGGGCTTCTAGGATCCCACCTTAGTAGTTCAAGTTGTTGTCTTAACCCATTCGAGACGACGATTTTTTTCGAACACGGTCCCCAGGAGCGAAATTGGTTTTTTCTTTGTACTCGTATTGTTCATTTTATAATTTTTGAGATAATTTATAGATTTTTTGGTACACAGTAAAACCAATGCCAAATTTTGTTTTCCTGTACTTTACAGATTTAAATGAAAGATTAAGTAAAGATTTCAGATTTCTAAGAGATTCAAAGAGATTATAAACAGAGAAATTATAAATATTGAGTTTCATGTCTGTACGTAAAGCATTGTTATTTAGATCCTTTATGTTCAAGTCTCTGAATCATATCTTTGATACTTCAATAGTGAGATCAGGTTTGCTGACATACGACATTCAAATCCTCATTAAAGCTCTAAGAGCTTCTCATTACTTCTGCGAACTGCGCTGCTTGTTCTCTCGCTTCTTTTCAGTGCCCACATGTAGCTCTGATTTACTGGCAAATTTCTGTTGTCTCGCCAGTTTGCACAGGGTGCGTCTGATGTTTACATAAATGCTGATTTATGTAATCACTTTGTCTGGCCATGATTAATGGCTGTCATAAATTATGAAAAAGTTTTTCTCGTTCAAAATCTATTATGCCCACTCACATCATCTTCAAGCAGCAATGCATCCAGTCAATAGCGATTGTAGTAAATGCAAATAATTCGCTGCATTAACGCAGCTGCACCACTCAACTGCTCATTATTTGCATTGCAGAACAGCACAACGGCCAATAAGCGCCCAAGTGGCCAACTAGAAGCTGCGCTTGGGCCTTTTAAGACGCTCACTGTGCAATGAGCAGCTGGAAGTCTGTGTTAATCAATGCGCACCAACGGCACATCGGCAGCTGATGTACTCAGACATGTGCAGCTATGGTTTAGACTTTTAATTGTCTGTCAAATTTCGTCAACTTCAGCTGACTTCGAGTGCATTTGCTTGGCGTTGCCGAATGATTTCCGCTGCTGCTGGTCGCGCTCGTTGGCTGCGCATTGTTGGCAATTAGCGTTGACGCATTCAAAATAAATACCAGAAATGTTTGGCCGTATTTTGTGCCCCTTTCGTTGCGTTGGTGCGCAATTTATGCAGTCAACTGTTGAGTGAACGCATTAGAAGGCGAATGCAAAAATTAATGCTAATTGATTATTTGTACGCGAAATGATTAAAGTGTGCCGACGCGACGGCCAGTCGCCAGTCAAGCGCACGACCATGTCAGGCAGCCACTGAGCTGGTGGCCAGCGTTGCGCTTTAGTGCAATTGACAGTTGCAAGTTGCAGCAGACGACGGGCAGCGGGCAGCGGGCGGCCAAGGCACGGAATGTGGCAAGCAGACAGTGAGCGAGCGAGCAGCGGCAATCGCGCTGTCAGTATTGGGGGCGTTCACTGAACGTTGCAGCGACATTCGGCGACAAGACGCCAGAATGACATTATTATTTTCTCAATGTGAATTGACATGTCAATGGAATTTTTAGCATTTTGTTAAGAAAATTGAAAACGTAAATGAAACGAAATGACATATTTGCAAGGATTAGTGAATGCAAGAAATTGCTTTGCAGTGCTCGATAAGATTTTGCAAATCATAAGCACTTAAATAAGACACGATTAGGATATGTATTGAGGCTTGTGACAGCTTGTTGCTTGTTGTTATGTCTAATTTGTGTGAATATGCAATAGAAACCACTTTGAGGCAAAGTTTTGTTTCGAAATCATAAAAAAAGTTGTCACAAAAAATTGTGACACATTCTATAAACAAAAAAACTAATTTTCACACTTTAGGAGATCGAATATTTGCATATTCTACCAAATTACTTGCAAATTTATAAAAAGAAAGTGTAAGAAGTCAGAAATCGAAGGTTTCTTACGCCTTTTTCATACTATGTGACATCGTTCCTCACTTAAAAATATTAACTAAGCTAAAAATATTTATATTTTTCCATTCTGCATTTCAAAGGAGTAAAGAAACTTGTCACAAAACTTTGTGACATGTTGTCACAGTGTCACAAATCAGTCACATTTTAAAAGTAAAATGTTCAACATTCAATTGCTTTTAAAAACAAAACTGTGATAAGCGTTTTCAAACTTCTTAACCGCGCCTAAGGCTTTTAAATTGTCTATTTTCCACCACAACGGCACGTAGCGCTCAACAATCATAACAACCACCAGTAAAATAAATATTTATGCACTTATGCATTTACGTCTGGTTATTTGCATTTCGTATATTTTACAAGCAATTTCCAATTAATTGAAATTGAAAAAGATGATTTTCAAATGCAACAAGCTGATAAGATTAGTGCAATTTAATGAAGCACAAGCATGCTAGCTTGCGCTAGTTGTTGTTGTTGTTGCTCGAGCGCGACCGAGTGCACTGTGCAAGCGTTACGAGTGCGCGGGTGCGGCACGCTTTTGCACTTTGGCGCGCACAGCGAGTTGGCGCGGCGAGGCGGCGAGAGCGCGAGTGGGCCGCCTGGTCATTCGCTTGATTTGTTGCACTCAATGGCGAGAAAATAACGTTCAGCAATAACAACAACAGAAAGATTAAACAAAGTTTTAATTGAAAATCGCTGCATACTAATGCTGGCGAACTGAACAACAGCCGAGCGCGATGAGTTCATGTTGAAATGTTTGTTTGTGTATGTGTGCATGTGTCTGTGTGTATGAATTAAATGAATTGATTATTATTGCAGATTTCATTTCATTTGATTTGAAAGCGAAATTTTTGTGTCGGCGTTTTTGTTGTTGCTGCATTTCCATTTGCAAAAAAAAACATTGATTGCTGCACATGAAAAGTGGCTGTCATAAAACTAATGCGTAATGGGAAAAAATTGCACACAATGGCATTGAAATTGCAGATTAGTATCGGCAAATTAATTGCAGGCGGCGCAATTGATGGCGAAAATGTGAATGAATTGCAATGCATTGTTCGACAATAGTTGCGGAAACTTGAGGTGAATTGATTTTTTGCGGCTATTGAATGATATTTAATGTAGGTTTTAGACAGTTTTGTGATTGAAAGCTGTTTCAAATGTTGCTTTAAATGTTGCTATAAGAAAAGTTTACAACAATTTCAAAGACTGTGACGTAGAATGCGACATTAATGTGTGGATTTGAGGGCACTGAGAGTCTTGCAAACAGTTTGAAATTGACATTAGTGCTGCTATAAGATTTATAGTGAATTTTATAACTCAATAAGTTTGTATTCTAGGCGGATATATTGAAAGAAATGAGCGGAGATCACGTTTTTGATCAGTTTTTTTGTTTTGAATCAGTTTGTTGTTGAAACTTGAAAAAGAAATATAAGCGAATTTTAGGTATTTTATGCATGTTGTGAAGAGAAATTAATTAATTTGTAAAAAAATTTTGTCAGCATATGTTTAAAGTTGTCTGTGCTGGTAGCTATAATGCTATTTTGAGTTTTATAGCAAATTTTGTAGATGGAAACATAAGACAAAAGGAAAAAAGGAAACGAGTTTTTTGTGTTCACAGCATTTACAGCAAATTTGAAAACAAAATACCACTGAATCTGAGTCATCCCATGTGTACAATGTTCCGAATTGTTAACAAATTTGGCTAATGGGTGTCAAAATTGTCATTGATAGAGGCTAAAAGTTTTAAAGAACAACTTTTTTTCATTTAGTAACCGATTATGTTCTTTCTTGGATTAAAATATTTATCATTATTGCCAATTTATGCTCGCAAAAGGTAACAAATGTCAGCCATAAAAGTTGCCATAATTTATTAGCAAAATCAACTGTCCCATTGTGTCGGTTTAGAATGACACTAAGCTGTCGCATTACAAAGCCGATAACAATCGGCAGTCAAATGCAGTCAAAACTTCGAAATTCATTTGACAAATTGCACTAATTCGTTAAACGAAACCGAGACGGAAAATAAGCGAGAAGAAGAACAAGAAGCGGTTGTATTATGGCAGCAATAAATTACACTGAACATGCGCTCCTTATCGGCAGTTTTTACATTTTTTGTACATCCACGAGTCTGGTTGTTGCGGCTGTTCGCAATTTCCATTGTTGTTAGTGATACAGTCTTTTGTTGTTGCTATTCTTTTTCTAAGTGAGCATTGCAATTGTGTGCCGCACAATGCACTTTAAGACATGCTAAAATACACAAAAGACACAACGAAGGAATAAGAACTGAACTGGCAGTACAACAAATAACAATCAAATTAACGTTCAGGTGGCAACCACTTGTACGCTAATTTGAACTTTGCTGCAAAGGGCGACGCGAAAAGGACTGCTAGCTATTGTTATGCATGCGAGAAAGAGATGGATGATGCACTTAAGCTGCAGCGAAAGAAAGACGTGCTGACAAAATGTTGCGCGAAATTGCGATCGGGGAGGGGCGGAGCGGAGCGGGGGTTTGACAGCAAACAAGTTGAGCGCGGCAATCGCACTTCACTAAAGTGTTGATCATTATCGCAGCTACTGGCAGTTTTGCTCGCGTTGCACTTGCAAAATGACTGCCAACAACAACAACAACATGACAAGCAGTAACAACGGCAGAATGGCAACGTGGAAAGTAGCAACAACAATTGCGGCCAATGCGTTGGGTGTGTGTGCTGCCAGCAACAATAAAAAGAAGAAAAAACGGCAACAACAACAACAGAGATGACGTTTGCAATAATGGTACCGTGGTAATAAGAACAACAAAAACAACAACAACAACAACAAACAAAAACATATATGAGTTTGGGCACAACACTTCGATTTGACTGAAGCGGGCAGCTTGGCCCGAAAGCATTTCCGTTACTTGTTTAAAATGTGCATTGTTGCTGTAGTTGTTGTTGTTGATGACGTGGTTGTTGCTGCTGTTATGCTTTTAAAATAATTGACTCTAAAATGAAGCTATTTTTGCAGCCATTATCTTCAGTTCTTGTTGTGTTTTGTGTTACATTCTCACAGTTGTTGTTGTTGTTGTTTTTATTGTTGTCAATATCGTTATTGCTACTTAGTGAAGTTAAGTGCAATTTTTCTTACAAATTGCGCTGCAACCAAAGCCGAATATTGCATGCAACATCTAACGTATCAATTTTTGTTGTTGTTATACTTACAAATTATAAACAAATTGCAAACGCCACCAATGGAGCAGCGAGCGTGAAAGAAGCGTAATACGAGGGTGTTGCCAGCTATGCACGTAATTTACCTGCAAATACAAGAAGAAGAAGCAGCTGATGAGTAAAAATGCTGAAAAGCAATTGACGTGATTGCATGACATGTTGGCGTGTCGTAATTGCAATTACTAAACGAAACTAGTTGCCAGGTGTTGTTGTTGTTTTTCTTTGATTTTGTAATAACATTTTTGGGCCAAAGCGCTAAGCAAAAAAAAAGCCAAATGCAAAGTATCTACACTTTGGAGCAATTCTTTCCTCCCCCCGAAAAAAACTGCAGTTTGTCGGAAGGAGCGTGGGAGGGGGCAAAAAAAAATGATCGGATAAGCTAATTAGCACGCGAACGGCTTTAACCTCAATTCGATGGCAGCTAGTGGCAGCTCGGCACACAGATGGCGGCAATGTTAACAAGCATGCGGAAGTTTTTGTTGTTGTTGTTGGCACTTGAGTATTGCGGCCGTGTTGTGGCCACGCAAGCCGAAGCGGTGGCAATTTTTGCGCTGTCAGTGCAAATTAGCCGCCACTGCTGTCAAACTATGCACTGCAGCAAAAGCGCAGTACAACAACAACCAATTTATACTTACAACAACAACAAGTGAAGATGCACAGTGCATCGAGTTGTCTGCTTGCATTTGGTGCTGAGGCCTTTGGCAGAGCGTAATCAATGTGTCAAACCTGACACACACACGTACACACGTGAACAGATGCAAATATTTGCCAGTGTGTTCGTCGAATGCTGTGTGTGTCGCTTCGAGTCACATCCGGCTGTAAGCGGCGGCATATTTTTGAGATCGAATGTAGCCAACGCTGCTGCCGCTTCCGCTCTGCCACGCATAAACAAATCCGCTCGCCGCACACACAACGCTGCCCAGTTGTTGGCGGTAATTGAGAAAAGGTGGCAGCCGTGACATATGGGCACTAATGAGCTGCCACATGCGCGTAATGTCAGCGATGGCCCACAGCTCGACGCAAAAAACTGCACGTCCCGGCCGCGCGGGTGCAAATCAGGCGCACTCGAAACCCTCCGACGAGGAGGCAAAATCAACAAACTATTAGCTACTTATTTGGCAAATATTTACGCACACTTGAGCGGCCCGCAATCGACTGGCAGCCAATTAAAAATGAGGTGGCAACATTTGCCGCACTCGAGTGGCTGCGATTTTTTTTGTGACGATTGCATGATGCGAATTTTTTAGTGTCGTTTGTTTACTTCGGCCACTTTACACCTGGGTTCCTATTTTTTTGTTGCTTGTGCCTCATATTTGTTTGCAATTGCTTAACTATTGGCCAAAGAAAAATAAAAAGTGCCGTTAGTAAAGTATAAAATGTTAATAGAAATTAATGTAAATGAAATTGTTGTTGGGAACGGCCTATTTGTGCCGAATTCTTCAATCTTCAGCTCCTCAAATGGCTGGCGGCTGCTGATTTGGACAAATATTTGCCGCCACTTTTCGTGCGTCTATGCGAAATTTTTTGCTATTATGGTTGCGATTGTTGCCCTGGTTGTTGTTGTTTTGGCTGCCAGTTGAACATATCCGCTATTTCAATTGACACCTACGGTTGCGCCAGTCGGTTCAATGTATTTCAATTGCCATTCAATTAGCACTTTGGACTTTTGGCGTTGCTTTCATTTTAATTTCTGTTTGCATTCTTTTGGACTCTCACCTGAAGCAGGAGAAGAGATCTTTGTAACAAAATAAAAACACAAAAAAAACAAACTACAAGCTTCAAGTGTTTTGATCAACACAAAACCGTGTGGACAGTGTTGAAAGTATCGTTTAGTAAACAAAATTTCAACGAATTTTCCACATTTTTTTTGGCGATGAAAAGATTAGGAAAACTAAATTTCTAGCAGAAGAAAATAATTAATTTCTCAAAGTCCAGTTTGTTGTTGGAAAATAAAAGATAAGCTTGTTGAATGTGCCACAAGATGGCACCAATTTCTTTTTTTTGGGTCCTTACTTAAGAAGTTACAGGTTATTGGTGTCGTGGAAAATGTTTGTCTCCTATTGATACCACTCACAATTTTCTATTATCTTGGGTTTCGTTAGCATTTCGTAAGCTCTAAGCACAGACGCGAGAAGGCCGAAAAAATAAGCTGTAAGGTGGCATCTATTTCATTGTTTCAGGGTGCCTACTTTAACACTAGAACGCCTGACATTCTGACATACCTAAAATGCCCATATGTTTGACTACATTATTATTTACTGAATTTTTTTTAATTTTATTGGTTTTTAAGTAGCAAATATGAATAAATGTACACGAGATTCAACTAAAATAAGCATTTAGTTTTTATTTTTTTTATGGTTTATAAAGAAAATTCATTTAAATAAAATGGCGTACTTTACACATCAATGGGATAAAATGGAATGAAATTTGGAATTTGTGGATGAATTTTGTGAGTGAATTTTGGATTGAAAAACTTGGGAATTGTCACAACCTACTATGATGTTTTTTTTTTAATATATGCAATTATATAAAATTTTCATATTTTGCAATTGAAGATGCATATTTGTCTATTTATCAGTAAGATTTGCTGAAAATTGTATATAGGTAGTCAAAATCACTACCATTGGGCATTTAAGGTAAATTTTGCAAAATTGGGGTAAAAATTTTGTTTACAATATTTTTAATTTACTTATTCCATTTAGCTTTAACAATTAATAAAAGTCACGTAATTTTTTTAGAAAGCGATGCAACAAAAGTTATTTACAATAAAATACGTCAATGTAGTCAAAATGACTACCTTGGGCATTCTAGTGTTAAAACCGATGGACCACTTAACCCATTGCTGTCGGGTACCAGTTCCGCCCATACAATTTTGATAAAATTTCATACACGACCTAGAAGTGACCCAAAATGATCAGAAACAAAATTTCAGCTTTATATCTCTGCACGTTGCTGAGATATTCATTAGGTATTTTGTACCCATTACGCAGCAATGGTAGCTTTTTTCCATACTTTGTGAAGTGATCAGCTAAACACGTGAACAAAAGTTGTATTTTTTACAGGTGAGTTAGGAGGCAGATTTTTGTGAAGTTCTAAGGCCACTACGTTTCGCCACATTTTCCACCTCCGGAAAATTCACGATTTTTGGAGTCTGGTAACTCTAGCTAGATGGCGAAATTTAAGGGTGACCTTCACTAGGTTAAGATAGTTCCATCTTTACTCTAACTATCCCTATCAATGGTTTTGAGAGATCTTAAACATTGACTTTTTTGTGATTTTTTTAAAAATCAATTTTCATGGGTAAAATTTTACCCATTAGGCAGCAATGGGTTAAGTCTTGAATGTTTTTATCTCTTTTTAGTGCAAATGAAAAATGTTGAAAAATTTCGAAACATTTTTAAAAATGTCTGAGAAGCGGCAGACCACAAAAGTCTTGAATGTGTTTGTCTCTTTTTGGTGCAAATGAAAAATGTTAATAAATTTCGACAAATTTCTCGGATTTTCTGACGTGTGAGACTTGTGAATAGAGCCGCAAAACCCATGAACTGTTTTAGTATTTTTTATGCTGACTACGATGCTGACTGTGATAAGAGAAAACTCTTCGTATTAGAATTGTGACACTCTTTGCTTTTCCCACTTATTTTCCCAATTCAAGTTCAGCCAAAACATCGCCACAGTTGTTGGAAATCCCCAGTGGCATTCTTACGCCCCTAACTCACCACTTGTCGCTTCAATCTAATATTTGTGCAGAGTATTTGCGGCCTTTGTCATTCTTGGAAGCAGCTACAACAACAACAATAAAAACAAACCGGCACTAAGCATAGCAGCAACGCACGGAATTTCCAGCTGCATTTCGCATAGTTCGCGATTGGTTTTTTGGTTGCTACGAAAATAGCCGAAAACACACAAAAGCAAAATATTTTTGCAAATAAAAAATTGTTGGTGTCTATTTATAAATTGTTGAAATTTTTGCCATTGTTTATTTTGCCGACTTTGCTATTGGCGCGTCTGCTGTGCCGCACATTCGCCTGCCTGTTGGTCTGTCTGTCTATTGGCTTTGTGTTTTCGGCTTAATTGAAATGTAAAAACAACTAAAATAAAAAAAGAACGCAAGACAACAAAAATATGCGCCGCTTCATTGTTTACGAATGTGAGCGCGCAGTAAACAAAATACGAAAATTTTTTACAGCATTGGCGCACAGAAAATGTATGAATAATGCGTATCGTTGGCTGAATGGAGCGCGGCCGACGTTATCTACGCGCGCTGCAGCACATTCTACGCGATCTTCGAAGAGTTGACTTGAGCAACCAGTCAGAAGCTGATAGCGTTGGCCCTCAGCCGGCGCTGACTCACTGGAATTGCGTCTTGCCGCGTTTGTCGATTATTTGCGACTACTTATCTGCAGCGCAGACTGCGCTCGTGTCATTATGCAACCATGTACTGTGAGCTCGATAAGCACGAGAGTGGCCACAAATGCAAATAGCAAAGCAAGTCAGCAATGTGAAGCCACAGAAATGAATGTGCGGGACTCGAGACCTTAGCACAAATATTGAATTCATTTATAAGTCGATACTGTATGCTGCAAATGAAATCATAAAAATAAGATTTATTTATATTTGTAGAAGCAATTGGCAGTTGGCTTCTCATTGTGGTTAGGCTGAGAAACTGGAACAAAGTAGAAGAAGTAATATTGAATGTAGCCCAGGAGGCCTTTGTAAACCTACTATGATGTTTGAATGCAGATTTGAACACTTCAATCTGCAATTTAAACTCATTGGATCCGAAGGGCTGGAACTCTTGGACAGCATAGTTTGTTTTCCTTTAGTGCTCGAAGCTTGAACTATGCCTTCAATATGTTATAACTTAGTTCAATTCTGTCTACTATATAAAGCCTCCTAAGTCAAGTTTATATAAAGTCTATACGAAGTTCATCAATGTGTCTCATAGTCGCCTAGATTTCAAGAGAGCCTTAATTGTTATTTATTCTCAAGTATGCTAGTCTCTAGTCTGTAAGATTTCATGCCATAGACTACAATAAGTAATGATTAAAGCATTGCCTTCCTATTTCAGATACAACATTTTAGCTTTTCTTTCTTCATAAGCTGCTTAATTTTTCATTTGAACTCATCACAGTTTCCCCACACCTCGATAAATGCTTTTAACAAATTCACAACTTGACAACTTTGCAATTATTTTGGTATGTTGTGTTTAATTTTAGCTCCTTATTAATTTTCTAGATTTGTTCATTGTTATTAAGCATCAACATTGAATTGATTAGTAATTAATGATTGCGTTCGATTTAAAAGCGACTTTCGTTGCTGCATATTTATGTGGGCATATTTGTGCGCTGCCAACTTGCGCATGAATTATGAAGCACATTCGGCAGTCTAATTAAATTCCACCGAGAAAAGCTTTGGGGAATTATGCTGTGCAAAATTGGGAATTTCTCCGAATTACAATATTAACAGCTGCCAGATTTCTGCATTTGCTAATTTCCAATTGCACAAAAGCATCCAAATTTCTAACCAAATTTCATTACCGGCACAAGATTGCACTCGTCCTTCGTTCCCACACTGCTTGCTGCTTAACCTCGAACCGGCACTGCTTGCAATGTGTTTGGAAATATTTTGGCAATAATTTTGTTAGTAATAGGCAGGAAAATATGTGTCATGACGTTAGGAGACGCTTAATTGGGTTCATGATTGTGTACTCGCCGTCGTTGTGGCTATCACCTGCGCGCGTGTGTTGGTGGCGCACTAATTAAGCAAGGGGCGGACAATTGCCAGTGGGCCGCGGCAGACATTTTAATTATAATTTTACAAATTGTCGAACAAAGAGATCATTAAGTGAAGAGGGGAGTATTAGGTTTAAGAAGAAAACACTCTAACTATAATAAAATGCAAATAAAAACCGGAGTGCGGACACAGTTGGACATTAAAAAGGCCATAAAGCGTGCAAAAGTAAGAAAAAAATTTTAATACAGAAGAAACTACAAGTAAGTGTTTTAGTTGGTATAGATCGACTTTTTCACACGCTGCAACTGAATTAAGTAAATCACAGCCAACTTGAAAGTCCTGCTGATGATAAAAATTGCATATATGTATGAAGAAACAAACTATAAATATTTAAAAATAAGAGTATTAGCAAAAAAGAAAAAAAAACAGAAAATTAAAAAAACATTTATTCTTTCAGGGTTCGTTGTCAGGCTGAAGTTACATTTAGACATGACTTACGATTTTAGATATGAATGAAAACAACAATTAAAAATTAAAAAAAAATCAATGAATGAAAACAACAATTAAAAATAAAAAAAAAAAATTTTTCAATAATTTAAAAAAATCCAAAATTAGAAAATATCCAACAAATATTGAGAAACAAAATTTATTATTTCTGAGTGCGTTGTCAGGCTGAAGTGAAGTTTAGACATGTCAAATAAAAATCGATAAATATAAAAAAAATTATTCTTTCTTAGTTTGTTTTCAGGCTGAAGTCGAACGACAAGTAAAAAATAAAAAAAAAGTTTAAAAAATGCGGTCTTTCAAAGTTTGTTATAGGGTTGAGGTCGAGCTTAGACATAACTTTATTTACGACTTTAGACAATAATGAAAACAAATTGAAAAAACAAATTTAAAGATTAAAAAATTAAAATTTAAAAATAAAAAATAAAAATAGAGAAAAATCCAGAATATATTGAAAAATAATTGTTCTTCCTGAGTTCGTTGTGAGGCTGAATTCGTGATTAGACTTTAATTACGATTTTAGATATGAATGAAAAAAAGATAAGAAATAAGAAAATAACGAAATTAAAAATTAAAAAAATATAAAACTTTAAATAAAAACTACAATAACTACATTAAATGAAACCAAAATTAGAAAAAAATCCAAAAATATTGAAAAAATTGTGTATTATTGTAATATTGTATTATTTCTGAGTTCGTTGTCAGGCTGAATTCGAGCTTAAACATGACTTTATTTACGCTTTTAGATATGATTGAAAAATATAAGAAATAAAAAATAAAATTAAAAATTGAAAAATAAAACTTTAAATAAATAATACAAATTAAAAGAAACCAAAATTAGAAAAAAATTTAAAAATATTGAAAAACAAATTTATTATTTCTGAGTTGGTGTAAGGCTGAATTCGAGTTTAAACGTGACCTTACTTACGATTTTAGATACTAATGAAAACAAATTTTTTTTTTAAATTACAGATTACAAAATAAAACTTAAAAATAAATAAAACAGGTCAGGTCGTTGTCAGGTTTGATTGAGTTTAGATATGACTTTACATACGATTTTAGATATGAATAAAAAAAGATAAGAAATAAAAAAGTAAATTAAAAATTAAAAAATAACAAAAAGTAAATTAGAAAAGTATTAAAAAATCCAAAAAATATTAAAAAAAAAATTATTTTTGTTTTAATTCATTGGCAGGTTGATGGTTAATGGAAAAAAATAAAAGAACATAATGAGTTAATGAAATGCGTTATGGGTTAAATGGGCGTGAGATCTGTTTTTAGTCGTAAACTTCTTCATACCATAAAAGGGTTCAATCCATAAAAAGCAACAATTTCTTACTTTTGTAATTACTCCCATATGGCAACACTACTTAAAAGTGGTCGGATCATGTTCATCTGTGTATCAGTTCTAACCTGGAACGCTAGCAGTGTTTGCATCAAATTTCATCCCAATATCTTCACTCCTTTCAGAGCTATGGTATGAAACAGCGGGTTGAAAGATGGACGGATGGCCCGACGAAAGGGCGTGGAGGCAGACGGACAGAGTAATAGTGGCGAATCGCGTCTGCTGATAATACTGATTATAGTAATATATACTTTTGCACTCCTAACAACCATTGAGTGTAACAAACGCCTGGTCAGAGCACATGTAACCAAAAACCTCAGTGCAGGGTGAAGTAATGTGTGGAAAAAGGCGTTGCGCACTACGTTGACATTCATTCACGCCGACAGCACGAATGTCAAAGAAATGCGAGGAGCAACGCCAACAATCGCAACTCGGTGTGAGGGGCAGCAAAACATTTGTGACATTTCTGCACAAGTTTAATTAAGTCGAAACAAGCCAGTGCGCACAAACATTTTTCTTAGCCATAAAACTCACACACACCTACACACAGAAAAAATCACACATGAGTGCCACGGCGGCCAACGGACTTGTCTTACTTGGAAAATGACAAATGTTGTGCCAGCAAGCGCCGCCACCGACTGTCATTAAGCGCCACCGCCAAATGTCTTATTGTCGTGTTGGCCGACGCCTGACATGTTGCCGCTGCTGCTTGCACCTTGCTTGCGCCGCTTCTTGCCGCAAACAATAGTGTCGACGCGTCGCAGGAAATGGCAATACTCGGCAACAACGAAATAAAACAATAACAACAACAAATTACAACATGACAGTCAAGCGTCAACACATGATGGCGAATATTAGAACAGCAACGGAAGAAGCATTAAAAACAAAAAACAACAACAACAACCAAAACATGAGAGAAAATGCGAAAAAAAGATGTAACGATTTTTTTTGTTGGGGGGGATGAGTGTCAATTGAGGGCGTGGGGCCAACACTAAAGTTGTTGCTCGTTGTGTTGCGTTAAAATGTTGCCGACTTTTTTGCGTTTTCTTATTTTGGTCTTTGTTTTTTGTTTGTAAATTATCCTTAATGACATCAGGGATGCTCGTCGCGCTTGTAATTTGCTGTTGACGAAATTTTGTCATCAATTTCGTGCTCGACTCTGTTCTCCGCATTGCCCGCTGCCAGCTGTACGCACCGCTGCTGCACTCAACGTCTCGGCTGGCTTTTTCGGCTTTTCAGGCATTGTCCGCGTTCTCGTTGCCGCGCCCTCAGTTAATTTCGACTGACCAATCAAGGCTGAATGCTGAAGGCTGGCAGACGGCAATTTTGAATTTTTTTCTAAAGAAAATTACAAGCTTGCCTTCGGTTCTTTGGCAAGTGTGCTTTTCTCTGTTCGTGCCGCTCATCTTTCTGCCGCGTTTTCTTATTTTCCTACAACTTCGTCAGCTAATGAAGTCAAATTTTTCTTGCGCTTGCAACATTGTTGTCGATTCGGTCGGGTGTTTGGCTATTTAAGCAACAGTTCCTGCCGAGGGTCCTTTGTCACACTGTTGCGCTGCCTTTTCTCTGTTCTTTTTTCTTTTCTTTTCTGCATCTTCAGCTTTCTCGAATTTCCTGCTTCTCGTGTCCGCTTGTTTCGTCTTGCGCAACTTTTAATTAGTTTGAAAAAAGTTTTGGTTTTTTGAAATAATTTTATCGTCCTTTCTGCGCTGCTTCATGCATTTGGGATGGGTCCGATTAGTCACGTGGGCGCTGCTGCAGTCAATCGCCGCGTCCTGTGTGGCAAATGAACGCTGCGATAGGTTCGTAGTGGGGGAGGGGGACCGTTAAGGTCAGCGCTGCAATGAACCGCAAAATGGGCAACGCGAAAGCATGTTCCGCGCACATTTATTACTTTCGCGCAAATTTTATTCATTACAATTTCATTCAACCGCATTACTCGTAGCTGGCCGGCGTTCTTGTTGAGTGTAGTTAATTTTCAGTGCACAAATTAAATTTGTGCTTTGTAAATTTGAGAAATTCTTGCTGCATTTAAGTGGATACACAAAGTGGAAAGTTGAGAGGACTGATGATATGAAAGGAAATTACGTAAAAAAATGAATTTAAATAAAATTTAAAGTTGAATTGTAGAAAAGTGTTTCAGCTTCACTATTTACTTTACATTTTAGAAATTTATCAAAAAAATAAGGAACCTGTTTCAGCGCCCGAAAGAGTCGAAATGTTACATATATCTTTGTAATTTTCATGTACAAAAATTTTAGAGAAATGTATCGAGGTTTCAAGAAACTGTAACTAAGTAGAAAAAAATAAAAATTAAAAAAGTTTGGTATTTCCTTGCCGTCATTGGGCTAATTGTGTTGAGAAAACAAAAACACTTTGTATATATCCTCACTGTATAAACTGTTCGATCCTTAGAATCCTTTGTTTGAAATTCATATGTTTGAAATTTGAATTGAAATATTTTTTCATTCCCTTAATAAACTTTGTCCTGTGAACATCACAGCATTTTGTTTCCTTACTTCTCTACAATCAACATCCAGCCTTTGGATTGAACACATTTTCATCAGAATTTAAAAAAAATTGTAGAAAAATTTGCGCTTCAAGGTTTTCTTTGCGTTTCTTGCATTAAGTAGAAATAAGTTTAAGCAAAATTCCAGAAAATTTTTCGAGGTCTGTGGAAACTGCGTTGATTTTGATTAACTCAACAATAGATATTATTAACTACTATTAAGCAGTCAAGAGTCTTTAAAAATGTCCGTGTTTTTGCCAATTTCTGTTTGTTCTGTTGTGTGTTTGTGTGTTCTGTGGGCGTACAACGAACTCAGATTAGGGCGGTTCGTCGCAGACGTCATAGACACCAGTTGCAAATTTTGGTTGGCTACTGTGTTGCAACAATTAGTGCCTTCGATTAGTGCCATAAAACCCACAGAAAAATAAAAACACAAAATACGGATTTTCGGCCAACACAAACATAAAACAGTGCAATGAACTTTGTGATTACTGAGCCGCGTGGCGTCAAATAGGCCAACTTTTGCATGAAAATGTGCCCCAAAAGAGAAAAAACCACTTGTCTGCATTTAAATTGAAATTTAATATGCACGAAATTGCACAATTGGTGGCCTTAATTGGCGACAGTCGCACAACTTAAAATGCACCGGCCGCAGACGTCTGTCGGCCGCCCCATTGTCGAGTGCACAATTAATTATTGATTAATTGCAATTAAATGTGCAATTATGAGCAAATTAAAGCGAAACATTATGCGCACAATTAATCACAAGTTTGGCCTCAAATTACCTAAATTCCGCGCCCGTCTCATTAAAAATTGTCGCTATTTTTAAGTATTTCGATTTAAATGTTTGCATGAAATAGTGTCCGACCGAATATTCGGTTTCGGTTTCGGCCCAAATAAGTGGTTTCGGTTTCAGTTTCGGCCAAAAAACCGGCCGAAACCGAAACTTTCTAGATTATTTTTACATTTTATTGTGTAGCAGATATATAGTAAAAGGAGGAGTAATTTAGATGCCACCAATGTAAATAAACTTCTTTTTTTAGCATATAATATCAAATTATTTAATTTTGAATATTAGCGAGTAAGGTACGAAAGGGTGATTTTTTCATGTTTATGTTTTTAAAAAATGAATAAATTGTTTTTATTAATAAGTATTTATTTATTTATGTTATGTTTGTTTGTTTGTTCTTTATTTACTTAATATAAAATTCGTTTGTTGAAAAAAAAGCTTGATATGGTGATTTTTATTTCAACTAGAAAGTTTCGGTTTCGGCCGAATATTAAAAAAAAAATACGAAAGTCGGTTTCGGGTTCGGTTTCGGCCCAAAAAAGATGTTTCGGTCGGACACTAGCATGAAAATTCAAAATTAAGTGACATTAAATTAACTGACAAATTAAAAGCCAACTTTTCACTTTATTGCTGCACATTTGTAATGTGTATGTTGGCTTTTTGTTGTTTGGCTGTTGTCATAAATCAAATTATGGCAAAGCGAGGTTTGTGCGCGCTTTGCTGTTCCGGAAATGTGCTTTGGCCGTTAAAAACACAAACGTCAGCGTGCAACCATAAGAAAATCTAATTAAACTGTCACAAAAGCGCCGGCCGCCGGCCATTGTTGACACACGCACCGGCGACAAAGTGCAGCGTCTTTTCGCTGTTGTTGTTGTTGTGCGTTTATGTGGCATGTGGCACATAAACGCAACGAGCGCAATATGCAACTTTAATGCAAATTACAGCATAAAAATATTAGCAGCAGTAACAACAACAACAACAACAAAAGCGCCAGCAACAGCAATAAAAGACAATGGCGGCACATTTAAGTGCTGCCAAACCGCGCAGCAGTTGGCGGCACGGCCCGAAATAAAGTGGTCAGGCAAATGGAGTTTGAACTATGGAGCGGCGGCGGCGGCGGCTGGGGGCGTTCACCGGCTGCATTTGCGTTTCCGAGCCGCTGCATTGCAATCGTACGCCATTTTCCGGCTAAAAATTTTCAATTTCCAAACGGCACACATTCACATTAGGCGCCGCTGCCGGCGGCTGCACGCAATTCCCTCCACTAAATTCAGCGCTAAATTGTGCGCAGTTGGTGCAGCTGCGGCGCACAGTTAAAATGGCGGCAACCGCTTAACGGCATTCGGCCCAACGTTGCGGCGGGCGCTGCAGTTTGCGTTGTGCGTTTAATGTCGCTCGATTTACATTTCAATTTAAAAACGTTGTATGCATTTTACAAGTAAAAACCCAGTTAATCAACGTGAAATGAATTAAATGTAAATGCGCTCAGCGTTGCCACCATTCGCCATTTGCAATTTGCCAAAGCGCGGTGCGGTTTTTTGTGCATTACACATTTAAATGCGGACTTTTTGCTGGCAGAGCGCTAAAAGTGATAAATTGCACAGCAAATCATACATACAAATGTCGGTTTGTGTGTGTGTATTGAATGTGAAATGTTCAGTTTGCTGCAGTTTCATGAAAAACAAATGCACTAAAAAAATGTCAGAAAATTGCCAGCTTATAACAAACACTGGCAAATTGGTAATAAAATTATTTTAAAAAAGAATTTTACTGCAATTATGAAAAAACTACGATTTCATTAAAAATTGTTAATAAAATTATGAAAACATGGCAGAATAAATATGAGGGAAATCCAAAAGTAATGACAGATGAAAGATTATTCATGTTGAAACAGAAAAAGAATGCCAGCAACTATATGAAAGCCCACAATGCGATGAATTCATATGCGTTTTTATGCTTATTTGAAATAAATCATTTAAGCTGTAATCAAAATAAAGAAACAAATCGTTTTTTAGTTAAAATTAAGTTGAAAATATGAATTGACTGGCACGACAGCCCGTTTACGCGAGACTAAGGCCTAGCTTCCCGCAACCACCCGTGTTGTGCGTGTGAATTTGTACGCGGGTGGAAGGGACCTACAGTTTTATGCCGGTTCCGAACGGCAGGTTGGGAGCTCTTTCATAAGCAATTTTTACTCTCAGAGATTTGCCATTTCCAGCTGAGAGGACAGCCACCGAAAGAGAAAACGAGTTTTCCCGTTATTTTTTTTAGGTGTTATTACAGGCAGTATTTGAACCTGGGTCGCTGCCTTCGACTCGCGGTCCAACGCACTAAACAACTGAGCCACGGCGGCTTCAAAATATGAAAAAATGAGGAAATTTAAACATCACAAAGTGATACGAAATTATTTAAAATAGTCTGTATGTGGGTTTGTAAGCTTTTAAGGTCTTGAACGATCTGTCCAGTACTGCAATGGTGCACGCAGGGGTGTTTTGGGGGTTCAAACTTCCCGCAAACACAAAAATTGCTGGTACAAAATATGGTTTCGAATGGTATTCGGCTCAAAAGTTGTATGCGAAACCCCCCAAAATGAAATCCTGCTATTACAGCTTTACTACCAGGTGGCAACTACTTGTTTTCTATTCGTTTTTGTTCCCTTTTACTTTTTAGTACTGTTTGAGGAATAAATAATATGCTCTTCTCTAAAACAACGAACTATCTCTCGAACAACTATATAGAAGCTTCATAAAGAATATAAAATTATTGGTTTGTATAATACTGTTACAGTAGGGTCCAATAGGTTGATTGCGATTCTTAGGTGGGTAGGCAGGTTTGGCTGCCCCAAGGCGGAGTCCACTCAGGCCATGAAGACCCATTGTGACACCACATACGGTCAAGCTTGAGGCCTTTCATTCACTAAACCAATTTGAGTTTCTCGGAGAAGAAGTTGCCTAAGTAGTTCATTCATCTTGTGAATAACATAGGAAAAGTGCATAAAGGGTGAAGTGAATTTCTTCCTCTTCCTGGCTCATAAAACTACAACAAAAGTCCTTTGAAAACAGCCCCAATCTTCTTTCTTCCAACTAAACAATGATTCCGTTCTCATCTTGTCCCTGTTTAGCGACAGAAATTCTCTAGAATGTCGAAAGTTTAAGGTTGGTCCATTTTGATGCGCGGAGAAACTTGTATTGCCATCAGCTCATCTTGAATCAACTAGTTCCATGTAAAGAGCTCGTATGGGTACGAAGTTTATAGGTAAAAACGAGCTCCTCTGCTCTACAGTTCCCTGGAATATCCCGGAAGGCAGCATAGGTGTTGGCAGTCTTCTTAAAAGATTTGCTGTAGCTTAGACCAGTCTTTGATATTATTGTGACTGCATCCATAGTAACAGGATATCTCAAGCACCGATATCTCATGTCGATATCTCGCTTACCCTAAGCCAATCGGAAGCTGCGCAGATAGTTGCGATCTTTCGACTCTTAAGTAAAACAAAATGGATCCAAAAGCTCTGGATTCCGTGTATGAAACCGGTCTGAAACTACCGATTCATTTAATTCATATTTTGTTCTACCTAAACTAAAAACCCTTTACTGTTTTGATATTTAAATGTTCACTTTTGTTTCTACATAAAAATTATTGCTCATGTATATTAAAATTATTATTATTTCATATAAAATCAAATTTTTCCACAACCCTTTAAAACGTAGCAGCGGAAACGACATTAACTTTGGAAAAGCTTAAATCATTCATCATTGAAAAAGTTCTGTATGCAGCGCGCTAACTCGTAGGACAAGTTTTAGTTACGTCTGTCTGTCTGCCTACCTACCAGCAGACTTCTCACTGTACCAGCTTCGGCTCATGTCAGAGCGTTGCAAGCAATAACAACACTTGTGCGAAAAGTTTTAATTCCTAAATGAATTTCTTTCATGTGCGCCGTTTGGCATTTCATGATTATGACGAATGCAACGATTGCCAGTTGTTGGCGACTCGCCCGCAATAGTTGGCTGCATTTTTGGTAGTCTTCTGCAAAATTTTGCCTTATTTGCAGCGATTTCATGCTGAGCGGCAGAAGTTTGCACTAAACCGTGTGGCAAAATTCGGTGTACTCATATGTGGGAAATTTTCAACTTTTCCAAGTGCACAAAATGTTGGAAAATTTAACTAACACTAAATTTTCAGCAAGAAACTGCTAATAGTTTTTCGCTCACATTTTCCACAATTTATATATTAAGTTAAACATTTCTTTAATAATTATTTTCGCTTCTAATGCCGAAACACCGAATTGTGTATGTATGCGTGTAGTGTGGCAACCTTGGCTCCACTCTAGTTGTAGTTTTATGCCGATGCCTTCAGCAAAGATTGTGCAACAGTTTACCGAAATTATATCACTCACAGCAATTTGTGATACGTTCGATGCACATACATACATACATATCTACAAATTGAGGCATTGTCATAAGCTTCGAAAGTATTTTTGAGGACTTTATGTGACACGGTCATACTAAAACTTGTGTAACTGGCATTTGAAAAGTGTGTGGCTGGGCTTATGAAGACTTCTTTGTGAGGATTTGTTGTCGAGTTGATGTGCTGTGCTTTGTTGCAGTATTTGTTGTTGTTGCTTTTATGATTCCGTTTTTACTGTTGTCATTGTTGTAAAACAATTGTAAACTAAGTTAGAGCGGCTAAAGTACCTAAAGCAGACAACAAACTGGAATGAGTGGCACAAGTTCGAGCTATAAAATCGCTCAAGTCAGAGCAGAAAATATTTTAGCTGCAGATTGTAAAACTGAAGCAAAACTAGCAGATTTAGAGAACTTTGTCGATTATATTATTGGCTCAGGTTAAAGAGAACATTACAAAAGTTATTTAACGAGTAATTGGATTTTGATAATCAGCTGGTAGCATAGTTTTGCTATAGTTTGAAATTCACAAAAATTAAATAATAATGAAAATATCAATTAAAATCAATCAGTTGATTAACTAAAGCAATTTTGATTAATTAATTTTGATGAAGTTTGAAATTCATAAATACAAAATAATAATGAAAATTTCAGTCAAAATCAATCAGTTGATCAACAAAAGTAATTCTGATTTAATTTTTTAATTAATTAATAATTAATTTTGATGTAGTTTGAAATCAGTTGATTAACTAAAGCAATTTTGATTAATTAATTTTGATGAAGTTTGAAATTCATAAATACAAAATAACAATGAACATTTCAATTAAAATTAATCAGTTGATCAACTAAAGACATTTTGATTTAATTTTAATTAATTAATAATTAATTTTGATGTAGTTTGAAATTCATAAATACAAAATAATAATGAACATTTCAATTAAAATTAATCAATTAATTTTTTTTAAAAAGTTTTACTCATGCATTCAAGTTGCTATAGTTTGATATTTACAAATAAAAAACAGTCAACAGAAAATTCCAAATGAATGTAATCAACTAATTTACTAAAGCAAATTCGATTCATTCATTCATTTCTCTATAATTTTAAACTTACAAATATGAATTAATAATGAAAATTTCAATTAGAAAGAAATTTTGATTAATTTTGCTATAGTTTGAAATTCAGAAATAAAAAACAGTCATGAAAATTCCAATTGAATGCAACCAACTAATTTACAAAAGCAAATTTAATTCATTCATTCATTTTGCTATACTTTGAAATTCACGAAAATTAAGTAATAATGAAAATTTCAATTAAATTTAATCATTTTATCTACTTAAGTATTTTCGAACAATGAAAATTCAATTAAATTTAATCATTTTATGTACTAAAGTATTTTCGATTTATGCTTCATTTTTATGTAAAATATTTTACGCACTTAGGGCCACACTTCACCGCTCAGGGAAACTTAATCTGTCTACATTTTCAAGCTAAGGTTGGTCACCACTCACACACACACACACACACACACACACACAAACAGTGCCCCCGTTATCTGCCGCAGAGGCTGAATCTGGAGGCCAAGGTGGGCGCGCAAGTCCGAACCGACAGCGTCATCGCTCTAATGCTAGAATCGGCCCAAAACTGGATGGCAGTGCGCAATTTCGCAGCAGTAGTCATGGCCAAGCAACGTTGGCTGGAACAGCAACGGCGCGTGGAGTACAGAAGTGAGCCGACAATATAAGGCTTAACCCCCCCCTACGATGCGATGCTTACGGCAGTTCCGTAGGGGGAATGAAGGGTTAACGGGGGGTGGTTTTAGTCGGTAAGAATCCGGCATGCTGATGGGTTGCCATCAGTATCTATGAAGATTTCCACCTCCTGCGCGAAAAAAAAAAAAAAAAAACACACACAAACAGAGAGGCCCACATTCACATGCAGTTTTTTGTTCGTAGTTTTATGTAAAAACCACACACACCCATTTCGTATTGAATTTCAATGTAGCACTGCAAGTTTTTTGCCTCAACTCTGCTGAATTGCAGTTTTTATTAAAAGAAAATATTCAGTGCAGTTGTGCTGCTGACTTTTGGTTTTTAGTTTTGCTCGGCGAGTTGAGCGTTCAATGAACTGAACTTAAATTGAAATCGAGTTCAATGGTTGCGACAAAAAACAACAAAAACAAAAACGTATAACAACTGACATGCAAAATTGCAATTCAACTAAAGTCGTGAGCACAATAAAAACAACAATAAAATGTAAACGAAAATTAAATGAAAACAAAAAACAATTAAAGAAAAAAGTGAGAGTAATAATTACAAAAAAAATAATAATACAAATGTAAAGAAATTTAAAAAATTTTAAGTCACATTTACAAGAAAACCCGCACAAATAGAAATATCTAATTACTTCCAATTCTTATTAGCAGCAAAAAAACAATAACAACACTTTAATTCAATAAAGTTACGTAAGTGATGCCATCACTTTTAAAAAATAAAAAAAAAACTTTAAAAAAGTATGCATGGAAGGTGTCATTGGCGCATTGATGTGTTGTCTCACTGTTGTTGGCGCAAAAATAATAACAATAAATTACGAAAGCCACCACAACAATAACAACCACAAATTAAGTATATTTTTGATTAATTGTAAGCAGCGTAAAATTTGACATATCTGTGACAGCTTGAGCCACTGTCACCGCGCCCCCTGCTCGCCTGCTGGCAATTGCCGGTTAGCGTCACGTCGCCACACGCAACGCCGCCAATGTAGCACAGGCGCCGCTGACGTTACTCGCGACCACAATTTGCGATATTTGCATGTCAAATGATTGACAGCTCGAAGATTGACGCTGCGCGCCACTCGATTCAAGGTCAACACAAGCACACTGTGCCGAAAAGTGAAAACGTCATCAACATAAATAAAGGTTGGCGCAATTGTCGGCTGCATTGTACCGCATGCAACACGAACGTGGCATGAAACCTTGAAGGCGGCGGCACCGAAAAAACATCATTTCCGCTGTCAAACACTGACAACTATGCCGTATGACAATTAATCAGCAACAAAAAAACATTCGACCGCATCTGGCAACGCTTTGCTTGATGGTTTGGTTTGGCTGTTTTTTGTTGCTGCGAGGGGCGCATTGCGGTTTTCAGCTGCTGCAGCTTTTTGCACTAATTGAAAGCCGCACGCCAAGGCGGGCGTGTCCATTTCGCTTCTCATCGCCAATGACCAAATTAAAAATATTTTTAAACAAAAGCCGCATGAAAATAATACAACTTTGTACATAAACTTTTTTGGGTTTTGTGTAAAAATTTGCCACGCTTTATTGTTATGGTTATGGCTGCTGTATTGCGTTGCGATGCGTTGTTGTTGTTGAATGTTGCTGCCGGTGTGCCATTTCAGCACTCATTAAAAAATCATAAAATGTGAAAAAAATCACAATTATAAAAAGCAGAGCGAGCAAAATACGCAGCGCAGTGCATTGAACTCTGCTGGCAACGCTGCTTTGTATGTATTTATATGGGTTGTTGTCATTGTTGTTGCGATGGCTTTTAAAGTTAAATTCAAGTAGCTGAGTTGCAGTTTTAACATTTTGCCATTTTTACGTTTTGTGTTTTTTTGCATCAATTTGAATAAAATTACAGGCAAATGACACGAAAGCGCATGGCAAAAAAAAAGAAATTATTTAAAACATTTAAATTCGCTTTCAGCAT
This sequence comes from Melieria picta, assembly GCA_964056695.1. Classification (NCBI taxonomy): domain Eukaryota; kingdom Metazoa; phylum Arthropoda; class Insecta; order Diptera; family Ulidiidae; genus Melieria; species Melieria picta. The sequence goes on from OZ057399.1 coordinate 62,520,435, forward strand.
AAATTAATTTCAGGTAAAATAATGTAATTTTTTATTTTTGGTTGTTAATTTTTACTGAATTTGTAATGCTTTGTTGTTGTAATTTTAAACAATTTTTTAATGTTGAACAGTGTGATTGTCGCTCGGCTGCGAAACCCATAAATCACTGTGTTGCCTGACCAGCGTGAAAGAGGGATAAATAATTCCCTCGATTGTTGTCAGGCAACACTGTGCACCAATGCGACAGCAACATCTTTCACTGTCGACAATCGAACGTCTGTCGTTTTGTGCCCTCATTCGCGCTTCGAATCGAAATTCGCGACCCAGCTGCTTATAAATAAATATGTCAAGCAAGAAAGTTGGCGGTTTTGGTACTAAAAAAACCGAAAAAAATATGTAACGAAAATCACCCAAAAAGAGCAAAAGTGAAGCTGTCGAGGAAGCACATTAAATAAACAAAAGCAGGGAGGAGCTGTAAATAGTGCAACCAGAAAGAAAAAGAGCGAAGGCAAGAAAGAGAGGGAGATGGCAAGGAAAACGAGTGCATTGGGTGTTGTTATTATTAAAACTATAAATCAGTAAAAATGCTTCTTACAAAGCAACAACAACATTAGTGCAGCGACAAGCGTGAGAAGATTTGGTGCGGTCGGGAAGTGGGAGGCAAAGGACCTGAAGCTTGATAAATCGCAGCAACAGTCGTACATCATCATTACGAGCGCTGATTTCCCTGCAGCAGGCAACACGTACTTGAAGTGCCGCGTTTGCCGCTGCTGCGTCAGCGCTTTTCTTCACTATCGACAACTTTTTTTGGTTGCCCTGTTTGCTGCTGTTTTATTTTGTAATTTTATTTTCTTTACATTTTGTTGTTGTTTTTGTTGTGTGTGTGCAAAGGAAACTGCTGTCAATGCAATATTGTCGACTGGTGATTGGTGGCTGCTGCAGTCAATGTGCACTGAATGTTGTTGTTGTTGTTGTTATTGCTGCTGTTGCTGTCGGCACGTGTGAGATTTGCTCTGTGCATTGCTTTTGCTGGTAAGTACACGCTTACGGCAAACAAAAACTACAACAACAAGCTAAAAAACAACAATTTATATGTCAGCAACAAGCAGCACAAACAACGACAATAACAATTGCCACAGAACAAACACAACAAATGCGACTTGTGAGATTGCAATGTGCTGCAATTTCACTTTGATGGGCTACCGACGACGAACGGTTGGCGCAGACGCTGACGCTGGCAATACGCTTATGTTGCTTGCTATTGTTGTTGTTGTTGTTGTGGTGCTTTTTACGCTTGTAATTGTTTGTTTGTTTGTGTGAGTGTATGTGTGAATGTTTGCTGGCATGTTTGAGCTCAGGTTGTGTGCTCAAAGGATGTGTGTGTGTGTGTGTGTGTGTCGAAAGTGTGCCAGGAAGTGCACTCACAGGCGAAGGAAGCGCAAGGCTCGGGGTAGGGTGACCATATAAAGAATAATTTTGTATTATTGTATAATAAATATATGGGTTTCTTAACTATGTTTTATTAGCTCAATCGTGCTTCACATAATTAATAACTATTTTTAAAAAGTGTAAATAAATATGCAAACAAATACCAATCCTTCCGAATACTTTTTACTTTAGAATAGTTAGAATTATTTGCAACACAATTCCTGCCAGCTGGTCACTTTGAATGGTGATCAAAGTTTGGTAAAACATGCAACGGATGTGGTGTACAGTGGCAGCACTGGCTTACAGCGCCGACCCGCAGATGTGTGTGTGTGTGCGCTTAAGTCATCAATCAATTGCACGAGCAATGCTAATGGGGTCAAAGCGTATTGGCAGCGGCGGCAGGTGCTGTCGCACCGAGGGGGGCCGAGGGTACAAGAAAAATTGCCAACCGAGAAAACGGAAGGAAATGGCAAGGAACAACAAGAGATAGCAACAATGGCGCAGCAACAATAATACCCAAAAGTGAGAAGAAGAAGAAGAAAACAAGCAGGTAAACGAGAAATGTGGAAATTCGTTGACAGAGTGACGGCAGGCGTTCGTAGTGTGGGGGCCAAAGGGCGAAATCCTGTAAGCTGTGAAATATTTTGCATTGATTTTTAGCTGCAATCCACATTTGTTGCGCTTTCCTTCAGAATTGTGTTTTTCTTTTCACTTGACTTTCGACATGTGTTTTTTTTCAATGGTTCCAGTACGTGACGCATGTGCACTTTTTTGTAGCAGGTTAGCTGTAATATTGCAGCTGTGGTAGTTGCAAATTGTTGAGATATCTCACGATATGTTCGATTGCAGCGTAGAGAAGATGGAAAATTAATGAAAGCACGAAATATTTGAGACAATTTGTATTTGCTGAAGACATTTGGGTGCTGCATGGGATTTAATAAAAAAATGAAAAAAAATAATAATTATAACATTTGTCTGATTATTTAAAGCACAACTTTAAAGCTCTTAGCATAGATTTTGTGTCGTTCTTTGCCTTAAATTCTTAAATTGATGGTTATGTATGATTTTCATTGTTCAGTTCGATTGGGTTAAATGTCAGCGGTCAATAATTTTGCAATGAATTTGATTACATTTACACGTCATAATTTAGCGTTATTAGTAGACATAACACTCTTCCTTTCCTAATTGAGACCAATAAACAATAAAGGAAAATTGTTGTTATTGCTCCATTAAAGCGGCAACTGTGATTGTGGCTGACTTAAACATACAAAGTAAAATTGTAGCAATAAAGTGCTAACAAAGAAATGTTTTTGTATGAAAAGAACAACAACAAAACGTCATTAATATCTGCTCAATACGGTAGAGCGGGAATTAAATGTAAGTAGGAAAAACTTAAATGCTGGCAAAACGAGCAAAGTGCGGCTAATGTTTTGGTTGCCACAAAATGTGGCAACTGATGTCCTTGCAACGGCGAAGAGTGGGCACGTGCGTGTGTGTGTGTGTGTGAAAATCGCAAATAAAGAGAATTAATTGCGGGTATTGCGTGTCAGCTTTACGGCTGCTAGAGATACGAAAAACCTACTGAAGCAGCACGAGCCGGCCGCCAGCACAATGGTCTCATTTATATGAATCAACAAAAATAAAATCAACTATGTACGCGTGCTGCGTATACTATAAAGTAAAAGTAAACATAGAAAGCAATGAGCAGAGGGGGAAAACATGGACAAACACAAATTCGGTTTTGCGTTGAGCAAAGACAAAGGGAGCGTAACAAATGGTGCAGAGTGGCCGCCCAAAGCCTGATTAATAGTTAATTCATCTATTTCGAGTGGCCGACTGCCAGCGTTGGCACTTTAATGTGACTTTTCTCATGGATTCCCCATGCCAGGGACCTTTGTTGTTGGCGCTATTGTGCCGAAAATTTCGGTTAGGCTTTTAAGTGCGTTTCGCTATAAATAGTAAGTCGCAATACAATAAATATAAACGAGCAGAAAGCGGTTTGTTGCGTTGCGCGACGCACTCAGTCGTTCTGCTGAAATGCTGCGTGGGGCGGCGGTAATGTGCTGTGATTGCTGCCCGATAAGCAGTTCATTATGCCATCAATTGATTAAGCGGAAAAAATTAATGCCACCACTAAGCAAATTAATGCGGACGAGCAGCGCCATTGAATCGGCGATAAGGCAACGTGCGGGGGGAGGTGTGGACTTGTACGTGAGTTGGGCTGGCACATTATTGAAAATAAAGTAATTATGGGAGCGCCAGCAAGTCAGCGAGTCAGCGAACAAGTGTGGTTCCGGGGGGCGTATGAGCAACTCGAGTGCGATACTAACTGAGCGTCTGCGCAATTTGCGTGCAGCCCCACTTTCATACGGCGCTCTAGAAGCAGCTATCAGCGCCCGATCAGCGCAATTTAGCCACCTGTCACAAATGCTAAACTAAAAGCCTGTCTGTCTGTCTGTTAGCGGCAAATCAACAAAGACAAACAACTGGCCAAAGGTTGTTGGCCGCCAAGGCGCGTCACTGCGCTGCGGTTTGCCTGTTTTGCATACAGAATTTGCGCCGCTCTTTGCTTTTATGCTGCGCATTATTTTAGGCACGCAACACGTGTGTTGCATGTGCAGTCGCCGCTCGTTGCATACTAAAGCACCTGCAATCGCTGCCCTTTGGCGGCTTCGTTCGGCCACAGCTGTCGCATGTTTACACGCGCTTTACGCTGCAACTGTCAATCAGTGCTCTCGACTTGAAGTCGGCCTGTCAGCGCGCTGTTCATTAACTAGTCTGCGGTGTTTGTTTTTGCTCAACACATAATAAATGCATTTGCAGTGTTTTGTTTTTGTTGCCAATTGATTTTTGCAAACATTTTATAATTGCAATTAAATTGAGTGCATTTTTTTGTAACCACTCAATGAACATGTTTGAAAAAATAAAAAATAAATAAAAATATTTTTATATGAAAGCAAACCACAAATCGCACGACAGGTCTGTGCAACAAGTTGCCATGCGATAAGATAATTTTAATTTAATTAGTTGCGACGCGTCGCGTTCGCCTCGGCGCATAAAAGTGCCCAAAAGCAAGCAGGCAAGTAAACAAACTATTAAAGCACAGCGCTGAGGGGCAGCGGGGCCACACTTGAGTGCGACAACGTTCTGCACTTAGAATTACTGCACATGCGGCTGCGATATTGACGTGTTAATTGATGATGAAATTATTTTTATGACTCAGCTACTGTCAGCATTTCTTGCTGGAGTTGGTGTAGAAGTTTGTGTTGTTGTTGCCGCAGTGCTGTTAATGTTTAGTGAGAGAAGTCAGCAACAGCAACGGCTGCTGTGTGCGGCCATAAAAGTGAAACTATCGGGAAAGTGAGAGATTGTGAGAGAAGGGAAGTTTGTTGCTGGGAATCGAGGTCAAGTTTAGCAAAAGAAAAGCTGCAAAGAACTGAACGAATTTGGACTTGAATGGAATTTTTTCGGGCAGTCCAAATTGTGAAGCGCACAATTTGGATCATGGAGAAAGGAAGAAGATTGTGAGATCTTAAACAGTTGAAGGAAATAGTGAAAGGATTCGTTGAAAGAGTTTAGGGAAGTGTCCTCAAATAAATTTCTTTAGTAGAAATATTTCTACAATTTGCGAATAGTGTGAAGGTTGAAGGTGAAAGTGAAGCCAACAATTTTCACATCTTATACCAGAAAGGCATCGATTAGTAACAGTTTGTTTTGAAAATATATTTAATCAGAAATTCAAAATCATATGAAAAAGTAATTTGCACCACACTCGGCCACAGTGTGGCCGCAAGTAATTAGCCGGCAACGCAATGATTATAATTAATGCGCACTTTTAATTAGCAATTAACCTCCAATTTAATTCATCTGCATTATTAATGCAAAATTTATGGCACTCGCGCGCCAATCCTTAACCTCACTTATGACACACAATAAAAGTCATAAATGCTAACGAGTGGTCTATGGCGCCCGCCCGAACAAAAAGCAACAAGAACAAAAACAAAAATGCGCATTAAATCATACAACATTTGTAAAGGATTTTTTGTTTGTTTTTTTAATAAAACAAAAATTGTGGCGTTGATAAATTTCAGTATGTTTTTTTTTTAAATTTATCATTAATGACGAACTGGCCAATATTAAGCAGCCATAAGTCAGTCAGTTGGCCAGTCCGTCAGTCAATGCGTTAGCCAACCGGCCGGTTAGCAGTCAGTTTGGCCACATTTGCTGCGGCAGTGCACAGTCAATGACGCAACGAAATCAGCACCGCTGACAGCAAATAATGATTCTGTTTTTTTATTATTTTCTGATTTTCAATTTATTGAAAAACATTAACAAAACGTTCTCAATCAAATACAACAATTTGATATAATTATTCATGAGGCAGCAATTAAAGAGAAGCAAAAAAGCGACTTTAATTTAGCAATGAAATAAATCCGCTTAATTTGCCGCAACCATAGTCAAAGCGCCAGTAATAACAACAAAAACAAAAACATCATAAGCACTAGAATAAAATTCACGAAAAACACGCAGAGTGGCAAAAAATTGTACACAGTATCACTAACAACACATCGTTAATCTTTGGCGTAGTTGATTTGCTTCCTTTTGGCCAGCGTTGCCACTTTGGCGCAGTCAACGAGCCAACAAAAACAACGTAATTGTTTGTTTTTAATGCGACTAATAACGGCAATCAAGGCTGCAAAGCTTAAAAATGTGCGCTGAAAAATCTGCTGCCGGCCTGCAATTTAATCGTAGCCACGTTTTGTTGTAGATTTTTTTTATAAATATTTTTTGTGGCCAGCGCTATTTTCATTTCAAATGCAACAACAAATTGTTGTTGTCATAATGGCTGGTTGGCCACATAAAGTTGTGGTCTTTCTGGGGGCGATCAGGTAAAAGGCCGCCCTGTAATGAATGCCAATAGTGGTCAATAATATTGTGCAATATTTGTACACATTTCATATGCTCAGCAATTGGATACAAAGTCACTCACTCGACACACATAGAAGTGGCGTTTAACCCCCCACGCGCTAATCGCCCACCAATGCTGTGACTTGTGTGCTTTTTGCTAGCAAATTCTGGCCGTCTTATAAATATTCAATTGAATTTATGCATTTTTAACGGTGTTTAAATGTTTTGCCACTCGCAGTTGTTACACGGCGAGTTGTGCTGTGCTTTGTTAGATGTAATACATGCACATCTTTTAAGCTTAACGTTTAAAAAAGTAATATTTTTCGCTTTATACTAATTGAAAGTAAGCAATTTGCTTACAATTTATGCAACAGGTAATTTATTGTGTTTTTAATTAAAAGTGCTTTGTGTTGAAAATGTTTTTACAAAGTTGCATTTAGTGCTTTTTTAGGTTTTAAAAGTGGTTTTTTAATTTTTAATTATTTTGGTCACTTTAGTAATATTTCATTTTAGTAATTTTAGTCATTTTAGTCATTTTCGCAGTTTATACTACAGAATTAAATATTTTTAAACTTATTTATTTTGGCTTGTTTTAGTTTTGGTATGATTTTTTGTTTTTTTTTTCAATATGATTTATATTTTTAGATATGCTTTTTGTTTGTTATTTTCATAATAATTTGTTTGATTTTTATTACGTTCTTAAATTTTGTAATAAAGTGTTATTTATATTTTTTACAGAAATACATAAATGGAAAAAGCTAAATTTTGTTATATAAAAAATTTTAAATATTAAGAAAAAAATTTTTAATTATTTATTTTTATTTAATTTTTGTTTGGTTTTTTGTTTTAATTTTTTTGCTTTTTTTTGGCTTTGCACATTTAACAAAACAAGTTGGACAAGTAATGTAAAGTAATGAATGAATGAATGTAATTTTTATAAAAAAAAAATTTGAAATATAAAAAAGGCAAACCATGTTTTTTAATATTTTTTGCTTGTTTACTTGTTTTAATTTCTTATAAATTGTTTTTCCTTTTTTTGGCGTTGTCCTTTTGACAAAACAAGTTGGACAAGTAATGTAATATAATGAATGAATGAATCTAACTTTTATTCAAAAAAATGTAAACATTAAAAAATATTTTAAAACAATATTTTTACTTAATTTTTGTTTGTTTGTTTTTATTTCTTATAAATTGTTTTCTTTTTTGGCCTTGCATTGCTTTTACTTTCCAATTAATGTTTATCACTCTTTTTTTATTTTTGTTATGGCAGTATGGGTTCCCTCTCTTTTTGTTGTTGTTGTACTTAAAAAAATGCTCCAGCGCCAGCCAACCGGCCTTTTTCAAGCGGTTGCAAATTCTGGTAATTGTAACTGTCAGCGGGCACGCAATTCATATGTCCAACAATTTATTTATTTGCCATTTTAAAAGCTGCGACATGTTCGCTGCTAAGTGCGGCTGATTGGCTTTCGGGGCAGTGGAGATGCCGGGCAATGGAGCGAATGGAGGCCACGAGCATTGGTCACCAGTATTGCTACAACATGTTTGGTTTTGTTGAAGACATACCGGTCCGGTTTAATGTTTTTGCCGAAATGGTTTTAGAATCCTGTTAAAATATTTTCCAGAAACTATTTTCCAGAAACTATTTGGTTTATACAGAGATTTAGATCAAATTATCAAAAATCAATGTTGAGGTGATTGATGTGAAGTTGTTTTTACAGAGAATATGGAAAAAGATAGAACTTAAGTGATTTTCAGCAAGTTTTTAAACGCTCTTCCTAAAGGACGATTCCAAATTCTTCTCTATTTTTCCTTTTTGCTTCAAACTAAGAACCAAGTTCCATCTTGGCTTGTTTGCTCGAAGTTATAATTGAATTTCAGTCAGGAGAGCTCCGCAAAGCGCTTCAAACATTTAATTAAATTAAAAAAATTCCTTTCTCCGACCTAAGGCAACGTTCCCTCAAACTAAATTTTTTCCCTTGCATTCGCCTGTAAATATATTTCACCTTCTGCTGCATTATTCTGTTATTTCTGCTTATTTCCGCTGCTTTCACTGCAAACAAATGAATATTCGTCGAATTTTGCACTTTTAAATAAACAGCAACTTTTTTTCTCCAGCCAAATACACCAAAATATCCCAACACAAAAGACTTTTGGATGCAACAAACGCAGCAACAACAAGCAATGCGCAATAACAATGCAACAAAGTTGCACTTAATTGAATTTATTTTTCGCTTTTGCATGGCGTGTCTCTGTCATTTTGCGCATTTCTTGCCACACAAAAAAAACAATCACAACTAAATAATATAACGAAAGACGCCAAAGGACGCAGAGGAAAGTGGCAGCGACTGCAGTGTAAATTAAAAATGCGCAGCACACGTTCTGCTCGACAAGGACAACACGTGCTCCACTACACGTTGTTGCTTCAGTATGGTTGCTCTTGTTGTTGTTGTTTTTGCTGCTGTTATCTGCAACGTTGTCGCAAAATTGAAGCCTGATGAGCTCAACTGGCATTAGCGAGCGTCACTTTGGCGCTGTTGTTGTCAAGGTTGCCAGGCCAACTCATGGAGCGCATCCGCCACTGCGGCTATAATAATAATAACAACAACAATCAGTGCCAGCATCAACGTAAAAATTCCGCATTTGCAACGCAACGACTTCCGCCAGCGACAACGGCGGCTGCAACCTTGCCTCATATGCGCACTGAAAGGCGCATGTTGCACAGTCGAGTCGGTGTGGCAACGCTGTTGTCAGTACGGCAGCAGATGGCGCGTTGTCTATGCCGCCTGGCGCACTGAAGTGTGGCTACGGCTTAGCTGATGAAGGATGTCAAATGCGCGCTGCGTTGTTGTGTGTTGCTATTGTTGTTGTTGTTGTTATCATTATGGCTGACTGCCTCACCGAGCTGAGTGGCAGCTGGCAAGCGGGCAGGTGCATTGGCCAGTTTTTGTTGCCGCTGTTGTGCTGAGTTTAGTCAAAGTTGCCACGTATTCTGCGGCCACCATTCAGCTCGGCACACGTTTACGTTTTGCTAGCAACAACAACATCAATTGTCTAATGCTTGTGTCGCTTTGCTTGTTGCTGTTGTAAACATTTATGTGAGCGCCCTTCTTTTTAATTGCAGCCTTCCCGAGAGCTTAGCGCCCTTTCGCGCGTTTTGTCTGTCTGTCTCTCGGTCGCGTTCTACTGTCTGACAGTTTCTCCTTTTCGCACGTCATTTCGGAGTAAAATTGAATTAGAGTTGGTAGCTTAAGGTGCGCCATCAAGTGCTTAAGAGCTGAATTAAGTTAAGTTGGCTGATTTTGCCATGTTGACATGACCAGGCGGCGGCGAAGGGAACGTGGTGTGGCTGTCGGTGTAGCGGCAGCATTTTAGATGAGTCGAGCCAGAGAGAGAAACAAGTTGGGGCGAGTAAAATGTTTGGATTGGAGTTAAATGAAGAATACAAGTGTAGTGAAGGCTTTAAAGTTGCTGTAAAGAAGGTCAGTGCAACAGGAATTTAATTTTTTCTGATATTTTCATTTAACAAGGTCAAAGATATTGTCAGTGTGCATCAGAGTTAAAAATTAGGGGGGAGAGAGAAAAATGCCAAAATATAAAAATAAAAAATTAAAGTTGGAAGTCGAATTTAGCTAAAAATTCAAACATATGTAGAGTACAAACGGTCCTGGCTGGTATATTGAAAGCCTTGGAGTAACTGCAGTTAAAACAAAATTTAAATGTTAGCCTTTAATTAGTCGAAAAATGTATTTAAATTCTCACTGCCAACGAAGGTGAAGCAATTTTTTGCTTTTTTCCCGAATAACATTTCTTTACTTTTCATTTAATTAATTCGACCATATTTTCCCATTGAAATTAGGTTTTCATTACTAAACAGAACATAACAAAAAAGACGAAAAGAAAAACAAAAATAAATACAATACAAATAAATATGAAAATAAAATTTTACACTTAATCCTTGGATAAAAACAGTTGTTGCTGTTTTCGCAATAATTTCAATGGCTGACCTAAAAAAAAAACACCCACCTGACCACCAGCCACACACGATTTATATGCTCAATTCGGATACGCCAAAAATAAGAGCAATAAAATTAGTACACTCGCCCCCGTGCCGCCCTCGGCAGTCCCATACTTTTGAGACTTAAAATTTGAGAAGTGAAAAAGTGCGCTGTACACTTGGCATTGAATTATGGCCAAAGTTGTAATTTTAGTGCAACGTTTTGTGCGCCTTTCTTCCTCTCTCTCTCTCTTTTTGTCCTGCCACTCTACCAGCCAATTGAATTTATTTGTGAACGAAAATTTTATTCAAAAGTTCCTACAATGATTTCGTTCTTTTTTCGTACATATGCACTTAATTAGCAGTGCGGAGCTGATGGCGCTACTCATTATTGTGAACAGTGTATTGGTCGTCAGAGTTGGGTTATATAATGGGCGCTGACTGAGTAGTTGATACAATAATTGTTAGTTCAAAAAGTTACAATTTGAATTTGTTGAATTGAATTGAAAAGTTGATTCAAGAAAAGCAAATGTCTATCATTGCTTTATTTTAATAATAAATTTTAATGAAATCAATTAAGGGGGTGTTCCCGGGTAGAAGTTTGAAAAAATCGATTTTTTTTTTTGGCGTTTTATTGTACCTTATACTATATATACTATCACCCCCCCAAAGTCGTTTTTTAATCCGCAAACTCAGTACCCACTTTTTTGCATGTTAATTGAAGTAATCTCAGCTCCTTTTGCTCCGCTGATACATTGCGCGTCGAAACTTTAAACGCGTTTTTCTCGAAACCACATTTTTTGTACTGGCCGATAACTTTTCTCAGCAACTATGAGAGGTATCGACTTGAAATTTTGGGAAAATGTTCTAGATAGTTTTCATTGGATGCTAAACCAAAGTTTTCATCAAAAAATTATTGTTAAATATATTTTCAAGCACTCTAAAGGTAAAAAAAGGTGGCAAAACTGGACAATTTTTTTTCATATGGCCGCCATTTTGTTTCTAATCAACATTTTGACTAAAACTGTGGTTTAGCATCCGCGGAATTTATTGCAGATTAATAATTTCATACCCATTTCTGTTTCAGATTACTGGTTCCCGAAATTTCTTATCGGCCAGCAGTGAAAATCAGCGTGACAAGGTCACATTGATCACTGAAAATTTGTACTTAGAAAATAAAATTTGTTGACACAAATATGAGTTTCTGTTCTCCAAATAATAAGGAACAACAAGCAAAAAACCAGAATATTGCATGTTGCCTTGTAGCTCCAAAATAATTTTTTGAAAAACAGCCTAAAATCGGCATTCTAGACGGGAACACTCCCTTAATCCGAAAAACTAATTTAAATCGGTTAATTAACTAAAGTTAATTACAAATTAGTTTAAAAAAATATCTGCAAATGAATAGTCATTTATTTAATTGGCAGCTTAACTTTAAATTAATTTGTTATTACTTCAATCAAGTGTTTATAAACAACACTGATGAGTCGTTGCTTGTAGAAACCAAATGACACTAAAACCAACCATCTGTCGCCACTATTACTGCAATCATATTTTATTTAATGTATTCATATATTATTTAATTATTCCTTCAGTTTTTTAACCCGCATTTAGTCAATAAATAATTAAGAAGTGCGGCTCTCTTGACACATTTATACACTTTTGTTAAATTAATTTGTAGCTAATAATATGTTAGTTAAAAATAGATGAAGAATTTCACGTGGGTTGATTTTTTTTTAATGATTTCTAATTTAAAAGTGTTAATAAATAAATAAAATTTGAATCTTTCACTTCAGCACTGGCAGCGTAATCAAGCAATCATTGCTGCAGGTTGATTTGTGTGTTAGTGGAATTTTGTTATTTAAAGCAATTTGAAAATTTTTATAGTTAAGAATTTATAATTAAAATTAATCGATTGGTTACTTCCATAAATGCCCAAAGTGTGAATTTCTTGATTGCTCGAAGTGTTAGATTATAATTAATGGCATTTAGGCAAACAAAAGAACACTTCATGTACACTTCACTAATTTCCCATATTTTCAGATTACTTTGTTCTTTTCTCTTTCTATTTCTCTAATATTATTTTTCTATGTATTGTGCATCATAAATTTTAACAATGCACTGTCAACTATTTAATATTGATTATAACTTCAAAAAAGTTTCACAACTGCTGTAATGAGTTGAAATGGCTGCATCAACCCTATTGACCACATTTTCAGTTCCTTTCAAACTGTCAGCTAGAGTTTTAAGACTTTCCGCGGTGTAATTTTCTATGGCAGCTACCTCTTACAGGGAATCAATTGTACTTAAATTAAAATACCACACATTCTATAAAGTTGAAAAGCATCTCTACAAAATTGCATTCAAGTTAGGTGCCCATAAAATGTACTTTTCGAGCGCCATATGGGCCACCCGTGCCATATGGGACGGACTCAGGCAGCAAATCTTCAAGGACAGTCGCTAGTGAAACGTTCAGAAACAGCTGTTTCCGTTACTCGTCACTCGCGAGTAGCAGAATGGCCATGACTGATCTAAACTCTCTAAATGCTCTTCTTTTAGCCGGAAAATGAAAATATTTACATAGAAGCTACCCATTATTCCACGCCTACTCAGTGCACTTGAAGCACCTGAAGCGCGACCTTAGAAAGTTCAATTGCTTCTCTGACTTTTGGTGCGGTAAACAAAATCGAAAAGCCAATTTTAGCTCGCAACACTTTGGCAAATTGTTTACAATACATTGTTATAAATGGCTCAAAACGTCATAGCCATGTTTTCTCCAATTCATTGTGTGTGCTAGAATTAGAACGCAATTTGTGCAGTCATTTCTTCAAGTTGTAAATCTCATCACAAATAGAATTCAAAAGCTCATAGTATGAATTTTGAGCAAATGAAAACATTTCACCAAAATTGAAAAAAAATACATAATTTTAGAGGACAACAACATAATTTTTGAGCAAATAAACCACACGAAAATTTACGTTGCGCGACTGAAGTGAAATTGCGACGCAAAAGTGTCTGCCACCTGCCCAACGTGCAACAGAGCACAGCACAGCTGTTGCTGTTGTTGTTGTTGTTGTTCCTGTTGTATACAGCAATGTGTAATTTTCGCCAACTTGAGGTGAACTTGAAATTTTCTTTCGCCATTATTAGAAGATGAAAAAAATGCTTTAAATAATTGAAAAATTGATTTTGCGCTTTTCAAGCTCTGCAACTGCGCATTCGAGTTGTGCTGGCCAAGAATAACAGCAACAAAAAATTAGCTACAACAATAAGAACAGCAAAATAATAATAAAAATAATGCGCACGCTGTGCTGTTTTGTTTACAAAATAAAAAATTAATCAACAAAATTTCGTTGTTGTCGACTTGCGGCGTTTGTTGCTTTTCAGTTGTATTTTTTTTGTCTTTTTAATTTATTTGCAAGTTTGTGATTTTTTTTCACCTGTTGTTTTTTTTTATTTGTAGTTTTTCTTATCTATTTGGTGTTTTGTTTTTGTGGGTTAAATTTGCTTAACAAGCAAAAAACTTGGCCACAGTTTGTCGCATTGGCCATTATTTGCAATGGTTTTTGTTGTTGTATTTATTAAATGAGTAAAGTGCATAAAAGTGTTCGCTTTGTTCTAATGTTTATTTATTTGAAACATTTGCGCTATTGTCATGTTTATTTTTTTCTTCTATTTTTTATGGGTAATTTTATTTTGTTTCTTGTTGTTGTTTCTTCTTCTACATCGAACGTCAATGCAGCATTTGCTGTTTGTTTTTTATGCTTTAAATGTTTATGTGATTGTTTTGTTGTTGTTTTGGTGGCACAAGTTTATTTTGTGTATTCAAGGTTAGGGCGAATTATTGGCCACTAAAGTCTTCTTGCAAAACTCACTCAGCCGGCTACAGCTGTCAGTTTGTCTGTCAGCAACAGGAATTGCAACAATCGTGTGAAATATTTGCGATTTTTGAAGACATTGAAAAATGTTGCCAAGTCAAAAAGCTAAAATATTCCATGTTTCAATGAAATGGTTTTAATTTCAAGCGACAGCTTTAGCAAAGAATGCAGCAAATATTTAAAAAGGAAAGTGTTTTTGTTGTTTTTAATTGATTTTTAAGCAAATTATTATGGTCAGCGCTTTACGTTCATTTCCATAGTGGCTTTCAAACTGTTCCAAAGTATTCAACAATGAATTCAGTCAGGTGTGCTTTTGGGATATGCTTTTGAGCTGCTTGAATTTAATGCTTAGAGTTCAACCAGGTTCACCAACAATTTTACTCCCTTCCTGCTTCGATTTTCATCCCCGACCAGGTGCCCGTTCCTTACTAACCAACCTGAGTCCTATATTCTAAACATTTGGAGATAGGATTATTTATATTGGAATCCTCATGGTTTCTATAAACAAATTTAATCATAACTACACAACTCTTTAGTGCCTTTGTAAGATTTTATAAGGCTGCCACTTTAACCTAACTTTATCACATGGAATATGAGTGTAATTAAAATTAAGTTACAGTCTCGATTCTATTTTTTCAGATTCATCGGAATCAGCTGTTATTTTGAACATACGATTTGCCGGACTTTGAAAGCTTGTGGCTGCCAGTTGAATATTGAGGAATTTTACCTGCAATGAAAGAAAAATGAAAATGTTTTTTAATAAACCTGAACTTGAAATGAAGGAAATCGTAAGAATTCTGTTGTTTATTAGAATCACAGCGAATGCGTCAGAATGAGTTTGTTGACTGACGGCAGCCTTAATCGATTTGAACATTTGTTTTCTTGCTTTTGGCTAAAACGCAATTTAATCGTTTTTGAATATTTTTACGAATCCTTCTTCCATTCCAACCATTATTTCCCTAACATGTTAAATGTAACAAAAATACAAAATTCACACGAAAAAGCGCAACGTGCCGTTCTCCATTCAGCGAAATGCAAATTCCGCCGCCTTCGCACGCCAAAAACGGCGTTTGGGCGGCCATACAAAGCGTTGCCACATGCGTCGCGGCGTCACGTGTCGGCCGGCGCGGGTGCTAAACATTTAGCAGCTATTTTCAATTGTTATTGTTGTTGTTGTTGTGCTTATTAACAGTGCAAGCCACACAATTACGAAAATGTAATAACTACAACGCAGTGAGTGAACGAATAGCAACAACAACAGCAACAGTGAACAATTGAAATGCTGCAAAATATTAAAACACAAACATTAATAATGTTGAAATCGTTGAAACGCGTTAAAAGATGCATTAGTGGAATTAAATGAAACGTTTAGCGCTTGAAAAAATACAAATAAAAATAACAACAACAACAACAACAATATTAAATCCAGCGAAACCACCCATGCTGTCAGCTATGCAACGCGGAGCATTCGTTACCAATTGGCCGAGTGTTGACGGACGGACAAAGCGCACCGCAGACAGCCGGCCGGTCGACCAGCCGTGTGGAAAAATCATTTGCAATTTGCATATTAAACGTTTTGATTTTAATAGCAAAAACAAAAACAAACGGACGGCATTTGCTGAAAAGATTTACGACTGACAAGAGGAAGATTACTGGCTGTAACTGCGCCGCGGGGGGGATTTATGACCGCCACACACTCCACGCCGACTTGGACGCGACCCCACTCGACTTGGCGACTGCGCCTTCGAGTGCATTTTGATTTATGACACAAATTGAATTTATGAGCATTTTTTAAATATTTATCAAATAACAAAAATTGAACAAATTGCGCACATTGCCCTGCACCCTTTTTGATTTTTGACTATAGCAACAAAGCTGGTTGCAGATTTTCTGCAGCACATGGCCACTCTAAACGTAAAGCGTTTATATTGATTTTCCAAAACCTTACGGCTGGCTGCGAATGGGTTAAACGGCGAAAAGGCAGCTAAGCTTATCGCTTCGCTCGAAATCTGCTTAAACGTCGCCTATGCATTGAATTGACAATCTCGCCGCTGGACGGCTTGTGCGGCTGTCAGTCAGCATTTGTCGCTTGCGGCGCTGCTATCTGCTCAGCAAATCGGCAGCGCAGCGGCTCAGTGTCCTATAAACGCCACGAATGGGCGCTGCCGCCTGACATTAGCTGACAGCGCGGCGTGTGCGCGCGCGCCAACGAATTATGGCAGCGATTAAACGCATTAAGATAAAACGACGCTGCGCATGCGCACAAGCATGCGCGTCTTGTTGCTAATTTGCGGCGAGAAAAACGCGCAGTCGAGCGCAGCGAAAGCAGGAAATGCATCACTTGGTGCATGTTGGATTTGGTTTTGGCTAAAATGCGACAGTTGGCCGTACAGCAAAATTGGCCAAGCGGCCAGCGAAAAGCAGTTTGTGCGCTGACAAATTGCCAGCAAGGCAAACTTGTGCGGCAGATTGTAATTTTTTGCAATTTTTCATCTCAGCATTTTTATCTAAAGTGTCTGTCTATTTGTTTAGTTTTTTTTTGATAATTTTTTGCAGTTATTTACTTTAAATGGCTGCACGTAAATCACACGAGACAGCGATGCTCGTTCGACTGAAGCTGCACGGCTGATTGGTCAGCGCCGTTCGTAGTGGCAATTAATCAAATATTTGTTGAAACTAATAATTTTGTGTGCAGTGTTTGTTTTTTTTCGCAAATACTGCAAATTGTAAATTATTGCTTGGTGTGTTTGTGCTGCAGGCAAAATCTCGAAAATTGCGCCTGCAAAATTGTGAGTTTGGCGTTGTCAGCCGGAGCTGTCGATGTAAGTAATTGTAAATAATTTTTTAGTCAAAATGCAAAAGCAATTGAAAGTTGAACAAATGAAAAAACAGCAAATAAAATAAATAAATAATGATGAAAAAATGCTAAAGCTGACTAAAAGTGTTGGAAAAGAACAGACAAGCACTCTGTACTTCACTCTTTCTGTTTCTTGCGGTGTTGCACGCAAGGCGACGATTTGCGATTAGCGCTTTGTTCTCTCTGTTGCTTGCAATCAGATATGATTTTTGTTGTTGCTTTCATTTGCAACATTGCAAATTTCTATACGAATTGTTGTTGGCCGAGTTATAAAGGCGCATGCGAATGATTATGACTCAAAAATTGGAGCTCACACAACGCTTGTTTGATGGCGTGTAAGGATGGCAACAACAACAACAACAACAGCACGAGAAGCGGTAACAATCAGTTGCGCGTATCGATCAACAAATCGATCACAATTGGGTTGAGTTGGAGTTGGGTTGGCCTGCGGCTTAGATCAAAGCGTCAGACCAAAGACTATGGAACACTATTTTACTATATTTGGCCAGATTAGAGTTGCTGAGGCTTAAACGAAATGAGAGCATAGAAGAACTGAGTGAATTTCGATAGTCTTGGTTAATATTTTTTCATTGAATTTCGCGCATAATCAACTCAACGCCAGTAGTGAGAAGGTACTATTAATTTTTTTATTTGCAGCAACTAATCATCATCCATATTTTTCATATTTTCCTCAACTTTTTGAGTGCTAAAAAAAAATTTATTTAATTCAATTTTTCTATACCCGATCACTGACAATCTTCAAAGAGATCACGACTTTTGGACCTATTCGCCAGCTTATTGTCTTCCACAGCTCGTTCGGCGGCCCCACATGGCACATGTGAATCCTCAGCACAGCCAGCCAGCAGTTCGCTTGCCACTTCACAAGAGCCACTTGGCTGTTGCTTTAGCGTCTTTGCCCACTTGAAGCGTTCGATTGAAGATCGGCTTGGGTCGCAGTGAAGCGCGCCAGTCGAGCTCACCTCGAGCCGTTGTCGAGGCTTCGTTTCGCTCCTCGCCGGGTGAGCGTTTTTTAGAGCGTGACATTTCTGTAGCACATTTTGTTTCTGCAGTCTTGATTTGCTGTTATTAGTTTTATTGTTGTTCGGCTGTTATTGTTTTGCAATTTTGCTTTTTAATTCGCCGCCGCGCATTTAAGGCGGCAGAGTTAATAAATTTCGCGCATTCGCCAGCATTGTTGCCGCATTTGGGCGCAAGTCGTGACGCCGCTATAGTCTTTTCTTTTTTTGCTTCTTTTATTTTTATATTTTTGTTTAAATTTCATTTTGTTACTATTACTTGTATGTAGTTGTGTGTGTGCGGTTGACATGGTTTATTTAAATTTTTTCATTTTATTAGTTTGCCGCGTAGAAGTTTTTATTTATTTCTCATATCGGCTGCACTCCGTAAAACAATTATCGCAAAAATCTGACCTAAATCTCGTTGGAAAGCTTCTTTTTTTTGCAAAAATGCTTTTTCCAATAAATTTTGTTGTTTTGCATTATTTTTGCGTTGTTTTGCTGGCTGGCGGGTTCATTGTTTATTTGCTTTGCTCATACTTGGGTTTTGGAGCGAAGAAACTTTGGCGTTGTCGCCATGCACCAATTACGAGCGATTTATTTTTATTTATTATATTTAAACAGCTGACGTAGTGCTGGCTGCTTGAATTGATTTCAATGGCGGCGCTTTTATGATGTGTGGAACCTGCGCGCTGTGGCGTTAGGTAATGAATGGCCTTTTGGATGTCGTTGCATTACAATTAGTTGGCTTCCAAATCAGTGGATTTGCTTAATTTTGAATAAAGCTCATACAAGCCTGAGAGAGACAGAAATTAACTCGAAATTATTTGAAAGGGTTTAGATAAACAAATGAACGAGATGTGATTATAAAAAGAGAAAAATAAAAATAAATACAAAATAAAAAATAAAAAAATAAAATAAAATAAAATAAAAAAAATAAAACAAAATAAAATAAAATCAAATAAAATAAAATCAAATAAAATAAAATAAAAAAAAATAAAATAAAATATAAAATAAAATAACAACTTTACAGTCGCCTCTTGAGGTCTCGGGATCTTTTAGTTATATCCGAATGAATTTACCATCACCAAAAACTGTTCACCTCCACTTAACCTTAAACGCCGCCGCCCATTTCACTTTCGCCTCGAACCACTCCATACGCGACCAACCAACAATTATTGTTGCTCGCGTACGTGTCGCAGCAACATGTCGCGCGTTCTGACAAGTCAATTATCTGTATGCCAATTCATGAGCGCGCACACTAGCAAATCGCTTCGATCTTTTGACAGCTGTCAACCCTGCTAACAAACGCGCGCGCACAAAAACAATAACAACAGCCGAAAATTGTAGCAACAAACGTTACAGTTGCAGGAAAGAATGTCATCCAATCGAAACGCTCGCCGGTTAGGTTTGTAAGCAATTATTGCCACTTGATTGTTTTGAAGTTTTAATGGTGATTTTACACATTTTGCATTATGTTTTACAATTTGAATAGTTTTTTTTTCGAATACATTTGCAGCTGTCGAAGCATTTGCGGGGCGCAGGAAGCGACGCGTGTAATTGAGTTCTGCTTAGGTGCGAGCGTAGGTGCTGACGACCTTTGTGGCGGTTCGAAGCGTTTTCAAATTCTTGTTGTCAGTTGCGGTGCGGTGCGGCTGACACTCGAACGCGCCTCAAAGTGACCCTTGAAGTGTTGAAGCGTCACAGTGCGCAACAGCGCGTGTGCCACTTGAATTGTAACGAACTTCAGGCGTTCGAATTCAATGAAACGTTCTGGCGCTTTTAGCTGACAATGTGCCAGGCACAAAGCGACAGTCGTCATGCAGACATCGGCTGCCACTTTTCTGTAGCTTGGAGCTTGGATCAATGTTCAAATGGATTATTTCATATGCTCGTAGGAAATCAGACAGGCCGATACAACAGCAACAACACAACAAAAAATTCTGTCATTACTCGTTGTTGATGTTGTTGTTGTTGTTGGCTTTGACGCTCATGTTAATGATGACGATGACGTTTTGGGAATTAAAGTCGCAAGCAACAACAATCGGCAGCAATGCTAATGGCGACAGTAGGCAGCCGCGAAAAGGTAACAACGCGTTTTAATGTGTCTGCGACTACAGGAAATGAATTATATGGTTTTTGTGGTGTGGTGTCCGGCATATCACTAACACTTCAATTGCATTGTAGAGATTACATTATTTGTTGTTAATGTTGTTGTTGTTGTGGTAGGGTTTTTTCAACTGCTTAAGTGCTCATTTGTGATTTCTTGAGAAATTGAAAGCAGAAGCTTGAAAACTGCCAGCAGGTGGCTGACAGTAACAAAATTGACTCTTGACAGTAAAGTGGAGGAGATCAGTGAGAGATAGAGAAAGAGGGGGGGAGTGACAAAGAATGCGCAATTAGTGTGTGCGATTTTTTGTGTTTGCTGAAAATGAAAATGTCATTAAACCTGTCAGTGAGCATGGCGAATCTCAAGGTGAATATTTATTTTCTGCATTTTTGTTGAAATTTTTTGCAACGCAAAAAAAAGTATTAAGTGCCAATGATTTAATTTTGATGCTGGTTTCAGCTCGTAGCTTTTTTGACAGTTTACTGAATGACTTCATAATTTATTAATAGGTTTCGGGCGATTTGAAATGAGTTTTGTGGGGCATTGAGGATGTGGCAGTAAAGTAAGAATGATCAGAATTACATTTAAAATGCCCGAAAGCGGTCTTTGGTAGACTTGTCATTATTGTTAGTATAGGCGAAGAGTGAATAAACAAATTTAACACATATGAAATAAGATTTATATTCTGACAAATTTATATTCTGTTATGCAAAAAAGCTCAAAACTGAGCTGACAACAAAAATAAAATAATGGTTCAACTTCTCAAGGTGATTTAGTCTCAATACTAAAGCCTAATGCTACCAAACAGAACTTCTGAAGGTAATATTTCAGGCGCAGATGTGTCAACTATTTGTCATCACACTATTGTTTTAGGAAAGGTTGAAAGCATTTCAAAGCTGTTCAACAGCTGTCCTTGGATACTGACATAGAATACTGACAAGAGTGTCAGTAAATAATGATTGTATAACTCTAATATGACCACTATGAAAAAGTCAAAAGCATCTCGTTCAACAGAAAACCTTAAACAACCACAAAATGTCCACACATGCTAAAATAAATCAGTAAATTGTATCATAAAATTCTGTGATGCTGTCATGCGCTGTCAAGAGTTTTGAACTGTTACATGCATTTCATACAACGCTTTCAATGATGCTGTACTGCTCTTCATTGTTGTTGTTGTTGTTGTTTTTTAAGTTAATGATGCCATAGAGTAGAGCCATTTGTCGTGCTGACACTGTTGTGCCAGATGTGCCCGACGCGACACTGACACATTTAAACCAGTCGATAAATTTTCCCCACTGGCCGTGTGCAAGGTGACACATTTATTCAAAAGAGAATAAGCAAAACAATAAATAAATAAAAAAATAGAGTAAGTTCGGGTAATGTGATATACCTGTTTGTTTTACAGCGATTCCCGACACATTTTGCCTTAAAAGACACTTTTTTTGGTCTAAAACTGCTCACTGACACATTATTTAGTATATCTAAGATTATTAACTCTTTAAGATAAACTGTTGACGAGTTTTTTAATTAAAAATCAAAATATCCAAATATTGGCGTCTGATAAAAGTGGCGGGTAATGTTATATACCATTGGCGGGTAATGTGATATATCCGAAAACATTATTTAACAGACCTATTAGTTTCAAACTTGGTGAAAATACTCCAAATCAAAAATAATTAGAGACGTGTTTCTCATTTTTGTGGAAAATCACAATCTGACGGGGTCAACCAAGGGTTAAAAATTTTTATCGAAAAACATGATTTCATGGATTTTTTTTATCTAAAACTTAACCATAGCAGATTTTTGAAAATATTCCACTTCAAATATTATAAAATAAAGTATATATACATTTCTGTATACAAATAGTACTACTGTCATAAGTTCGGGTACTGTGATGTACTATATCACATTACCCGAACTTTGGTATATCACATTACCCGAAATTGACTTTTTGCGAAAAAAATATTATTAAAAAACAATAATAATTTTGTTGAGAAGAGCGTACCTCGCAAACTCATAATCGATATCACTGATTTACTTCTGATTAGCCTCGAACTTTGTAATAATATTTTGTTTGTACCTCTTATGCTTTCAAACTTCGTGACTAAAAACTTGTGCAAGCCTACTCAAAGCACTTCATCACACTGACAGTAAACTATTTAAGCAATCACATCCAAAATCATGCAGCACGAGTTTTTTAGCTATTACGATGTTTTAAAAAGGTTAATTTAAAAAAAGATCAACGCACTTGTGAAATAAGCACCTATATCACATTACCCGACCATATCACATTACCTGAACTTACTCTACTGTTATTGTTGTTGCTGCTGTAAGCTTACAAAGTCGTGCACAGCTGGTGTGGGAGGCTGGCAAGCGGCCGTAAACATGTGTGAACTCGGCGCAAACATTAGCTCAGGTAATTTGTATGTGCTGTCAAGTCGATTGACTGTCTGCCGGTTGCATCTGGTTGCATCAGCAGCGTTGCAACGGCCCACTACAAATACAACCACACAAACAATAAGTGCAACTGTGCTCGTATTGGCCAGATCGCATTTCACTTGGCACTTGACGGCGTATGACATCAGTGCGACGTGGGTTGCTAATTGCTGCGGGCTGTGCAGCTAACGGTACAAACAGCTGTTTGTATTTTGGCCGCTCAAGGGGAACATCGCTAGATGTGATGATGTGTGTGTGTTGGTCTGAGGTGGAGAAGGACAAGCGGCATGCAGTTGAAAGTGAAAATAGTAGAAATGCGATACAACAGCAGAGACATTCACATATTTTAGGAGGTGCCTTGGGTCCTGTATTTGCTGGTAAGTACTCATATTGCATGCAACATCTGCAACATTTACAGCAGCGGCAATCGAACGCCATTCGGAATGCAGCACCAAAGCCAATTTGCTGAATAACACTCCGATGCCCAACAAGGTCCATAGGGACCTATGGCGTTTTTAAAAGCATTTATTTTGTATTTTATACGTTTTTGCCATCGGTCTGTAGTAAAAAATACATACAAACATGTTTACTAAAAAATATACACGAAGCTTTTTGGCTTTCCAAACACATCTACACACATTATGAAACACTACATTACACAATTACAAGCCTTATATGCAATATTACAAAAGAGGTCCCTGGGGACCTTGTTGGGCTTTGGCCGTTTAAAAAGTTGTCGGTTATCGGAGTGATAAACACTTTGTACAATGTACAAATTAATACAGACACATGTAGACATATGTACAGAGTGCATATGCAATCGTACATATATAGAAAATGCATATAAATTCATGCAGTAGGCATCTGGTATGAAGTCACTATTAGCTACGTAAATTTGGTGAGACAGATTTTAAATTTGTTAAAAATCATCAAAAGTTGTTTACTATATAAATTGGAAATTATTTTATTTATAAAATCAAAAGTCAATTATTTAATCAAAATTTCTGGGATTCTGTTTTAGAAAATATAACAGACAAATATTTTTTATTATATACAGTCAGGGGCGTAGCCAAGGGGGGTTTAGGGTGTCAGAACCCCCCCATGGCCTATAATTATTAAAAATTTGTACTCACTATGCATGGTATGTACGTTCCTACATTAGCAGAAAGGTCTTTTCACCTTTAAACATTTGAAAGAATAACAAAAAATTTTGTTGGTGAAAACGATATGATTGTTTTAAATAGTCCCCTTCAGGCTCAGTAAAGCTATTTGCATGATCTAAAAGCATGTCCAATGAGTGTTTTAGATCGTCGGCTGGAATGTCCTTCAGGATGTCGGTGCAAGCCTTTTGGATGGCTTCTACGTCCTCAAAACGCCTTTGTTTAATCGGTAAATGCATTTTTTTGAAAAGGTGAAAGACGCACGATGCCGCATCAGGTGAAAACGAGGAGTGGTTGATGGTTAAAATTCAACTTTTAGTCAAAAATCAGTCACAAGTGTCTATCGATGAGATGGCGTCTTTCGATAGCCAAAAGTTCAGGTAAATGCGATACGGAAGCGCCTGGGACCACCCGTGTGGGTATGTGGTATACAAAATAACAAAAATAACAAATAAAGCATGACTAATATTTCCAAAAAAATTTATTTTATGTTATTGAAAACTACTGTCGAATATGTTCTGTAAGTCGAAATCATAACAACTTTGGATAAACACTCTGGCGGATATTGAACATGAATATTAAAAAGATCACCCGGGTGGGTATAAGGAAAGCGAAGGTTAAATCCAATTTCAAGTCGATTTTGGCTGATCTATGATAAACTACCGTCAAGTTTTGATGGAATCTGCGCTGATTGCGGGTTTCAGTTGGCTAACACGTTGGTCATCATTTATGTCCGACAATCGTTTTTAAATCGTGTGTACCACTCATGAACTCTGCCACGGGATAAGCGATCATCACCATAAACTTGGTCCATCAATTGAAATGTTTCGCTTAAAGTTCTACCAACTTTAAAACAAAACTTAATATTTGCTTTTTGCAAATTAGCATCGAATTTTTGTACCAGTGACAAAACATACTCTTACTTCGAACAAAATTTCATGAAATTTTAATTGCACTAAGTCACATATGGGTGGCACCACCACAAAATGCCCTCTTTGAAAAGTGCAGTTTACTTTAAAAAGCATGTAAAGGGTTTTTTAATAGCCTTCGGATTTAATTTAAAAAACAAACACATAAAATTTATTTAATATTTAATTTTTGGGTCCGATTTTGGCATACTCTCTCCAACATATCGGTCGGTATCTCACGAATAAATTCTTCAATATTGGCTTCTAAGCGTCAACCGTTACGGGCTTGTCGCTATAGACATGAGCCTTAACATAGCCCCACAAAAAATAGTCTAAACGCGTTAAATCGCACGATCTAGGCGGCCAATTGACCGGCCCCAAACGTGAACAGTTTCACCGAACTCGCCTCTCCATTGGGCCATTGTTTCGCGTGCTGTGTGGCGGATACAGCTGCGATATTTTCCTCTGTCTGCACTCTACGTATGCGTGTTGGTGGTTTAATGTCCAATAATGTAAATTTGGTGCGAAATTTAGTCACACAATTCCGAATAGCCGCCTCAGAAGGTCGCACAAACTGACCATAAAATGGAAGAAGTGCACAATGCACTTTCTTAACCGAGCATGAATTTTGATAGTAAAATTCAATAATCTGCAAGCGTTTTTCGTTTGTAAGTCGATTCATGGTTAAATTATAGACCAAACTGAACATGTTTGACAGTAACATGTTACACGAAAACAGCTAAGCTGCCAAAAACAGTGTTGCCAAAAAAAAGTTGCTAAAAAATCACCCTTTAATATTAAATTGGCAAACAAATTTTCAAAACCCCCCCCATGGCCAAGTTCTGGCTACGCCCCTGTATGCAGTCATTGCAAGTCAATGAGTCACTTGAACTATTTAGACAAGTTGGCTTTTTTCAAAGTCAAACTTCAATATTGATTTACTTCACTTCTTAGTGAGATTTCGATGTTTTTAGGCAATTTTTTTAGTTTTATAGTTCAGTTACAAAATTAGCACTATTTCAGGTCTTTTACGCTTCTGGTTTGGAAGTTACAAGTAGTTGATGGATTTCGAAAAACTTGACCTTTTTCAAAGTCAACTTTCAATATGGATTTTCTCTGCTTATCGGTAAGAAATCGAGGACTTCTGGGACATTTTGGAATAGCTGAAGAGATCTACTATAAGATGAGCCTATTTTCAGGTCGTTAACTCTTCTCGTTTCAAAGTTAAAAGTAGTTGATGGATTTCGAAAAACTTGACCTTTTTCAAAGTCAACTTTCAATATGGATTTTCTCTTCTTATCGGTAAAAAATCGAGGACTTCTGGCCCATTTTGGAATAGCTGAAGAGATCTACTGTAAGATGAGCATATTTTCAGGTCGTTAACTCTTCTGGTTCCAAAGCTACAGCTGAAAGATGTCTAATAGGTCAACGTTTTTAAAGTTAAGCTTTTTGGTTGGATATCTGAGGTTAACTTCAAGATGAGTTTATTTATTAGGAGCTACAGGCAGTTTGCGAAAAGTTAAAGTTTGCCTTCAACATTGAATTAATTTGCTTCTCTGTGAGATATCCAAGTCTTTTGGTCCATTTGTGAATAGCAGAAGATGGGGGGAGTTCAACTTGAAAACGAGCTATCTTTTAGTACGCTAGTCCTTCTGGTAGATATAGGAGCTACTGACTGTTCAAGGATTTTGAAATGTGTGCCATTTTAACCATTCCATGTCCGCATTGAATTTAGCTTTAAAAATTAATAAAAATCACGTAAGATATTTTTTTAAAAAGCGATGCAACAAAAGTTATTTACAATAAAAGACCTCAAGGTAGTCAAAATGACTACCTTGGGCATTCTAGTGTTAAGTAAAATATAAAAAATGAAATTAAAAGCAAATAAAATCATTACGACTTTATATGAAGGACAAGCAAATAGTTTAAGAAAAAAATAAATAAATAAAACAAATGAAAATTAAATAAAATACAATAAAAAAATTAAATAAAAATTAACTAAGAAATCGTTACAACTTTATACGAACATGCTAATAAATTTTTGCGCAGTGTAAAATCTAATTATTTTATTTATTTCAATGCAGTCGATTGTTCGTACTCGCACACACACATTTGCATCCTGCAATTTCTAGTACATTGAATATTTTTGCAATAATTTAGCTGCAATTTATATATAAATATTTGTCAGATGAATGTTTGCCAAATTTAATTAGCGCAATCAATTTCGCAAAACCTAAAATATTTACAAATAAATGATTGAAAATATGCAAAAATGTTGCAAGGTAATTTTATTGCAGGCAAACAAATATCTAATTCGAAACGAATGAATATCCGAACAAATTGATAAATAAATGCAATGAATGCAGAGGCAAATCGTTGCAAGCAGCAAAATAGTTGAGGCAAACGCCCAACGGCCGGTGGCCGCACTTGAATTGTCTGCGTTGCCGCGCGGTTTGTCAACAACAGCAGCTACCGGCAAACAAGTTTTGCGCTGCGACTGTGTGCGGCTGCTACCAATTTTGTGTGCTCTTGCAGCTGCTTCCGCACACATGTCGCACCGGTGGCTGGCGCGTCGACCAGACGGCCCAAGACTTGTACTTGACATTGACATTGGCGCGCAGCCGGCAGCTGGTCATTTGCTCGGTGTCTCTTTACGCTTCTTCTCTTTGCTTTTATTTTCGTTTCGTTTTGTTTGTTTGATGTGTTATTGCAGTTTTTTCTCGGCTGTCGATGGCTGGTTGCGCAAACACGCCGCCCGGTTACGTCATTAAAGCGTGAAAATTCGCACACTTCACTCCGATGAGTGTGCGGCTGGTCATACAGGGTGACCTGCGGTGACTAAATTAAGAAGCCAGTTTTTTGTTTGGTAATTAAAGTGTGCAGCTATGAATTCTGAACGCACACAAATCGCTTTGTTTGCCGCTTTATGTGTAAATTGTTGTGCAAATTGAGCGACCGAGCGACCCCGACCAAGTGTCGAAAAGCGCTTCAAAACACTAACAATTTGCATTGTGTTTATTTTTTTATGAATTAAATGCTTTTCTCTTTAATGTGTTGTTACTGTATGGTTGTTGGTGTTGTGCTGCTGTTTTTGCAAATTTGTTAAAAGCCAACAACAGTGACAACAACACGGCCAAGCGGTCATTGCACGCCAAACAACGTTAAATGGATGTGAAATCCTATTAAATGATAATTTAGCCAAATGTTGGCAACTTTTTTGC
This sequence comes from Melieria picta, assembly GCA_964056695.1. NCBI lineage: Eukaryota > Metazoa > Arthropoda > Insecta > Diptera > Ulidiidae > Melieria > Melieria picta. The sequence continues at coordinate 62,548,333 of OZ057399.1, forward strand.
GCAGTTGCGGTTTAAAAAAATAGAAATAATTTGCGCACATTTATTAATAAAAAATGTCGCAATCAAATCATTAGCAAGGTGGTAATTTCTGCAATGTTTGGTTAAAATATTTCGCACAAAAATCGTTTTGTTAAATTTTTGTAATATTTTACATACTTTTTGGTATTGAAAAAACAAACAAATTTGAATTTTTGTTTTTCACGTCGTGAGACTGTTTGCTTGCTTCTAATTGATTGCTGAGTTTTACTTCTTCAAAGCGTACAAGCGATTTGCAGCAACCTCAAGTGCAGCGCAAACGTTTGCGTATCATTAGAGTTGTTTGCACTGCTGCTCGGCGCAAACACACACACGCACACACACACTTGGCTGGTTGCACGTAGACATTCGCCGGCTGCGACTCAGTCAAACGCCTGTCTGCCGGTCTGGCTGTTTGCTTACACGCTTTAAGCTGTCTAAGCGCAATGTCCAGCGTTACGTTTGTATGTGTGCGTGTGTCCAGTTATTGACATTTTCAAACGCTTTTTTTCGATTTTTCTTCACTGCGAACGCAAAGTTGAAGCACTTAAAGACTTGTCTGCGTTGCTTTTTAGCTGCAACCTTATTAAGCTCTTTCCATGATAGAAAATCCTTATTGATCCTTCAACGCCAGAATCCTTAGTCTTTTCCCATTTCTATTTTATTCTATTCTGTATGGATTTGCATGAAATCCCAGTTTCTTGCAGATTTCTTTCGTCACAGTTTGACCCACATTTCAGCTCGTCAGCATTTTCTTCAGGTAATTTGAGTTCGTGTTACTCACAAAGACAGTAAAATTGCGCTCAAATTGCAATTTTGCGCGCCCCCACTCAATCGCTTGTGGCATTGGCAGTGGCAGCTTCGAAAGTGCACAATTCAAATCGAAAGCCACATAAATTCTAAGCCAATCGAATGTTGACTGACAGCACTACACACACACACGCAGACACTTGTTTCTTGTCTATGTGGCATATAAAAATGACAATTGCAGCTCACCGCCCAAACGAATCTCGGTCCAGGCGTCAAAAACGTTTTAGCTGCCACTAAATTGGCAGTGTCTGACACTTTGGCGCTGAAGATGTATAAATGCGCCACATATGTACAACAACTATGTACTACTAGTATGTGTGTGTAGTATTGATTATATTCACCTTTATTGCCACCTGATGTAGTTCTCCGCATATGAGTTTCGACCACAGTTTGCCAGCAGCCAGCTGGTCTGTGTCAGCCACAAATTTGAAAAAATGGCTGGCAATGAAGGCCTGAAGGGATGCCACAGAAATTTGCTATTTTCATTCGATTTGCATTTGCCACAATATTTGTGTACCTGTTTGCACGTCTGAGTGCTTTCGCTGGGCACTCGAACTACATCTACAAAATTACACTTCAACCTCAACAAAAAGCAAAATTTTTGTATTTCTCTATTGAATTGATTTCAAATGAAAATCAGCATTTTAGCTTTTCAAAGCACAAATAAACGAACAGCCGAACAGCTGATGCAATAAGCTACGAAATCCTTTTAGCACTCACGCATGTTTTGTAGCCATTCATTCTGCGCCGCTAAAGCTTCAATCATTGGATTTTTTAACACTCTACAAAAATGCCCACAAAGTGGCGCTACAAAAGTGCACTGCAAAAAACCACCAATAAAATCTGCCATCAGTAGTTCGTTCCTCGTTCATTCAAATGATTTTTCTCGCCTTTTGCGCGCTGTTCATTCAATCATCCGCCCGCCCGCTGCCGTTCGCCGCTCCATGAAAGGCGATTATGGACTTTTGCTAAATTGTTTGCCTGCCGGCTTGTCAACGCTGCCAGTGCGGCTACAATTCGTACATATTGTTGCTATTGTATTTGTTTGTATTTGAAGTAAAAGTGTATTGTTGTTGTTGTTTATTGCCATTGCTATTTTTTGCCTGCCACATTTTGCGATTAAATCAAGCGGAAGTCTAAAACCGATTTACATGGTTGCCACCAATTTTGCTACGATTCGAAACTATGCGTGCATGCGCTCTCTCTCTCGCTCACTCAGTCGCCTTTCTCTTTTGCTCACATTTAACGGTCGCCAACATAGAGGCGCCGTTTTTTGTGTGGCAACGGTTTAACTGAGAATTTGTATATGAAAAATTGCGCTGCGGCGGCAACAAATGCGAAATAATAAAATAAAAATAAATTTGGATTCTTCAGCTACTGTAATATTTTACATATTCTAAACAAATGAAAAAAATATTTAAGTTTTTAGTTTTATTCATTTCAATGGATATAAATTTTTATAAAGAAATAAATAAATAAAAACATAAATAAATAAATAAAACTAAATTTCCATTATTAAGCTTCTGAAATATTTTACATTTTCTAAACAAGTGGAAAAAGTATTTAAGTTTTTTGGATTTATTCATTTAAATGGATAAACATTTTTATAAAGAAATAGAAAAATAAATAAATAAAAATAAATTTTGATTCTTCAGCTACTGAAATATTTTACATACATATTCTAAACAAATGAAAAAATATTTAAGTATTTTAGTTTTATTCATTTCAATGGATATAGATTTTCATAAAGAAATAAATAAATAAAAAACATAAATAAAACTAAATTTCGATTATTCAGCTACTGAAATATTTTACATTTTCTAAACAAATGGAAAAATTATTTTACTTTTTTGGATTTATTCATTTAAATGGATATACATTTTTATTAAGAAGTAAATAAATAAAAATAATAAATAAAAATAATAAATAAATAAAACTAAATTTCGATTATTCAGCTACTGAAATATTTTACATTGTCTAAACAAATGAAAAAATATTAAGTTTTTTAGTTTTATTCATTTCAATGGATATAAACTTTCATAAATAAATAAATAAATAAAAAAATAAATAAATAAATAAAAATAAATTTGGATTATTCAGCTACTGAAATACATATTTTACATTTTCTAAACAAATGGAAAAAGTATTTTAGTTTTTTGGATTTATTCATTTTAATGGATAAACATTTTTATAAAAAAATAAAAAAATTAATAAATAAAAATAAATTTGGATTATTCAGCTACTGAAATATTTTACAAATTTTAAACAAATGGCAAACATAGTTTAGTTTTTTTGATTTATTCATTTTATAGAGTTTTGAAGGCTTTCTTCGATGGGTTATACGCGACAAGGAATTATTACAATTCTTCAAAAACTTAAATGTCTGAGCCGTTTCCAAAAAGTGGTGACACTGCGGACCGAAACAGGTATATGCGTGGCCTTCTTGTCTGACCAAAGCCGAACCACTGAGGCTTTTAAATGTTAAAATATGCCATTTTTAAGGCGCTGTGACATCTCAGTTGGTCGACATTGAGCTCTCGACTTGAGACCTGACATGAGTTCTCATATAATTCAGCGATATTTTTTGTCTTAAAGCGCTGAGCAACTCAAAAAGCGCTACTCAAGTTCCCTTTTCTTACTCTGTTTTCATTTCGAAGCTTCTCAGTGCTCATACAGTTCCTCGTAGTTTTTCTAATTCTCTCTCTTTTTAAGGTTATGTCGCCATCAATGCAGCGCCCAGTGCATTCCAATGCTCCGCTGCCGGCCCCGCAAAGTGGGCACAACAACAAACATTTGCTTCATATTTGCTGCTGATAATGTTCAGCGCTTTAGTTGGCCTCGCCGGTGGGCATTCTACATTTGTTGTTGCCGTTGTTACTGTCCGGCACTGCGAGGCTGTGTGCGTACGGCTTCCGTGCAAATGAAAGACGTCCGTTTGATAATTTCATATATTTCGTCGTCTGCTCTTTTCACTTGTGTGCGCTTGTGTAGTCGCAGGAAGTTTGCCGAAAATGTGTGCGGACAGCGTGGGAAACCGTTTCATTTCGCTGCCGCGATAAGCTGCGTCAACGTTCGCCACCAAACTAACCTCAATATGTCAAATCGCATTTGACCACTTCGAGGTTATGTGCAATGTTTGTAATTTTTTCTCCAATTTAGCATTTGTTGCGCCGTTGACAATTTAGCAGCCTGTTAGCGATAGAAACATAAAACTTACAGCTACAACAATAAAAGCAATAACAATGAGAAACTGACAGCGACATAAAAAACTTGGCGCCAGTGGTGGATGTTTTATTTGTTTGTTGAACGCTTAGAATGTCATACAATTTTTACTTAAATCCATCATTGCTGCTTGTTGTGAATTGTTGTCCAAGCAATAATTATTGTACGATTTGTTTGCCGTGAATAATTACTGGCATGGAAAACTAGTTTCACACAGACGCACAGTGCGAATTGTGGACAGACGGCCGGTGGAAGGGACGAGCGTAAATTGTCATTTGACTGTTGACAGTTGTTGTTATGTGTTTGTGGCCGTTCAGCGGTGTGTGTGTTGCGGTTGACAGTCGGATGCACAGCGCCGGCTCAGACTGACGCATGGACGGCCAGCTGAGTGCTTGGGTGTTTGGTTGGCTGATGGATTTTGCACAGACACATGGCGACAGACAGTTGTGAGCATAAAAAAGTAGAGTATTAAAAATATTTAAGCACATTAGTGTGCCATTTTTTGTATTAATGTAGTTAATGTGACAGCTTTGACAGTGCGTGAACGGCACTCAAGTGTAGCAGGCAACAGTTAGGAACAGATTGGATTTGAGTGGCAACAGCGGGCGCCAAACTGGAAGAAAGCCAATGGAATGAATTGGCTGGTAAACTGTGGTGATTTTAATTTGTTGTTGTTTGAGTAACTTTACGCTTTTAAATAATATTTTTTGACAGTTGCGACCTGAAGTGACAGAAGTAAGGTGTAGCAAGTTAGACTTTTGGAGTTTGAAGGCTCAATTGAAGTTTAAAATTGTTGAAATACATTGGTGCCTTTTAAATTGTAGTTATTTTGACAACAGCACTGTGACAATGGTATTGTGACAAAAATATTTTGACAATAGTTCAAGATAAAAATAGAATGAATGTCTTATGTTGTCACAATACTAGTATGGCATTCATTGTGTGACAGCAATAATAATAATATAAGTGTGACAGCAATATTGTTAAAATAATGTTGAGACATTATTTTTTTGACAGCAAGTTGAGTTGCCACTATCAAATTCTGTGGATTCTGGCCAAACAAATAAAGAATAAAAAAATTCAAATTTGCCATTTCAGCTTCAGTTTAATTCTCTCCTGTCACATAAAGCAATATAAGGTAATAATAATTTAATAGTAATAATAATTTCATAATTTTGTAATTATCATTTTGTGACAATAATTTTGTGACAATTTGTGACAGCAATAATAATAATATAACTGTGATAGTAATATTGTTAAAATAATGTTGAGACATACATTTTCTGACAACTTAACTTGCCAGGATCAAATTCTGTGGATTCTGAACGAACAAATAAAGAATACAAAAAATTCAAATTTGCCATTTCAGCTTCAGTTTAATTCTCTCCTGTCAAATAAAGCAATATAAGGTACTCGGGTTTCCGGTTTCCCACAACAGTTCAACCAACTCGCTGTTTGTTTGTCTGCCTGTTTGCAGCGTCGTTAGTCTGTTCATTTATGTGCACATCTGTCAGCTCAACCAACCATCCGCCCGTCCACCCTTATAGCTCTCCGCATGCTCCACTGTGTCTTTTCGCACTCACACATTATATCACATTTTTACGGTACAAAGTTCCAAATGCCAATTGACATATAAACACCGCCAAACTAGCAACGACCACAACAATTGTCACAACAACAGAAAATAGCAGCAGCCAAGCATGGAATTCGATATGTCAAAGCATACCTGCTGCTCGTTTGCACACACACACACACATAACCAAACGTACACAAATATTTCTACACATTCTGTCAGATATTAAATGTGAATTCGTGCCACTGCACTGACAGTCATCTATCGTATCATTAAATGACACCACACACCGGCGCACCAACGCACCGACACACCAAAATAAAAATAATTTAAAAACCGAACGCTGAAGAAAGCGAAAACTTCTGCCAGACACGAGAAATTCAGCCTTAAATTTCAAAGTAATTTATGGCAATTTTCTATGATTTTTGTTGTTGTTGTTCTTACTCGCAGTCTTATTGTTTTGTTGTACATAGTTGTATGCGATTGTGTGTTGTTGTGATATGTTGGTGCGACTGTTTGGACTTTGACTGCTGGTCTGGCATTTTGGGTTCTTTGCTGATTTTGATATTTTGCTGGCTTCGTTGTTGCTGTTTTTAAGGTATTGCGTATTGTTGTTGTTATGGTTGTGCACTTAATTCTATTTAGTGCATACATTGAAATTTTTTTTAAACTAAAAAGATAGAGAAGATATGTTTTTGATCAAAGTAAATTTGAATTGAAACTCAAATTAAGTTACTTTTTCTAAAACGTAAACTCCAGTCTCCTGTGGCCGCATTGCTTGAGAATTTTGTGAAAACTTATTATCGGTTTTTTCAGCGGTTGGCGATTGCGTGAAAAAATGTTGCGTCTCTGCTGCCAATTGGCCCCTTTTTGTTCTCATTGGCAAATGTCAAATGGCGCTGGCTAATTGAATTAAGTGCGTAACGCACACCAACACACACACAGAAAAATATTCAACGTTTGGAACGCACATATACATATGTATGTACGTAAGTCAGTCAGCATCTTTTTCGCATGCCTTCCGCCTTGGAATTTCGCTTATTGTGTTTCATGCACGCGCAAATTTTTCATATGCACGACGCGTAAATATTTCATGTTGTGTGCTGTCTGTTGCGTCGTGTGCGACGGCTCGTCATTGCGCCGCCTCCCTTATATGAACGTAGGTGCCGGCTGTTGCTTCTTTATTTTCAATTTCATTTGCAATTAATTTGATTTGTGCAGCAGCGTTGTGTCGTCTGTCGTCTGCTGTCTGCGTCGCTCATGTCGAGCGCTCATAACGATACATAAATCTTAAAGTTTTCGCGCGACTTATACGCCACCGAAGGCGTTCGAAATTGACACATTGCAGATTGTCGGAGAGTTGGCGCGGTTGTCGTTGCGACTTTCCTGTCGATTTGGCGTTTGTTTCGAGGCGACAATGCATCGCGCGTCGGTGATTATAATGCAACACGCGTCATTTGCTAAACACGAGCATAATTAACATCAATTCATGTGTGTGTGTGTGCTTACTTGCCGAAGTCGTCTTAATTATACAATTGTTTGTTTTATTTTGATGTTGATTTAACTTTATTATTTTTTTATAATTTTTAATTTTATATTTTGTGTTTATTTGTATTCCATATTTTTTCTTTCCTTTTTCTTATTTTTTTTAATTTTAATTTTTTTTTTGTGTATTTCTTATCTTGGACTTACTATTTCATATTTTATATATTTAGAAAAAAATATATTTTTTGATTTTTTGATGTTGATTTAACTTTTTTTATATTTTTATTTTATATTTGGTGTTTATAATTTGTATTCCATATTTCGATATTTTTGAATATTTTTTCTATTTGTTATTTCATATCTTCGACTTACTATTTCATATTTTATATATATATTTTTTAAATATATTTTTTGGTTTTTTGATGTTGATTTAACTTTATTATCTTTTTATATTCTTAATTTTATATTTTGTTTGTATAATTTGTGTTCAATATTTGATATTTTTTTATTTTCATTTTTATTTTGTCTATTTTTTATTTTATATCTTGGACTTACTATCTCATATTTTATATATTAAAAAAATAGATTTTTTGATTTTTTGATGTTGATTTAACTTTATTTTTTATATTGTTAATTATATATTTTGTGTTTATATTTTGTATTCCATATTTGATATTCTTTTATATTTTGTTTCTATTTTCTTCATATCTTCGACTTACTATTTCATATTTTATATATTTTAAAAAATATATATTTTTTGTTTTTTTGATGTTGATTTAACTTAATTTTTTATATTTTTAATTTTATATTTTGTGTTTATTCCATATTAGGTATTTTTTAATATTTTTAATTTTTGCCAAAGTCGTCTTATTCATACAATTGTTTGTTTCATTTTGATGTGGATTTAACTTTATAATTTTTTTATATTTTAAATTTTATATTTTGTGTTTATAATTTGTATTCCATATTTGATATTCTTTTATATTTTTGTTTCTATTTTTTATTTCATATCTTCGACCTACTATTTTATATTTTATATATTAAAAAATATATATATTTTTTAATTTTTTGATGTTGATTTAACTTTATTTTTTTATATTTTTAATGTTATATTTTGTGTTTATATTTTGTATCCATATTTGGTATATTTATTTGGTATTTTTTAATATTTTTCATTTTTTATCTTCTAATTTATATTTCATATTTTATATTATTTTTTAATATATTTGTTATTGTTTCTTTGTTGTATAAAAATGCGCTTGTTGTAGAGTTTGTTATATCTCATCTAGACGATCATTTTAAATTAGTGTTGTATTGATTTGTGTCGACTGGCCCACTGGCGGTCCAGCGGGCATGGGAAGTGCGCTTGAAATGTGCGGCACGTAATCAGCCCCGAGAGGTTAATAAATTCTCATGTAATTTTATGCTGAAGGCTTCGGCTGCATGTCTGCGTTCATTTTCCAAAGTGGCAATTTTCGTGCAAATATTTGCACATAGATAAGCGTGACGGTGTGTTTTATTGCGCCACAGTAAATGGCAGACAATTCAGCAAAAAGTCCTCAGTCAGCGCGAGTTAAAGGCAACGGTTGACTGTTGTATATGTGACTGACAAAGAGTATCCTGACATTTCAATGTTTGTATATTTGCTCCTTGAATGGAATATTTATGGGAATTTTTATGAATTTTATTCATAGGGAGTTGTAAATTCGTCATGCATTTGAGGTTATGTTGAGTTCAAAATGTGTTTCAGACAGCACGTCTTGCAATTTGAATGCTTACAGCAATGTATTCTCAAGGTGTCCTGCATTCGAAAATTGCACAAATATTGTTGCAGAATTATTCTTCGCTCCGAACATTTGACATTTGCATAAAGCAATTTCATTCAAATCATAGTGAATTGCAATTAACAACAACAAACATTGAGCGCATTACCGAAATGGAGCACATCGCGCTGTCCGTTTAGTGTTTGTTGATTTGCGTTTATTTGTTGTTTGTGCATTGTGGGCCACAAAGTTGAGTGGAAGCAAATTCGGAATTCGTTTTCAAGTCGCTGTACATTTCGAAAAGATGGGCGTGTGTGGGTGTGTGTGCCCTCCAGCAAATGCATTTGTGGCGTTCGTGCGAGCACGCGCCGGCCGACGTGTGCGCACGTCAGCTGCTAACAAGCACTACAACAACAAACCGCTCAAGTATGTTGCTCGACAGCAATGCACTTGCACAGATATTTGGCATTTGTTTACAACTCAAAACATTTCGAATACAACAGCAACAATAAAAGCAACAATAAAGCGTGGGGAAAGAAGAAAAGAATGATTTTTGACAGCCGTTTGGCATTCGGCATCGTGCGTGCTGCCCGCAACTTTGGCCATTAGAGTCAAAGTACTGGAGGAGAATTGGTGGGGGATGGCAGAGGGACGCGAGCTGCAGCTGGCAGCGCATCAAAGCGAATGAAGCGCCATAAATCAACACAAATGGCAACTGTGTGTAAAGTTTTTCGTCTCCCTTCAACCTTTAAGGTTTTTCATTTTATTTTGATTTTTGTTTCGTTTTTCGTTCCGTTCGGCAGTGCGACTGCGCTGCTCTTATCAAATACAAGAATTGCAATAAATTATGCCGGGCAATTGGCCGCATTTTCGTTTTATTGGCACAGCCCAGTCGGCGGCAGCAACACTTGTCGCTGCTCTTTGCACCTACCGGCGTTTTGCTGCTGCGGCTGCTGCTGTTGTTATTAAATTGCAAACAACGCCAGCGACGCATGTTTGCGATCGTATCGGGCAGCCGTGGAAATTCAGTTGAAACGTCAAAGCGCGATAGAAATCTTTGAGCCCGCAACGGCGGCGCGTACAAAAAAGTTGCCAAAGTAGCTGAAAGAAGCTCAAAAAAAAATAGCAAACAGTAGCAAAAACGAGCAGCCAAACATTGCCGTAGCGCAGCTGTGTTTGGGGTTCGGCAAATGCTGCTCCACTTTGTATGTGTGTGTGTGTGTGTTTAATGCGCTGCAGGCCTTTGCCTCACCTGTCAAATGTGCTTAACCTTTCTCGGTATTTTTTTGCTGCTTTTCGTTTGTTGTTTGGCGTTTTATATTTTTTGCTGAACAGCTACGTTTGCTACTGTTTCGTGTTGCATTTGCGGGCAATTAAATTATTTCGACATTTGTTTTGGTGGTGGTGGCTGACTGGCTGACAGTTCTTGGTTTTTTCGCTGCCGCAAAGGCAGACAGAAGGAAGCCGAACGCCGACTGCCGTTCGAGTCATAAATCACTCGAAAGCCGTTTGGCAAAAGTCAAAGTGGTCCGTGAGTCTTTTTTGATTTTCGCTTCTTTCACGGCACAAATTGTAAATTTTTTATATAAGCTTTGGTTCTCTTTTTTAATAAAGCCTTTGCTGTGGTGTGGGTGCTTTGGCTTTCGATTGATGTGCCTAAGGTTTCACTTAACTGTGGCATGGAAGCGCAAGTGGGAAGTGCCGAAGTGGGGAGTAGGGCAGACTGGGAGCGCTGTGACGCAAGTTGCCAGCAGCGAGTGGGAGCAGCTGGTGGCAAAGCTGCATCGAGTCAGAATTTAATGGAGCTGAAAGTGTGCGCAGCAAACTTGTATAATATTTGAAACTCTATACAAAGTGTTGTGTCATGTATTATTTTACTTGATTGCAGTTTTGTTGTTATTATCGGCCATAAATGCTTCAATCAGCTGCTTTTTTGTACAATTGTAATTTTAGGTAGCAATTTAAGTTAAAACGCCAAACACATAATTGCCACAACCATTTGACAGTGAATAATATTGCAATTATCTGTTATTCCATTAAACTATGCAAACTTTTTATTTTAATTTTTTCTAATACGTGCGAGTAATTCAAGCTTGATGCCGATTAATTGTGCACGCAATTTTTAGTACCAACAATCATAGATATAACAAAAAAGACAATAATGCACATCCGCTAGAAGCTTTAATGGCATCCAAAGGCTATTAAAGTAAAAACATGTAATGGAAATGGTTTTCAAAAAACTTGCAACTTCCCAAATTGTCACAAATTTCGTTGAGTCGACTGTCAGTCAGTTGATCGAAAAGTTAACAATGAGCGCATCACTGCGGATAATGCAATTTTCACTTGCTTGCGGCTTAGTGGTGAGCAGAAAAAGGAATAATTTTACTCTACACATAATTTTTTAAAAATGAAGTAATATTTAAATAAACGAGCTCATTGATTCCTATTGAACAGCAAGCGCTGCTCTTCACCGAACTACTGACCACTATCTACAACCACGACTACGTGGAGCAGCTGAACATAACGCTGGTGCCGTACAATGGCCACAACGCCATCAACGGCACGACCAGCTTTCGCCGGCCGCTGACCAATGCGCGCGCCTACTTTACGCTGGACATGGAGCGCGGCAGCAGCGGCATGTCGCGCGTGCTGAAGACGACCCTAGACGTGTGCAAGCTGCTGGACGAGGCCAACTCGCGCTCCAAGCTGGCCAAATCCGTGTTCAAGGAGCTGCTCAAGTCGCCGACGTATCGCATCAAGTGTCCCATACCGGCGGTGAGCGGGCAGCGGCCCACATTTCACACACTACACGGAATCAACTCTATTTTTCCCCTCTCTGCAGCACACCGCCTTCAAGTTGGAGTACTTCGATGTGGAGATGCCCGAAATGTTGCCCTACATGCCCAACATTAACTTTTCCTCGCTGACGATTCTCTCCAGCAACGGTCAGCGGCTCTGCTCGTACTCGGTGAAGGGCCACACCAATGAGAAGATGCTGCTCTAGGGTTGCCCCAGGCATTCAGTATTTGTGCTCTAAATAAAAATGTTTAGCTGTTTGGTTGAAGGTGCAAATGAAGTGCAAATTCAGCTTTGAAAATTCAGCTCATTACTGTCATAAAACCGCATAGGAAAACTGCAAATGTCTTTTTAATGACAGCATTGCCAAAAAATCATTGAAAATCGAATGGTACAACTGCCATCGCCATTGGCTTTCAGAGAGTCGCCGCCACTATTCGAGGCGCAACATGTCGGCGCTGGAATTTCTGCTGATCACCAAAATGGCTGTGGGCCGTGGTGAGTCGCTCATCTTTAGTCGTATGGGTTGTGCCACTGTTTGCCAAGTTGCGATAAAGTTCACTGAAATTTCCACAAAAATACTCAATCGTGGAGCAGCAGATCATATGCTGCTGCCGCACAAGGGACGCAACTCCATCAACGGTATCTTCACCCTCAAAAAAATCTACTGCAAGAAGTACTGAGCGCAAGAAGCGCTCGTGCATTGTGGATCAGGACCTACAAGTTTCTCGAGTCTTTCTATGAAGGTCGATGCAATATGGCCAAATCTACACTAAAGGGCCTGCAGAATGGCAAAAAAATTTCCGCGAAACTTTTACTCGTCCTTTTTGTAGGACCGGATATACCGAATGGAGTACTTTGATGTGAACTGGTTCAACACCAGCACAACAATCTCCACCAACGGGCGGGCCATGTTTGAGATCGTCATTCTTGGCACCGCACTGCATCTCGCTTAAGGGGTTAGGTCCACTCATGATTTTCAAAAAATCGATTTTTTTTTTATTACATTTTCTAAAAGTATAACATTTCAAAAGTATTCCCTGCAATTTTTAGATTAATCGGACTATTATTCGCCGAGATGTACTGCATTGAAATACATCTCTATTGTATTTTTATCTGCATGTAAACTATACTCAAAATTTTAAACGCGTTTTTCTCGAAACCACGTTTTCGAAGCCGGTGATCACTGTAACTCGAAAACGGCTGTATTGACCCTCTTGAAATTTTAACGACTTATTTTACATATAATTGTCCTCAGGATGGACGAAGGATTTTTTGTACCATGAAATTTTTTTTTTTTATAGCCGAAAAAGTGACGAAAATGTGGGTAAAAAAAAAATGTTGGCTTTGAACGTCCGCCATGTTGCGACAAATCAAAATATGAACAAACCCTTCGTCCATCCTGAGCATTAACTGAGTTACTAAAGATCCCCGTTCGTTTTTTTGGTTTCAAATGATCCAGACTGCTGCAATCGTGATCACCGCAAAACGTCTTTTTTTTTTGGTGTCTCAGCAAATTGACTATATCTCTTAATATTATGGACATTTTGACATGAACATTTTTTTGTAACTTCTTGAAATGTGTATCTTTAATGTACAAAAAGATTTATTCATAAATAATAAAACCCGTCTTCAGAAAAAACTTGCAAAAAAGCGTTCTTTTTTTGCCTTACAAGTGGACCTAACCCCTTAACCAATTAGTTGCTTTTAATTGAGCTTTTCCGACCGTTGTTTGTGTTGTTTGTGCAGCTTTGTGTACGTCGCTGACCAATAACAGTCAATAAAATGTTCGAGGTAAATTTTCAAATTCCTTTTAAAATTTTGTTTATTTTGCATTTGTGCACACAGAAATTATGAAAGCGTTCTTTGTGTAAACAAATTTGTAGAATTTTTCTATTCGTAAACACATTCCTGTGAAAATTGGCATGCGAGAATATTTTCACATTTTTCCAATCAGTCAATGAAGAATTCAATAAGCGTTGTGCTTGCACCGAAACGGCATTGAACGTGACGGTTAGCTCGAAGGCAATGTGCAGTGTTGGTGTTAATGTTAATGTCAAGGCGCCAATTGGTCGGTGCACTTGGGTGCAAAAAATTACAACAGTTGCTTGTTGCGCATTTCCTGAGTGAACAATTATGGAATGTTTATTGTTTTTGTCTGTTTGCTTATTTATTATTTATTTATTTGATTTTTGTACTATTTTTGCATATATTTATTATTTCTTCAGTTTTCTTTGCTTATGAACACAAAAACTGCTTTCATGCACATTCAGCCTTTTTCCTTTTCAAAAAATTTACGCTTATAGAAAATTTCCATTATAATACAAAAATATATTTTTAAACAAAAATAAAAATATTATTTTTGCCCCCAACAAATTTCGCACGAATTTCGACCAAAGCTTCTGGCATTTAAGTGAAATAGTCGTCGACATCCAATTGGAAATTCCTCAAAGTGAATGCAGAGCCCTGGCAAAGCAATCAACAAACATTGCTTATGCAAACTTCACTATCGATTGTCAGACGCTGCAAGTATGATAATTCGCCAATAGGGGTTTTCTGATAAATTTGGATATTTACAATTCGGAAATGATGGCCTATTTACCGACGCGTATGTGGGGCTGATAAGCAGCAAAAGCGCAAAGTAGACTTTTGCACAAAGTTTGAATGTCATCGGAATGAGGTTTTGTGATGACTGCGGAGTGTTTTAGTGGTTGGTATTTTAATTTTGTTTTTGGAATTTTTTTGTTACTTTTTTGTACGGCAATTTGTGTGAAGAGGTGGAAAAGTTCCGATTGTGATAGAAAAAGCTGATTGAACTCATTAGATTTAATTGACCGCAATCATTTTTTGGTTGGTATGTGTGTGTAAAAATCAATCTGCTGTTTCATGAAAGTTAAGATATCTTAAAGGAATATAATGAACATTTTATAAATAATGGTTTTATTTTATGCCGATTTTCAATAATTTCAGTTTGCAATTTTGTAAAAACTCAATTCAAGCTTCAATCAACAAGCATCCAAGCGAGTCTGTGATGAAGCAGATAATAAATCAATTTGCTAAAATTAAAAAAAAGCTACAAAATCATTTGTACAAAACTTTGATACTATTTCATTGGAGGATTTATTATATTTCATTGGAAAACAGAGCACTCGAAAGGCCCATCAATGTGTTTGTTCACTTTGCAAGCATGAAACCAAACGTGTGCTCTGTTCTTCGTTGCTGTTGTTTATTGATTCTTTTTCCAGTGGTTCGAATGGATCCACGAAAACTGGTGCGTAGTATGCAGAATCCTCTAGTAAAAGTTTTTTTATTCAAATAAAATTGTTCGCATGATTTCCAAGTATTTATTTTCAATTTCCACAACGCGCCCAACGACTGTAGTACACCGTGGAACTCACCCATGTTCAGTACAAAGTTCTCAGCCGGGACTACATGGAACAGCTGCATTTTTGTCTGGTGCCCCACAATGGGCACAACACCGTCAACGGCACCGTAACTTACAAGAAGCCCATAACGAACCTTAAGGCACACTTCGGCCTGGACGTGCAGCGCAACGCCAGCACCAAGTCGCGTCTGTTGACTATGGATATAAATATTTGCCAGTTTCTGGAAGCCAGTTCTAATAAGCCAAAGATAGCAAAAATTTTGCTTAGCAGCCTGCAGCGATCGGCCTCGTTTCCACGCAAGTGTCCACTAGCAGCGGTAGGTGGAGATAATAGCCGGCATTTGCGCTTTTTTGTGCGAGTTCAATATACATTTTGTACCATATGAAGTGAGAACCTTTCAGAAGCCCATTCCTAAGAGTTTCATTTGGTCTCAGTGATATTTTTCAACATTTGTATAACATAGTTAAATGTTTTTTATTTACCCAGCACACTACCCAGAAGATTGAATACTTTGACGTCGCTGTGCTGCAGACGATGTTTTATATACCGAACGTCAATTTCACTTCATTCCTCACAGTGGCCACAAGCGGTCAGAACTTATTCGATCTGATAGTAAAAGGCCACTACAGCGAGAATAGAAGCGGCTAAGCTCACAGCGCGTGGAAGAACTGTGAGTCACAACTGTGACAAACACAATAAACATAATTTTTTAAGACCTGAAGATAAAACTAGATGTCATTGTTACACAAAAGAGTTGAGTTGATTAGATTTGATCAACTCACAGTTGCAGTTTTTAACAGTTTTGAAGGTTTATCGCTTCGAATCGATGGTAACTACTTGTCACAATAAATATATCGGATATCAGAAGTGTAAATGACTTACTTACTAACATCAAACGGCACCTCTGAGAGTTGGTTTATGAAATTTGTTATTGTCACAATAAATAAGACACTAAAGATTTAGGTTTATGAATTTTTAAATAAGACGTTTCTCTAACTGACAAGTCACAATTCTTTTTGTCTAAAAAAAATTAAATCAGAAAAATATACTTATAAGTATACTTATAAGTAGATTTGAAGCACGTGTCCCAAAATTCTATTTTAAACTATTCCAAACTCAGGCCACGGCTATTCGCGGCTATTTTTAATACACTTAAAAGCCAGTAAGTCAACTTTGGATCTAATGATAGCACCTCATAACAAATCAAGCTTACAAAATTCTCTGCCAATGTTTGTTTCGCTTTCGTTGCAACACTAAAATATGCTGCACAAATTTCTGAAAATTTGTGTAATATTTGGTGCACATTTTTTCAAGTGGGCTTCATTTTATAAAAAAATCAAAAGACTCAAACAGCAAACTTGCTATAAAAATTCATCGATTTCATGTTTTAAGCGCATGTTTGAGGTCAGTTGATGAATTCCTACTTTATGGCCTCGTTTGATTGTTGCATAGTCGGCGACACGGCTGTCGTTTGTTCTTCTATCAGGCAAAAGAATACTCAATGCAGTGGTGAATAAGCTTCTGCAGTCGAGAAATTTTGCTTTGCGAAAGGTGAGTAGGATATTGCTTGGCGTAAATAGTTTGGGACAACTTGTCACAAACTTTTTGTTACAGTGTGACAAACATATTTTTATCAAATTGTATTGCTTTTTTACAACAAAACATTAAGCATTCCACATTTCTCGCCTAATCTCATTCCACCCTACGCCCTCGAGTTTAATTTCACCACGAAAATCAATCAATCATATCAAACATTTGAAGAAAAAAATCATGCGTAATAAGTTTAGACAGTCATTTTGGGTTTTTATTACGATTATATACCAGATCGATCCAGAAATGCACGTAGAAGGAATTTTTTTCAAGCAACTTAAAGTTAATCTCGAATTTGTATAAACCTTCGGGTGAGTAGACGGGAAAGCTTTTCGGCTCCAAATACAGTTCATTGATGGTATATGTGGTGTTCTAAGCAAAAGGCAACAGTTTAGTTATAAGGTGGCAACTATCTAAAGCATGTCTTATTCAACTCAGTTTAGGACAAGGCAAGTTTTTGATGCCTTCTTACCGGCTTGTACGGACACTTGGGCATCACTTTGACAAACAGCGCCATGGAGCGATGGAACATGGTGAACGTATTGTCGGGCACGCCGTTGTCTATGAAGTCGCATATGTCCACCGAGACATTGAAAATGGTGATGTAAATCGGCTTGACGAGAGAGCGATGGATCTGCAGCGATATCTGCGCCTGAAGTCGCTCAGCGCCGTGCAGTGTGGTGAAATTCATATTCACCCCGCTGCGCTGGGGCTTGCCCGACGCTTCGGTCACGATGCACTTTGCCTCGCGCACGAACGTCAGATCGAAGCTGTTACACTCGGCTTTGCTGAAAATTATCCTGAAGTTGCGCTATAGAACAGGCAGACAGACATTTTGTCATTACGCAGAGACTTAAAGTGGGGAACTTTTGTATTTGGCTTACCACGGAACTTTCACAGCTTGCAAAAAGAAAAATTAGCAGAAAAATTAGCAATGTTTGCATGACAAGATTTTGTTTTTAAGTGCGATGTATTTGAATTATTTTCCTTGTAAAGTGTTTACGCCGCTGTTGGGTTTATGAAAACTGCGCTGGCTGACGTTGGCTGGAAACTGTATTCCCAGCGTTAAAAGCTTTTTAAAAAGCTGGTAACTGTTGAAATTGTCGTAAAATTAACAATACAAAATAATTGCATTAATTTAAATGAATGATTTTAGAACGAATCAACATTAATGATTATGTACATTTAATGGTCGAATGGACAAATAAAGCAGAGTGGAGTAAACACAATCAAAATGTTCAGATCCTCACAACGAAATGCAGGAGATGTTAAAAAATTCGTACGATTTGAACAAGAGCAGTTTTTACATATTTGAAAGTGTTTTCAACTTTTAGAGTGCTGAACACCCTAATGAATTTTATCTAAAAGCTAAAGTACTTGTTACTAATTACTTAATCAAAAATAAAAGCTAAATAAGTATTTGTGGATAATAATAAAAGCAAATGTATAAATTTTATTGTTGAATGAAGTTAGTCCAAACGACCTGAGTGTCATGAAAAATCTAAAATAAAAGGTACAATAAAAGGTAAAGGTAATGCAAAACTAATAAGGTACTCAATAAGAGCTCTTCTAATTTCCAATGTACAAACTGCAGAACAAACACGTTCGGTTTATCAGAATGGGTGGCACCTATTGTTAGTTTCTTTTCTGGTACTCTCAGTAAACCTTATCAATATATATAGACAAAACTTGAAAATTTTTGCATTTATGGCAACGTTGATGACTGTCAGGAACCACAGACTCCAACAGAATACAAGTGAAAATTATTTCAAGTGTAGATCAGATATTAAAGCAGATCTAAAGCTTTTTAGCACAATATAAGTGTCGGAAATTATTTCGACACGACTTTTTGAGATAATTTGTAGCAATTAGTGTTAAACGCCATCATTATTGTTCAAATGTATTTGAAAACAATTATAAACATTTAAATAGCCATTGATATTGGTCCGTTAGAGCGCAAAGTATTGAAATCGAAATGTCAGCTTTACGTGAAAAAATATTTATTTTCTCAATTACATTTGCCATCAGTGCAGCTGCTGCGGTGCGTATAGAACACTGAGAATT
The DNA here is from genome assembly GCA_964056695.1 of Melieria picta. NCBI lineage: Eukaryota > Metazoa > Arthropoda > Insecta > Diptera > Ulidiidae > Melieria > Melieria picta. The sequence continues at coordinate 62,567,037 of OZ057399.1, forward strand.
GTGTGAAAATATTGAGAAACTTTGCCTCTGCTGCTCCCAACTTATTAGCGCAACCTTAAACTGGACTTCACGGTCCTGCAGGCCGTGACGTTCAGAAATATCTGCGATTTTCTGAACGTAAAAATACCGCTGCGTGCTTTTCTTTATTGTCAGCAGAATAATACAACGCTTTGCCAACGACATCCTCAAATGTCCACTGAAGCAGGTGAGTGCAAGTTTATTTTCTTCTTCATGCCACATGCTAATGTCAGCTTATTTCTTTTCTACTTGTGTAGAGTTTTAGCTTCACCAATTTACTTTTTAGCCCGGACGACTATCTCCTCTAGACAACGAAAGATGTCTTCAAGATTTCGCTGAATTTTCACGAAGCCAATAAAACTAACCTTGACGCCGTCAAAGTCAAAGCGAACATGTCTCAATAGGCTGAAGATGGCAGTAAGGACTTGAAGGTCTACAAGTGAAATGTGCTGAACTGAAAACCTTTAACAGGTCAGCCAAGCGCTGACAAACGTGGGGAAAACATTGAAGATAACAATTTTTTATTTTTGAAAACTCTCTTTTTACTGAAAACTCTGAAGAGATCAGAAAAATATCGTAGACTACAATTTATTATATTTACTGAAAACTCTGAAGAGATCAGGAAAATATCGTACATTACAATTTAATCTTCTTGATCTTTTGATTGAATAGAAAAGTTGGTCAATTCATTGATTAGGCATAAAAAATTTTTTGTAAAATTTTGGTTATATTTAGAAAACTGTAAATTGTGTAAACTGTAACTGTAAAGGCTTCACTACCTTTAATAATAAAAAACAAATTAGAAATAGTAATGACTTACTAATAAGGATCCATAAAAGGATCCTTTAGTATTGTAACTAGTCATAGTCTCAATGGATCAGCTGTGACCACAAATATTGGGTGTACAACTTTGCTTCCGCCGTTTTCCGATAGGTGGCTGTACCGGCTGAGGCTGGTTGAAATACATAGATGGTAATGCCTTTAAAGTGAGTGTGGACAGTGCCTAACGAATTGTCATCGCCGTTTCAGTGACAGTTGTTCTTGTTTTCGTATTATTCACGCTCGAAAATGTCCGTTTATGTGCCCAATTCTCGCCATTTGCGGGATCAGCTCGGTGTGATTTACTACGAGCTCTTAAAACCGGGTGAAACCATCACAGGAGATCGCTACCGAACGCAACTGATGCGCCTTAGTCGCGCGCTAAAAAAAAAGCGGCCACAATATCAAGAGCGACGTGACAAAGTTATCCTCCAACACGACAATGCTCGGCCTCACGTCGCAAAAGTGGTCAAAAAGTGCCTGGAAACGCTGAAATGGGAAGTCTTGCCCCACCCGCCGTATTCCCCAGATGTCGCCCCTTCTGACTTCCACCTATTCCGTTCGATGGCACACGGCCTGGCAGATCAACATTTTCAATCCTTCGAAGAATTGGAAAAATGGATTGCTTCATGGATAGCGTCAAAAGAGGACTCCTTTTTTCGAGCCGGGATCCGAAAATTGCCGGAAAGATGGGAGAAAGTTGTCGCTAGCGACGGACAATACTTTGAATAATACATCTGTAAGCACTTTTTCGCAATAAAGCTTTTAATTTTGGAAAAAAAACGGCGGAAGCAAAGTTGTACACCCAATAGTTAAAATATCAGAAAGCTACAAACTTTGAGATCATTTGCCAGTAGAAGTCAGACCATCTGTCCATCGTCTGGCCCCAGTTTGTTGCAACATTCAAGTATGGCGTGCTGCATCTGGTAGCTTTTAAGTTAAAGGTGCTTGATGCATGCAAATCCACTGGCTGATGTCATCATTGCAACGTTGAATATATACAAAAACATTTCATGGAATTATGTGGAAGGAATTTTAATTGTACATAAAATGTTTCAGTTATATTTACAAAATTCTTTCTGCCCTCAGAATGTGTCACTGTGTCCGACAAATGACACGCTGATTCATCAAATTGCACATGTCTCTACTGGTAAGGAAACATAGTAACCACACTGACATGTCTTTTTAACAGCCCATATATGTATGTATGTATGTATGTGACTCTTTTAACGCTTATGCTAGGTGGGCAAAGTGAAGGGACATCCAGTTTATTTGGGTAGAGTTTCTTTTGGGGAATCAACATTTCGTTTGCATGATTCAAACGACGACAAATTTTCGAAAGTTCAATTGTTTAGTTGTTATTGACAGTTGGCAAGAAATGTCAATTTCGCTGACTAATGGCGCAAGATAAGTGTGAAACGCATTGTTGACTTCTGACAAGCCTATGCAATGGCAACGTTTACAACGCTTTTTTGTTGGTGAATCAGAAAAGTTGTCAACTCATTTTTGCACAAAAGTGTAAGCAAAAAACTTGCCTACAAAAGCACCCACACGCACTTTGGTGTCTATCGATTGTGGTGAAATTAATTTGTCAAAAGTGTTTGGAACAATTATAAATGTATGACATATGACAGTTGTGACAGGTCGGTGTGCGAATTGTTAAGAAGAAAAGTGAGCAATGCGGGGACACTGGCGATAGCACAAAAATTCCGATAGGTCAACAAACTCTTTCGCTGGGAACAAGAAGAGTTTTTAAGGTTTCATGGGTCTTGAAAAACTTTTGGTTTCCTTTTGAAAATTACGTTTACTGTTGATAAAAATTATACAATAAATGATAATAGAAATTATACATTTCTCACCTAAATTGGTGTTGCCGGCTGTTGTCAAAGCAAAAATAATTTCTTAATGATGTCATTTTATAAACACTTGAACATTTCGCATCTTCATATTAACAAAAATAAACAACAAATATTAAAAAAAAATAAAAGTGGAATTTTCAGAGCAGCGAGTCTACACTCCCGCCAGCTATTTACAGTAGACAGTGAAAGGTTTTTCCATTTTTTGCTACATTGTAGCAGCTGTTATTGTTGTTGCTATTTTTTTTATTCCAAAGCAAATAAAGCAAAGACAACATTGCAATAAAATGCTTGGAATGTGCTGTGCAAAATATTTGCTTCAGATTAAATATAATAAAATTTCAAAATTCTCCACACTCACCGATGACGTCGGCGCGCGCACAACGACCGAGAGCCAGACAGACAGATAGCCCGCTGGATGGTGTGCGGCGCCGGGGCTTGGCATTTTTTTCATACGCATCTATTTAGATTTGACGTGTTGACTCGTTGTGCGCGTTGCTCGAGTGCGTCTCGAGAGACGCCAAGTGTTGTTGACGCATTGCCGGAGCAGGCGATTTCTGGAGCGCGTAATCGACTCTGAGTTGAGAGCAGATTTTAAGCTTACCTGGAAATGTAAAAAATGTGAAATAAATTATTATTTAGTTTGTGTGTGAAACAGTTAAATCAATTATTCTGATTTCATAGACTTTTAATTCAATTGAATAGCGCAGCATTAACTATGACAATTGTGCCATACGGCGTCCAATTGCCTCTGGCTGCATTTAACTATGGAAACAAACAAACACAACAACGACACAAACTAAATGAATCCGCTCAAATTTCAGCGTTCAGCCGCAAATTCAACATGAGTCGAACTATGGCAGCAAACTTTGGCGGCATGCAACACGAAAGCGTGTTGCAAGTGCATCTTTGGAAAGTGTTGCTGCCAGCGAGTTACAAGTTACCGCATTGCACTCGAATGAATTCGTAATAGCGTACAGCAACCAGATGAAAGAGATGGAAGGAGAACGGGTGGAATGTTAATAGCAAAAGTAGGCAGTGGGGAGAAACGGCAGAAGAGGGAAATGGGGCCGAGAAAGTGATGCAAAACAGCACATTTTCCCATATGTGAAGCGAGTAGCAGTTGGCGGCGAATTGGGGGGAAACATTGTCAAGTTTGTTGTCGTTAACAACGTCACGACTGACAGCATTGCATGGCAATGTAGTCAACAGCGGTGGCAGCATAAAACTTCATTACGCGCAGACACGTTGACATGCTGTCGGTTTTTGCATGGAATGGCGGAGGAGGGGAGGGAGAGAGAAGATGCAGCAAATGGGGGCAAAGGCATTCAATGGTTTATGTTGTCTATCTGGCTAACCAAATTTTCTTAAAAAACCACTAATCAGGTGTTTTTTTGTAAATATTTCTAGAAAAATTTTAACAGTTTGTTATTTAATTTTTTTTGTGGTTTCTTAATATATCACACCATATCAAAAGACCTTAAATGTCGATTGTAGTGTGCACAGGAATTCATTATAGTAGTTTGTGCAAATTTGTTTTTGTTGTGAAATAAACTTGCACCCTCACACACACACATACACATACTGATATATGCACGTAAGGGAATTTTCATAGATTTGTACTGCATGTGTGTGTATTTGCATATTTTCTTATTATTAAACTTATTGCTAAACGCACACACACACACAGCCGCCATTACAAGATTTCACCTTAACCCCAACGCTCCGGCGCCGCACCGCATTGCTTTCGGTAACTTGGAAAGTTAAAATTTTAGCTACAACATTGCAACATTGTTTGCCGTCGAGTGTAGTTGAACAATATTTGCTTTTGCAACATAAATGAAGACATGAGCAGCAGCGGCAGCAATCCATCGTGTCGCTCATTTTCAGCTTCATCTGCGCCTTGCTGCAGCCAGTGCGAACAGCAATGTATCGCTTCACTTCCCGCTCTCTGCCAACAATAAAGCTCCATAAGGCGACATAAACCGACCGGAGTCAGCGCATCCGCTCAACCGCAGCGCGCACTGTTGGCGTTCGCTCCCACCCCATCCACCGCTTTGAAGCGCCCCGTAAGTCGTTTGGCATTTGCTTTCGTATTAATTGAATGTAATTTTTCGACAGCAACTACACAATGGCAGCTGTAAAAACAAGCAAGATTGATGTCCTGTGACATTGCGGTGAAGCCGCGCAAAGTTCGCGTCGTGCGCCGTTGCGGCATTGGTGGCAGTTGAGGTGTGAAAAATTAACGCGCGCCAGCGAAAATTCTTTCACTGTCACCCCGCCCCGTGCGCCACTTTCACTTCACGCTTAATGCGCGCACGTTAGCAGCAACTTTGCTTACAGCTGACATTAATTAAGTGTGCAGGCGTTACAAATTATTAGAAGTTTGTTTGCTGACTGACAACGCGTCGCTGCAGTTGTGTTGCTGGTTGGCGTTCGTGTTGTTGGATTTTAGTTGGCGCCGTTTCATGCAAATTTGAGTGTCGCTCCTGCGCTGAAAATCCGGTTGCCGCGGAGCTTATTGTGAAAAGTGTTTATGACATTTTAATTGGCTGCAATAACGAGTTAATAACGTTAACGCGTGTTGGAAGGGTTTTTGGCAAAGTGACGTAGGGGAAACGGTGTTGATAAGTCGATGTTATTTTTGCAAAGTTAATTGACAAATAACGTCAGATATTCGTTATGAGCAGAATAACGTTTGTAATTTCATAATGTGCGAAGGGTCAGCGAGTCAGCAAGGTTCTTCGGGCATTATTTGAACTGTTTTGTATTAGTTGGGGGTCTTCTCAGTAAACAGGACCTTTTGTGTGGGTTTAATGCATTTAAATTAGTGTCCGACCGAAACATCTTTTTTGGGCCGAAACCGAATTTCGGTTTTTATTCGGCCGAAACCGAAACATTCTAGTTGAAATAAAAATCACCATATCAAGCATTTTTTAACAACCGAATTTTACATTAAGTAAATAAAGAACACAAATAACATAAATAAATAAATACTGATTAATAAAAACAATTTATTCATTTTGTAAAAACATAAACATAAAAAAATCACCCTTTTGTACCTTACTCGCTAATATTCAAAATTAAATCATTTGATATTATATGCTAAAAAAAGTTTATTTACATTGGTAAAAAAAATGTAAAAAAATATTCTAGAAAGTTTCGGTTTCGGCCGTTCGGGCATTTTTTGGCCGAAACTGAAACCATATATTTGGGCCGAAACCGAAACCGAATATTCGGTCGGACACTGATTTAAATGTACTTTAGTATTCATTAATTCATACGCATTTCTAAGCCTCCACAGGAGGAAATCTTCATAGATAACACTGAACCCATGTCTATGTAGATACATGTAAATGTTGTTGGGCACTGAGACCAGTAATGATCTATTTTGCCGCTTCTACTAACAGTTAGAGAGAGGCCGGCCTCGTTAGTTCAGTGGTCAGCGCGCTGGCTTCTCATACCGAGGCCCTAGGTTCGAATCCTAACTCGGGCTGGTGAAACACTCATCTACTTGTATTACTATTCGGAATCGGCATTAAAATGGACATATTTCCTCCCTTTTCCCCAATCCGATTAAAAAGTGTGTTGTAACACATGCTGAAAAAAATGGATGAAATATCCTCTCCAATGGTCCAAATGGACTGAGTACTATGGAAGGCTTGTAGCCTTCCTCACATCACAACAGAGAAAATCCCCTAGACTCACCAATCTAATACATTTTCTTCTTTCTTCTTCTGCAAGCCAATACTGGCCCAGGCAGCGCCTCTTGCTGCCACAAACTGGGCGGCATTGCAGTATAATCTGCTCGGGAGTCTTCTCCGCTGTTTCACAGAGTCTACAGTCGCTTATCTGTCCTAGACCCAATGTTTGCATGTATTTCCTCAACGTGCAGTGGTCAGTTATAAGCCCAGTGATCTGTCTTAGCTGGTCTTTGCTCAGTCTAATGTCTGTGATGAAGATTTTCGACCAGTGCTTCAGGCCTATACTACTATGGCCTATGCTACTTTAAAGCCTATATAGATTATCAATAGTTGGTAGTTCTAATCCTAATTCTAATCGAAGTTGCCGGCCTCGATAGTCCAGCGGGTAGTGCGTTGGCTTCTCATACCGTGACCTCAGGTTCGATTCCTGGCTCGGGCTGGTAAAACGCTCATCTACTTCTATCGCTATCCACATGAAGCAGATGAGAATTACAAGAATCACACAAGTGCGCTCTTGGCAAACAATGGCAAAACCTCCAAGTGTGAAAGAAAAACTGCCAATCGCCGTTCGGATTCGGCGTTAAACTGTAGGTCCCCTCCCTCCCTTTCCCCATCCGTTTGAAATGTGTGTTGTATCACATGTTGGAAAAAACAGTGTTGCATACACATTTCAAACGGGTGGAATTTGTGGTATCACAACGGGCCCATATAGGCCTAAATGTGTCTCATACAGAGGCAGCCACTACAACCAACCAACCAACCTAATCGAAGTTATACAATTGTCCATCAGACCTTTGGAAGGATGTGAGGAACTCAACCTTGGTGTGTCTTAGGGCTGTCGTGTAAGTTGTATATATAAATATGTACATAATATATATTTGTACATATAGTTTAAGCTCAGTTCTCTTTTATTAATGCATATTTCAAGATCTAAAAAAATAGCACCCATTTAACCGCCACACCTCAATCGATTTTAGAATATTTAGCATTTTCATGGCGTTTCCTACTCACAGCACTCAGCTGTCGTTGACAACATGTCAGCCACGCTATCTACTAACATTCAACTCACTTGGCGTGCTTTTGCCAATAATTAGAACTCAACCAATTTCTCGCGTTACTCGCTCCAATTACTCGCAATTTCATTTATAGTTGGTTCATTAAAATTAAAAATTCCTCAATTATTTTCTAATTAATTTGAATGCTTAATAAAATCACGTTCATGCATACGCCAGCAACTTGAACACAAACGCGCGCATTTTCATTACAAGCACAAAATGAAAAAACACTAATTAGATAAATGAAAAAAATCGAATTTAATATTAAAAAAGAATTGCGGCACCTCATAAAATTAGCGAATGATGCCAGACTTGATGCCAGCTTGCACTTAATTCAATTATAATGAGCAGCAGCACTAATTGGAAGGCAATGAGCTGAAGGAAAAAATCACTGGCGCTGTTGACGCCATTTAGTTGGATTGAATTAAATTCCAAAGCTAAAAAAGCGATCAATTAAAATATGTCAGAAGCATTCAAACATTTCAATGCAATCAAGTAAAATTCAATTCGAATTTAAATAAACCAATGATTTTAAAATAATTCAATGAAATTGTATTTATCATTTATTTGTTTTTCTATGATTTGATGAGTTCTAGAAATTCCAACATCAACACTTCAACTCGTTTTAACAAGTTAAGGCTCATTATTTGGATTTTGTTTGTTGTTGTTGTTGTGCTTTAACAAATGCTAAATTATACAGAGCAGAACAGTGAGACAATTTGCAATCAAATTTGGTAAAAAGACTTCTAGGAAATCAGCAACAATCAACAAAAAAATGAAATGAAATGTGCCAACTGTCAAAAAGATTTATTGGCGCCTTTTGTGGTGTTTATGGCTACAATGAGCGTGAGAATGGAGCCAGTGCGTGAACACAAGAGCGAGACAGAGATAGAGAAGGAGAGAGAAAGTATGAATAAATACAACATTGGACAGCGCTGATAAAATTGCAATTATGGCCTAAAGCGGTCACAGCGGTAAGCAGCTTGCAAAAGTACGGGTCCGAGTGCCGGTAAATGTCAGGTGTGTTTAATGAACAGAACTGGAACAGTCAGCGAATAAATTCAACACATAAATATTGCACAATAATGCAAAAAAGTTGGCAATATTTTATCGATTGCATGTCGAACTGATGAACTCACGTGCCGCAATTAGCTTGAGGCAGCAATTATTGTTACAAAAACTAGAAAAAAAGTACAAAGTATGAGACCTCATAAAGATTGTCACCATTCAAGACCCACTCACACACATCAATGATGTGCAATTTATTGATAAGTTCGATGGTTGTAAATAGTTTAGCAAACTTCGAAGTGGAACCACAAAAGTGTGGCGGAATTTCGACAAACAAAACCAGACGACTGTCAGTAAACTTTGATCGCAAATTGTGGCGTTGGTCAGATGAGGCAATAATGTCCAACGATTAGGAAGCAAAGACTGAGTGACATAATTTTTGAGGAAACTAATGCGTCTTAAACTGAGTTAACCTCATTTTGGAGATTCTTTTCAAAAATTTGCCAATTTTATTAGACAGACCACCCGCGATCGACCCATCGTCACTCCCTGTCCATAAACACGAATTCTTATAGCGTTGACGCCCATTCGTTGGTTTTCTATGCCGGTTGTGATTTTTGTGTAATTGACCTTTGTGCCGCCGCGGGCCAGCGTCGACCTATTGTCAACTCCGCCCACCACCAATACTGGTCGCTGTTGTAAATTTGCGTATTTCTTAAATATTGAAGTTAATTAGCACTTAATACGCGATTTGATAGCGAATTTATGCAAATCAGCGCTGAGGCCGCAAAAGAGGCGTTCGCCAGTGTGTTGGAGAATAATCGCTGAACCGCTATATGTAAATGAGGCGTGGCACCGACCAAAATCAGCGGGGACTTGAGCATTTGTGTGCCGCGTTCGTTGGGTGGTCCGTTCGTTTATTTATCGACTTCGACCACGATTAATGTTGACGGCGTTGCCGATTTATGTGCGCGCGCTCTTTGCTGTCTGCTCTTGCTGCTTCTTTTTGTTGTTGTTGGTGTTCATTTTGTTGTTGTGTTTATACATTGAACAACACACTTTATTTCGTATTGTATGTTTTAACGATGGCTTAAAGCTTTTGTTGCGAACCCAAAGTAGGCCCATAACTTTTATTTTCACGTTTTTTCTTCTTTGTTGTTGTTGCATCATTGTTGTTGTTGCTTGGTTTTTGCTGCCTTTTAATGAAGTTGTACAATTCGGTTGTTTTTCACGCGTATTTCGTATTTATTGCGTGTCGTCTTGTTCGGGTTTTTTGACAGTTTATTGTTTTTGGCGTTTATTGTTTCGTGTAATTTCGATGTAAAATGTAAATTTTAATGTTTCCGCGTAACTGTTGTGCTGTAAAGCGGAAATGTGCGTGTCGGGCATAACGCGAAAATGAAGATCTATTTTTTGTATATTTTTTTTAAATCTATTTTTGTATTTTTTACTTCTCAACGCCCCTCAAATTGTGTGCACTTTGTCGCTTTTCCACAAAAAACCACAATCAGTAGCGGTATTCACAATACACAGTGTATGTGTCTGTGATTTGTACTTTGGCCAACGCACTTAGCACAGAACGTGAATACCGCCATTGAAAAATTAAGCTCACATTGTCCAAGTGTGTCCAAGTCGCAGTTTTTGGCTTTCATACAAACTTGATTTATACTTTGTGTTGTTGTAATTTCAACTAATGTTTTATTACCTCACACAGTCACTGAAGTGTGAAGATGCTGCAAACTACGCTTTTGTATGGTTTTTGTTTACAAATAAAAAAACAAAAACCAGACTTAATGACAAACGAACTGCGCCAGCGCAACAATGAGCCGGCTGCCGGTCACTGAAGCCCGACTATGGCAAACAGCTGCGTCAATTTTGTTGTTGATGTTGTTTTTGCTTTTAAAACTGATGACTAATAGCTTGACGTGTGCAGTAGCAACAGCAACAATAAAATTAAGAACAGCCAATAAACAACAAAAATCGCCAAAGTATAAAGTACAAAATTATAGAGCTGAGACAAGGTAAATGCCCTCGTCGCCCGAAATGCTTTTGTTGTATGTATTAGGCCGACTTCATCTGTTGTGCTTATGTAGTTGTGTTTTAGCAGATAGTATTTTTTATTATGAACACGTGTAACGAAAAGTGATGCTTTTTTGAAATTTTTTCGACTGTGGATGATTTATTGTGAATGCTGCCAGTTGAACTAATTTCGCTTAATTTAATTTTGATTTTATTGAAATGAAGCATGAGGTAAGAATAAGATTTGGCATTTTTATAACTGATGCGTACACTGGAAAAAAATGTCTTGGGAAAATTTTAATAGTGGCATAATTTGTACTCGAATAGTATTTTGTAGAGTTGAAGGTTCAGTTGCGTCAAAAAAGTATAGTTGCGTAAATTAATCTTTCAGGTGTCGAGTGATGTTTTGTTCAAGCACGTTTTGGCTATAGTTTTGAGGTATCAGAAGCAATGTTTGTGGTAAAATTTTACTGCCTTTCTGGTTGTTGCACGAAGCTCGGACTTATTTGTACTCGCCCATTGTTCTTTATGGCTTACGTTTTTTTTCATTTACGCTCTTTCTAATGAATCTATTTACTTGTATACTACAGAGTCGTGTTAACAATGCTGGATATCCTTTCTTTGCTTTATGGCCATTGCTTTCTTCTTATACAAATCATCATCTTTATATCTGTTTGTCGGTCTCGATAGTCCAGCGGGCAGCGCGCTGGCTTCTCATACCAGAGGTCCTAGGTTCGATTCCTACCTCGGGCTGGTGAAACACTCGCCTACTTCTACCGCTATCCACATGAAGCAGATGAGAATTACAAGAATCGCCCCTTAATTTCTTGCCTTAGGTTACGTGTTGCTTCTTACGCTCTCTTTGATTTATCCCATAAATATTAACAACGCTGGAAAACTCAACCTTTAATTTATAGTCATTGCTTCTTTCTTATAAATCATCTACTTCATGTCTTTTTGAATATTTCTTGATGTCTTTTTAATTTTTTATATATTAAATTAAATAATTGCTTCCCTAATCTAAAATGTTTCTTCTTACGCTCTCGTTGATCGAATCTATTCATCTATTCAACCTATTCCACCAATCTTCGTCACTGCTCACACGAAATAGCCGAGGGTCACCCAGCAAATGCAAATTCGTTATCGTTTCCACTGTCACTGACGCCACTCGCCCGCATATATCTTGTCGCGCCTATCGTTGATTCTATATCGCCACTCAAAAACTGGATTAACGCTGCCACATACCGTCGGCCCAGTTAATATCTGTGCAATCTTTGCCATAAATCTTCGATTGATTTTAATTCAGTGCGGTCGCAAGTCAGCATTGGCTCGCCGTGAAAAAAATTATTTTATGGAAATCTTTTGCCAATAAACAAATGATTAATGACAATGTTGCTAATGCTATTAATTTTTGTACTTAATTACTATCAAAGTGTAAATACACAATAAAACGCGCCAGCGCGACGCAAAAAATGCGTTAAACATGAAAATCTTATTGCCGATTGTGCGTCGCTGTCAACCGGCTGCGGCTGCGGCTGCGGTTCGCCCAACTTTTTTTAATTTTTTTCTTTCTCAAATTAATCAATTGAACAACACTACGTCGCGTCGCTTCGTTTTCTTGGCGCTGGCGAAAGCTGCTGCGCGGGGCGGCGGCAGCTGGCAATGAAACCGTGTGCCGACCACCGGTGGCGTCTAATGCGATCGGCGACGGTGTTTCTGATAACTTTGCAAAATAAATGTCGTGTATTTACAACAAATCAGTTCGTTGCCCTGATTGCACACGACTAGCGGTTCGCACTGTCCGTGTGGCGTTCGATCGTTGCAAATTGCTTCCGCATGATTCAAGTGAAAAGTGGCCACTTGGCGCGAGCGTGCAAGCCGCCACTGGCCAAATCGATAATTGCGATAAGGCGAAGGCGTGTGTCTACTATTTTTACTACATTTTACTATAACAGTTCCACTGTCACCACGCATCGAGTAGCTGCGCCGCTATCGGCCAATTAGCCTTGTGCGGCCATAGCCACTGCGACGGACAGCTTTCTGCGAATTCTATCGCGCAGCTTATAAGTCTATATTTTATTTATAAAGTGTTGTAATATTGTTGTAGTTTTGCGCGAATGTGATCGGCATTCTTCGATCGATTGTTATTGAGTGACGGCTGGAAGGCTCGGCGTTGTGTGTAGAATTGCAATCGTTGTATTTGTGCCTGTTTTGCGGATACTTAGCAGTCGGAAAAACATGCGGAAAATGCTTGAAATTAAAGTAAACACTTGAAGATATGCAAAAGAAACATGTGCGGCCTTATGGTTGGATTCAGGTCAGACACTCGAGAATGCTTTCTCAACTGATTTATGAGGCATCGAGCACTGATATGTTGAGAATGAGAGTCAAATGTACAGCTGCGGTCAAAATAATAGTAGTACGCATACCACGAAAAAAAAATTAAGAAAAAATAATCTGTTTTTCTTTACAAATATTTACTTTGTATTTTTTTAACAAGTTATATGTGTTAACAATACAATCATAAAATAAAACTTAAGAATTAAACTCAGTTTGATTCGATTTAAATTAAATGCGCCAAAAGCTCCAAAATATGGACGGTCAAAAAAATAGTAGTACGCTTTTCTTTCATAAAAATGAAAAAAAAATTGTGTTACATTTTAAAAGATTTAGTGGTTAAATAGTAATAACGTAATTTTTCTTCATATTAATATTTAGTTGCGTGACTGTTGTTCGCTATTACTGCAGCACAGAGCCGACGCATTGAATTAACCTAATTTTCATATCTTTCTCTAGGTATTATATATTCCTGCTTCTCAAAGTTGATTATTATTAGTTAGATTATAGTGAGCAACTGCTCTCTTCACGTCGAACGAGAAATTTTTAATTGTATTGAAGTCTGGTGATTGTGCGAGCCATTCCATAACCCTAATACTGCTCTTGCGAAGCCCCTTTCGTGCGACCTTGCTTGTATGCTTTAGGTTATAATCCTGTTGAAAGACCCAAAACAGTGGTGTTTTTTCACGAACATACGGTAGCACGATTTCCTGCAAGATTCGTACATATACACATCGATCCCACCACCACCGATCGCGCCACCTCCATAAAACATAAAACATGCTCAATAAATCCGAGTAAATCTAACCCAAAAATCAAATTTTAACATTAGCTACAAACGCATGCAATTATAACAATACTTTTTTTCTTGTGTTCTGCCTATATAAAAGTATCTTACGGTTAAACCAAAAAAAAAGGCGAAGCAGCAAATTCAACATGTCGCACTATATTTAGTAGCAGCACTACTATTATTTTGACCGCAACTGTAACTAGTAGGACACGTTTTCTGAGGGAATACTAATCAATTCCAATTGAGCGGAAATGATGTAGAAGACAATTCAACCTGTTTATGATGCGAAATATCCAAGAATAGAATAACCCTAAAAAAATTGTGAAAGAGGGAAAGGATCTAAGCAAAAATAACCCCAGAAAATGACAAAGAAAATGAGAAAATGAAAAAGATTGAGGGGAATATGGCTGAATTAGTATAAAAAACAGTGGAAGGAAGCATGATTAGAAAAGTCTAACTATATATGGAAAACAACGAATAGAAGTACGACTGGAAAAGATTTACTATATCAGAGAAACTAACTAAGAAAAGGAAACACGACGATAACAAAAGCAAACATGACTGAAAAAGTTTAACTACTTATATCTGAAAAGCAACGAAAAGTAGTTAGGCTGGAATAGTTTAGGTATATAAAAAAACAAGCTACAAATAAAAAAACGAAACATGAAGATGACGAAAGGAAGTAGGAAAAAGTTTAACTCTATTTGAAAAACAACGAAAGAAATTAGGGCTAGAAAAGTCTGACTATATATGGAAACAATGAACAATGAAATGAAAGAAAATACGGCTGGAAAAGTTTTACTTTGCACACATATTTGGAAAAGTATGAAAGGAAGCTTGCCTGTAAAAGTCCACTACATAAAAATTACGAAGGGAGTTGAGTGAAAAAAAATGAAAATCGCTTTTGTCTGCCTTTTACTAGTATTGCCAACTTTTTTGCCCTAACTATGTTCATTTTTTCCTTATTTCAATTAACTACTTAAAAGAAAACTACAAAACTTTGCCTCAAACTCCAGTTTATTGTGTGATTCTTTGTTTTATAACTTCAGAAAAAGAGTTAACACTTTAAGCGCTTTCGCCAAAGTTGGCAACCAGAGTGAAACTGATTGAAAGCGAGAAAATATCACAGAGTGTGAAACAAAGACAACAACAACAACAACTGTCAACACACGAGCTCCAAAGCGTCACACAGCTGTCAGAGACAACTTTGCTGATTCCCCATGTAACCTAAACCACATATTGACACGAGGGTATTCCACTAACGCAACAAACGTCAGACTAATTAATCGAACGTCGAACGTTGTCAGGCCGCAGGACAGACAGACAGACACCCCATGGAACATGTCAATGCTGAGCGTAAATAAAGATAAAAGGACTAAAAATAACATTGGTGCTGCATCAAAAAAGTACAAGCGAACAACAACAATAAAAACAATGAAAACAAAAACAACAACATCAGCAACAGCACTTATCAGCGGCAGCTGGGGAAAAATCATAAATGCGTAGAAGTGTAGGAAAGGCAAATACAGCGAAGGTATCAAAAGTCCAAAAGCAACAAAAACAAGTGGTAGAGGGGGGGAAATGGGACAATGGAAGCACAGTGAACATGTCAAAAAAGTGTTAGTCCAAAGTGTTTAGCCAGCGAGTGATTGCAATCCAAGCAAGAAGGAGTTAACCCTTTCCGGAAATTTGTACGATATATCGTACAATTTTTTTCGACGATTTTTTATTTGACAGCGAACGCACTTTTTATGCAACCGCTTTCTAATTTTCATTAAGTAGGCTGTGTTGTATCATTTTGTTTGAAAAATCAGCAAATTACGGTACTTCTGCGTAAAAATTTGTAAATATATTAGGGGTATTCACACCGAGCTCGTTACTTTGTTAGTTCGGTACTCGGTAGTTTTGTTCGTGTATTTTGGTCTTTGTAAAAGAATCGAACAAAAACAAAATACACGTAGAAAACTACCAAGTACCGAATTAACGAAGTAACGAGCTCGGTGTGAATACCCCTATTATATATATATATATATATATATATATATATTGGTACGCGAAACAATTTCAAAGTTTAAATCTCAGTTGATTTATAGAATTTACTAAATTTAAAATTTTTTGCGTCTAAATATTTTTCCTGAGTCTTTAGAAAAATTGTACGATATATCGTACAAATGACAACAAGGATGGCAAAGCTTTGTACAAATGGAAGGCAAAGGTTGCAAGTTGTGTTTGCATTTTCTGGAAGTTATAGGTTTGGTAACAGATTTTTTGCGTTTGTATGCCTGCCACGCCCATATGTAAACCACGTGGCTAATAAAATTCCACATTCGGCAATTGAATTGAATTGTTTATAAAACTTAAAAAACCGAAACCAAAAAATCATGCATTTTTACTCCTTTGCGGACCATTGTACGATATATCGTACAAAATTGATTCAGCTGTAATTCTCAACCAAAAAGGTTTTTTTGAATTTTTTTTATTTTATTGCTAAAATGTTCAATAAGAGTCAATATTTTGAAGGAAAAATTTGTATCTCAAGAAGTGTGGAAATTGACCCGAAAGGGTTAATGAACAGTTAAGGGGCGAAAGAGAGAGAAAAGAGAGCGAAGCAGCAATTGTCAGCGGTCGGCAGAAAGAGACAGCAGACAATGGAATTTGTCACGTGCTGTCGAATGTTGAGTGCAAAATACACTACTCAATGAGAGCGAAAGAGCGCACAATAGCGAAAGAGAATTGTGGAGGTGGAGTAGGAGGGAGGCGGCAGACAGTTGTCGCTGTCTGTCTGGTTTTGATTTTCTTGTAATGTTGCTGTGAGTTGGAATTTTTTGTTTGTTTGCTTGTAAATTTTGGGTCGTTACAATTTCGTTATCAGCGTGTCGTCTGCTGTGATTGTTGTTGTAGTTAGTGTTGTTGTGTTTTCAAAAAGGTTACGCAATATTTACCACAATCAATTACTTGATTCCGATTAAACATGAGTTGCAGCCACAAACGCCGAAGCGCTGCTACTCACAGCTGATGGGAGCCAGAGAGAGCAAATAAAACATGAAATAAAATAAAAATCAGACAATGCAACGTAATGACAAATGAAGCTCAACTGACAGCTAACGAAATGAAAACAATGAGTGGCAAAAACTGATACCAGACAATAGAGATGTATGTATGTAGCAACCACAACAACAACAATGGCAACATGGAGAAATACAATAATAAATAAAAATGTTTAGAAAAAATGCAGCAACATTACAGAAATCAATCAAATTTGAGCTTATTTCAATCGAACAATGCGGTTAGCACTGACATGTTAACAAGTTTCGCTTAGAAAAGCGCAAACGAGCCAAAGGTCAGCGATGGTTGATGGTTTAAGGTTAGGTATGTGTTTTGCAATAACGGTTAATCGAAATCGAGTGCGTTCCAATTCGGCAATGAGTGAAATGAATTCAAAACAAAACCAGTGCGCGCGCCTACTAATTATAATTATCAAACAATAACAACAACAACAATAAAATGCTAAGCAAACAACAACAACAACAGCTTTGGATTGTATTGCAAATGCGTGAGTAATGTAGCGAGCGTAAACAAAACCTTGAAAAACCGGCTGACTGCCCTTTGCGCCCGCCCGCCCAACGACGAATCGACTAACTGACTGACTGCCTAACTGCCTGGGTTGTGTTGTTCTTGTGTTCGTGGTTGCTGCTGAAGCTTTTCGGTTTCTTTTTGTTGTGCCTTTATCAAAATGATAAAAATTCATTATTTATTTTTTGCATTCCACCGTTAATAAACAATAACAAAATTAACAACAACAACAACAATCATAATAAAATGCCAAGTACTCGACTAGACTGAATATTGACACAGACACTTCAACTTCACTCTACCCCCCGGTTCCCCTGTTCGCGTTGGAGCGAGTAAATGAGCGAAGGGAAATTTTAACTTTAGGTTGTTGTTGTTAGGGTTTTCATTGTGTGCTTGCTGTTGTTGTTGTTGTTGGTGTTTTTGATAAGATGCGGTAAGCCAAACGGCTGCGAGAACAATATATATTTAATTTAATTCGTTTGAAGGACTGTGGCTGAGTGCTGCTGCACCGCTGTGTAAGTTAAGGAATTTATTTGGAAGCACTACATGGGCAACTCACCATCTTCAGTGAGTAATGTGCCATTTTAAAGGAATTTCTTATAAGAGAAAATCGTCAAGTGTGCATAGCAACGATAACATATGAGACAAGGTTTTGAAATGGCTGGCGCCTATACGTCAAAGCGTAGCGGTTGGTGGTCTGTGGTGGCTGGGTTCAAAGCACAGTTCAAGTATGTCAAACTTCAATTTGACTATGACAATGAAAATTATTAAATATTAGTAGCACAATAGTCCAATAACGGGATTAGAGAGTTTAGATATCTAGGGAGCTGCAGTTTCATGCCAATTACGAACGGCCAGCGGGAAGCTTTTTCAAAGGCAATTTTAATCTTAGAGAAGGTCAGTTGCCGAAAGAAAAATGATGTGGATTTTTGTTTTTATTTTTTTGCTGGTGCTAGTTAAACCTGAAGGTTAGTGTTTCACGTAATAATCAGCTGAGTAACGGCAGTTGATCTTGCAATCTACAGATTATTATTATTATTAAAGTGTAGGGAGCATTCACAAACAGCAGGCATGTAGACAAAAGTTTGTCTTAGCGAAACGATTATCATGGCCCAGGCAGAAGAGAGCCATTTAAGAAACATTCAACTGCATTTCTACAGGTTCCCGGCCCCGAGACAGAACCAGTCTGAAATGCTCTGTTGCTGTCAGGTTTGCAGGAGGTTAGCCGGTGCGTTGCTATCGTAAAGCTAAGCTCGACCAATAACTTAAGGTTCGGGAGCTCCCTGCCGAAGTATCATATTGCCGAGGCACATAGCACATGTGCCATCCGAAGGCTGGACACTCACACATGAAGTGCTCCGAGGTTTCGTTATCCCCAAGACACATGTCTTGTTCGACCCTTTAGCCTGAATCCTAGTGATAGTTAAAAGCAATAAACCCTGTGATGGGCCCTATGATAGTTCTCAAATCACTCTTCCCTAAGCCTTGGGATCGACAGATATTAATACTACAAGAGTCAGTAAATTCCCCATAATTTCACATGAGGGTATGACCAACTTTTTTCCACAGTGCTCAGCTGATCATTTCAACTGTCTTTGAGGGTGCTGAGCTCTTCTAGCTACCTTCGTGGATCAATAAAATGAATATATTTTCAATACCACTCACAATTAGTAATGATTCGATATTTATTCAAAATGTAAATTATCTGTAAACTTGTACATGAATGTACTTTGACAAATTTAAGGACAGTTCTAAGGCTAAAAAGTTTATTCTAAAAATTGTTGATTAGTCTTCTCAAAATTACCATTTTTTATTTGTTCTGAATTCATTTATTTTCTATAAAAACCAAATCCATTTTGAAATAATTTTTTATTTCAGCCATTCGTTTTTTTAATTTGTTGTGCGTCATAAATTGTTCGCCCAATGTTCGTGATTGTGTTATTTCTATGCTAATTTGGTGCGTTTTTTGTCTCACCATCAACAACTCCATCAAAATTGTTGAATTATGTTAAATTTTTTCCCACATACCCGAATGATTTGCATAGGAAGTTCAAATTGTGTTAACAGAAAATTTAGTCACTATTACTTTTTTTTGTTTTTGGTTTTTGGTGGCTACTATTTTCATATTTAGTAAGTCGGACGCCAATTTGGAATTAACTAGTTCTGACAACAACATTTAGTTATTGTGGATGCAGTGCGTCGTTGGTTTTTTTACCATAAGGCTATTGTTGTTGTTGTAAATTTGTTGTTGTCACAGCAGTGCATGAGGTAAATCAGTTGAAAGTTATCAATTGGATTTGTTGGAAACATTATGGTAGGCGCCTCGTAAATTATCACAATTTGGTATTTATTCAATTCTATACACATGTACATACGAGTATGAGTGTGTGTGTGTACCTCTTGTATGTCGTAAATAGTCGTAGCGGCATTTTAAATAATCGAAAAAATTTAATATAAAATTTACATTGCATATTTGTAACGTTCTGTAATTTATTTGCTGATAATTTATACTCCCCTTACATGGTTGTTGTTGTTGGAGCGATTGTTCATGAAATTCCTGAAATGGTTGGCATACTTTCTGCCGACTCGTGGTTGGTGTGGTTGACGTTTAACTTTATGATTGTTATACAATTTCAAACTACTAACCGAACGTTCTAAATTTGTAAAATTAATTTAAATTAAATTTTTTAATTATTTCAACGTTCAGCTTGAATCAACCAAACAAAACTTGTTTAGTGTGAGACATTGAATGGTCAATCAGAATTAACCGAAAGCTAATCAAAACTGCCATTAGGCCACTGTTGTGTAATGTGTGGTTTTTCAAAGCAGAAAATATGTCAAATATGAAAACATAAAACAAATTCTGACTAAAAGCTGCAAGTGCAGCTAAATTTAAACGAACAAGTGGCCAATACCACGAAAAGGCGGAAAACTGGAGCAAAGCGGATCGCACATTTCCGCTCGTTTTTCTGTCGAATCCAAATAAATCGTAAGTCGTACGCGCTCACCTGCTGGCAAATTACTAACAACAACTACAACAACAGATAAAAATACGACAAATTCCAGAAATCCAACTTCAATGAAATAAAAGTCCAATAAAAAACATTGAAATTGCCATAAAAACTATTTCGTCGAATTCAATAGTCGAACAAGAAATCAGAACAGCGTGAAAAAAGAATTAAAAAAAGTTTTTAGGATTTGAATACAAGGTTAGGAAATTGTTTTTGACAGCAAAAAAAAGAAAAAAAAATTATTAAAATCCAACAACATAATACAATGAAACAAAAATACTCAATCACAACCAACTAAAAAGAAAAAAATGTTAAAAATTAATGTTTTTAATAATAATTAGCCTATTAAACAAAAAAAAATGATCGATCAGTTAAATTTGCGTAAAAAGTTCAAAGCAATGAATATGGAATAAGAATTAAAATAATGAAATACAAACACACACAAAAATTTATTAAAAACATAACGAAAACAAAAACAACAATAACAACAACGACAAAATAAGTCGGCCAACAACTGCCGCAATCGACAACCGACGCGCAGAAAATTTTGCTGATAAAAAAGCAAAATTGCGGACGCTCGAACCGGTGAACGAACGGCCGGCCGCTGTCGACTAGTGCGATTGATTAGCGACCGTGTGGTCAGCGTGCTCAACAACAACAACAACAATAACAACTGCAGCATGCAGCAAAAAATGCGCTAAAAATAAAAACAAAATGTTGGCAAATTAAGTACAAAAAAAATAATTATCAGCTAATGAATTGTGTTTCAGTTTCAATTTGGTTCTCAGTTCTGTTGTATTTGTTTTGCCAATTGCCGATAATCGCACAAAAATCATAAATTAAAATTCCAGTCATTTTGCTTGCTTTGTGACAAAACGGTCATAATAAGCATTGCAACAACAAAACGCCAATTTGACGTTTCATGTACTAAAGTTGCACGGCCTTAGGCAACTAAGAACCAATGAGCGGACATGTGTTGGTGGTGGCAAGTGCGTGTGTACTCAATAGGAGTCTTTTAAATATTAATCGGATCGACTTGTTCGAAAGCTTTGAAGTTTATCATGCACCTCTTTCTTTTTGCAAACTGGCCAGTCTTCTCCTAGGATCCTATTTGCACTCACACTTTTTCGAGTTCTTCTATTTTTTCTCTACTTCACCTTCTATCGATTTTCTCTCCACTTTATGTTCATACTCCACGCAGTAGGCAGATCCGTTTGCTTCGAACTCGAATTGATTTTGATGCCACATGCCAAGCGGACATCCGGCGCTAATGCCCGCATTGCTCTTGAACTTGTTCCAGGTTCATTCACCTCGGCGACATTTGCATTGACTATTTTCAACCCATTTCGAGCTGAATTCACATTTCACAGCTCCGTCACAGCCGCAGCGCCAAATGCCTTATCACGTTTGCATTGCTGAAAAACTCTGTGTAAAAGTCGCAGTGTGCATGTGTGTGTGTGGGTGAAACATGCTTACACACTTCCTGACTGTGGAGATTTTGCAAACGCTGCAAAAAATTCGAAACTGTGCACACGCCGCTTTTGCCTATTCGCAGAAAGCGCGGTGGCCGTTGGCTATTTTGGGTCATTTATCAAACACTCACTTCCGTCGCCTTCCTGCTGAGCACATAGGCGATGTCGAAGCGGCCGGTCGTTGCTACGACAAGTTTGACATATTTTAATTTCAACAACAACACCGCACTGCATCCGGTACAACGGCTGGACACGTGGGCGCTGCCTGAAGCCTGCAGCGTCGTTGTGCAATGATGGGAAGAGCGTATAGCAACTGGGAAGTGAATAGTGTTGAAAATTGAGTTCACGCTGGGAGCCGAGAAGAATTAAGCAGCTGAGGCATTGCACTAAAAATTAAATTAAAAAAGGTCACTTTTGGTTTTCAGCCGCCAACAATTGGCCGTCTAAACTAAGTCAAAAGCCTTTTTTTTTTTTGCTATTTGGCTGCGGCAGAATTTTTTGTTGCCAACTGTCAGCTTGGCTGCAACAGTAAATGTAACGTTTCGTGCTGCCACACGCGCTGCGACTTCGAAGGTCACAAGCAGTGTTCCCACTTGAAAAATTTTTTCCGACCAAACTTCCGACCAAATCCGACCCCAACCGACCAAATTAAAAATTTGCGATATCTTTAAATTCATTTTTAAATTATAATTTTTTTTGTTCAAGTAAATTTTTTGTACTAATGAAAAGATATTGACATCACAAAACGGACCGAAATTCGTTTAAGCGGACCAAAGAAAAAAAAAACTGACCAATTTTGGTCCGAAAAGACCAAAAGCGGCAACTCTGATCACAACCAAAGTTGCGTTGTGTTGTCGTTACACCGTATCGCAGTTGTTCGCTGGGCACGTGCCAACAAATTCTGCGGAAATTTTATGGAACAACATGAACGCACACAAATGCAAATCAGTTGATTTGGAGCACACACATACAAAAATAAAAGAAAAAAAATAAAAAACATATTTGTTAAATCAGTAAAATCTGGACATATCGAGGAGTGCGAGTGCTACACATGTTTTTTAAGATTTTCCAACTCCATTAGAAAACAAAAAAATACACACAAAGTTATGCACTGACACACTTGTAAAATTGCGAGGAACAAAATTATGCATAAACAAGAAATAGTAAACGAAGCAACACACACACCCACACACATACAGTTTAACATATTTGCAATTAGTGCAGAAATAGAGAAAAATTCGAGACAAAACTTTGCTCATGAATGAAATAGAAAGCAGCAGCATTGGGTCTAAACTGCAGCGCCACACTGTCGATCACCTCATGTCGAACACAACGACACACACACACACATAAACCATTATTATTAATGCTCCATTTCAGCAAATTGTGCTCGTTTGATTTTGTGTTCTTATTGTTTGATTTTTATTGGGGTTTTCTGGTCTGCTTTCAAAAAGAGATCAGTGTCAGCAGTGCGTGCGAATTGGCAAACGTTGCGCCTGGCATTGAAAGCGAGGCGAACGTCTGAAGTGCACTCACACACATACACACACAGAACGGAAGCGCCGATGATTCAGTGTGAAAACATTTAGTCATTTGCATTATACGGTTTATTGAATTCCAGCAATTTGCTGCAAAAGATGAGGCGTTGCCAATGAGCTGTTTGTCATTGGTGAGTTGGTGAACCAGTGGCGGATTTTATTGTAGGCTATTAGGACAGCCTAGTTGGAACGGAAAAGATTAAAGTTGGATAAAAATCAGTCTGTCTGGGTAGGGGACCTGGTCACAATAAGCAGTTAGGCCACAGTATGGCACACTGAAGTGTCTATGCTGAAAGCCATATATGGAAACCAGAGTGAGTCAGCTTCATGCGTGGGCGAATCCTGATCCTCTTAGGTCTCTTAAATTTACTAATCTAGGATCATCAAAGTTGTCAAAGATTATAGAGCTTTCCATCTTGACCTGGACCTGGTCACAAGACACAGTTAGGCCACAGTATCACAAGAGAAGTGTTGAAGAATCTACTAAGAATTGAATGCCATTCGGAAGCCAGATTAAGTTAGTTTCATTCATAGACGGATCCTCCCCCTCTCAGGTCTCTTAAATTGGCTGATCTGAGATCATCAATGTTGTCAAAGAACTTAGAGCTTTCCATACTTGTCAAGAGAGAATCGGACAGTGCATCTTCCTCTTTATTAGGAAAAGGCCCCAAAGAAACTGAATATTTATACTGTAATTGGAATCAAATTGAAAACCATTGGAATACTTAAAAAATTACACTTTAAACAGTGCAAAAAGATCTTCATTGAACAACTTCATTAAAATTCTTTGAACCCATCCTTTAGGACCTTAACCCTTTATATTTTGTGAAGAATTCTGGCCCCAATTCGACTCACTCTTCCACGCTTTAGTGGTGCTTTGGTCCATCACTCAATCACTTATATTGCATCAATTAAGTTCCATGCAATGACTCCACATTTGGGACTATGCGTTCAATGCAAAAACTATCAATTGAGAAGTTTCTTGCTAAGAAAAAAATTCAGTTCACTCAGTTTTCTTTATATTTCAGGGACTATAACGTGCAACTAATTCGCTCTCCATCAAAGCTACAGGTACTATGATTCATCTTTGTTGTTGATTTCAAAAGCGTAAAGTTGCCCAAAAGGAAATTCAAACTAGCCAATAGCAAAATATTTGTATTCGATTGATTTCAAAGAACTCGCACTGACTCATCGCACCGATCATTGTTGCGTCGAGCATTTAAGTGTGACGTCAGCTGGCAGCAGGCAACATGTGGCACCAGCAAAGCAATTGGTCCACAACAACAGTAAGCAATGCGCAAAATGATGCGGAAAATGTAAACAATAAAAAAAATATCAAAACAAAAAATTCAACTAGCGCAGCGTTATTGAACTTCGCCAATGGCGCAGGCAAACACAGCTAATTAAAACGGTGGGCACCACAATGGCAAAAAATCATTGGTGACAATGGCCAATACGTGCAATATTAACCACCAAAAACAACGACAATCGGCAAACGCCCACGACACGTGACGCTTGTCGACGTTTTGTATGTTTTAAATTTTTTTTTTGGCAGCAGTAAATTGCCAAAAAACTACACACTGACAGACAAACGCAGAATAGTGTGAAAATGTGGCACGCAGAAAAACGCAAAACCAGCTACGCGTTATTTATTTATTTCGATTGGTCTGGTTTTGATTTTGGTGGTTTTTTTTTTTTTGCTTTGGTTTTCATACAAAAACATTGTGAAATTGAGGAGAAAAATGTAGAGCGGCAAAACTTTATGAATGAAATTTTTTCAATTTGCGGCATAAAAAGCAAAAACCGGCACAAAAATATGCGTACGGAGGCAAACGAAAGCGAAAGGAAATGAAATGAAAGAAACACAGATTTGAGTGAACGAAAACAGTGCAAAACTGATGGCAACTGTGCGGCGCGTAAGTGAAAACAAACATTTCGATGGTGCGAGAGGGGTGGTGGGAAGAGTGAGGCGGTACTGTGCACTGTTTGAGTATGCGTGTGTGTGTGTGTGTGATGTTTTTTGAACATTATGGCTAAGAAAACTACAGAAACTTGGGTCTGTAATGGGGTGAAAATTTGGCAATTTTCTAGTGGTTCAATTTTATCTTCTGAACCATATTTCTTTAAGCCATTCTTAAATTATTCTTAATGATTCTATTAAATTTCACTTGAATCAATTTCAATACACATTACACTTGCAAGAAATCGTTTATCTTGTGCCAAGTGTCATTTTTATTTATATTAAATTACCCCAAGTTGAGCCAATAAGACGTCGTAAAATGCTATAAAAACATTTAGAAAATTCCCATAATTCAGAGCAGCCCCCCTCCCCCTCGCAAATACTAAATGAATAAAATTTGGCAATTCTTTGTTGTTTTTATGGTTTTGTTTTACTTTGAAAGTGGCGAATTCCTTTCACTGCATATTCAATTGAGAGATAAACATTCGCTTTCGAAAATTAAGTGAATATGTTGTTGCTGGCAACAACATTGTTGGGTGCTTGTGGTGCTGTCGTTTTGGCAATTAACCGGTGCTGCGCGCCCAAACGGCGATTTTCGTTTGTGTTTTCGTTTTCATTTGTGGCATTCATTCTTTTAGAATAACGCCAGCGACCAAAAATAACAACGTTGCAGTCGACACACACACAGACACACTGGCTCGCTCACTCACTCACCTGTTAGTAGTGCGGCGCTTGCAGCATTTGGCGTCATCAGCAGCGCCGTGGCGGGCAGCAAAAGCAGCAGCAACATTTTTGTCCATGTGTTGAACTGCTGTTGGCTGCTATGTTGCGGTGGTGGTTGTTGTTGCTGTTGTTTGGTTTTTCGATGCTGGCCGAAATGACTCATGTTTGTTGTTATCGTTGTTGTTGTTAGGTTGTTCGTTTGGTTGGTAACTGAAGCGGTGAAAGTGTATTTGGAGTTGATTTTTATTTAGTTGATTTGAGTTGCCGGTTTTTTTTTGGAGCGACTCCTTTTTTGTTTTCTGTGTGCAAAATATGTGCAAACACTTCACTTTTGTATTTTTATGAATGGTGTCTTGAAATTTGTATTATTTTTTTTTTATTATTCAAGGATTTAACATAACTTTTGTTTTTGATCTACAGTAAAGTAGAAAAAATGCTGATATTTACGAAATGTTGTTCAATGGTGTAAGAAAACCAACTAGAACAAAAATATTAAATTTAAAGTTTATATTGAAATTAAGTAACTATTCAAAATTTCAAATTTGCTCCAAGTGAATTTATATAATTTTTATGATGTATAATTTTTTTATATGTATTTTCAATTAAATGTCTACTAACTTGTAAATTATGAAAAAGTTAAAAATTAAAAAAAATTGAATTCAATAAATAAAATTCATAAAAAAATTTCAATTTAATTTAATTTAATTATTTCAACGTAATTCAATTAGGAAATTAATGCAATGTTAACCCATTAGCGCTCAAAACGTCTAAAATTTTTGTACAACTTTGCGATTGTACCAAGCGATGAAATCGACGTTACGGATAGTGAAAATAGTCATTCTATATGTTTTCGGGTCCGCTCTACATGATTATGCCATTCGATTTTCATTTTGGTCACAAGGAAATCCAAAATGGCGGTGTTTTCGGAAAAAAATGCAAAAATTTCGACCAGTTTTTTTTTTCAAATCAATATTTCGTACCGAAATAGATTTTTGGTTGGGGTATAAATATGCACAAAAGTGCACAAACATGTTGAACTTTCAGAAAATACCCAAGTAGCCCCATGGGAAAACATTTAACAAAATGGCGGAAAAACAATAAATAAAAATAAAATTTTTCACAATCATTCATGAATTTTTTTTTTAAACGACGCACTATAACGAAAAATGTTCAAGAACAAAAAGTGTTTAGAATTTGACAGAGAATACGTCTGAATTTTTTGAAAAAGTTTTGATCAACTTTTGGAATTTTGCAAATTGTCAATTCTTAACAAATTGCAAAAATTGCTCAAAAAATTCTGAAAAAATTCATAGATGTTCTTAGACTGATTCTAAGCATTTATGGCTAACAATTATTCTGTTTTTTTGTTTTTTTTTATTTTTTTATTTTTTTGTTGTATTTTTGATTTTTTTGCAAAATTCCAAAAGTTGATCAAAACTTTTTCAAAAAATTCAGACGTATTCTCTGTCAAATTCTAAACACTTTTTGTTCTTGAACATTTTTCGTTATAGTGCGTCGTTTAAAAAAAAAAAAATTCATGAATGATTGTGAAAAAATTTTCCGCCATTTTCATTTTATAATTATTCAAAAATAAAATTAGGATTAACTAGATTATAATATAGTTAACTCAGTCAAACGTCATTTAGTCTGGTAGTTACTAAAAGTTGTAATTATTTATAAATTAAATTAGAATAAAGTCAATAATTCCTGACAGAAAGTCTGATTTAATCAACTCAATTGAGAGTAATTTAATCAGGAAATTTCAAGAAAGTTTAGCATTATATGTTTTTGGTTTTTTAAGTTTGAGCAACAATGCAATGCAATTTTTTTTAATTTAAAATTTTTCATCAATAATGAAAATTTTTTCCCTAGTCGATTTTTTTTGAAATTTTTGTTTCAATGCTTAATCAAGGTGATTGCGAAATTAATCACAATGTGGTTATTGCTAACCGTTTTTATTTTTATGGAAAAGTGCTGTGATCCTGAAAAAGAAAAAAGAATACATTAATCAGTGATTAGTACAAATTAATCAATGAAAGTAAATAACAAAATAAATTAAAAAAAAAAATAGTAATACAGTATAATCTCCATAATCCGAACAATTAAAAACCAAACACTGGTGTCCGGATTACAGAGTCTACAATAGAAATTGAGTGTCCGGATTACAGAGTCTACAATAGAAATTGAGTGTCCGGATTACAGAGTCTACAATAGAAATTGAGTGTCCGGATTACCGCGTTGTCCGTATTAGTGAGTGTTCGAATTATCGAGATTATACTGTAGTTTCCGTTTTGTGCCGCACTGAGTAAAATTTCATAACGACGATTTTGGCGGGTTTTAAGTGCAAATTACATAACGTGCAACGTTTATACGTCAACTCTTTTCGTTCAGTCAATTTTGTCATTTATCTAATTCGTATTTTAGCTCTCTGACCGTGCCACTTCAATGCCTTTTGCTCAAAATCTGTCGTCTACTCCTCCCCGTAGCTTCACTCGACCCTTCGCTCTCGCTGGCACAAAAATCCAGCTCACTCCATTGCACTCAATCACAAATCTGTTTTGCATTGAGGTGTTGTACATTTCAACATTTGTTAATGTTGTTTTTATAGTGATTCTTCTCATTGTTGTACAGTATTTCAACACAAATATCAACTTGAGCGCACTAACAACAACAACAGACACAACAACAACAATAATTCCATTATTATAAACAACAATAATAATAATCGATTGCTGAGCATTTTGATTTTCTGTTTATTTGACTTACAATTTGCCAGCATCATCAACATTCTCATCGTTATTATCATCATTCAGTTCTTCAACCAATATCTCATCTCTGTTATTGTTGTAAATTTTCATTAAGTGTTTCAAAACAATTTTTGAATTAACTCAAATTTTTTATGATTTTTACACTGGAAAAAATATTTCCCAACGATCAGTTCAAATCTTACTAAGTTCATTCTTCAGAAAATTTCATTAACAATTTCTGTCCGTAAACCAGAAAATTTTCGCGCTCTGTAGCTGTTTGTAATCTCTGTTACTTATGGCACTAATTGTTGTTGTTGCTGTTAGATGAAATCTTGCTCCACTTTCATTGATTACGATTGTTTGTTTTCCAATTACTTTGTAATTTATTCATCGATCCAAAATAATTAGGCAACAAAAAGCACTGTTTTTTGAATATGTTTGTTGGTTTTGATTTTCCTAATATGCCGTAAATTGCCATTTGTTGTTTGGCCAATGGATGGATGCCACTAATGAATCACTCAGCACGTCGCACGCAATCGAACGAGACTCAGTGTCCGAATAGCGAGTCCGGAACGGATATGTGAACGGAACGGGCTATGTGAAAAAATCGGCCAAGACCGACTTAGTCACTGTGTCTTATATTTGTAATTCGTGTTGTTGTCAGCTGTTTGTACTGTGCGATGTCGGGCGGCAACAAATGCGCTGCAATTTACGCTTCTTTGCTATCGCATGCCTACAGTTCTGCTGCTGTTGTTGTTGTTGTTGTTACTGTTTTGCATTGTGTATGGTTTTGCTATTTGCACAGTGATAAAATTCCATTGAAGACATGTCACCGGAGGCTGCAAATAGCGTTGAAGCGTGATGCCTTCTTGGAAGATAGAACAGCAGTGGAAGTGGGCAGAAAGTGCAAGTCGCTTAGAATGTATGATATGGATTTATAATATTATAAAAATTGTATATGATAACATGAACTTGTTTAATCTGAAAGCCATTAAAGGTTAAAACGCTCTCTGAGCTGCAGCTGAGTTAATTTAAGAGTCTGAAATTTAGACTGAAAGGCAATTAGGAAAGCAAAGCTTCTCTTGTTTGCTGTGCTTGTGATTGGACCTCAGTAACCCTGGACTCGTATAATAATTTCATTATATTCATTCATTATACATATTTTGTTCTCCATTTGTGCCTATGCGAGCTTTTTTAGAAGAAGACTGAATTTTTTTATACACGAAACCAACCCACATTCCAACTCATGCCAATTTCTGTCCAAATTTATTGGCTGTCATTTGGCATTTTTAATCACATAAATTCGTATACAAATTTTATAGATGTTGACTTCTCGTCTTTAATATTTTTTAAATTTAAAAAGATATGGAAATTCTATAATAAGAAATATTTTTGAATATTTTCCTTAAATTTTCTGTCATTATTTCGTCGTCTTCAATTCGGTGCATTGCACTTTTGACTACCAACAGAATGTTTAAATTTTTTATTGAATCATTCTCTTTCATATGTGTTGCTCCATAAATGAGTAAATATTTGTTTATGAATTCATAATTTTCAGTACAAATTAAAATTAAATTAAAATGGGGTGGTTAATGACGTTTCGACAATACGTTTTGATTTTTACTTTGTAGAAACCCAAAAGTTTATAAACTCAAAACTGCGTTTAATTTTCAACTTGAATTAATTTTGTATTTTTCGCATTCAAAAATATTACTGATTGCTGTATAAATCATTGATACAGGTTCGGCAGTTTGTGAGATACAATGTTTCCTCACATACACTTACAAGTGGGGAGCCAATTACATAGAAAATGGCCAGTTTTGTACGGCAGCGACTTAAGCCTTGGAGATAGCGGGTAGGTATGTTTGAAAGAAACATTCGGAAGAGAAAATAAATGAGTGTCAGTCATATATTTGATACATCTGGGGGCAACCTGGAAACGGTGGGAGCCCATTTTATAAAAACGATCATTTGTATGGGAGCCCCATTAAGAGTTGGAGAGAGAAGGTTAGTATGTTCAAAAGAAATGATCAGAAGGAAAAATTATTGGGGTTCAGTCATAGATTTTAACTCTCTAAGAGCAACTTCTGAGTAGCTGTGGTGCAATTTGTTGAATTTTTCAAAACTTTTGTGAACTTTGACTTCGATACGGCGCCATTTAACTGCTGTCTACAACACCTCATACAATACTAAATCGTGTCTTGTGTATACTTACAATTAATATGTCATATTTCCTTTTAATATTTACAATGAAATGAAGCCATAAATTTTCTGTTAAATGATTTTGTCTTGCTAGCAAATTAGGCTTTTGTATATTTTCCGTGTCAAAACTTTCATGTTGGCTTTTGTGCCAATTATAACAAAGCGGAGAAATCTGTCTTTGTACCCAGCGCCGGCGAGCGATGACGAATTCGCACCTTGTTTGGCCGTATGGAAATGGCGCCAGTGCCAGTGTGTGTGTGTGTGTACTTGCATTGTTGTGTACGCCAAAGTGTGGCCAAAAATTGACTTAACCATGTCAGTGTGAAACTGATATCGGTGGGAACGCAGATATAACATTTTACTTGGCCGCACAAACGTTTGACCTAACACGACTTTGGTAATTTCCGAGAGTGGTGAAATTCCACTTTGTTGTTAGACGACTTTAGATCAACAACCTTAAGGCACCGACAGACGCACTTTGGCTCTATTATTTGTATCACTGAGTGTTGATTGATGTGAACATCAAATTGTGACGAGGAGTTCTCCAAAAATTCGAGCAAGTCCACAGAAAATGCAA
Organism: Melieria picta; assembly: GCA_964056695.1. Lineage (NCBI taxonomy): Eukaryota > Metazoa > Arthropoda > Insecta > Diptera > Ulidiidae > Melieria > Melieria picta. The sequence goes on from OZ057399.1 coordinate 62,598,446, forward strand.
CAGTGACACAACTTTCCCTAAAAAAGCTCATTGCAATTGACAAATTGACAAACTGATAAACTTGATAGTCAAAACATGGCAAAGCACAAAAGGAGCCAAACTTCATTAACTCAACGCAACGAAGGGAAAAACTATGTCAAAATGAGGGAAATTTTTGTAGGCTGAAATGTGCGACAAACACGACATTTTATGGCATTATTTGTTGTTGTTGTTGCTGTTTGAGGAGCTGAAATTCAGGACAGCTACACGAAATGTTGAACCATAAACGCGACGCTCAAAGCAACCAAAACAACTGACACCAACAACAGCAAAAAACAAACAAAAAGGTATGTTTGAAAAAACTAAACAAAAATCGATGTCAATGGAGAAAACTCCATGTAGGGAGATACAAAAAAAATATATGAGTATACACCAAAATATGTGTGTATACTAAGTAATTCATAGTAAGTGAAGCAGGACAAACCAACGTGCAGCACGCAATTTACTGAAGTACAACAAATACTGCCGCAAATGAGCCAACTTAAGCGGTAATTAAGGTTTTAATTGGCAAAAAACAAAAACAATAAATAAAATTGACGTAAGATTAAAATAGAAAAATTAGAATAGAACATTTCGAAAAATTGACGCAAATCTAACCCCAAAAACATGTTTCATTAGTAATGAAATAATAAAACCGATTCAAAAAACATAATTAAAATGTTAGACACATCAGATACAAATTTTAGTTTTTAACACTAAACAATTTTAAAAAATCATAATTTTAAGAATCATAATTTAAATCATAATTTATTGCTATTACTAAAAGATACAAATACAACATTTTATGTTTCTTAAAATACATAAATATCAAAATTATTTTTATATTACAAAAAATAGTAAAGTGTTAAATTTAATGCATACGGATTTTAATTGTTTGCAAAAAACAAATAAAACAATATAAACACAAAAAATAAATTCAAATGATAATAAATAAAAAATATTGAAAAATTTAAGAAATTAAAAAAAATACTTGCAAAACAGAAATAATATTAATAATAAAAAAATATTATAAAAATCATAATTTTCAGAACTAGTTCAAATAATACCAATACAAAATAATAATGAAAATATCAAAACTGAAATAAAAAACAACAAAAAATAAATCATTAAAAAATAATAGGTACCTAATAATAAAAATAAAAACTTCGAAAAATCATAATTTCACAATTTAGATCAAATAATAGCAACACAAAATAGTAATGAAAATAGCAAAACTGACAAAACTAAGAAAACAAAAAAATAAAAAAATTATTTAAAAAAATATATAATAATAAAATTAAAAAATTATGAAAACTCATAATTTTAAGTATTAATTTAAATAATAACTATACAAACAAATTATAAAAATATCAAAGCTGAAAAAATATAGAAATAAAAAATAAAATTAATACTTAAAAAAATAAATAAAATATCCAAAAATCTATATTTTCATTTAAATAATTTCATAATTATTATTAATTATTATTATTTTAGCTGAACATTTTTTTAGATGAAAATTACAACAAAAATACCGCATTGCTTGGCGGTAAAACAGTTTTAGATGTTAAAAAATATAGATTATTATATCATAGATATTTCGAACATAAAAAACATACATATTAAAATATTTTAAAAAATGCTTTTCAAATAGGTACAACACTTTATACAATTTGTTTACAAGCAAAAAAATCGTTAAAAATCTTTAAATAATTTTGTATATTTTCAAACGTTTTTCATAACTAAAAATACTCCCAAATTCTCCGTTTTACTTTGTGACCCAAATAGTGTGTAAAACCGCGCAGTGTAGCCCACCACTGCACTCACCCTCACACACCCCCTGCACGTAACTCTGGTCTTAACTCATGCAAAATCATAAGAAAGCGACGTACTTGTTGTTGCTGTAGTGGCTGTGTCCACTAAACTTGCTGGAGTTATTTTGTTGTTTGTTTTTGGTGTTGGATTATTTCAATACTTTTTTTTCGTTGCAAATTTTCACACGATTTCACAACCGACACGAAAAATGGCCGCCGACTGCTGTTGCAGTATTTCAATTATTTTGTGGTTATTATTGTTTTACTGCACCTGAGCAAACTGAAATAATTGTCGTTGCACGCAGTGAAAAACGCGCGTCTTTCAAACACCACAATTTGCGAATAACTTTCGAGAAGCCATCTACATGCGCCGACCGTTGAAAGCAGACTGAACTGAACGGCTGTGTGCGGCTGCCAAACAAAGTCGGCCCGCAGAAACTAACAGTTAGCAGTGGGTCGTTGTAGGGGGGCCGACAGACTCGGCGACTGGCCAAGTGCTGAGCGCAAGAGCGCCGAGAGCGAGCGACCACAGCGTTGTTGTATCTAACGAATGCGCACACGACGGCTGATAAGAACTTTAGCGGCACACACGGCGGCCGCTCTTCTTCGATCTGTCCCACGGCACCAACGGTGCGTCATAAGTGCCGAAGTAGTGCAACACGGTGCGGCAGAGTTGAGCGGCGCTTAGTGCAGCTGCTGGGACGGGCTTCAGCAAATCATGAGCAAGATCGGCGGCAAAGTCGCAACGCTGTGGCGGTTCAAACATTTGGTGTTGCCATATTTGGTCATTCGGCTGGAAGAGTGTGAGAAAAAGTTTTTTTTTTTGCCGGCACAAAACTTCTGAGTGGACGCAGTTCGAAAAAGCGCTGATCTACAGTGCGAGTCGAGTCTGCATCGAAGCAAAGCAGCTGTCAGTGTGTGACAAGTCACTATATTGTTAGATGAACTTATATATGGACTTATTTGACTTTGTTTATGAATGACAGCAATAATTCGAGTGCTTATGGCCAAATATTGGTCAAAGTTACAGTTATGACAAGCGAACTACATCCCTGCAGACATTGCAAAGAGCAGCCAGCCACTTAAGAGCGCACCTAAGAGTACTTAACAGACGCGAGTGAGCGCGATCAATGTTCTCTCTTCAAAGACATATCACTGTTGCTCAGTCATGTCAACAGCTGTTCGCTTGTGCTGTCAGAGAGGAGTGTTTTTAATTTTGTATTTGCCTAAACTGCAGTCATTTCAAAAGCACATTACCCTTTGTACTTTTTGCGAACTAAATATTTGTATCTCTTTTAAGTGAAATCAATGCAATGAAATTCAAAGTTAGCTATAAGAAAGAAGTTAACAACACCATAGAGGGTGAGAGGCACCATTAAACATTTTTACATGTTTGAAAGATTTAGTTCAGAGTTTAATAGAACTTAACTCTTGAATATAAAAAAAGTTTCGACTCTGGCAAAATAATTAAAATGTTCATAAATTCAGATGAACCTGTATCTTACAGCATCTAGGATTATTTTTGACTAAAACTAACTTCTGTCTAAGGAATTCATTGGATCTCAAGTTGACCTACAAATACATTACAAAAAGTAGTTCAGAAATATTGGCAGATAAGTCAGTTCGTGCGCTTTCTTAAAATTGTTTTTTATATTTTTAAATTTAATTCTATTAATTTTTTTCTATCCATCTATTAACCCATTTTCGGCCGCTACCAGAAATAGCCAATATTTTTTTAATTCCTTTTAAGGACTTACATTTAGGACCTTAATCAAGAATATGTTTGGATTGTTTTGTGTTTTTTTTTTACAAATTTTTTTTATAAATTAATAAAAATTGAATTTTAAATAAAAACAAATATATATGTATATAGTTTTAGTCCAATAATAATCAAGCATGAAAACAAACAATTGTTGGCTTACATATGTACATACATGACGACTTCTGGTCGATTTTTCGATCACTGAAAAGTACGCGGTGCTGAGAGGTAAAAATATTTTCATAATCTTATGGATATCAATTGATTGTGGTAGTTTGGTCTTTAGGCTTCGTAAATAATCAATAACAAATCAATAATTTGAAAAGGTTATATATTTTTCAGAATATTAAAAATATGACTAAAAAATGCTTTTTTTCGTGCCTTCGCCAACATCTCTAAATTTATCTTTTTTAAAAAAAATTATTATTTCGAGGGGTTACCAAAAGACCAAAGCTATTTTATGCACCAAAAGTTCAAAGATATAATGTCTAAGTGCAGAGCTACTCTCCTTCAAAGTGGCTGGTCGAAAAATCGACCAGCGGCCGAAAATGGGTTAACCCTAGAATACCAAACTAATTTTTGCAACGTTTATTACGAACTTCTGTCGTTGTGATGACGCTTAAAAGATTGTGCTTTACTGAAAACTGTACTTCCGAAAAATCAACTAGGTTTTCTTATGCAAAAAAAAAAATTTTTTAAATTTAAAAAGCTAAAAAAATTAATAAAAAAATATATATATAAATATGTAATAAAAATATATAAAAATATGTAAACATTTTTAATAATAATATAAAAAAAATATCTTTCAATACTGCTTTTTTTATATATAAAAATATTTACAAAAACGCAAAAATATATAAAAATATGTAATAATAGTATAGAAAAATATCTTTCAAAACTGCTTTTTTTCATACAAAAAATATTACAAAATATATAAAAAAATACATAAATACAGTGTAATCTGGGTGGAGTGAACCCCCGATGCTACGAACACCCCGATAGAGTGAACATCAAAATTTTTACATTGAGTACTCTATAGAGTGAACAATTCTGAATCTCTTTAGAGTGAACACAATTTAAAATAAATTACTTCAGTAACGTCAAGTTACTGCCAACCAGAATTTCGGGCTGTTGAAGAGAACAACTCTTAAAAAAGGCATTGTACAATTGGTTTGTGCGGCAGCGCCAGAAAAATGTGCCTGTCAGTGGAAATATGTTAAAAGAAAAAGTAAAGAAATTACATGCTGATAGTAATGAAAAGGAAGGCGGTTTTAACGCCAGTTGTGAATGGCTAAGAGCGGACGAGAGTGGACTATTTTTGAAGATGCTACCCGAAAGAACTTGTAACCAGTGCAGAAAAACGGCTCCAGGCAGGAAATTAGAAAAAGCCAGAGTTACAATTCGTGCATGCGCAAACATAACTGGACAAACCACGCTCTTTCAAATCTTTCAACATTCCGGTGGACTACCGACATTCAAAAATGCATGGATGACAGCAGAAATTAAAAAAAAATGGTTTCAAAAGTGTTTTGTTCCACAGGGGTATTTAAAAAAAGAAAGGCAAAATTTCAATTTTTAATAAATTTCTTTATTATCCCCTTTAAAATACTCTCCTCCTGCGTCAATAAATGTATGCCAACGTTTGATCGAATTTTCCATACATTTTCTATAGGCCGCCAAAGGTATGGCATTCAGGTTACGCAGCGAAATCTCTTTTATCGCTTCTATCGTCTCAAAACGCGTTCCCAATTTGAGTTTAGGAAATAGAAAAAAGTCACACGGGGCTATGTCTGGACTGTATGGTGCTTGGCTGATGACATTGGTCGAAATTCCGACATTGACCAAAAATTCCGAAATAATCAAGGCTGTTTTTAAATGAAATTCAGCTTTTTTGGAACCAGCCGAGAAGCGACGCGTTTCATGCCCAAAATATCAGTTAAAATGTGTTCGGCTGATCCAAATGAGATGCTCAACAACACAGCAATCTCTCTAATCGATACACAACGATTTTCCAACACGATTTGCTTCGACGATTCGATTTTTTCTTCGGTAACGGACGTTGATGGCCGTCCAGGGATGTCATCGTGCTCTAGGCTCTCTTGGCCGCCTTTGAACCCTTTATACCATTCGTATGCTCGTGTTTTCGACATACACGCTTCACCATACGCCTTTTGCTACATTTTCAACGAATCGGCACACGAAAGTTAATTTTTAACACAAAATTTTTGGCACGCGTGTTGTTCCAATTCTTCATCCATTATAAAAATCGCCACACATTAATTTTTCGACTTCTTCGTATAGACGCCAATCGAATACTAATCTTACAATATGCGTCAAAATTTGACAGAACGCCAATAAAAGTATTCCCTACGTTGAGAAAATAAATTCCAAATTACCGTTCTTTTTTGATCATAAGGTATACTCGTAAGTACGTAATGGTGAGCAGAAAAACTCAATCTGGATATAGTGAACAATCTGGATTCTATGAACTGGCCTTGCATTAATTAGTTCACTCCACCCAGATTACACTGTATATAAAAATATCTAAAAAATATGTAAAAATATGTAATAAAAATATATAAAAAATATCTTTCAAAACTTCTTTTTTTTTTAAATATTTAAAAATATATATAAAATAATGTACGTAATAAAAATGTATAAAAATATCTAATAAAAACATAAAAGTATGCAAAACATGTAATAAAAATATTAAAAAAATATCAATAAAAATAATATAAATAAAAATATCTTAAAATATATATAAAAATATGTAATAATAATATAAAAAAATATTGTTTAAACTTGTTTTTTAATATATACAAATATGAAATAAAAATATAAAAAAATATATAATAAATAAAAAAGAATTGTTTTTTATATTGAAATCAAACATAAAAATCAGTAACACAGCGTCGTTCGTTTGTATAAAAAAAATCAGTAATCCTTCCAACTTGTTATGCTACACAGTTCCTTTTGCAAAAGAATCATTAAGTCATTTTAATACTTCAGTTCTAGTAGTTCTTTTTTAATAAAAAATACCCAAAACCCAAAATGCCGCACAATTATTGTCGATGCTGGCAACACTCCCTCTCCCGCTCTTGAGTAACTGTGCCAACGTTGGGAACGAGCAAAAGAGCGCCAACGAATGCGAGAACGCGCCCAAATAACATCGCCCCAGCCGATAGCGCCAACAGAAGTTTCAACGGCAACAACAACAATTGTCGCAAGCTTTGGCGCTTTTTGCACGCCACATAACCATTTTCGCTCCAGAACGCGTCCAATTCAAATGAAAGGCATTGTTTTTTTTTTTAAGTTTTCTCTCTGTAATTTGTTAATATTTTTTGTCTTTTTATTTGCTTTACTTAGAATTTAAATATTTTTTCCGTCAGCCATTTGTGGTCAGCCGTCGCTGCTATTCCTTGCTGCACTTAAATGTACAAGACGTGAACTAAGGACAATTCTTATATGCGAACTTATAGCTTGAATTCCATTCAACATTCGTCACGTTGCGTCGACTATTTACAAATTGTTGTTGCCTTGCGTTAACATTTTCTTCTTTTGTTTATTTTGTTGGATTTTGCAGTTTTTTCATGCCTTAGTTGCGTTTGAAAGTCGTATATGAAATTTCAATCTTGCGCTTTTGGTTAAATGTATCTAAAGTTTATGTGTGTTAATTAGCTGTTTGTAGCTGCTGTGGTTGTTGTTGTAGTTATTCGGCATTTATGCATACATATAGCAGTTGTTGGTATTGTGGTACTTATATATAGACATATAGAAAATGGGTTTGTTGTTGGTGTAATTTGGTGACAAAATGCTTAGTATTGTACACACTGAGGGGAAAACGAGGGGGAGGTTCGGCTTTGGTGGAAACGAAATGCAGGCAGAAAGAAATATTTTGTTGTAGAAAGCTCTATGCTGCTTTGTGATTAAACGTCGGAGAGTTGTGAAGCTTTTAAGTACCCAAAGATCTGAAGCAGGATTGCGATTGTAGGCCGAATAGCTCAAAGGTGAAATTGTTTGAATTTGATAAGTAAAGATATAGCAAAAATTTTGAGCTTTAAGCTTCAAGATACCTCAGTTTAAGCTGCAAGTTTTTTTTAAAAATCAGCTTAAGCTTCAAGTTTGAAGACATAATACAAACTTAGGGCTGAATTGCTTTAAGCTAGTAAGCGGTTTCCAAGCTTTGATATTTAAGCTTTAAGCATTAAATTGAAAGCTGTGAATACAACGACTAATTTAAACTTAAAACAGCAGAAAACGATCGCGTGAATCTCTGAAAAGCATAACTCTTGAATATTACTAGAAACTTTCGATTATTCAAAATTAACTCAAAGACAACTAACAGCGACAGTTCAAACAGGATTTTAAGCTTTCATAGGTTTTTTTAGTGTCTTGAGCTTTCTGTTGGTGATAGCTTAGGTTGAAATTCTGAAATCTTAAATCTGAATCTGCTGATTTGGTTTCTCAGTTTCTTGAGCTTTGCGTGGGTGATAGCTTGAATTCAAATTCCGAAGTCTGAAATCGTTGGCCGCTCAAACTGGACTTAAAGCTTTCACAGGTTTTCTCGATTTCTTGAACTTTTGGTAAGTGAGAGCTTAAATTCTGAAATCTTCGGCCGCTCAAACTGGACTTAAAGCTTTCACGGATTATCTCCATTTCTTGAGCTTTTTTTTGGTAAGAGCTTGAACGTCTCTTAGCAGTAAGTTTTAGCTGATTCTTCGGAGTAAAAAAGCTCTGACCATTAAACAACAAAAGAAGCTTAAAGCTCTAAGTTCTTGCGCAACAAGGACGAAGAGCAATAGCAATAAGCAGATTAGAACTTTAGAAACACGTCCTGAGACCCTAGAAATTTTTAAACATAATTGCTGAACCACAGAGTGACTTCTAGTAATTTTTTTTGCATCATTGTCTCTAAATTTTTGCAGGAAAACATTAAGCTGGAAATCGGTGGTTTGTTGGTTACACCGAAAGCTTAAAGCTTATGACTTTTTCAAGTCCAACCACTCAACAATGGTGACTTTCTTCAAGGAAGCTTTCAGCTACACGGCAGCTCGTAGTGCCAACCAATAAGCTTAAAGCTTTCAACACTTCTGAGTTGGAAATTCGTGAGTTTTGGAATTTGTAAGCTATGCTCTGCCTTAGGAAAAGCTTTCACTGGGGTCTTCAAAGTAATAGTTAAGATTTTCGGTTTAATATGTAAAAATGTCGCTGTACTGAACAGTTTGCGGAGCTGGAAGCATTTACAATAAGTAGAATCATCAAATCCAGTTTTTGTTGTTGTTGCTGTTGCACTTAAATTCTATTGTCAGTTGCGCTTTGGGCGACTTTTTCTTTTTGCATTTTTGTATGAAGTATTTCATCATAAATGTATGTGTCTGTGTTGCCTAGAACTTCTCCGATCTTTGACTGTACAATGAGTCAGTGTATGTGTGTGAGTGAGTGTTTTGAGTTTTACGATACAGTACGCTGGCATTCAAGCTTAACTACACATTTAGAAATACATATATAATATTTTTTTGTCAGTATTCTGTATAGTTCATATATAATTTTGTTGTTGTAATAATTACATTTACGTGTATATAGCTTGTTATTGTATTACATTTTGTATATAATGTTTATATATAATAGTATTGTTTTGCGTATGTATACATAATTTTTTTTCATATAAATTATTGTTTTTGCATTTTTGGAGAAAGTTAGAGTGCCGACAGAAATCAACGAGCTATGCAAAATAATTGCGGTTTGCTGTAAGATGTGGTGAAAAGTGCGCGGCTATTGTTGGCATTCAACAAGGACAACTTGAGTTCATGTCAGAAGAGAGTTTGGTTTTCAGTGATGTAAACATATCTGCAAATTATGAGGTCTACGTCTGAAGACTTAAAGCCCGATTTTGGCGATCGCACAAGGCTCACGATTGACACAATTGGTTGCAGTTGTCCCATTGTGCTGGACGCAAACTTTTGCGAGCGACTGTAAGTGAGAGTCTTAGGCTGAGAGTTTGTGTTTGGTTGTGTGTGCTTACCTTAGGTTATCAACAGCTTAAATTTGCGCTAATCTAACTTACTAACAGAAGCTACAGGAGTGAAAATATATCTAACATATAGGCAACACATATACTTAAATATATATAAAACAGTTTTCTAGGATTCCTTGTTGGGGTTTTGTGAGTTTTTGGTTTTTTGCTTTTTTTAGTTTACTGCAAAATTTACAATCGAATTTTTACAAGTGGGCTTTTGTTGTTGTTGTTGTCAACCCACTGAACATTTATGCGGTTGGATTATTTCTGTGACTCGGTTGCGGCTAATGCGCTGTTTTTAGTGCTGAGAGAGGAGCATTCTGTAAGTAGCAGGAAAAAACCGGTAGTAAACATTTTTGTTGTGAAAAATTTGAGGTTAAGTTTCATAAAAGTGGAATAATTTATGGATGATTTGTTGATGGGAGATACAACTGCATGAACAAAAGTTGGATAATCAGAAAATTGTTTGATATTTAGAACATTTGAAACAATATTTTCATGCATAAAATATGGGATTAAGTTTACGATTTTTGTTTAAATATATTTGAAGATTATAAATATTATTTATTATTTGATGTTATAAACATTTCAGTTCTAAGTGATATATGTAAGTTTACTGTCAAAGTGCTGAGGTAGTTCTCACTAAAAAAAATTTACAAAAAGGATGAAACTGAATGGTTCTTAGAAACTTTCCCACTTAGACACTGAGCCATAGTTTAATTTTTTTTGTTCCTTGTTTTTGCTCCTCTCTGGAGCATAGTTCCTCCACAAGACATTGCCTTGTGTTGGTTACGTTTAGTTTTATAGTTTTATAGTTTTATTTTTATTATTATTATTATATTTTTAACTATTTTTATAATTTTATTATTATTTTTTTGTTAATCTTTCCATGAGGTTAAGATCTGCTTTGCTTCCTGGCAAGGAATCAAAGTTTTCTTGAAACTCATCTCTTGTATAAGTTTAAGGCTAAGTGGTGACTTCACAGATTTGACCTCACTTGAAGATCCTTGGAAGTTGTCCAACAAATTCTTGCGAACTCTTTTGACGTGAGTCAGCATGTTCAGCAATGGCTCATCTTCCCCTCCACACAAATGTCATTACTGTCGACAGAAATGCTTGTGACTATTAGCCCATCAAATTGGCAAATTAATTTATTAGAAATGTAGTCAGTGGTTGTAGTTGGAGGAATCTGCGGCCATAAAATTTCTTTTAAAAATGTGTCAATCACATTAGCGCCCATAATCGCTCTCTGCCCACTTACTCTCATCAATTTCATAAAGTTGCATAAGCGTCAGCACGCAAGTGTGGCTCATTAAAAATTCATTCAAAAAAATTTTTCAATTTGCCAAAAAGCATTTCTGCTGGCTGGCAGCTAGAAGACCATGGCTCCAAGCCCACAACAGAAGCCGGCCATATTGTTGCGTCCGGTCAAGGGCAGTTGGTCAAAGCCATTGTGGCCGTTTTGTGCCCAATTGGCACAAGCGAACCTATCACATTTTACGATCTTGTGCCAAACAATATGTGGGAAACTAAAGCAAAAAGGCCGCAAAAGGAGCGACATTCAGTCAACCCTTTGGTGCTCTTTGCCACACGAAAAACTGCAGGCGGCATTGCCGCTCGCTGCGCGCTGCTGGCAGTCGGCTTATTTCCTGCCAACATTTTCCATGCTCTGCATGCGCCAAAAATCGAGCCTTACGCAACCGCGTGGCTTCACTTTCCACACCTACTTTTGCGTTGCTTTATGGCTCATTTAGCCACCGACGCCTCAGCCCACACTGTCAATGACCCATCTTTGGCGCCACACACACACAACCACACACATGCACACACAAATGATGACATCCAAAGGTTGCGGCACTGATTTCTCATATTCCTGTCGACTTCATTGTCCTTCGCTGTGAACACACCCCTTGTCACATTTGGGTTATTCTGTGCGCATTCGGCAGTGTGGAGCATATTTTTGCAACGTTATTATCCACCTAAAAAATTGACAGCTATCGAGAAATTTATTGCCAATTAGCTGCTGGCTGCGCCAAAGATTTTCCTTACACGCCCTGCTGGCAGTCAGCGCTGTCAATGTCAAAGTCGCCATAATCAAGTCGCGCCCCAATAATTAAGCCATGATTTATCAGACGAGGGGAAAGAGCGGCTGTCAGTAATTTGAATTGACTTGCAAATTTAATGAAATCCTGCAGTTTCTGGTGGTTATGGCAGGTGAAAGGAAATGAAGCCAAGGCGACCTTTTTGGCTTTTGCCGCCAATACTTACACAGCTGATGTCATTGCCGGCGTACATTTTAGATTTTATTCGTGAATATTAATATTTTTTGGGACACGTTGGTCTGATAAATATGTTGAAAATGAGAATTCAATCTTTTTATTTAAATAAATAAAAATGTCAGCTCAGAATTGCTTCCTACTTGCTGCTGTCTGCTAAAAATGTCGGTACTTCAAATACGCGAAGCAGTCTTTATATGCGGCTAAATGTAGACTCTTCACCTAACCCCACTTTTATCGATTTTTACACAATTTAAATGTCGAAAATGGCTCTGAGCTAAACGCAAAACGGCAGCATTAAATATGGCTTATGCGAGTTTAAAATAACAGCGTTGAACTTTGTTAGGACCGAGAAAAGCTTGAAAAACTTAAAGCACAAATTTAAGAAGGTTCAAAATGAAATACGAAATAATAAATCAATAAATATTTATAAAGATAAATATAAAATAAATAAAAATAAATAAATAAGACGCAAAATATTTTTTTTTAATATATAAATATTAAGTAAGAAATAAAAAACTTGAAAAATCAATAAAAAGACAATAATAAATACAAAAATTAATACAAAATAAATAAATAATAAATAAAAATTAAATAAAAACAAATTAAAAAAAGGAAAAATCAATAAAACCACCAAAATTAGTATACAATAATATAAATGAAAATAAAAAAATTAAGCTAAAATTTATTGAATTAAAAGTAAATAAAAAACAAAAACTTTTTAGAGAAAGTCAGTCTTATGCCACTCAACATATAAACGACTTCATATCTCAGACGTTTACTATAGCAAAATCAACCAAACCGCCAAAGTTAGTAGGTAAAATAATATAAATAAAATTAAAAAATCAAGCAACAATTTAGAAAATTAAACTTAAATAAAAAACAAAAAACTTTTTGGGGAGACTTCTTATGACAATTGACTATGCAACTCAACATTTAGACGATTTCATATCTCAAACGTTTACTAAAGAAGTGCAGCCAAGTAACAGACCGCCAGCTAAGCAGACAGACAGACAGCCAAATCCGAATGACGCTTAATGAAAAATTACTACAACATATTCGCCACTCCTCAGCGCCGCTAATGTCTGCCAGTGCAGCAAATACGGACAGAAAAAAGCCAGCAGACACCGTGAAAATGCAAAATGAAGAAATGACTTTTATGTGCCAGCAGCATTTTGCGCTAATGGACGAGTCGGAGCGACTGAGCAACCACAATTGTGAGACCTTGACTTCGGCAGCAAGTTGAAAGTTTACGACATATATGTACAACAACAAAAAATAAAGTGCATGCAGAAAAAGAAATAAATGAAAAAAATAGCATCAGCATTGAAACACAAAAATTATAGAAAGAGTGGAGACGGGAATGGAAATGTGTTCATGTAGTTGGTGATTTTTTTTTTTTTTGGTACAACTTAGCTTCATGGATTAGACAAATAAGCAGAGCAAGTGGATTATAGCTGCCAATTAGCACAATTTCAATATAATTATTTGTAAGTGCGATTTTGCATTAAATTATGCAAAATTTTATATTTGGGCCCAAATAAGTGGTTTCGGTTTCAGTTTCGGCCAAAAAATGGCCAAACGGCCGAAACCGAAACTTTCTAGAATATTTTTTTACATTTTATTGTGTAGCAGATATATAGCGAAAGCAGGAGTAATTTAGATGCAACCAATGTAAATAAAGTTCTTTTTTTAGCATGTAATATTAAATTATTTAATTTTGAATATTGGCGAGTAAGGTACGAATGGGTGATTTTTTCATGTTTATGTTTTTAAAAAATGAATAAATTGTTTTTATTAATAAGTATTTATTTATTTATGTTATGTTTGTTTGTTTGTTCTTTATTTACTTAATGTAAAATTCGTTTGTTGAAAAAATGCTTGATATGGTAATTTTTTTTCAACTAGAATGTTTCGGTTTCGGCCGAATATTAGGAAAAAAAACCCAAAATTCGGTTTCGGCCCAAAAAAGATGTTTCGGTCGGACACTAGTCTTTATGAACAAAACAATGAACTAATATATAATCTTAAAAGATTGCTTTCATTTGATACTCGTTGCTTCTTTATGCTTCATTTCCTCTCACTGATTAGTATTTTCTTCATTCATACCTTCTTTTCTTTCTTCTGCATATTAAAAGTGTACACAGACGATCACTGAAGTCAGCCCTTCTAACTATTCATACCAGTTGATTTTCTTCCATCATAAGTCAGTTTTTATTTTAGTTTTACCCAACTCTCCTTCTACTATCTCATAATTATTGCCTATTTTGTATTAGTTTTCTTCTTTTTTACTTCCACATCCTTTTAATTTACTTTCACTCTGCTCTCTTTGCTTTAAACTTTTTCCCTACACCAACTATAACAACTTGTAAAAGTTTTCTACTTTCCTAAAACTTTTATTGCACAGTTTTTTTAAACAAATATTTCTTCTCATACTGAATTGTAGTAACCGCTGTTTTCCTGCTCTCTGCCCTTCATATTTCCCCTACCTACACACACCTAAATTTATCACTGACGCCCCTTTCCTCGGTCGCACCTTGTTAGTACTTCTGCTGCTTCTGACACCAATTGAGCTCATCCATTTTGAATTTTACAACGTGCGCTGCAATTTCACTACTTTCAGCCAAAAAGCACAAAAACAACTCTCTCAATTGTAATTTTCTGCTACTGTTGCACAGTGTTGGCAACTATTCGGTGTGTGTTGGCAAAAGCGGCAGGCAAAGGGTTAACAGGAAACAGCAATTGCTGCACCCAACTAACTGTTTCAACACGCTTCACCCAGCAATGCGCCCGACACAGAAATTACATATTTTGTATTATATAAAGGAAGCGGTGGTAATAGGGCAACCAAGTGGATTTAAAGCAAATATAAAACTTTAAGATGAAATCTTTTTTAAAATACAATTCAGTTTACAGGTAACAAGAGCAATTAAAAAGCATTTGAAACTTATTTATTGTTTTATAAAAAACAAAAAAAGTCAAAGACTCAAATTTCTTCCCCTCCTTTAACCAAATTTTCGCATATGTTACGAGTTCATGTCGTTTGTTGCCATATTACCAACGTTTCCCCTAGCATTCGACATTCATTTCTACTATCAAAGCTCGACAGTATTTCGTGTGTTTTTTTGGTGCAATTTCGTAAATGTGGCAGCGCGCATTTTGCATGCAACATTTGCAGGTGTCAGTTCATTCATTTATAATTTCGAGTGCACTCATTTAGAGCGCTTAGCCGGCGAACGTTGGCTCCTTCTTGAAGCTCAACTTGCTGCTGCCATGCGCACAGTTTCCCAGTGCATTGTCGAAAAAGAGTGGATGGTTTTTTAACTGGCAGCCAACACAGCAAATGAAGAGTAGAAAAAGTTGGATGACAAGGCACGCAGACAAGTGGGATAGAAAATAATGAAGTGTAACAAGAGCTGAATTCAGACTGACGACATTTAAATTGCACTCGAGTTGCCAGAAAAAAGTTGCAAAAAATAAGTTTGGCATTGCCAAAGAATTCTCAAGTTCTCAATAAGCATTTGCAGTCAGACCTAAGCGCCACTGTGGCGAACGCTAATCGCTGCAAAGAAAACCAACAAATTGCAAAAAAGTTGTCTACATGGTCACTGCGTGTCGAATAAATGTAGAAAATTGCATTTATTTATGAATTTTTCAGTCATTTCGTTTTGTGTTGGCATTAATATTTAAATTGCACAATCGACTCAGCGTCTGCTTCACGCTTTCGAGTGCACTTTAGGCGTTCGCCTCGAATGCTCTGCGGCGCTTTCGGCTGCTTTGGGGGCGCTGCAAGTGCACTTGGCGGCGACTGATTTCGTTGTTGTTGTTGCTGTTGTATTATACATTGTGTGCCATGGGGGGCGAGTGAGTGTGTGTGTGTTGCACTTGTGGTTAATTTTGTATTTTCAATCAGCTCTTAAGAGGCAAAACGACTCGATTGGGGCAAAATGTTGCAGTAAAACGGGAAGTTTTTAAAAGCCCAAAAACATTATCATGAGCAGATAAATATTTGGATTAACAAATACTTCGAGTGATGCACTAATTGAATTTAATTAAATATGCAGGCAAATAACTTATTGAAATGGGCAGACAATTCATTGAGGAGATGAGTGGCTTTGGTTGTCAAAAATTATTTAATTCGTCACTTTAAAATTGTTTTTTTTTTGTACAAAATTTAATAAGAAGATTTATGAGCTGAGGATGCAATGTTTGTTTGATGCAATCTTTGATCAGATGCGCATTTGACTTAACAGCATATCAGCCAATCTGTTCTCCAAAGTAAGCTTCCAATGAATCCAATAACTCATTGAAATGAAATGAAATCCAAATAACTCATTGAAATGGGCAGACAATGCATTGAGGAGATGAGTGGATTTGGTTGTCATCTTATTTAAGATTAAAAATTTAATAAGAAGATTTCTGAGCTGAAGATGCAATGTTTGTTTGATGCAATCTTTGATCAGCTGCGCATTCAACTTGACAGCGTCTCAGTCAATCTGTTCTCCAAACTACGCTTCCAATGAATCTTATGATCAAACTTGATCCAGTTGATTGACAAATTTCTTAAAAAACTATCTGAACCAGTCTTCTTCAAACTTCTGTCACCTGTTACAACATAAGCTGAACCTAACTTTGACTCTCTATAAGCTTTACTCGTCCGCTTTCTTCAGTTTCTTCCTTAACTTGTTAGTGTCCCAGCTGAACCGTTATTTCTGACAATCTAACTCTATCCATGTAATTTATAGTTAATCAATTTGTAGAAACAATTTGCATATTAAAACTTCCACAGTGCTCCGCTGTCCGCAACCATTTGCCAGCTGACAACAACTCGAATTTTCCGGCAAGCGCCGCCTTGTTAACTGTCGCACAGTGCAAAAACTTTTCGGGTCTAATTCCGCATTAGCGTCTTAACTGTCCGCCTACCCAGAAGCCAAAGCAACGGCGGCCAACACGTCGCTGCCCAATTTATCGCTGCCGCCGACAAAGGTGAAGGTCACGTACAACGCAGACAGCGGCTTTGCTGCCGGCCAGCAAAGCTTATCGATTTGGCGGTGTGAGCAGAAGCAGAACCTGTCAAACAAACCAGAAGACAAACAATGTAACTTTGGCTAAAAAATGGGTTTTTTCCTCATTAAATGCGAGCAATTTGTTGCTGCTGCTGCTGCTGGCAGCACAATTTCGCCACAAACTCAGCGCAGAGCCAAGCGGCGCTGAAACTTTGCCGGCAAATAAATGTAAAATATATACACTGAATGCTTGAAGTGGGAACAACACTAAATTACTTCCAATGGGCTTCGGGTTACAGCAGCAAAAACAAAACTCTGTCGGTTGGCTGCTTAGACGATGCGTTGCTGGCTGAAAGCAGCAAGAAAAGCGAGCAGCATGCTACCTGTAGAAATTTCCCGTAAGCGCATTAAATTAAGTGCAGACGAAAGGACGAGCGAATCAATGACGAGTTGCGGGGCAGCCAAGAAGCACACTTGTGTGTGTATTTGCGCGTAGCTTTTTCTCTGTGTGTGTGTATGTGTGTGTGTATTGTTGCTTTTCCAATTTTCCTAAAATCAACGTTGAGGTTGTTCAGCAGACTTGACTTCTGTCAGCCAAATTCAATTCATTGCTATCTCATGTGTTGCGATCGAGTGGTCATGTGAAGTTGTTGTTGCTGCTGAGGCAGCTGCTGCGTACTTCTCAGAAGTGTTTGGCACTTTGCACAGTGGTCGCGTGAAATGTTGTTCAAATGTGATATGTGGCAACAAACAACAAACAATAGACAACAATTTAACAGAAAGTGACACATCCCAACACGGCAAAGGCTGCTTTAACTGTGTGTGTGGCATTGCTTCTCAAACGAAGGGCAATGCAATAATAAATAATAAATAAAATGAATAAAATTACAATTTTATTTAAGGGTTTCTTGAAGTATTTTATTCATAATGAAAGATTGCATTGAATAATATCAAAAATATTCTAGAGAATGTTTCAATGGCTGGAACTTTGACTTCTTATTGCTGTGAAGTTTGAGGTAACAGCGCTGGAATTTTTCGACGCTTGCATTCTGTCATATGTAGTCGTCATTTGATGCTGCAGAGCTACACTATTGAAAAATGCCTCAGTACTGTTAGTATTTATTTTATTATTTATTTATTATTTTATATTTTATTTTATATTTATTTTTTTTAATATTTTAGTCAACATTTAATGCTGAAGAGCTAACACTATTGGAAAATGCCTCAGTATTGTTAATATTTATTTTATTATTTATTTATTATTTATTTATTGTTTTACATTTTATTTTATATTCATTTTTTTTAATCTTTTAGTCAACATTTGATGCTGAAGAGCTAACACTATTGAAAAATGCCTCAGTATTGTTAAAATTTATTGTTTACTAATCTATTCTTTCCAGAAGAATTGAAGTGGTATGCTACGCATTTTACTCTACTGTACACTTTCTTAGTTTCAGCCAAGCAAAGCTAGCTTCTGATTCTGCCTATTTCTCTTCCATTATTCATTATTCCACTTTTCCCCCTCTTATTTTGCTCTTTTAATTACCCCAAAATTTGCCAAAGCTTTAACTTGATGTCAACTTTAATCGCCTTTTCTCGCATGCTCGCAGCATTTTTATGTGAACATCTCATTTGTTGTTGTTGTTTTTGTAGTTCATATCAGCACTTTCAACATAAGTTTGTGTTATTTAGCTGCCAAGCTTATCCTTGACCTTTTTTCTTAAAGCGATTCTCGTTTTCGTGGATGCTGCGGAATGTGTGTGAGCCGGGGCGAACAACCACACACACACACACAACACACAACACACAATACACACATACACTGAAACTCTTAAGCAACGTGTAATGTGTATTTTGTTGTGTTTCATTTTTATTTTGTATATTTTTTTGTTGCTTCCTTGCCTTCTTATCATTATCCTTCATGTTGTTATTGCATTACATGCCGAGGTGGAAGCAGTGTGCGTCACACATTCGCATCTACACAGTAGAGATGTGTGTATGTGTGACGCAAGCAGCAGCACCAAGTTCTAAGAGTCAAAAACAACAACAATATTATAACACTAACAACAACAACAACAAAGCAGTAGCCAGAAGAAATGCCAAATACAGCAAAAGCAACAAAAGCAACAGAAAATACCGCTTAAAGCAAATAAACAGCGCATTTACATTATTTATAGAGTGTGGCGCTGACACGGCGGGTGCTGTCGAGTGGTCCTGGCCACAGGGTGCTGCGCTGTAAATTTTGCAATTATTCCAACTTTAGCCATAAACTTAAACAAAATGAAAATACACTAAATAAGAAAATGCTCTGAACTTTCGTGTTCGAGCTTTTTGTTGACTTTGACTTTTGCTGCATGCGCGGCACCCTGTATGCGGTTTGGCAGCAGCAGCACACTGACGCCTGTGCCGACGACAAGTGTTTCATTTGCATATCAAATGAAAAGCAATAAGTATTTTGACCTTTGAGAGCATTGAAGACGCCGCAGCAAACCGTCGTCGTCGTCGCCGCCGCCCGAAGCAGACCAAACGAAATGGGAATCGAGCAAAGAATGAATGTTGGCATAAATGGGTAGAAAGTTGGCATTGTTATGTGGACTGCGTCCTGTGCGAATGTAATAGTTGAATGTGTGAGTGAGGGGCAGTGAGGTGACTCTGGTAGTCGTGTTTATTATAGTAACGTAAATTATGTAGTTTGAATTAAAAATGCATTAACATGGAAATGGTTGTAATTTGCACAATAACAGCAATAAAGCGAACTACACGCAACGAGTGGCGAATTGAAGATGGCGTGGAATAAAATGGAATAAGAAGAAGCAGGCAAGTGGGTTTTATGGGCTTTCAGTGCAGCTAACCGTGTCAAGTGGCATTTCGAAATACGCAGTCGAATTGAAATTCATGAAATGTGTTATTGTGTTAGTTGATTTGGACTTTTATTCGACTGTTTTTTGTTGCATACTTTGGCAACTTCCAAACAAGCGGCTTATTGTTGGCGCACACTTGAGCTCGAGGAAATTGTTTACGCTCGAGGAAAGCATTTAATTGGCTCAATTCAGAAGAATCGAAGACTAATCTGGTGCACTTAATATGTCGAATTGGTGCTAACAAAGCTTTTCTGAGTATTTTGTCGCTGTCATTGTGTCATCAATCGTACAGAAGAATATAAAATTGTATTTCGTTCAATAAGAGAAAAGCTTCAACTAACTGGTATGTCATATATCAACACCCATTCCAAACAACAATCCATTCAATCTCCAGCGCCCCACCACTGATAAGACTTGATAATTTTTGACATTAGTTTATTTGTCGCCGACATAAAAATGAGAGTAAAAATTTATGTTCATATTTTATTGAATTTTTAATGACATTCTGTCATGTTATACAACACACAACAACCACAACAAAAATGTATGTAAGGGGTCGTAAAATGTGGCAATGCGTGTGAACTGGGTCACAGGATAGACGCGGCCGCGCGCCAACTTGAAATTGAATTGGAATTCGAATGATTTGTCGTTTTGATGAGCTTTGAAATTGTGTACACACTCGTACTCAGTTTGCATTTGTGTGGGAAATAAACATTTGCACAACTGTTCAATCATTTTCATGCGACATTAACTAGCAGCGAATGTGTTAATCGATTTATGAAATAATTACGAGGATTGTTGGAAGTCATTGATTGGTTGCAAGTCGAAAATTGCAACAAGCGGGGGACCTACTGAGCGACCTAGGACCTGAGGACCTAGTTTTCGCTTAAAACTTTTATTAGTACATACTACGTATCTAATGCTGCATATCAAAAGAAAGGTATGAAAAATACCTTTCGTTTGATACCCGATTCGATTGGAGTTTAATTGAGTTTTATTGATAAAAACTTTGAACTTTGACCCCGAGCCACGCCTTTTATGGGCGTTTCCCAGGCAAAATGTTTAGTTTGTTAGATGCAGGAGCTAACCATCTATATAAAAGCATACTCATTTATTTTTTTCACGAGGGTTCGCTATACTGCATTTATGCCTCGACGAAAAAGTGGGGTTTTTGGGACGTTTTTGTCGAAAACACAGTTTGAATGTATTTTTTTTGGATTGGTGTCTTAAGCAAATTTGTTGGTCGTTAAAATATCTACAAACTTGCCGAAGACAGTAAAGCGATATTAAGAATGATTTAGGACCAATTAGCATTTAAACGTTCGAAGGCTTAAGCGACGAACTCGACTGAAATGAGCAAAATTCAAAGTCGGATTTCTCATAAACTAGAGCCAATCCAGCCAAACAGCCAGCCAGCCTGGTGGATCTCAACTCAGTATACCTATAGAAAAGTCGCTCAGTAGGTCCCCCGCTTGTTGAAATTTTTGAGGGTAAATTTCACGCACAGTGTTATTTTTTGAGAGTTGCAAATTGCTTTAACAGTAACAAATAATATAAAAAAGTGTAGCATTGATTTGTTACTAATATACTTGAGCATCTTGAGGAACTAATAACTGGTGCTTCCTGAAAGTTTTTTGATAGAAAATTTTTTTTTAATTTGCCACTTTTGGCTGATGTAAAAAAGTTTTTTATATTTGATGTTGTTGAACCAAAAATTTGATGGTTCTTAAAAGATGCTTGATAGAAAAATTATTTAAAATTATCAAATTTTCGCCATTTTCGCCTAAGGGAGAGGAAATTTTCTGTATTTAATGTTGACTGAATCAATGTACGAACCACCGAGTTCTTCTTTTTTCATTATGTTTTTCCATTTTTCAGATTTATTGCCAGATTCACTACAATTGAATCAAAATTCACTGAACATAACATTTGTTTTTAATTTTGTATTTTTGCCTGAAACACTTTTCAGTTATCTACAGCTCAGCCAGCAACAGCCGACAGCTTTCAGTGTCCGTTTTCGTACGTTGACATTTCCGCACGCACTGCGTGCAACACTTCCGGCTGCCATAACGGAAGTATAATGTTCACAAGGCCCACAGCAACAACATCAACAAAACAACAATAAGCCGAAAAAAATCAGCCGCAACTGTTGAACAGTAAATGCGGCAGGCAATAAAAGTGGTCGCCAAGACGCGTTACGAGCGCCGCCTAAACCAGCGGTGGGCGACAGGTTTCGCGTGAATACTTAAGCTATGAAATTTGTTGAGCTGGATTAACGAGCTGCCTGCATTGTTGCTCGCACTTGTTGAAAAAAACAGCAACAAATAGCAAATATAATAAAAAAACAACAACAATAAAAACAAGAACTTGCACAATAAGTAAAACACGGTTCCAGACGAATGGCACAAAAAACACACACACACACAATCACAACAAATGGATTTATTTTTTACACAACGAGCCAACAAATCAGCAAAGCAACTACTTTTCCAACAACCACAAAACGTCTAATACAAACAAAAAAAAACAATTACAAAGAATTTCCCGCACCGACGCGACGCTGCTGATGGGTTTTTTGTTTTTGTTTTGTGCAGCATTTCTGCTATGACTGTCGAACATGGAAAGCAGACCAAAAGTTGAAAAAAATGAAAAATATGAAGAAATTTGGCACTGCACGTGGCGTCATTTATCACTCGGAAAAACGCCGAAGCGGTGCCATGGCGTTTTCACCTATGCGACAGATTCGTTGGCGCACTTTTTTTCCGGCACTGTTTGCTGTGCGGATCATCATTTATTCTGGCTGGCACATTTGAACATCGTCAAGGACTCTGCGTGTGTTTGTGTTTGTGTTTGTGTGGGGTGTGGGAAAAGTTAATTTTATGTTGTTATGTCGCCCATTTGATTTATGCCAGTTGTGCTTAGTTGTGTTTGCTTAAGTGGTGCCAAGTTAGAAAAAAACATATTAAATGTTTAGTTTTTAATTAAAACTGAAGAGAAGAAATCAATCATAAAAGCATGTTACAGGAGCATGTTATCAGAGGTTATAACTCCAGATGGAGTGAAGAATGCCTCAGACTGGGGAAAACCCAGCTTAGACCGGGCTGTTAACCGGGCACTGCAGGATGAGGAAACACATGCACACAATTGGGTTAGAACAGGTAAGCGTCTGCAGACTCTGCGAAACGGCGGAGGAGACTCCTGAGCACGTCATACTGCACTGCGATGCGGTATGCCGCAGTAGGAGACAGCACCTGAGCCAGTACTGGCTTGCAGAAGAGAACGTCACACACCTTCTCCCACGTGAGTTACTAAGCTTCATTAGGTCGGTGGGATTGGGGGACGTTCTCTAAAGTTGTAGGGGGCACAATAGATCAACTTTGGTCTCAGTGCACATTTCCCCTTTCAAATCTATCTATGTTACAGGAACAGTGAAATTATAAGTAAAGCAGTGCGATCTTAATTTTGGTGAGTTAGATATGTTAGGTCAAAATGGCCCAAGGTGAATGAATCCCTTCTTGTTCGTCCTCTGGAGCCAACCAAAATTTTCAATGCGGGGCAAACCAATTCGACCGCTAAATGAAGAAGTGCAGAGTAGGAAATGCATTCGAAATTAGAAAAGTTTACAAAATGTAAGCCGAAAAGTATGCCAGAGAAAAAGTCTTAAAGAAATCAGCGTGATAATAAAAAAGGAGACATAGCTATGATTTCATTGGGTAATAACTTGAAATAGTAGTAAGCAAGTTGAAATTAAATGGCAGCCTAAAAGCACACTAAAGATTATAGGCTTTAAAAAAGTATTGCAATGACTTGAAGATGCGACTAGCAAAACCAAGATTTATGCGAAGGTATCAAACACTACAGCAGCCGCCGTGGCTCAGTTGGTTAGTGCGTTGGACCGCGAGTCGAAGGCAGCAACCTCAGGTTCAAATACTGCCTGTAATAACACCTAAAAAAAAATAACGGGAAAACTAGTTTTCTCTTTCGGTGGCTGTCCTCTCAGCTGGAAATGGCAAACCTCTGAGAGTAAAAATTGCTTATGAAAAAGCTCCCAACCTGCCGTTCGGAACCGGCATAAAACTGTAGGTCCCTTCCACCCGCGTACAAATTCACACGCACAACACGGGTGGTTGCGGGAAGCTAGGCCTTAGTCTCGCGTAAGCGGGCTGTCGTGCCAGTCAATTATTATTATTAAAAAATTATTATCAAACACTACTTTGAATTGAGAATTAATTTTTTTTAGCTACTAACTACTTATTTATTTTTTTATTATTTATGTAGATAGAAAAATATTTTCTATCTCCACGCTCATCTAAAGTCCTTGCCACCAATCGATTAGACCAAAACAAGTTGACTAATGCATAGAAAATTCACACACATTTCATTCGCCTATATTGGAAACTTTAACAAAAATGCAATTTCACTAAAGTGCTCGCTCTGTTTGTTGCCGTATGCCGTCAGAAATGCCTTTAAAACATTCAAAAACTTGTAGTGTCCACTCGTGGACGCAAGCTTCTGCCTTCAGCTATGCCTTTGTTGCAAGGCTGTCGCGCATAGTGGTGAATAATGTGTCGCCTTTGTTGCGTTGCTGAGCTGCTTATGCAAATACGAGAAATGCAAATGGCGCACGGACAAGGACAAAGGACAACGCCGAAAGTGCAAAGGTCCAAGAATGAGGCGCTCTGAGGGTAAACATGCGCACATTCTTGCCGGTGACTGCAAGCGAATGTAATAAATTTCAGCGGACTAGTTGCATGTGAAGAAGAAGTAGGAAATAAAATAGAAAAATTAAAAAAAATAAAAATTGAAAAAAGTTTAAATTTAAATCAAATAAAAAACAAAATACAAACCCCATACAAAATAACTCATTAAAAAATACTCAATTAAAGCATAAAGAGAGAGGAAAAAAATACTCAATTAAAGCATAAAGAGAGAGGAAAAAAGTACTCCACCGACAAAAAGGTAGCCAAATTTAATAAACAACACAAAACATATACAATAAAACAAAAATTAATAACAACAACAAAGCTAAAAACAATGGAAAAGCATAATAAATAACGAAACGTTGCGCTACATGTGTGGTGGAAATAGTCAGTGTTTGGATGTCAGTAGTTCGGGGTGACCTATTGTAAAGGCGGGTCGCGCCAAACGGAGGATGGCTTAGGAGCCGATGTGTTGAGCTAGAGTCTAAGAAAGTAAACGAGCAGTTTGCCTCTTGTCATTAAGCTGATTTTATTTTTTGAAAAACAAGGTCTTATATACTAAAATTTACAACGATTGTGCGGAGGGGCAATTCCAGTGCTCCTCCTTCCATTTCCAGTCGATTTGCATCGAACCAATCACAGCGCGGGTCAACTCTGACGACGCGGCACTTTCTCTAAGTGGGCCAACGCTCTGCGTCGACCTGCGGTAGGTCGGGTCGTATTGCAATGCGCGATCGGTGCAAGCGCCCACATGTGTTGTGACATGTGTCGCTTGTGCAAGTGCAGGCCACTTGAGTGACGCCGGCGTTCTTGTGCATGCGACACTCGACACTTGCAAATGTAAACAAAGTGGCGCGCGCACCGATTGATGTACGTTGGTCTTGTCGATTGGCTTGTGCGCTATACTGTTGGCATAAGTGGTCACGCGGTACCACTACACCCTTACCCTTAAGCGAAGAATTATTCCTTGGAATAATTCTTAGAATCTCGGGGGGGGGGGGGGGGGCATTGGAATTGCTTTACAATATGATGGGGCTTATTATCAAATAAATTTACAATGTGATATTTATCTTATATGATTGTATGTGTTCTTATATTTTTGTTGGGTGTGCGATGACAAATTTTGTCAGATCGCATTGCATGGTTAATATGTAGCGGAATCTATTCGATACTCTTAATGGTCCGACTGTGTCAATAGTGATGGTTTCGAAGCTTGTTGTTGGCGTGTCTGTTTTGACCAGTTTTTCTTTTGTGTGCCTAATTGTTTTGTTCTTGCTGCAGGTCAAGCAATTGTTTACGAATTCTTTTACCATTTGTCGCATGTTTTTCCATGCATAGCGTTGTTTTAATTTTAAAATTGTTTTTCTGATTCCTAAATGTCCGGCTGTGCTAGCGTTATGATATTCGTCTATTAGTTTATATTGTTGTAGTTTACTTTGAATATGTCGTGGAGCGTTGTATATTAGTATTTTTATAGGCGAGCATTTATCTTTATTTAATTCATTGTATTTCTTCTTGAATGCATTCATTGTAATATTTTCAAATTTAAAATTTTCTCTGCAAAGGGCTAGCTCCTTTATATGCAGGTTCTTTAGTGAGCTGTGTAGTTTCTCCAACATTGAATCTAGATTCAAAGGGTCATCGCTACAAGTCACGTGCACTTCATTATTATCAATATGTATCATCGGCCGATGCTTTTCTTTAATTTCAAATTTCAATTTTTTCATATTTTTCACGTCGTTCATAGAGGTACATTCCCATATGTAGAGTTGATCGGGCTCTTGAGATTTGTCCTTCCTATTGTCGCGTGTAATGGTACCCTTATCTTCATTAATATTCTCATTTTCAGTAATGCGCGTATCTTCAATATTCTTTCTTAAATTTGCTGCCTTGCTCCTTGTCATTGCTAGAATTTCTTTTCGTTTGCCGTCATTTACGTTATCTTCCTGTGTTGGAATCATTGCCTTCAGGGTGTCGCTGTCGATTTTTATGCGTGATAAAGCATCCGCGTTTGTGTTAATTTTTCCTTGTTTGTATATTATTTCGAAGTCATAATCAGATAAGTCTAATCTGATTCTTGTCATTTTTGATGATGGGTTTTTATGGGAAAATAGTGAAACTAGTGGTCTATGGTCAGTTACTACAACGAATTTTCTACCGTAGAGATATGATCTGAAATAATTTATTCCCCAGTGTATTGCTAAGAGTTCTTTTTCGATGATTGGTTTATTTATATCGTGTTTCTGTAGAGATTTGCTTGCATAAGAGATTGGTAAATCATGTCCTATTTCACCTTGTGATAGTACTGCTCCTAAGGCAAAGTCTGAGGCGTCTGTTGTTAGTATGAAAGGTTTGTTAAAATCTGGATATTGTAGTACAGGTGGATTGACTAATTTTTCTTTTAAATTTTTAAAGGCTTGTTCGCACTCGTCTGACCAAATGAAAGGTGTCCCTTTCTTGAGGAGAGAGTTTAAACATTTGACGATATTCGCAAAGTCAGGTATGAAACGTCTGTAGTAATTGCAGAAGGCAATGAATCTTCGTACGTCATCTGCGTTTTTTGGCGTGGGGTATTTCATAACTGCTTCGCATTTGGTTGGATCTGTCTTAACGCCTTTGTCGGTGATTAAATGGCCTAAATAGATAACTTCTGGTCTAAGAAAGTGGCATTTGCTTGCGTTTAGCTTCAGGTTGTATTGTTGCAATCGGTCAAATACTTTGATTAAGTTTGCGTTGTGATGCTTTAGTGAGCATCCAAACACAATAATGTCATCAACGTATAAGAACGCTTCTGAGCTTAATCCGCTGAGAGCTATTGTCAACATTCTTTGGAAACTATTAGAGGATATTTTAAGTCCAAAAGGGAGTCTTTTGAATTGGTAGTGTCCATCTTGAGTTGAAAATGCTGTGGGTGGTCTTGAACTTGGTGCTAAGGGGATTTGGTGGAAAGAACTGGTCATGTCCAAAGTTGAAAAGTATTTTGCTCTTCCTAGGACGTCTAGAACGTCTTCTAGTCGGGTGAGTGGAAATTTGTCGTTAATTATTTTGTCATTGAGTTTTCTGTAGTCCACAACTAGTCTCCATTTTTTTGTGTTATCATCACTTTTCTTCGGTACTAATAGCAGAGGTGCATTATATGGGCTTGTTGAGGGTTCTATTATGTCGCTGTCTATTAGTTTCTGTACCTGTTGTTTTATCTCTTCTTGTTGTGTTTGTGGTAGCCTGTAATTCTTTATATAAACTGGTGTTGTGTTTTCTAGATTTAGGTGCTGTTCATAAAAATTGTTTGTAGTGAGTTCTTCCCCTTCCAAATGAAATATCGATTGGTACTGTCGAAAAATGTTCACTAGTTCTTGTTTAATTTGTGGGTCAAAAGTGTCTAGCTTTAGCGTGGCTATGAGTTTTTCAAATCTGCTATTGTTTGTGCACTTATTCCTGTGTTGTGTTCTTGATATTGTGTAATTTGACAGTTTTTCTATTTGTGGTTCTATGTTTTTTATTGTGACTGTTTTGTTTGTTGTGTTGATGATTTTGATGTGACAGTTGCCTTTTGCTGGTGCAATAGAGTTGGCTAAGAATACTCCGTTTGTGAGTTCTTTGTTTAAAATGACGCTGTCTTCTTCTAGGTTTAAATTTATCGGTACTATGACTTGACATCTGGGTGGAATTGTGTGTGTTTTGTTGTGTGGGGTTTTTGTTGTAATGGGAAATACGTGTTCAATTTCGTTTATTATAATTGTTAAAGTGAGGGTTTCGTAATCTATCTTGCACATGTATTTCAGTAGAAAATCTCTTCCTAAAATTCCATCTGTGATAATTGGAAAATCGTTGTTGACCATTTGAAAGGTTAGTTCGGTTTTTGCGTCTCTTAAGGGAAATGTCAATTTAAATGTTCCTATCGAATTGATTTCTGCAGGTGATATTCCTGTTAATTTGCATCTGTTCTCAGTATTAATGTCGATAGTGTCGTCGTCGTTTACTTTGCAAATTGATACATCTGCTCCGGTGTCAATGAGAAATGTCTTGGGTTTGCAAAATTGACTGCATTTGAATGTGACATAATTTGTTAAGTTGTTTGTTATTAAATATATTCGTTTATTGTTTGTTCTTCCTTCCCCGGAGGAGTCGAATTCTGTTCCTCCGGGTCGCCCTCGTTTCCCTGTACGTAATTTATTCGAGCTGGGCGACCTTGTCGGTTATTATTGCCTTGGTAGGTATTTCGATTGTTGTTTGTGTATGACCATGAATTGTTTCTGTTGCTTTGGTTGTTGTTTCCGTGGTATTGGTTTCTGTCGTTCTGGTTTTGATTTCGGTTCGGTTGGTAGTGATTTGAGTTATTCACATACCCGTTTCGCTGCTGGTTATTGGCATTGCGAAAATTGTTTTGGTTTCTGTTTTGGTTTTGATTTCTGGATATCTTGAGGGGTTTTTTTTTTTTGTTCTTAATGTATAGTGTAATGTAATAACAAGTTGCAAATGTTTTCGGGTGTGTTTGTTGGATTTGATTATAAGTTTGGTATAATGTTGTTATTACGTATTCTTGTGTACATTTTTTTTTTGTTTTTGTTTTTTATTTTTGTATTGTAAAATTATGAAAATAATTGTAAATGTAAATGAAACTAATTGTAAATATATAGAAAGATGTTGTTGATTATTAAGGTGCACTTTTCTTGGGTCTGGACCTGTGTATCCTTCGGTAAAACGTTCTTCAAGTCTTGTGTGATTTCCTGCACTCGGTGCTGTGTTGGTGGCTTGCAAGTGAGCGGCTTAGTTGGTTTACGGTGGTGACGAATTTTACGTAGAACCCTTGCGTCTGGGCGGTTGCGATGGGGTTTCATCAGGTGCGCAACTTTGGTAGTTAGCTGTTTGCGTAGCGCTTTGCTGTCTGTAAATATGAAGGTGATCGGTGCCATTGTCATCAGTGCTTGCGTTTTCATCATTGCGAGGTCGGATGTGTGTCGTCAGTTCGTGTTGGGCAGGATCGGTGTTACGGTGGGTTTTTCATTAGTCTGTGTTTCAGAATCAGAAGATGTGGTCGAAGTGTTTCTCAGTTTAGTTGTGAATTTTGTAAAATTTATTATATGACCATCATTATCATTTTCGGTGGTAAAAAGTAGCAAAATTTACAAATACTTTTTGTTTTTCTATTTCTTTTTGTTTAGTTTTCTTTGCTGATGCATTTAAAACAGAATCTCAGGTTTGGTCGGCAGGATCGCCATGTGGTGGAAATAGTCAGTGTTTGGATGTCAGTAGTTCGGGGTGACCTATTGTAAAGGCGGGTCGCGCCAAACGGAGGATGGCTTAGGAGCCGATGTGTTGAGCTAGAGTCTAAGAAAGTAAACGAGCAGTTTGCCTCTTGTCATTAAGCTGATTTTATTTTTTGAAAAACAAGGTCTTATATACTAAAATTTACAACGATTGTGCGGAGGGGCAATTCCAGTGCTCCTCCTTCCATTTCCAGTCGATTTGCATCGAACCAATCACAGCGCGGGTCAACTCTGACGACGCGGCACTTTCTCTAAGTGGGCCAACGCTCTGCGTCGACCTGCGGTAGGTCGGGTCGTATTGCAATGCGCGATCGGTGCAAGCGCCCACATGTGTTGTGACATGTGTCGCTTGTGCAAGTGCAGGCCACTTGAGTGACGCCGGCGTTCTTGTGCATGCGACACTCGACACTTGCAAATGTAAACAAAGTGGCGCGCGCACCGATTGATGTACGTTGGTCTTGTCGATTGGCTTGTGCGCTATACTGTTGGCATAAGTGGTCACGCGGTACCACTACACATGAATGAAATTTGAATTAAATTTTCGCGCCATTATTGGCTGCGGCGCCAGCAGAAACCGACAGCTGAACCGACTGCTTGCCAACACAAAAGACGAAGATGGCAAAGCAATGATACAAAGAAAACATTAGATGGAAAAACAGAAATGGTAAAAAATACTCGACGGGAACGTTGGCAGGTGGAAGAGAGCAAAAAGCAAATAGAATAGTATTACTTGTTGTTGTTGGTTGTAGCAGAGAGGCGACGGGCAATAAAGCATCCCATTTAGGTGCATAAATTAAGCATAAATATTTGTACGCACCTGAAGTACCGGGAGGGTTCACAAATACACCGCAACGTTGCGCTTTGGCGGTTCGAAGCTGTGTGTGTGTGTTTGTGTAAGTAAGCAATTCAAAAACGCAAAGCAGCAACAAAGCATAAATTGCTGATGCCGCCATTGGTGGTAGTCTGAACCGAACCCTCACACACACACACACACACACACACACACACAGACATGGGACCGAGCGTGCAGGAGTATTGCCCGTATAATGCTCTTACAGAGACGAGACATACGGGACTGTTCGGTGACAATTGCCAATGACTGACTATCCGTCCGTCCGAACACGACACTTTTCGGCAGAGCATCTTATGACTCATGCCTGGACGTAGCTGAACGCTAACATATCCGCCTTCATCGTGAAGTAATACCTCGCGGTGGTGCCACGATGAAGGTACACGGACTGTGTATACAGGGGTTTTAGCGTGTTAAAGTCTCGCACTCGTTTGGCTTTCGATGCTTTCCCCTACTGGACAAAAAAAAAAAAAAAAAAACACACAGACATACGTTTACGTTGCTGGCATTATTTTTCTGCGGGAAATGAGCAGCTCGTGC
Organism: Melieria picta; assembly: GCA_964056695.1. Classification (NCBI taxonomy): domain Eukaryota; kingdom Metazoa; phylum Arthropoda; class Insecta; order Diptera; family Ulidiidae; genus Melieria; species Melieria picta. The sequence continues at coordinate 62,629,550 of OZ057399.1, forward strand.
ACAGAAAGATAAACAATCAGCGAAAGGCGAAATAAAAATTAAATAATATATTTTTAAATTGCTCATTTCGCGCACGTTACATGATGCTGCGTGTTGCTTTCATTGTTTGTTTGTTTGTGTTTGTGTTTTCGCTTTGTTTTGAGCGGAGGTTGGCATTTGATTAGCAGCGGCGGTAGCAGAGCGCCAGAACGCTCGAGGGAAGATGGTAGATTTTTATAATGTTCTTGTTGTTGTTTTTGTTTATGTTTGCATTATGGCTTTTTATTTTCGCAAGGAATTAGAAGGGTCCCCCACCTGCCTGTCTAACGACAGAGAAAACGGCAAGTAGCAATGAAGGAAAATTAGAAAAATGAAGAGCATCTGAAAGCTGATAGCAGCCGAGAGAAATTAAATTTGATGTGTGGGCGGGGGGGGGGGATGCGGAAGACTAATCTGGATAAGGTTGCGCTAAGAAAGCGAAATTGTTATTGCAGCGGTTGCGGAAGTAAACACTGGCGCACTGATTAAAAACAACAACAGGGCGTCACAGTTTCAACAGTTATGGAAACGCCGCTAAATTAATGCACAGATGGGAGAAATGATAAGCGAAGAAGGACATGGCAGAAGGATTTTAATTACTGTAGACGGATGACAAATCAGATGAATGGCAAAAAAACAGAATTTTAAGCAATTTTAAAAATTATATAAATTACCAACGCAGTGAATAATGGACCCTTTATATTCATTACGCCTTTTCGCTTCTTTCAAACTTCTCTTCTGCTTCAAATTTTCATTGCGCACATTCACACACAGATTCGCAGTTTTATAGCCACATTTACATATTCATTCCTGCACAAATTGCACAGTAATACATATTAATTCACTTAACTGCTTTGACAATCTGTGCGGCCGCGTTGCCTTCGCGTGTCTTGTCATAAAAACCCAATCACTCTAAAGGCATCAAATAAATGCTCAAGTATGTCATTTACAATTTTTATTATGACGCAACGAAAATCAAGTTTATAGTTGCAGCAAAAAAATATCAGCAACAACAACAAAAACTGAAACAAAAACACCATCGATGAAGCGCAGCGCGTACACACACACACACACACACACACACACACACACACACACACACACACACTTAACCATATTGAAAGTTGAAACTACGAAACTGCCATAAAAGCCGCATTGATTTCCACAGCGTTGCGTCGCGTTAGCCGCTGCAGCGACACGAACGAAGACGCTGCAAGTGTCTTCATTTTTTTATGGCCGCCTTTTCGCTTTATGGCCGCGCGCAGCAAAAGACAAAAACGCCACGAACGCTAGCGAGGCGTTTTTGTTGTTGTCTTTGTCGCAGCACATTTTGAATGGCAAAAACTAAAAATATGCAAACACGCCATGCCGCTATAAAATATGCTACTAAAAATTCCTATAAAAGAAAATTCAACAACAACAAACAAGATACAAAATAAAATACAAAGCAAAAAGGCACAAAGTGTGGAAATAAGTGAAAAATGTAAAGCAGCAAAAAAAAATATGGGAAGTGAAATAAAAAAAATTGGAAAATTGGAAAAAAATTTAAAAAAGAGGGGAAAAGCAAATTTGTGGAATATGCAAAAATATATGAAAGGAATTTTTCGCTGGCAAAATATGAAAATGTCAAATGTCACAACACGCCATTGCGGCCATAAGTGGCGGCACGAATATGGAACGGGTGAGGGGCGGCAGCTGTTGGCTGGCTTAAGTCAGCGAGTCATATGCGAGCCAAAGTATGTTCTGCGTGGCGGAAGTGACGCTGAAATAATGCAGAGCATTGAGGAAACACTGCACAAGTTTGACAATTTTGCAAATGCAACAAAATTTTATAGCGAACACGACAACAACAACAAAAATAGCAGCAACGAAAACCGATGGGGTTAAAAAACAAAGACAACATGGGATGGAGACAATAAAGTCAGCAGCAGCAACAACTCGAGTTGAAATTGTAGAATGGGCCAACGCTGACATGTCAAATGAAGAGAGCAGAAAAAACAAAGTTTGGCGGATGAGTGGAAAACTAAATAGGAGGCAAGAGAAAGGGAAGTATGAGGGAGAAGAGGTAGAGAATTTTAGATGTGTGAAACTAGGGAAATTTTGTTAAAAGATATTAAGAATGAGAATAAAGTAGACAAATGACTTGGAAGTGATGAAATAAGTTTAAAAAAACTGAGAAAATTAGAACGAGAGAAAGGAATAAGTGGTAAAGGTTGAAGAAAATGGGAAGTTGAAGTGAATTGAAGGCGAAAGTGGAGGTAGATAGGAAGATAGGAAGAGGAAGATGGAGGTAGAGGTGGAGGTGGTAGGCATGGAGGTAGATATAGATGTACGAGTACAGCTGTGGAAGGTGAGGAAAGGTGTATACAAATATATTTGAAACGCCTATAAAGTCCTAAAAATTTATTATATATGTAGATGAAGATAGAAAAATAACTAAAGATAGCCAGATATATGGTTCGCAGGAGTGGAAGTGAGTGGCAACAACAACACGGCCAGACATAGCATAAAAGCAAAACTAAATTTTAAACCGCAGTCGGACCGAAAGTATCTGTGACTGCGGCCGTCAAAAGTTTGCCCATTCGAGTACTCAAATATATGTTTAAGCCAAATTAATGTACGGCCAACGGTTGCAGTCATTCTTCAGATGCTGCGAGACAGCGATAACTAAACGAAGTAAACAGCCACAAAAAAAATATTAACAACTTAGGCGCCAGCAACCATGTACAGTACATGAGCGCCTGGAAGGTAGGCAATGAAATTGCGCTGCAAACTAAGCGAACAACACTTGAGCGCCAGACAATTTCAACTGACTGGCAGACAAACAGACAAGCAGAAAATTGTGAGCGCCAATGCAAAAAAAAACTGATTTTAAGGTGTTGAAACGCCAGTCGAGTGTCAATTGAGTACTGACAGTCGAGTGCGCCTCAGTCGCTGTCTGTGTGTGTGTGTGTGTTCGCATTTGAAATCAACACAAAACTCAAACAATTCAGAATTACAGCGCAATTTCGAGCCGATTGGTTGAGTTAAACGTTGTTGTTTCAACGATTCTTAAAGGAGCACAAATTTTAGGCAAAACTTAAAGCTCTTTAAGTTTGTTCGATTCGATGGACAGCGCAGTGTTAAGGTCAATGCAATTTGCTCATGCGGCAAGTTGTGAATGTCTGCGCATTGTTGTTGTGCGCTCGTTTTGTCGCAGCGTTTGTAGTTATTTGTGCTACGCCTGCGTTTTCCGGCCGCTCGTCGGTCAGCAGTTCAGCTCGTAATTTCCGCTCTAAGCTCCAAGTATTAATTTTATATCTGCCTTGGCTGCCGCTACATTGTCGACCACATGTCCGGCAAATATTTTGGCTTATTGCTATTGTTGTTGCCATATTTTGTCAGCCGGCCAACAGCAACGGCGAATTTGTGTCAGTTTGGCAATTTTACTTCGTGTCAGCTGCCGGTCGATGCGCTTTGGGTTTGAGGCAGCTTTTTGCTTTTCGGGCATGTTGTCAGGTTTTTTCTTCTTTTACTTTGTGTTGTTTTTGTGTTTTTGTGCACTTTTCGGCTTTTCTCGGAACTGTCAACTGTAGCATGGTGGCATCAAATTTGCTTATGTGTGTGTGTGTGTGTGTGTGAGTTGGGTAAAGATGTCAGCTATTTCTTCAACTTTTACTTTTCCTATTACTCGTATTTTTGGGAATTTTTTGCGGCTGCTGCGGCTTCTGTCGCCGTTACTGCTACTTAAGTCTGTCAGTGTTGCTTTTGTGCTTTTAGTTGCCTTTTCACTGCATCAATTTTCTTGTCGTGGCAGTCGGTGCTGCCGGCGTTGAGCCAAGTGGCAGCACATGATTGCGGTGTCTTAGCTGCCAGACAGACAGACAGACAACTGTTTGAGCCGACTGACGCGCAAACAGGCCGACAAATAGTGAGATATCGTTTTATATTTATTGTGCTGCTGTGGCACTTGTATGTTTGTGAGTATGTGTGCATGTGTCTGTGTAAGCCATTTGCCGGAGAGCTTTAAGGCTTTATTTGACGCACTTTGGGCAATACTGGTTGCAGGCATTAGGCATTTACGTGAGTTTTCTTAGTTTTGATCAACATATTTTCTATTGTACGCACATAAGATAAATGAAATGGCGTACAACAAAGTTATTAATGGAATGTTATTAAATAGAAAATTAAGTATACTATGAGTCAGCTAAATATAAATATTTTTTATAAAACAACAATCAAAAATAATAATAATAATATTGATTATTTATTATAATTTTTAACAATAAAAAATAATAATAATTTTGCCTAATTATGTTTATAATTTTTAATAATTTTTTTATACAACTAATGTTTGCTTCAACTCACCTACGCTTCCTTAGCGCTCGGCGCTTCCTTCGCAGCTTCTTGTATGTGAATGTGCTCGGCGAAGTTGTGTAATCCTCATCGAATTCCATTTCTAGTTTGATTAGATTTTGTAAATTTAACTGGCAGTCCTGCAAAATGAAAAACATACATTTGTATGTAAAAAGAAGTAAAAATGCAATTTTAAAGACCTGCTCTGACTTCAATGCAGCACTTATTCTAATGAGACTTGTGGGGTACATAGAATCGAAATCAATATGCGGCCCATGTTCGCATTGCGCATTTGACCAGCGCTGCACTCCGCCATTGCATGATTTCAGCGCTGCAACAGTTGCGGTAGGCAGCAACTAACCAACAGGCCGACCAACACCACACAATAAGCGCACTGATGATGAACGTCAGCAGTAACAACACGAACAGGACAGCCAGCCGGCCAGTGGACTGCACATTGCAGTGGCGTTGAATTGAAAAGCCGTATCAGCAAAAGAAGCCACAGACACAGCCGAACGGTGTCGAACGTTGGCAACATGTGGCGCATTATGCGCTGCTGACAAATTCCATTGCCGATGCCTATCGGTTGTCAGCTGTGTGCTTGAAATGCTACAAATTGTGCGCGGAGGTCGGCGTTGGCGAATGCAGACGCAGAGTGCAATTTTTTATTTAAAATTTTTTTTTAATTAAAGCTGAAACTTTAATGTGTGTGTCTACTGATCTATTTGAAATTTCAAATTCTTTAATGTTGTGAAAATCATGAAATTGCTGAATGGTATTAAAGCGAAATTGTTTGCTTTTTGACTGATTTTTCGACAAAGCACAACTGTGACTCAGGAATTGGTATGTGGGCCCACAAACCAAACTGAACAAACTTGAACTAAGACTCAAAAAACATCTACCCAAGGACACATCTAATTTTTTAAAATTATTTTGTTAAGTGTTTCAACTAATTTTCCATACTTTCTTTGACTGTTTCAATAACCAACTAAATTATATTCTTACTTAACAATCAGATAAATTCATCATCAACTCACCTCTAATGTTTTGAAATGCCATCGCGTGTCCGTCGTCGCCGGAGCGCCGTTCAACTCGTCGGTGCGGCACAGGCGCAGCGTTGGCCAGCACTGGCAGCGTTTATTGGTGATTTCGCAACCGGGCTCTATCACTATTGTCTTGTCTTTTGTACAATTTCTATGGTTGTTGTTGTTGTTGTTGTTGTTGTTGTTGTTGTTGTAGTTGGTGATGCTGTTGCTGCTGTGATATGTGGAAAATATTGAGGAGGAATATGGCAAATCTAAAAATAAATAGAACAAAGAAGTCATCGAATGAGTAACTAAATACAATAAGTATTCTATTTTTAGTTCGGAAAGCAGTCAACTTGCTGCCTGTTGATTGTAATTGAAAGAAGAAAAAATAAATACATTTCTTCATTTAAATTTTCAGTACTAACTTTGACAAGTGTTCAGCTTAAATAACGTTTCGCCAAAGCATTAAAAAGTTTTGTCGAAGACTTCTACGCACATAATGAATCTTTGTATTGGCCTCGCAGCTTCTCGCTGCTTTGGCGTCGCAAAACCTTTTTGAAACTTGGTTCCATGCAGCAAACTCGAAAATCCTTTTACTAGCTTCGAGTAGCAGCGCTTCTCAACGACTTTGTAACAGTTCCACTTATCCACCACTTGACGGCACTCTATCGCATCCCACTGTGGCGCCTTCGCCGAAGGACCAACTGCAACGCCACAACCACAACACGAATTTGTTTCTCAAGTGTTTACGAGGCTCTTGCAGAAATCTGTTAAAATTATCTTCTACTTGTTTTCAACTAAACAACAACGGTTACTACAAAATATGAGTTTTTTATGAATCCGCAGCAGCAACAAATTTTTATATCGCATTTTGGCTAAAAACTTTACAGGCCGAGAGTGCGAGCCGACAAGAAAAACTCTACCGCCAAACAATAATAAAACCAATAGAAACCCATGTAGCACAACAACACTAACAGTACAACAACAACACCGACGAGCAACACAAAACAATTAAAAAAACAACCAAAGTCATTGGACAGCGGAGCGAGAAAGCAGCGCGCCGAATGAAAAACTCAAATGGATAAGTGAAGTGAAGGCAAAAGAGCGAGGCAAGACGCAGGAAGGTGGCAACACAACTAGAATAGAGTGAGAACAAATAAAGACAGTTGACGGAGTGGTGGAGGGGTGAAAACTTTTTAAGTGGGCACTCGCTTTAGTCGGCAGCCGGTAAGCGGCCATTTTGCTCAACTGAGCCAAGTTTATGGCTCGGCCATTCATCAGCGTACGTCTTGTTTTGTTGTTGTTGTTGTTCATGTTGCTGTGTGTTTTTAATTAGTTTTTTTTCCATTACAAAAACAAGCCATTTTAATAAAAATGAAAGGCAGCAGGCAAAAAAGTTTATGAAAACATTAGAAGCATTAAGTTGAAAGTAAAATAAGAAAACAAATTATAAAGCGGCGAACAAAACAAACAAGAAGAGCAATAACGAAACTTTGCGGTCAATTGTAGCGGAAAATTAGTTGTACTCGGCGTATAAGTGATTTTTAATTATTGAACAGGCAGCAGTTGAAATAGAACCCGAAGTGCGTCGTCCAGTGGGTAAAAAAACATATAAATGATGAGTTATGAGCGCGCGAGAAAAGAGAAGGAAAAGAGGGAATAGAAGAAAGGGAAGAGAAAAGAACGACCAGAAATGGACTAAATGGTATAGAAAAGAGGAAATGACGGCGAAGAAAATAATGGAAAATAGAAGCAAATAAAAGCAAATCAGAAACAAGCACAAAAAAAAATATGGAAACGAAAAGTGAGGTTAGGTAAGAAAGATTTACATGTAGATATGGAAGTTTAGGTTATATAAGACATGCTTGACGAGTGCATTCGGAGGCCCATTGATAATGACAGACGAATGTGAAAATGATGGAATAAAGAAAAATGAAGGAACGGATGGGAAGGGGAAAGAAGACTAGGCAGGGGAAAGCAAAGGTGGTTGAAGTTTGAGTTTCCCAAACACGTTTTCAATCAAGTAGCAAGCAGCCAAAGCAAAAATCCCTACAAGGCTATAAATAAATCGCGCTTACATCATTTGCCAACTGTCATAAGAGGCTTATGGCTGGCACAATCAGGACATGAACAGAAAAAAAATGAGGTTTTGTAATAAGCATACAATGCATGTATGAATATGTATGAATGTATGTATGATATGCCTACAGTACTTCATACAAGTACTAACAATTCGTTTTTGAAACTGTCATTTTCAAGCGTCGCGCATAATCCTTTGAAATTACAAAAAATAAATAAATATAAGCCTCAACAAACAAAAGCAATGAAACTGCTTTAGCGTAAAATTAATTATTACGCTCAGGCTGCCATTGGCAGCCAATGCATTTATGTGTGCATAAGTGGCTGTAAAGGCCAATTAACTGCAATTTGTGTCAAGGTTATTTATGTGTCGGATTATGTGGACGCAGATTGGAAGGGAAAGTAGTTGAAATACTCATAATAAATTCAAATAAAATACAACAAAAAGCATTGAAATCAGAGAATGAAATAGTTGAAACGGAATGTCTGGTAAATGAGAAAAAATAAAAAACTAAATGAAAACTTAAAATTATGAATACAGCGGTTTCAATTCATTTAAATGAACCGTTTGCCGTTCGAATTCATAGTCAAAGAGGCAAACATTTTTTAATTTTTTTATTTCAACATTACGTATACGTAATATTTAATTGCTACAAGTGCAATATTTGTTAAACCTTTAAATTTCATTGAACGTCCGCTGCTATGCTCCAACTCGCTCCAGCTCGTATCAATTACCATCACCCTGGCACTAATTAACTTCTATCACCCACTCATTAGGCTTTCCCCTCGCCATTGCGCTGCTTTGGCCGCCTTTAAGTCCGAGCCGCAAACCACACACAAACATTCTCGCGCCGCACAAAGCACCAGAATTCTGCAGCAAATTATTTATGAAACTGCGCGCAGCGGCACGCGGCTTTGTCGTTGGTGCCACTCAACAAATGAACCGTCAGCCGGCAGCTGCCAGCCGTGGCGTTGTGTTTGAACCATTTCGATGCTCACATCTCAATTAGGCTCGAATTTATTTCTATCGATTTAACGCGGCTTGGCAGCGGCTGCGGCGGCGCGTTATCCTTTAACCATTAAGCCTTGAACTGCGACATATGCGCTGCGCCACAGTTTTCTGCTCGCCGCGCTGCCAACAGCCCAATTGGCAATGCGTTTGTATGGCGGCCGCATACTCATGCTTACACGCTCGTGCATTATTCATGCGGACTAGATGGTGTGTGCAAGTGTGGATGAGCGCGCACACACACACACACACACAACGCTGTGTATTGCATGTGCTCGAGCTGTTTGTGTGCTTGTTTATTATTCATACGTGTTGGTATGTCGGTGTGTGCTTGCGAGTTGATGATGCTTGCAGCTGCTTGAGTGGCTGATGTAGCTTTCCGTCGCGCGCTACAGCCAGCTGTTTGTGTCGGTACGTGTGTGTATTTTGCTGTTCGCCCTGCTCATTCTTCCTTCGGCCGACGATAAGCGAATTTGGATTGATTGGCGTCGAAACGCATATAAAGTGTAATGTTTATTTATTTGCACTACTCAGGCACACACTCACTTGTATGTATATGTAACGACATCTCAACATATAGAAAAGAGGGTTTGTATATGTGTGTTGAATATGACTCAATTTGTATTTGCAGCGATATTGATTTTAGTCGGCCTGCGTTGTTAGCTCGTTCTAGTTTTGTTTGGCTGCGCATCGGGTAGCGTTGATGAAATGTGAAGAGGTCAGCGCGGTTGTGCTTGTGTAACAGTATTTATTTGTAGTTGCCAAGCAAACAGACACACTTCCGATGCTGTTTTTTATCTGCAACGCATTTGGCTTCCTACCTCTTCATCTGCATCTTCCTTTCCCTTTGGATTTGAATTTGAATTCAAATTGAAGGTTACTCATACGCAATGTGTGCCAGTGCCATCGTTCGTTTGCTCATTGGTTTTGATCGAGCGCATATCAATTTCAATGCTAACGTTGTGCAAATAAATAGAGTGTAAACTCTTCTTCACATTGCGTGGCTGTGCATAACGAATGTTGTCGTCCTTAACTGAAAACACAACATAGAAATAGTGGAAACAGGAAAAGTGGCGCCATTCAAGTGTTTACTATTTTATAGCATTGCTTCTTGAATGCAAATTTGCACTGACTTTTATTATATTTTTTAAAGCTCAGATAACATAATATAAAAAATTGTTTTAAAAGTTGTTATCCCTATTTTGTAATGTGATTCCAAATGAGCATTGAAGTGGCATTCATGTGTTAAATATAGCAAAGTGTGATTTAAATAATAATTCCAAATAAGAAGACATTAAAATAATGAGAAAGTATAAAAATACTTGTAAGTATATCCACAAAAGACTCAACTCGAATTGCGTCCTTAATGTGATTCATCTGAGCTGTTTGTATTGGGCTTTTACACAACTTTCACTAATTTGCAAGCGATTTGTTGAGATCGCTTCCAGCTCTTCAACATTACCAACAACAATAACCAACAATTCTGTCTCATATTACTCATACGCCTCGTTGGCGCAGATGTTTGCCAAGTAATGCTGCGCTGCTGGAAGCCAGCTCGCTCGCTGCTTATCCAGCACACACACACACACCAACACCAACCTCAAGAACAACAACAACTTTACAGTAAACTTTTTGCATGATATCGAATTTCCCGAGTTTATAATTCAGTCGAGTTCAAGTACATTTTTTGCGTTGCTTCAGCCCAATGTTTTTGTCAACTTGCTGCTTCCAACAAAAATGATGCCACACTTCCGAAGTGGCGCAACTAGAGCAGCAAAACGTACACACATTGTGTTTTTGCCAAGCGCAGCACGAAAAAAAGCACCAAACGGGACACCAGCGAGCGTGACGCGCGAGCGCACAAAGTTAAGTAGCACAAAGATGAGGCGAACAAAAAATCTCCACAAATAAAACCGAACCAAAATGTGAGGATAACGGTTAAACTTTTTAGCTGCATGAGTCAAATGGATCTGAATTGTCGTGCAATTGCACGAGAGAAAACAAACAAAAGCCACCCAAAGGTTTTTTGCAAAATGCGAAAAATTTGCGCAATAGCCAACAAGGTAAGTGAAAAAGGTATAATATTTAAGACATATTTAAGCCGAATAGCAAAATGTCAAGTGCCCATGCAGAGGCGCGACGACACGCCCGTTCGCTGGTGACGGCCTGCGAACGTTTCCACATCAGCAGCTGCGGCCCAAGACAACAACAGCAACAAACAGTGCGATAGCAGTGCGGCGGGAATAGGTGCTGCCGCCCACCAAGCGGCAAAGAAGAAATGAAGAGCGGAAATTGTGAATAGAAACGGCGATCCTTTTACATTGTCTATAATAAACTAAACAATAACAATGAGACATCATAAGGACTCGTGGGCGGGCTACAAAAGTCTATTATGCCCTGCAGTGCGGTTTGCAAGTTGGCGTCCGTAATGCGCTGTGCGGGCGGCCATCAACGACGCTGCGAGCGGTCACCCAAATCGTTTGACTTTAAAGTATTCAAAGAGGTAGTGGCATATGGCCGAAAAAAGGACCCTCGGGCAAAAGAACTGCCCATTCAAAGGACCAAATTTTTGATGGTATTTTATTTGTTGCTGAAATGAGTTGCTACAAAAAATAAGCAATTGTCTGTAAGCCAAAAAGTTGCTTACTCGACTCTTCATTTGCTGCTTCGCTTTGCTTTCAGTGTGCATAAGTAAGAAAGCAAAAACACACAAAAACCCATTGAACTCACTCACTGACACACTGTGCGCAAGCAAACAAACAAAGGCCGCACACCATTTTAACAAACTCGAGAGCAATGAAGCTCAACTGTCTGCAATGGACGCCTGCAAGTGGCAACCAGAGTGTAAAAAAAGTTAAATCGAAGCTCAACCAACAAAAGCGTAAAACCAAAGTCTGAAAGCAAAACAAAAACAGCAACAGCAACATGAAAAAATCAGGCAAAGGCGAGCCCAAAGAGCAGCGACTTACATCAGCATTTTCGGTGCAAAGCTGTGACGGTCGCTGTGACAAACAGACAGCAGAGCCGACCAAATGCGCAGACGGCGGCGGTGGGCTGAATGCACACAAAAAGGCACTTTGGCCTTTTAGGCCTTTAGTGCGTCCAATTGCAGCACATGTGCTGGCTCCACACAAGCTGGCTTATGTCTGGCCCATCGCTCTCTCTCTCTCTCTGTTGTTCTCTCTAGTCGTTTGCTGCGTAAAGTGATAGCGTCTTCAACGCAAATTGCTTTAGAACTCAAGCTGTAATTTAATAAAAGCGGCCTCACACGTGGCGTCATCCCCCCTCCCCCTCCTACTGGCATATTCCCTGTTATGTGGCAGACCAAAGCAAGCGACAGCGTGTGAGTGTGTGTGTGGGTGTGCGTGTACGGGTGCGTGCGCCTGCTGCTGTTGCTTTTCATTTTCATGCCGGTTGGCTTTAGTTTTTGTTTAGTCGGCAGAAAATGGCAATAAGCAAGGGGTGAAACGCACGAAGCATTAAAAAGGGCAACACAAGTGGCACAGCGACGGCATAATTTGTTTAAATTTCACTTTCGGCACGCACGGGCAAGCATGCTGGAATATTTTTTGCTTGCCCAAAGCGCCAATGTCGGCGTAGGCATTATTTACACGCATTGTCGTTGACGCTAAAGCGGCCAAAGTGACGAGGCGGCAGCGGAAGCAAATGGTTAATCCTGCATTAACAAAGAAGTGTATTGTGTTTCTGTTGGAAAATTCATTTGCAACTCCGCTGTGCACGATTTCTAGTTGTGGTTACGTATACGCCCAGTGTGCCAATACATAATAGCAGTAAAAGTAAAAAGTAAATAAAACCCTCTGAGAAGGCTGCTTTTGTAGTAGATTAGACTATTGTCGTGCTGACTGAGCACTGAAACTAGATCCACCACACTGGTTTGGTAGCAACCAACGACTTGTTATCAGAAAACTTCTTTAAATTTCATTAACAAAATAATCACAATAACACCGCATTCGTTCCTCCCGTCGTTTACTAAATTACCCGAACATAATAGCCACATTACCTTTGCGGTTGTGCTGATTTTTTCCGCTACGTTTCCGCCCGACATATAATTCACATTTTGATGCGTCACGCAGCGGCTGCGGCCAACAAATTTCCCACCTTACACCAATGCACCACGCAAAACGAAGCCCAAATTTAAGGCAAGTACGCACGAGCACAAAAACAAATATCTTGCAGTACTTTAAGGCGTAGAGATAAGCAAAAGCTGTGCCAAAACAGTCACGGTTGGGGTTTTGGCATTTTTGCGGTTGGCTGCGCGCGCGTACACGTGGCATGCCACCTTTCTGCCTGCGCGGCCATTGCTCACACGCCAGCACCAAACACAGCCTGCTGCTGCCACTCACCCACTCACTGGTCGCGTATTTCCTGATGGCTTTCTTGCTTATGACATGTTGAACGCATAAAAATTATGCTTCCGCCTTTTCATGTTGTCTGTGTGCGGTGCGCTGTGTGCTTTGCCTGCTCACTTCACGCCCAGCCTTTCAGTTTTGCGTTGAATGTATTGCATTGTTGTATGTTGTTGGTGCTGTTAAGATTCTGAAAAAGTATGCCGCATAAATGAAACCCGGAAAAAAGGTTTCACCCTCATAAATTTGTCGCCTGTTTCAGCAGCCGCAACTTGTGTGGCGGAAAATTTGAAATTCAATGCGGACATAAAAGGCAGACAAGTATAAAATTATCCCAAACCCTTTGCATGGGACCATAACTAGTGATTTATTAGTTGGTTTTTCGGTTGGTGGTTAAAAAACTTGAAAGCAAAAAATTCACTCATAGCCGAACTGATAAGCCAAGCCACCAACTGATTGTCCTAAATTTGCTTTACTTCTGGTGGGAGGCTAAAAAGATATTTGGGTAATGCCAAGGGAAAGTTTTGGTATTGTTTGAGTGAATGTTTTTTCGACATTAACACGACTCATATTCCTCCTTTTTATCTACATGACTTTTTTATAATTCACTTGATTCAGCTCTGTTTTAATTGCGTTTCTCTTTTTGTTCTACCTGAGTCATTTGGTTGCTTGAGTTATTTGGTGAATTGAGTCATTTTAGTTTCTGTACAAGGCGTATGAGTAATATTAATAAGAAATAGGGGGAAACTATGCGTATAAGTGATATTAATTAGAAATATTAGCAAACTGCGTTCATATGAAAGTTAACCAAAATAAAGCAACAAGTAAAAAAGATTTAAAATAATTTTAAATTGAAAAAGTGTCCATGTTCATTTATAATTATAATTAATATCACTCATACGCCCTGTACACCTACTTTTCTAATTTCAAATGACTTTACAGACTTGTAAGCAGATTTGCAAGAAGTAAAAACGATTTAAAATAATTTTAAATTGAAAAAGTGTTCATGTTCATTTATAATTAATATCACTCGTACGCCCTGTACACCTACTTTTCTAATATAACAAATCTTATGTTGTACCCCCAATTTATTAAATCGAAAAATTCGTTAAATCGATCGCAATTTTTATTTTTTTTAAACCATACTTCTTAAAGAAATAAGTTTCGCATATTCACTTTTTAAATAAATATCTTGTTTTATTCCAGCATTTTTAAAATACAAATATGGCAAAAGTTTTCGTACAGTGAAAAAGTTTTCGATGCGCGTAAACTTTTCTGTAGGAGAATTTCTCTTGATTGGCTATTGAAATTTTGATTTTTAAAAGCAAAAGCCGACCGAACGCAAAACAAATCCTGTGAAAATGATCAGCAATGCATACGAGCAGAATTTCAAAATGTTGGTAACTTGACGTAAATCTGAAAGTTTTACGGTAACAAAAACAAAAACAATTAAGGTACCGTTCACTTGACGAAACCAAACATTCATTGTTATTGTAAAGAATGTGAATGCTCAAATAAACACAATTCGAAGTTTTTTTGACGAGGGTGAAAAACAACACAAATATTCGTTATATCGAATAGCAAATTTCACTTTCGTTCGTAATATAGAACCATCAGTGTAAAAAATTTGGCCGTACGTTAAATCGAAAATTCGTTAAATGAAAAGTTCGTTATACTGGACGCCCACTGTACTTCAAAGACTTTTTTCTATTTTTTACGTTACTTCTGTTTAATTTGTACTCTCTTTAATTGTTTACTCCCCTTATTATATTTCTATCTTTAATACATTTTTAATTAAAATCTATTTTTATATTTATTGTTTTGATTTATTCCCACTTTTCCAATTAAAATCAGTCATACGCCCCCATATGTTTAACAACACCGCTACACTTCACATAATTCAGCCCACTAGGCATTTAATTTAATTCGCTTTTACCTGTTCCATGTTCACGAAATTTGGAACGTTCTAAAAAAAAATGCAATTAATTCCCACACTGAAAACAATTCGCCTGACCTTGTGTTCGTTTATTGTCTAACAGCCTGACTGGCTTTTCACGTGCCATGGTGCAAAATCTATTTATAGCGGTCTTTATTAGATACCAAACTGAGGCGAATTTCTACTCGCTTTCAAAATGGAACCATAAAGTCTGTTGTTAGTGCTAAACTGTAATATGAACATTATGACACGTCCTTCCGGCTAAACGTGCTGACAATAAGGAACGCAGGATATCTGATTAGGCGTGAAGAAAAATGTAAAATGACGATAAGGAAGTACGAAGCAATTGAATTAAACTAAAGTTAAAGCAATGCAATGCAAGGAAACAGAAAATTAAAAAGCTTTAATGAAAGTTGAAAACTTAAAAAGTAATTTTAATGCATTTATGAAAACAATGAATATGGATAACCGATATGAATGAATTAATGAGTATGGAAAATTTGCACTAAATTATTAATTCAGTGCAACTTGCCTTTGCTAAATCCTTTAGCAAGCAACAAATTTAACACACATAAACTAGAACGATTTATATAATTTTTATTTCCTATTATATATATTGTATATAAATATAAATAATTATGTGAGATGATATGCCATAAAGATTTGATACTGATACTGTAGAAGATAATGAAATCTTTGCTTTCGAATTTGAGTTCTTAACCCTTCTGTCAATACGAAGGCACCTGGGTACCATTTTTGCGGTAAAAATATCCTACTTTCGGCCAAGGAAAGTTATGCTGATATTTTTAGTATCTTCCTAAAAATCAATTTACTATCTATTAGAGATCTTATATAGAAGGAAATCTTTTTCTAGATAACTTTTAGAACCGATTTTTGAACACTATTCCTTTGTTCTATACGAAGGTACCCGGGTGCCTTCATACAAAATACAGTAAAACAAAACAGTTTCAACGTGAAATTACTCGTTCATATTCAAGTCGTTTTCGTTGGAACGATCATATTTTTGGCGTGTCGAAAGAAGCAGCCAAGTGCCTCGGTGCAAAAAATATTTCACTCTGTCTGATCTCCGCATTATTTACATTACCTATATCCGACCTAAAATGGAGTTTAACTCGCACCTATGGGCGGGGGCTTCAAAAACCCATTTGGAGCTCCTGGACCGGGTGCAAAACCGTGCGATCAAGCTTATAGGGGACAGTAGGGCATCCAGCTCTATTGACTCCTTGGAACATCGTCGAAACGTGGCATGTGTGGTGTTATTTTACCGATAATTTTTCGGTAATTGCTCAGTGGAGATGAGCAGCTTGCTGCCGTCACTCCGGGTATTCCCCCGGGCAACCCGTTTGAACACTGGCGCCCATGCATTCCACGTCGAAACGATGTTTCAGCGCACTACGCACTACAGAGAAGGTTTGTTTCTGGCCCGTACATCGCGGTTGTGGAATGATCTCCCTGCGGATATTTTCCGATGGGTTCAAGTCGAGAGTCCATAACCACTTCTCTCAAAACCCTATCTCCTAACCCTTATATCCTTTCTGAACCAACGCAATGCCTCGCATTAATAGGGGTCATCGCCTGCGCGTTGTATTTACAATAGTACAAAGGTTGATAGACGTTACGGCTCAATGGTTGACCCATTTCATTACTAATCATGGAACGAAAAGGTGGCTTGTGGTAGCTAATATGCTCAATTTTTGCAGCTTGATAGCATATTTTATTCGCAGTAAACATAAATTAGATACTACAAAAAAGTCAGACGCCGTGGGGAATATCTTGAGAAGGTAACGCAAGAGGGTATTCGTGGTTCAAACCCCCCAAATATCTGCTAGCTACAAAAATAATGGGTGACGCATTGATTTCAAATGGTATTGGGGTCAAAAGTTGCATGCAGAAGGCCTTTAACATGAAGTCCTGTGTGCGCCGCTGATGCCGAAAATTCAGAAAAGGTAAAATAACGCCCTTGTTATCTAAATTTTTGCATTAAAAACGGTTTTGAAGCAGTTTTCGGAGCACAGACGCCCTTATGTTTGTTTCTGCAAACGTCAGCAGGAACAAAACGAGACTCCGACCACCGGCCAAAAGCCCATGACTCGTACTATATCTTTTCCGATCATTGTAAGCAAAAACGTAAAACAAGAAAGTGCTGCATCAGCGCTGATAGTAGCGTGAGGCGAAGCAGCGATAGCGTTGACGTCAGCTGCATCGTTGGCTGCAGCCGTAAAGTTGGCATCGGCGCTGATAGTAGCATTGGGCGAGGCAGCGCGTATTTCAGCTGCAGTGATAGCGGCGGCATCGGCAGCAGCTTTGACACTGGCAGCAGCAGAAGGGTTGGCTGCAGCGATGGTAGAAGCCCGGGGCGAGGCAGTAAGCATCCTAGCACTCGCGTTGGCGTTGGCGGCAGCTATGTGCACTGGCGCCGCTATTGGTAGCGCGCCGCTATTGGTATTGCACTATTAATAAGTGTTTAATGTTTTTAACTTGAATTAGTAATAAATAACGCTTTGTATTAATCCATTGGTGCCTAATGGGTAAAATTTTACCCATGAAAATTGATTTTTTTAAAAAATCACAAAAAAGTCAATGTTTGAGATCTCTCAAAACCATTGATAGGGATAGTTAGGGTAAAGATGGAACTACCTTAACCTAGTGAAGGTCACCCTTAAATTTCGCCATCTAGCTAGAGTTACCAGACTCCAAAAATCGTGACTTTTCCGGAGGTGGAAAATGTGGCGAAACGTAGTGGCCTTAGAACTTCACAAAAATCTGCCTCCTAACTCACCTGTAAAAAATACAACTTTTGTTCACGTGTTTAGCTGATCACTTCACAAAGAATGGAAAAAAGCTACCATTGCTGCGTAATGGGTACAAAATACCTAATGAATATCTCAGCAACGTGCAGAGATATAAAGCTGAAATTTTGTTTCTGATCATTTTGGGTCACTTCTAGGTCGTGTATGAAATTTTATCAAAATCGTATGGGCGGAACTGGTACTCGGCAGCAATCGGTTAAAAGCTAACATCGATTTTTAAAATTTGTGCGCTATTATTTTCACTTTTCCAATACAAATTGTATGAAGGTACCCGGGTACCTTCGTATTGATGATAGGTGGAAATTTTTCGTATTGACAGAAGGGTTAATTAGCTGAGAACTGCGCAATCACCAGTCAAATTTGAAATTTTGTGCAAAAGTGCAAAAGTTCATAACAAATCAAACAAAACAAATCGTAACAAAGTTGCTTGCTAAAGAGAAATATAATCAAAAACCTAACTCAAACAGGCTCGCTTTCTTCCACTTAAACCTGCTTGCACACTTTTTATTGTAAAAATGTTGCTAACTCAAAATTACTTTCAACTTGAAAATATTTTGCAACTCTTTTTCTCGTTAGTGTATAAATAATTCTGTCCACAAAATTTCAGACGCAATTGAAACATTAAACTCATTTGGATAATGTTTGTGTTTCAAGGTCAAAAACATTAAATTCTCTCTTAATGGCAAAGATTAATTAAGCACTTTAAGCGCAAAAACATTTTAAATTTAACATTAAACACAGACAATCAACCACATCGCCATCGATTGGCATTGAGTTCATATTTGGCACTGGAGTCGTCGAGATGTGGCTGGGCAACTGGCAGCTAATTTTGTTTGCGCTTCACGTGCTTCACGTACAAGCCAAAGTCAAGGTAGATTTTTCATTGGCGCGTTTCAACATTTTCACCACTTTTAGTTGCACTTTAGTACAACTATGCTGCCAAATTTTCGGCCAACTTTACGCCACTTACTGACCTCGTGACCGATGCGATTTTGCGCATCGATCCCGGCCAACCATATCCCATATTTACTTTTGAATTCACACTGACGCGACGCATCACACACTTCAATATCGAAGGCACACTGGACATGCTGCGCAAGGACAACAGAAGGATACGTATACGCGAGGCGAGTGTTGATGGCTGCAAGTTTCTTGCAAAGCGACCAGACAATGCGCTGCTGGAACTGATGCAGCGCAAACTGCATAAAGCCTGTCCGCAGCTGCGCCAATGTCCGCTGGAAATGGTTGGTGATTTTGATTTTCAATTGATTTGATTTGAACTAATGGAATTGTGACTATTTGCAGAAGCATTACGTGATCGCCAATCTTACAGCCAAACAGGACGAACTTCCGCCAAGGCTGCCGTATGCGGAATTTGTGATCAGCCTAAAAGTGGTCATTGACAAAGTGGAGCATGGCCTGCTGAAGCTGAGAGGCAGCACAACAGCGAAATAAAAAATCGAAGCAATTTTATTCGCTGTTTATTTAATTGTAATTTTCATTTTGATTTTGCGTTGTGAGTTTGAAAATAAAGTTTAGATGGAAAAGTTAGGTTCGACTGCCTGTAAGTTTCCATGTTCCAATTTGTTCGCAATGTGCAATTTATGTTTTTTAAGTTTATTATTTATAATTGAAAAATGGATATTGAAGTCTTATTAATCCTTTGAGAACCGATCTGTGAAATAATTGTGTTCTTTTTCTAAGAACAAAATTTTATAGATATTTAAAAAAAATCAAAGAGACTGGATGGAACCAAACTTGTCAGTTTTAAAGATGAACCATGACTTATTACTTCGAATACAAATACATTTTTCTGGAAATAAGACTGAAATCTGTGGTTGGTTCTCAAAGGCTAAAACTTAAGTCTTTTTTTAGTGTAAACCATCACTTGACTCTTGTTGCCAGCCTCATTTAGGGCTGAAATATTCTGTTAAGCTGTGCTAACAGAACTGTCATGATTCCAAGCTTAATCAGTTTATGTGAACTTAATTTCGACGGAATACTCGTACATAAATTAAAACATTTTTAGTTACTAATAGGATCAAAACTGTCCTATTGTTCATATAAAATATCTTACCACCAGATTTACTACAAATGAACCTTTTACAGATCTCAGTTCGAGATCAATCGGTCAAAGCTGTCTGAGTCTTTTTACATAACATATAACTAAAGCCTTGCTTTGAGTATGTCTAATATATAGACAGACTTTCTGTTAGTTTGTCCAACATATATACCGATTTACTGTAGGTATATCTAACATATAGACAGAAATGGCCTTTCGATAGCACTGAAACTGAGCTGTCAGAGCCTTCTCGATAGCCACATGAACTTCATACGAGTACTAACTTCATTTCTCCACTCAAATATCAACTCAACTAAACTCAATGACTCAATGTAGACTTTTTCAGGCACATTATTTCCATTTTATCTGCTAATTTCCTACATTTATTCCATCTAACACTTTTATTGATCTTGTCATAATTTTGTACAAATACTTATTATTATTTCTGCATTACGCTTACTTCCAAAAATTTTTCCCTATTCCTGTTTCAAATTCAAAATCATCCAACCCACAATTTGATTTGTCATTCCACTAATGACCTTTTAACTAACTTGAACTAGTTTAATTATCAACGCAGCTATTAAACCACAAATTGCTTTTACCAAAGCGCACAATTAGTGCCATTAACTTCCATTATCGACACTTGGCTAACACTAGTTCGCTGCTGGGTCTGTTGCCACTAATGCAAATGCGCTGTTGTCAGTGTTGTCAGCATGCGACGCGTGTGGATTGCGCTGTTGGCTTTGCTGTGCGCACGCGCTCACGCCAAGGTAAGCCAATCCAAATCCTCAGTACTGAGTACTAATTGCAATTGAATGCTCTGCACAGCGCAACTACGCCATCGATGTCAGCTACTGCAAGTGTGCGCACGTAAATCCGGCAGCAGGTGCCAACGTTCGGGCTGCCAGCTACAAAGTGAACGGCCTCAGCACGCTCGACATCAGCTTCGATTTGCTGCAGAACATCAGCGCCTTCAGCGTCGATCTGTCCTTGGATCTTTTGCGTAAGGACATGAGAAATATAAATTTAATGCGCGCCACCGGCGATGGC
The DNA here is from genome assembly GCA_964056695.1 of Melieria picta. Lineage (NCBI taxonomy): Eukaryota > Metazoa > Arthropoda > Insecta > Diptera > Ulidiidae > Melieria > Melieria picta. Next base: position 62,650,265 of record OZ057399.1, read on the forward strand.
TGCAAGTCGCTCGAGAACAGCTATGACAACAATTTGGTGCGCAGCATTTTGCATGAGTTGAATCGTTCCAGCAATTTGCCCAGAAAATGTCCACTAAAAGCGGTGCAGGCAGTTGATTGCTTTTTTCATTGTTGAAATATGTTTTTATTTTATTTTTTTCATATTTTAATATAGCAACACTACTATGTGGCCAACATGACCTTGGATCCGGAAAATTTTGCGCCAATGATGCCCGCAGTGAATTGGCAAATGTCATTGCGATTTTTTACCAAGCAGATCTTTCTAGGCGATATGATAGTGAGGGGATCAGTGCAAAATTTTAAGATATAAAATGTCCAATTAAGAAAGAGAATTTTTTTGAATAGAAGTTGTTGAGTTAATAAACTGTTCGTTGCAGTTGTTGCTTCAATAAAAAGAGATTCTGGCTGATTATTACAATTAGCGGTTCTTTAGCTTCAACTTCTAGTCTGTTCAGTGGCACAAGCAAAAGAGGTTTTGGGGGGTTTAAGCGCATCTTAAATATCTGTTTGTTCAACAACTTTGGGTGGCAAATATGTTTTCAAATGTTATTGGGCCCAAAAGTTGTATACAGCACCGCTCTCCGCCCCCTAAAATGAGATCCTGAAGCAACCCAAATCGGATCCCTGAAGCCGTCCAAACAGCGCAGCGAAGGCTTCAATTTTGTATTTTTTGATCACAAACATTATTCATATGCATTTTCATGCATTTATTTTTTATGAAAATAAATTAAATCTAATCAAACACTTCTAATTATTTTTTTATATTTCGATTACTTTAATTAATATTTTTTAATTAATATTTTTAATTATAGCTTAAAAAATACCCAACTCCAGCTTCATTAACATTGCGACAAGTGTTGCCCGCATTTGAATCAAATTCAACTAATTTCGCGCATGCAAGCGTCCAATGAATTGAGTTGTTTTTGTGTTGAATAGTTGGAAATATTTAATAAAATTCCTAATGGACGAACTTTGCACACAAAACGTGCTAATGAATGTTTAATTGTGACAGATGAGCCGAGCGCAGCATTGGCGTGACGCGCCTTCGCATGCGGGCGTTGTATGAGTAGTAATTGTTGTACTTGCAGCCACTTGCCGACTGACAAAATGCTGGAAAATGTTCAATTCAAGCTGCATAGCAACAGTTGGGCTGCACGGCGCCTACACACCAGCAGAGGTTTGACGTTTTTGCTGCTGTTGCACGGTGCAGCATGCACTGTGGGCAAGATAGTCAAGTTGCACACTCAAATCACTGCACTGAAGTGACTGTCCAACAACAGCCAAACAAATGCAATCCACAAAAATTATTAACCATTTTCGTCTACTGTCCGTCCCGCAGCGCAACTGGGCCATAAACATTGCCTGCAGCACATCAACGATCTACAACGGCGCTGTTCGCTGCTTGCTTGGTAAATCGCAGCGATTTTCTCGATATTTCACGACATTTTCCAACACAACACAAGTAAAGCATCGACAACTACACCGTCAATCTGGAGGACTAACCGCCGCATGTGCCACCCACACACTGCAGCAATTCTGAATGGACAGGCGCCAGTCCTGAAGGACTTTCAATTGAATTGTGTTTTGAGCGAACGAACAAAGAATTAATGAACAATATGTATAAACAATATTTGGGTTTAGTTCGGCAACACTTACCCATGCACACGCCCAGGCCGCTGGTGATGGGCAGCTTGTAGACGCACTGCAGCGGCGGCTCGCATTGGCCGGAAAATTCGCCCGGACCGCCACAGGTTTCGCCCAGCGTTTTGGCGCAGATGCGACAACATCTGCAAGTGCAAACAAATCAAACGATTGAGTATCGAGAAATTTTCAGTATCGTTGCATGGTCAACTCACTTGCAGGGGTCCCACAGCATCAGACCCTTGCCCGGGCAGTCCAGCGAGCGTATGACGTCGCACTCTTTCGGGTTGCAGTAGCACTTGAGGCCGTTGACCGCGCGACTGCCCGCCGCCACCATGATGAGCAGATAGCAGCACAGATATATCAGATACGTACGCAGATTGAGGTTGAGTTCTGTGGTTGAGCACATTTTGCCAGACTTTCGCGCTGGTCGCCTACTTTGCACACATACACACGCACACGCGCACAGTTTCGAGCGACGGCGTCCAGTTGGCGTCAATTTTTATGCGCCCAACGGCACTGCAAAGTTTCAGTGGCTTTGTTGCTGGCAGCGGATTCGTTGCGCAAAATTTTATCTATGAGAAATTAAATTTGTCACAAGTTGCCGCTGCGGCTGCTGGCATAGTAGCAACTGTTGTTGTTCGGCTGACTGCTGCTGTGCGAGTTGCTGTGGCGTTGCCATGTTGCTGGCTGGTTACTGTGTGGGAAACTGAAAGAGAGTCGAAAAAGTGGGCGAAATTAATTAGAAAAAATCACATTACGATAATCAAAAAAGCATTTATCTTGCAACAAAAATATAAATAAAATTAATTTCGTTCTTGGAAAAATATGAAAGAAAGAATTTTTTAGACTTTTTGGATATTTTTATATATAAAGCATAATTTTTAAATAAGTATCATGATTCAAATTTTGATGTTAGGCTGTAGGCTGCAAGGAAACCGTTGAGCACCTCCCCTGCTCATCTGCAGCGCTTCCGATACTTGGACCATTACTTCCTGAGCTGCTTAGCAGCCCTGAAGAAGACAAGCAAGATCCACAAGATCATCAGAGTTACCAAGTGGCTCTTGCTGACTGGAAGTGTATAGGTGAAGTTACCCCTCGTGGTGACATAATGCGCCTAAGTAATGACCACTTACCTACCTGGGGTTGGGCTTGTTTTAAACGACTTCTGTCGTAGCTGTATGGACAAGGAAGAGGAAGACAATACATTTCTCCTTCTATGCACTTGTCCTGCTTTATCTAGAAAAAGGAAGCGTCATGCGGGCAACTTTTTCTTCCACAATCTAACTGGCCGTTATGACTCACAGGGCCAATTTTTCAGTGCGAGTTTAAACGCAGTTCAAACGTAGTTTGCTTGAACTTGGTTTAAATATAAACTTAGTTTAAACGAGAAATCAGTTTTTCAGTGCTGGTTTAACTGGAGCAAATATTTGTCATTTGAGTGTGGCAATACTGGCAATATTTGTATCTAGATAATAATTTTTCTTTGTTTTGATTGTCATTCGTAAATAAATTCTTTGCGCTCCAATAATGTACCTTATCAAAACAAATTCAAAATAAGCAAACGTAGCGCAAATTTTCCGTCTCGGGAAATCGAAAGTGTTTTTGTACTTATCGGGGAAAAATAAACAAGTGTAGGATGCTTTATATGAGGACTGATGAGCTGTAAAATATTATAAGCAGAAGCTTTGCTCATGCGGAAGCGATTTTACGATCGCTTGTCCTTGTCGCCCAAATAAATGGAATTGGTCCGGCCGCATTCTCACAATTTCTAATCTTCTCAACACCGTAATGACACACCAAACATTTCTGCATGGCTATGATCTTCCTCGTCAGAAGAAAAACTCATTGCTATTTTTGGTCGAATTATATTTCTTTTATACCGAATTATATTTATTTTTGCGCTTTTCACATTTCTAAAATAAATGAACTGTCAGACGTTGTTGACAGTTTAAACTTAGTTTAACCGTGCAGGATTGGGCGTTTAAACTGAGTTTAAACTTCAGTCAAGTTTGACTGAAAAATTCGATTTTGCGTTTAAACTAAGTTTAAACTAGAAACTGAGTTAAACTCGCACTGAAAAACTGGCCCACAGTCTACTAAGCTTCGTGAGAAGCTCAAATTGGTTCAATGAATGAAGGGCTTCAAGCTCGACTGGCTGGGCTTCATGGCCTTAATGGACTCCACCTTGGGGCAGCCACTCTTACGTACCTTTCTATCTTAAGGAATCCTTGTTTTATTGAAGTTATACGAGGTGTGACAATTAAGTAATGAGACTGATTTTATCCCTTCTCCTTCCTCGGTATCATTCCCCTCTCCATTGATATATTTACCATCCCTCTACAACGCGCCGTGCCACACCGCCCTCAGCGTGTCCCAGTATTTGGCCTCTAAAGGGATCGCCGTGTTGCAACAGCCGCCTTATTCTCCCGATATGTCACCCTGTGACTTTTTTTGTTCCCTAGAACAAAATCGGTGGTCAAAGCAACCCATTCACTGAGTCCATGAAATGGGAGTCTATCTTCAATTTACGTTCGCATTAAATTTAGAAATTTCTTTAAGTTCTACAAAATCCAACTAATTGGCAGTTGTGCTGTTGTTGGCCATTGGAACCAGTTGCTGCTTTAAGTAGTAAATTTAGGATAATCCACAGAATCATTACCACAACATGCACAGTTGTTAAATCCTTGAAAGCAAAGTGTGAATATTGAAGGCGCATTTACATAACACGTGATCCAAAGCAACTCAAACTGACAAATATACAAAAAGACAAACAAATAATAACCACAACACGGAGTGGGGAAACCAGCAGCAGACAATGACAATAAATGACACAAAAACCAAATCACGTTCGCACAACCAGCCAAATAAACGTGCTCGAGGATAATCAGCAGACATAGCTGGCGAGTGATAAAGATAAAATTAAATAAAATAAAATATGGCAAACAGGGGAGGGAGAAAAATAAGAAAAAAATAAGAAGAAGAAAAAACGAGTCGAGGAAAGTAAAGTGACAAGAGGACGAGCCGTGGCGTATAAAGTGCTATCTTACAAGCCAGGGGCGTATTCAAGGGGGGGCGGGGTTAGGGTGTCAGAACCCCCCCATAGCCTATAATTTGTCAACATTTTCAATCACTATGCATCGTATGTACGTTCCCACATTAGCAAAAAGGTCTTTTCATCTTTAAATATTTAAAAGAACATTAACAAAGCCCTTTTTTACCGAAACTAATTTATTTTTTTAATAGTCACGTTTAGGCTTAATGCAGCGATTTGCATGTTCTAAAAACATGTCTAAAGAGTAGTTTAGTTCGTCGACTGGAATGTCCTTCAGGATGTCGGTACAAGCCTTTGGATGGTTTCTACGTTCTCAAAACGCTTTTTTTCATCGGCAAATGCATTCTTTGAAAAGGTGAAATTCGCACGGTGCCACATCATGTGAAAACAAAATAACAGTCAAAACAAGTGTCAATAGATGGGATGGCATCTTTCGATAGCCAAATGTTCAGTTAAAATGCAATAAATTTATGCTATTGAGATGCTTAACCTTCGCCTTACTAAAGATGATCCCAGGCACTTCCGCTCCTATTTTGAGTAAAACTCACAATAAATATATAATAATTTATAAATTTTTTTCATACTTCAGTATTTAGTATCTTCCTCTGGCAATAGTTCGTATTTCGAAAAAAAGCCTAAATTTAATGATTTATTTTGAGACTATGGAAAATATTAGAAGATTTCCAGAGGGTTTATTGAACACATAATGAGGTACGGAAAAAAATTTATCGTGAGTTTTAATCAAAATGGTAGCGAAAGCGCCTGGGATCACCCAGGTACATTTGTATAAAAAATTACAAAATTCAAGTTTAAACATGAACAAAATTTCAAAAAAATATTTTTTCATGTTATTGAAAATTACCTTAAAATGTGTGCAAATATAAAACATGAATATTAAAAAGATCACCCGGGTGGGTATAAGTAAAGCGAAGGTTAAATCCAATTTCAAGAATTTCAATGAAGATTTTGGCTTATCTTTTATGAATTACCGCCCAGTTTTGATCTACGGTGATCGCGGATTCAGTTGGCTAACACTTTGGTCATCATTTATGTTCTGACAATCGTTTTTAAATCGCTTTTACCACTTATGAACTCCACCACGGTATAAACAAAAATCACCAAAAAAAAACAAATCAATTTAAATGCTTCGGTTAAAGTTTAAACATTTTTAAAACAATAGTTAATATTGGATCTTTGTTCGATGCACATTTTTGTACGATGACACAAACATACTTCCACTTCAGATGCAATAACTTCGCTTTCAGTCCACCAAATTTCATGAAATTTTTACTAAAAATCAGGGAAAAAATTTAGTTTTTAATGCATTAAGTCACATAAGCCACAACAAAATGCCCTATTTGGAAAGTGCACTTTACTTTAAAAAATATGTAATACTAAACTGGCAAAAAATTTTTTTAAAACCGCCCCCCCATGACCAAGTTCTGGCTACGCCCCTGTTACAAGCACACACGCACACAAAAGGAGTAAAACAAAAGCGAAACAGCATCGACAAAAGCACAAAGTATAAGCACACAAAACAACAACAACACGCACGCCATATAACAATGACACTCAATGCCAACACCCGACCCAGTCGGCAGCAGTCAGCGCGGCAAGCGTAAAATTGTTATTGTACACGAGCAGATAAAATTATAATAACCAGGCAGCAAGAGCGAGAACAGCAAAAAGATGGCGAAAAGGTGGCAGCGGCAGACGTCAACTGGGCAGCAGGAGGCGGCACAAAGGAACGCGCTTGCGATTTCGCGGCAGTGCTGGCTGCTTAGTGGAGCGTGCTCGAGTCTGAGCGCGAAATGAGCGTTTAGTACAGTCAGTAGCAGGAGGTGGGGCGCAGGAGCAGGTCTATCACTTAAAGGATAGAAGGTGGAAGGTGGCGTCGAAACACTCACTTCCCTGTCGCCGCAGCGGCTGTGCGCTTTGTGCGTTTTACGCGCACGCGGCAAATTACGCCAGCAGCGAAATGCGCGCATAAATGAACAATTTCCGCAGCAATAACAGCAACAACAACCATATTACAACCCCAACACAACACACAAGAACAAGCAGTTTGAAGAGTACAAACAAAGCGGACACAAGTGCGGCGACTGTTGTAGCCCCTAACAGATCTCTTGTTGGTCGGCGGTGTGAGGCGGCGGCACGCATAAATTTTGAGCTCTTCACATTAAGCAAATTACACTCGTTGCCGTATAATAATGAAAATTTAATAGTTATGATGAAAATTTAATATTATCAAAGCACAAATAAAACGACGCACAAATACCCGAAAACTGGCACACGGCAAGTGTGAGAAATTAATTTCATTTGCCAGCAAAAATTATGACTTATTATATGCGCAGTCATTATATTGTTGGCAAAAATAAAAAAAATATATCATATATTAAATGGAAATGTTCGAAAGTCGTTTTCTTCTACTTGAAAAGTCGCAGTTCATAATTCATATTCAAATTTATTGCATCTGCATTATTTGGCAATCACATTTGTTTGTTCAGATATTAAAGCACAAAATCCTTTCACAAATTCAACTCCAATGCATAATTATTGCCATCTCATGTTGAGCCACTCCGAAATACTCTGAAAGGCGCCAATGCGCGGTATTCGGCATTTTGCTTTGTCCTTCTGGCATTTTTCAGCGCGCATAACCAATTTTTGTCATCTCATTCATTGCAAAGTGAAAATGACTTGGCCAAAATGTCGAGAGCTCTGCCGCAGGCCATTTGTCGTAGTTAGGCCTGCAATTACATTTGCTGACTTTTTGCCGCCGCCGACTCTCTGCTAATGCTCTGCCTTATCTCCTCTCACTGCTTCCGTCTCATCTTCGCTCTTCGCACGGTTCCTCCTTGACATTCTGCACCTCAGCACTGTTGTCACTCGCATTTGGTTTAGGGCGCTGTTATGCAGACGGTCAAATGACCGTCGGTCACGATAGTTGTTGTTGCTTCAATGTAAAATGAAAAATTGAGAGAGAGAGCGGGAGAGTAAAATTTGACCGCGTCGGTCAAAAATGATGAGGCTCTCGATGCCAAATCATGCGATCAAAACAGTGTTGCGTTGTGAAATTATTCACAACACATGTGTTTTCGGAGCAAAATGGCACACTTGTCGCGAAAATATGTATCTAATGACGGAAAAAATGGTTCGTAGCAACCCTCATCGTTCGTTTACATTTGTGTTGTACGTGGCTTTCCAAAAAGAGGAAATAAAGAGGAAAATTGCAAATTAAGTGGTAAATAATTATTGAAAAAGTACGGAAAAAGTGCTGCAAGTAAGCGAAAAGTGTACTGGTGACCGGCGATCAAATGACCGTCTGCATAACAGGGTTTTGGCACAGAGTAGAAAAAACAAAACGAGAGCGTAAAAAGTATCGTGACCGACGGTCATTTGACCGTCTGCATAACAGCGCCCTTAGCTTTTTGTTGACATATTCCGTTGCTTCACTCGCTCTTCCCTTTCCAACAACAACCAACACCTCCTGCTTGCTTCAAGAGCGAATTGATATTGATGAGTTTTTCTTTGCTGTTTCGTGCAACGAAATTCACTTAGCAAATTCCCCACTTGGCCTTCTGCCTCTCCTTGTCTAATTTCCAAGTGGCAACGTCGCAGTCTGATGTGCAGTTTTCTGTGTTGTTGTAACCAAGTTAAATCTGAGACTGGCTTGTTTTTTGACTGCGACGTAACGGCGACAACAGAGGACGAACTTCCTTTTTTGTGCATTTGTTGTGTCAACAAGGCAACGAAATTCAAATTCAGTGGTCTGCCACTGCTTGGCATTGGTACTTAATAGTTTCTTGGTGCATTGTGCTTCAAATGCTTTAAAGGTATTCACCATGCGCTGCAAATGGGTTTAACATAGAGAGACTGAAACCATCAGCTGACTGAAACCATCATTAAAAATCTGTTTGTCGCTTGGTGCTAAGAAATTTGAATAACTACTAACTAAAACACATCAATCCTTTCGGGTTTTATAGGCGATTTGATAAAAAATCCATGGAATTTTTAACGTTTGCTAATGCAACTGGAGATTGGCAGATGAGTAGAGAAGAAGCTTTTCACATTTTAAATGCTTTTATCGCGACCTGCAAAATTATAAGACGCCCCTATGCAACGACCTAACTGATCTGCGAACAATCAGACCATTATCAGCATCGCTGCTCGCTTCACGAGTGAATCTGAAAAGTAACTTCTGTACTTTCGAGTCATCTAAACCTCCACAGATAATCTTATCACACAGTAGCGCAACCATAGAGCTTTGGTTTGGGTGCTAAACCTAATCTTATTCGTGTTTTCCTACCACAAGAAAGAAAAGAAGAAAAGTGTTTCTCACCAGTTTCTCATTTTCAATATTCAATCAAATTGCATAGCTGCTCCTTTCTAATAAATTTGCAGCAATTTGTTCTCACTTCCACTACAACTCCAACTTTAATCCTTAACAGGCGAATCCTTTTGCCAAAAGAAAGAAGCACAGCAAAGCAAACACAGTGACTGACCAGCAGACAGACAGCACAAATCGCCTGCCGTCATATTGACCATTCCAGATTATATTTCTCTGCATAGTCTGCACTACAACTGTACAATGTCTTCTGTTATTAAATTCGTGTCTTTGTTGTCATTGAGCAACTTGTCACCAGTTAGCAGCTCTTCAGTTTGTCCGTTCTGTGTTTGCTAAAATCCATTAAATCTTCCCCACCTGGCCAACTTCTTGTCCCTCTACCTCTTCCATTACTTTAACGCCAAAGCATTTTCGTTGCCTGAACAACCTTTGGTTCTTAGACTGTGGCCATTACTACTTGGCCATCGAGTAGACTTTTTCCAACCACTTCTACTGCTTCGCTGTCCCCTTGCTCTTCCTTTAAATAAGCCTTTGGCAGCGGTTATTTGAACTCTCCTCCTTCTATCCTCTACCTGTTTCTTCGTTGTTGTAACAGCTCAGTCACTTCAGCTGTCCTTGAGCTGCTTTTCCCTCACTTACTTTTTATAGTCTTGTGTTGTTTGTCTTCACGTTTTGTTGCGCTACTTTCACTATCGTCAAACGAATTTTTCATCTCTGCTCTGAAATGCGCATAATTTGCTGTTAGCGTTTTTTCTTCTTCTCATTCAACTTTTCTTACTTTTCTTTGCAGCATTTTAGCATCTTTTCTGATTTTCACTCTTTTTTTGATGAATGATAGCGTCAAAAACCACTACGAAAAAGGTATGTAAGAACAACTACAGCAACAACAACTAAAATTCAAAGTACAATAACAACCAGAATAATAGAAAAAAGTTCTACATAAACAGCTCAAGTCTTGACACAACTACATACACACAAATACACACAATACAACTAACAGCAACGACAACCAACAAAAACGTAAATAACCAAAACCCACCCAACTCGACTTTAATCGTAATAAAATGTTTGCATTTATTTTATTTTTAATTTTCTTGTCGTCAAATTGCCATGTCGCATTCATTCTCTCGCCTTTGGTGGGTTTTTATTTATTTATTTTGTCTTTTCTTTCCTCTTGCAATTTTTAAATTTTCATTACACTCTGTAATTTTCTTTTAAATTACTTTAACAGTTTTCCCTTCTGCTGCACTAAAATGTTCCTCGTTGCTTTGCATCTCTTTTCAAATAAATCTGGCCAGTTGTTGCTCGGCGCGTCATTTGTCTCTTGATTAGCTGCGATTTATTTAAATTCGTCGTCGCACAGCTAAGACGCTTCTTAACAGGTTCCTTTCGCTTTGATCTCGTTTCCCGTCAGCACTTCCTCTTCCTTTCCGCCGCCGTCGCGCTCGGCTCTAATCCTGTCACTCATTCGCTTAAATCATTCAAGCCGGTTTGTATGTTGCTGCAGACAGTTTTTCCTTCTCTCCGTCTTTACCTCCTTTTTTTCGCGGCTTTTCGCTTTTAAATGTACATTTTGTGTATTTTTTCGGTTTAGTTTTTGCATTTTTTGGGCGCAAATCTGCGCTCATTTTACGTAATGACCTCGACGACTGCGCTGAAGTGGTGAGGCGGGTAGAAGAGGGGAGAGGCGGCGTGCTTCGAGCGTAATTACTTGCAAATTTCAAAGGCAAAGTACAGAAAATGTGCCAAATTAAAAGCAGCAGGCGAAAAAGAGAAAGAGAGAGAGCGAAAAGCCGGCTTGCGGCAGTTGTTGTGGTAATAATGCAAAAAAAGGCTAATTTGATAATTTGACGTAATTGGTAATTAACAGGCAAAATGAGCGGCGAATTCAGTGAATAGCAAACCACACAGACAACAACAAATATTCCACAGTTAATGCAGCTGGTTGATTAATTTATGATTGATGATTTTTTATTGGCATTTTTTTGGAAACGAAATGAGCTGAATACTTTTTTTTACTGTTCAATGAAATTTCAAATGTTTTTCCGAGAAAAATTTCATTCATGTTGCATGAAATTAGTGAGAAGAAAATTGTTACTATTTATGGTTAACATAGTAATTTGATAAATGAAGTAGAAGCATTTCCTTTGTGTATTTTGAGCGGTTAATTATGTTAGTTTATAATGACAGGAAAGCAGTTGCGCACACAGGATTGCATTTTAGTGCGGTTCTGTATACAACTTTTGGGACCAATGCCATTTGAAATTATATTTACTGCCTGAAATTTGTATATCAAACAGATATAAAATGCCAAATGGTATCCATATGACTAATTGCAACATTAATTCTCCTATTCTTGTTTCATAATAAACGTCATCTTCCTTTTCTTTTTTGTTCATAGTGTTCGTACTATCTTCTCGCATCGTGGCTTTTATTCTCCCTTTGTCACAATAACTTTTTATAACTTTGTATGAGTTGACTAAACATTGAATTGCCAAAAACAATTCCAACACTGGTTTTTGTTTCAAAAATGTATACATTTATGTACACAAATGTGTGCTTAAACCCTTACAGAAATGTAACATTATTCACTCACAAAATATAAAATTTTCAGTATGGTCAAATTTCAATGGAAAACTTCAAATGTTACAACTACAAACAACCACAAAACGCAGCACATTCTCCCAAGTTTATGCCGCAAGTATAATTTAAAAATTTCAAAAAACTAAAAAACAAACCCCTATTTCGTCGATATTTCTCTTTAAGTTTAAATAAATTAGGCTGCAAAATACCCACAAGCAACACGAACAACGCCCCCGAGCGGCAGCGGAAAGCGGAAAAAACTAATTATTGTCAACAAGGCAAGGATGCGGCACATACACACATACACACATTTTGTGCTCTTGCAACGCCGAAATATCAGTGTGGACCGCACTAGAAATTTCGCTGCTCACCAATGCGGCTGTGCTGTGCGCCAGCTGGGCCGTCGCCCAAAGTTGTCTAAATGAATTAAATGTTTGGGCGGGTTGTGTGGCGTCGAGCTGGGCTGGGTGGAATATTTCTCGCATGAAATTAAAGCGAAATTAACCGTAAATGAATGGCAATGGAGAGCAATAATTTTTCAAAATGAAAACTTGAACATTTGGTGATTTTTTTCGTTGATACAAAGCAGCAAAATGTTGGCGCTTTTCACTGAAAAAATTTTAATGAAATAAAATACACAAATTAGAAATTGTAATGAAATTGCGCTGAAATACAACCACATTTAATTCAAGTGAAAAAAGCTTCAGTTTGAAGAGATTTTCAATGGAATAACTGGAGTTCGGCTGTTATATGTTTGAAAGAACTTTCCTTTGGCATTAGACATCATTAATTTGTAGGTATATTAAAAAATAGCTCAGTTTAAAATACTTTCAGTTTTGATGTGTTTGTGTTCATATCATTAATTTGAATGCCATGAAATATTTTTAATAAAAGTTTTATCATAATAGAAAGTAGATGCATAGTTTTTTGCATTAATAAAAATTTATCGCATGCAATATTTTTATTGCATGCAATAAAAGTAATTAAAAAGTGAAAATAATAAATATGACTGAACTTTAGCGTTTCTTTAAAGAGTTTTACTTTCAAAACTATTTATCTCAATTCATATTTTCCCTAAATATTCAAACAAAACGATTTGTTAGTCTACAAACACGAGTATCATTCCAGATGGGAAATTTCCTATCTGCCAAACTACAAATTGCCAAACTATGTCAATTTATTGTCCATTAGTGTTCGAAAATTGCTCTGGTCGTGCGCCAACGAGAAGCGTTGGTGTCGCTGCGATAGATTTTATCAAAACATGTCGAGAACAACAACACAGCGCGCAATGCAAAACATGATATCGAGCAATGAGTATAAATAAATGCGGCGCTCTTTGTCGCATCGTCATTGACAAAACTGCGTCAGACACCGCGATTAACGCGTCGCCGCCACATTGGCGGCCGAGAACGGCATTGTTTGTCCCGCGGAGCAGCCTGACACGGCCAACGTGGTGCAGTTCCCCTCGCCATCCAACTGCGGCGTGTTCTACAAGTGTAATCGCGGTGTGGCCTACATGAACAAGTGTCCCGACGGACTGCACTACAACACGCGGCTGCAGGTGAGCTGCGCTCTTTTTCGGTTCGTGTTGACTTTGAAATAATTAAATTGCATGTGCAACACTTTTTGCAGGCCTGCGACTTCCCACTGCGAGCCAAGTGTCAACTGGAGAATGCAAACTAAACGACGTTAAAAGTGTTGGCTTGTGAGATTTTTGGCCTTGAAATGTCTGACAATGAAAAATATATAATAATAAGAGTAATAATTTTTTTAATACTGTTTTTCATTATATAAACGCAGATGTCCACTTTTCATTTTGTTCACTTTGAACTACTTGTCAGCTTGTTTTTGTTAGTTTTCTGCATTTCTTCTCAACTTTTCGTACTACCTCAATTTAATTCTCCCTCTTTCTGCCTAAATGCTCTAACCACCATTTCTTCTACACTTTTTGCTATTTTTCGTTGCCACTTTGTTGCCACTACCACTTCAAGTCATCAGCGACTCTTACCCCAACCAACTCATTCCACTCACGCCAAAAGCTTCCCTTCCCATACAGCTACACAGCTCACAGTGTTCGCAGTTGATCCGCCCATGTACGTGCCAGCTATTCTGGAACTCCTGTCAGTGCTGCCGAACCGACCCGAGCCAAGTCAAATTTGTCTGCGTTTATCGACTTTTCAATTAGTTTAATTAAATTTTCATTTAATTCAACGGCATCGCTCGTCTTAATAGTTTCAACTTTGATGGCTAAACACTCAGTCGTTACGCCCCGCCGCACGCCCCTCTGCACGACCTTGCCGCCGCTCAGCTGCGCTGCGCTGCCAAAGTGTGGTTTTTGGCGCTCTTCAGCCGCCAGAGGTTGTGCTGTGTTTTCCATGCTCACCTCTGGGTTCGACTTGAGTTTTTGCATAATTGAAGGGTTCGTCCAAACTATTGGAAATTTGCTGATTTAGGTTCTGCTTATTGGAACTTGAATAGAAACTTTTAGCACGTTGATGAACGTGCGGCCAGAGCGGCGTGTCCCTGGAGCCCATGCAGTAACTAACTGATTGAGTGTGTGCTGATGGAGCTGGCGGATGGAACTTTAAGACGTCTTTTTGCTGCAAAATTTCACCTAAAGTTGCATGTTTTTGCCAATGAAAGTTTAACCACATTTGTGGTTAGTTTTCAGTTAGTTGAAGGACGTTTACGTTCATAATTTTTGTTAATCATTTTCATTGGTGTGTCACATTTTCAATCGCCGAATCTTGTTAAGCCAAACATTTCCCTTTTACGGACCAATCATTTTCCTTTCTCATTGAATTTTGTATTACATAAATCAAAGCGTCAAAGCTTCAGCCAATGTGAGCCACTTTATGCTTATCGTCGAACGCGTCTTTCAAGCCACTCAGCGTTAATAACTGTCAATTAGTTTCTCCTCTTTTCCTTTAATATTTCCGTTATTAAATTTACTGCCCATACTCGTACCTGGCATACCTGTCTGTGTATGTGTGTGTGTGTGTGTGATTCTGTCTACGTGTCCGTAAGTGTGCAATAAAAACTCGCAGTATGGCGTTGGCCATAAAAGTGCTTTCAACAAACGATCGACGATAAAAATGTGCCGAGTGAATGGTTGGATGGATGGATGGCTGAATAAATATGGAAAAATTTCCGCGTGTGTGCATTTTTGATTTGAAACTTAATTATACTTACGCCGCGTATCGGCACCTGTGCCAGTTTATGGAAATGTTTACACACACCACTCGAATGGGTTACGACAGGCGCCCGCTTTTGCCGCATTCTATGCAATGGCACGTGTACGAAAGTATTGACAGGCAATTGAACAAAGTTTTGTAAGTGTTGCTGTTAGTTGTTGCAGCAGAGGTCATAATAAATATGCTAAATTGGCGGGCCATATATTCTTGGAAGTTGCTGGTTGGGGTCGAGGTGGAACTCATTTGACACGTGCCGGTAGAAAAATAATATGAAGCAGTTGTAGCAGAAGGAGGAGAGAAAAAGTTGAGTTAATTAGGTGCACAGAAATTTTAACCATAAATCAAACGTTTATTCATTAAAGTGATAATCAAATGCACTGCAACTTATGTGGCTTAGGATAATTGAACAAACAAAATTTTAAGTTATAAAGTTCGTGTAGAATTAATAACTGTCGTAACTTATGTGTAGATATGGAATCAGGAGGAAGGGAATTGATATCTGATTTTGTCAAACATAGAGAAAACCAGAATCATTTCTATTCAAACAGCTTCCAATATAGACAATAACCTAACAGCGAAAGCAATAACTCATAGTGAAGTTAACAACCTAGCAGCAAAGACAACAACCTGCCAACGAAGACAACAACCAACCAGTAAAGACAACAGCCTACCAGTAAATAAAACAAGCTAACAGTGAAGATAAAAACTACCCAGTATAGATAACAATCAATGGAAACAGAAACTCATGACTGAAGCTAGCAATGAAGACAATAATCCACCAGCATTCAACTCAGCAGTTAAGACAACAACCTACCAATGAAGATAACAACCTACCAGTAAAGACAACCACCTAGCAATAAGAAAAAAACTACTACCGAAGGCAATAACCCACCAATGAAGCCAAAAAATATCCAGTGAAACGCAGTAACGAATACAAACTACCAGTGAAGACAGCAAAAATTCTCGGATAAGAATACCCACAACTGAAGTATACCATAGATCAATCATTAATATTCAATTAATTAATGTTTGTTATTCGAGAAGTTCGCTTGGTTTCTAGAACTTCGAAACACAAAATTGTTTGCCTAACTTTAATGGCAAGTGCTTAATCCAAAAAGTTGTTATGGGAAATTAGATAAAGTTTAGACTAAGTAACGTCCCGGCAGGCTCACAAAAAGCCTCTTGGCATATATTGTCTCAATCGGATGGTAAGAGAGCGAAAGTGCTAACTACTCGTAAATTTGTCTTATTTCCTTTTTGCCGTATCCCATTTTTGCATCAATTCTGGGATCAATTCCCAATAGAGTTTTCCGAAAATATCAACAACTTCACAACTTATTCAAGCGAGGCGTTTCTCCGAATTGCTCAGATGCTGCTTGCAGCAAAACAAAGGCCAAAACCCATGGCTTGGCATAGAATTGCCAAGAATTGTGGGATCAAATCTCAAGTTGAGTTGCGTTAAGTTGAGCTGAAACGTGTTCCAGAGCTCGCATGGTGTGTGCTGCGGAAAATTTCGCTTAATTCAAACTGACTGCGTTTAAAATTCATTTTTGCGTAGTCAGTGCTGAAAAGAGCCAGAACGCCTGCCGGCAATGTCCTTGTCGTGAAGCATTCAGCTGCAGCACCAACCCGCCCATGCTCCACCCACTATATAAATGTGTTCGCAGCCGTCTGTCAAAACAACCATCCATCCAACCAGTCATCCATCCTTCAAACCGTCATTCAGCCCATTCATCAATTCAGCGTTGGCTCTGCGCTGCATTGTGCTGATTTTTGCTTTTTTCATATCACAGGCTCATCTTCTTTGTTTTGGCTTTTTTGTTTTTATTGTTTATTTTAAGGATTTTGTATATTTTTTCGCTTTTGGAATTTTCATGCAAATTGCGTTCGTTCCTGTTGTTTGTTGTTGCACATTTTTACAGCGCATATTTATCAAGAGCGTCTACCTTGAAAATCTTTTGCGCAAACAAACACACAAACACTACGTTTGCGCGTCGTCCCTGTTGAAAGCGCGTCCTGTTTGTTGTTTGCTGCTTTTGTTATTGTTGTTGTTTTATAACAATTTCGTATATTTTCGCCATGGCTCGAGCATATAGTGGCCAATATATGAAGCTTTAGTCATATATGTATATATAAACAAAAAATAAACAACCACACACAGCCACGACAAACTTTTTAATCATTCTGTTGGATTTTGTACTTTTATGCATAATAAATGATTACATACATACAGATACACTCTCACTCACACACACACGCGTACATTGCTTTTGCATTTTATTTTCGTTGTTTACTGTTGCGTTGTTGTTGTTGTTTGTGCCACTGTGCCGCCCACCACGACAAGTGCGCCATCAATTAGCGTAATTTGTTTGTAAGCCATATCTGCTCGTTGTGGCATGTTGTTTTTGTTGCAACGGTTGTTTTGTTCTTTGTTTCACAATTAAATGTGCGACGTAGGCTGAGCACCTAAAATCCTTTGCAATGTGTTGAGGAAATGTTTTCATTTCCTGACATCACAGTCGTTGTTGTGAATTGAAATTTCATAAGATTCGGTATGAATTTGTAACAATTTTAATCTATTTAATGCGTTGCACAGTGATTCGTTCCATAGACAAATTCAAAAAATGTATAGTCTCAGAATTTCACGATTTTGATGTAATTTGAAAGGTAAAACTCCAACTAAGAAAACCCCAAAAACTCGGTACTACAAAATAATTAGTGTGTGTGCAAAAGCGGCTCAAAGTTGAAACGTTTTTCACAAAAAAATGTAAGCACATATTTTCTGTTTTTTAGTCTATTGAGTAAAAAAAAATTTAAAAATACATGGTTATCAAGAAGTTGCTAAAATTTTCAACATAGATTAAGAATTAATGTGGACATTTGGGCTTTTAATATTTTACTCAAAATTTGCAAAGCTAAGGCTTCTACTTCACTTTTAATTAAAAATATTTTTCTAAATAAAAAATCTGAAAATTGGCAAAACTTAGAGGAAAATATCTAAAAAGTATGTGAAAGTATGTTCCTGGATTTTTTTTTATTTTAAGAAGCATTCTTTCTTTGTCGGATAATGTAATTAAATCCTCCGATATCTTCCAATCTCAGAAAAGAACTCAATTTGAAAAGTGGTCTAAACACCAATTTTTCGACAAAATTAATTTTATTCATCCCTAAAAGTATGCAATCAGCATGAAAAATTAATAAAACTGCACAAATGCAAAACATACATCTATTATTATCAGATTTATGGAAAACTAAAGGGTCCTAAGACAATTTCTGTTACTCTTTGGAATTATCAAAAAAAAATCTACCCAACACACTCGTTGCTATAGCTCACCAAAAATGACGGAAACAGCAAATTTAAGTCTCAGGCATTGCCAAACTACAAAAGTTTAAGAAAAACAAAATGGAGATTTCAATTCAGCAGACCATGATTAACTAGTGTACCAAATTTATGACGAACGGACTACTCTTTCTAATTTTGTGCCGCGGTTGTATGGAGTCGCATCACTGTGCGTTGTAGTAAATGTTGCCCTGTGGATGGTTTGTTTCTTTTTTTGTCTTTTTCGTTTTCTCAGCGGAAAATATCCGCTTAACAGTATCCTGTTCCTAAACCAAAAAACATTCGACTCGTCCTTCGCTTGTAGACAAACAGATAGGTTGGGTGTTGAGGTTGGTTGTTGCATGGATGAATGGACAGAATTAAGGGTGGGTTAACGATTAAGTTGACGGAGGGACTGAAGAACAGACCATTCGACCATACGAAAAAGACGAATAGAGGAAAAGACGAATAAGTCAACGGGCTGATGGATGAATGGACGTTTCGGTGGACGACCCGATAGATGGATTCGTGGAGAAAAGACTGGACTGAATTATGAGTGCATGGACGAACAGGTGAATAGACAAAGGTTAAACGTAACTGGAAGAGGACATTACACCGGAACCCCCTTAAAGGACTAAATATTACTAGTTCGGTGAGTCTCTGTAAGCAGTAGGGCCCAATAGATCATTATTGGTCTGAGTGCATTACAACCAACATAAAATCTATCTAGATCTAGATAGATCTATCTATCTAAGATAGATAGATAGGCAGAAATAGAAGTATATTTTTATCGAACCACCTCTGAAGGAGCAAATGGTTCAACTACTTCAACTTGAATTCTGACAGGATCCCCAGTTGCGATGTGCCTTCGCATGGCACTCACAATGGGCCATGCGAAATCATAATTTGATTTTCTTTCATGAAAGTGACTTACATTAGTCACCTAATCAAAATTAGTGCAAACTATTTAAAATTAAATTTAACGAAAGAATCGACTTGAAAAATAATCCAAGTAATAATCCAATAAAAATAAAAATAAATAAATTTTAACAACAACAGTTAGTCTCAAACCTTCCCGTACTTTGGCGCTTTCCAAGTTAGACCTTCAAAGTCCATTAAAATCTACTTAAGAAAGTTTAATTCGGTTTCGTAGCACTTAAAGAGGAAATGCTTCAACGCCTCCGGCGTACACGTGGCCACAGCCTTCTTCTTATCCTTTCAATTATGAATGGAAGCTTATATAAACAGGCAGCAAAAACTTCACACTGAGTTCTCACACAGCAGATTTGACGGCCAGCAGCAAATCATTAGAAACTCATTCGAGCCGCAAACGGACTACTTCTACTGCTCTCTGGCTGTAGCTTCCTTTTCGAAAAAGGTAAATGAAAAAATGAAAAATTTCTGGAATTGACTTTGACCGCACACTAACAACAAAATATTGACCCACTTGGGAACAACCGCAAAGTGAAATGGCAAATGTTGATTTAAATGTTTGCTGTCGTTTTTCGGCTCTGGCAACAATAAACCTTTGTTGTGTTTGCGGTTAGAGCAAAAGAAAACAAAAATTAAAAAAGAAAGACAAACATTTGCTTTTGGGCAAAATAATAATGGATAGCATTGAGAGCACAACAACAACAAATATTTGCCGCAAAGTGAATTTATTACTTGGTTTATTCCGACGATGATAAATTGTGGCACTCGAAGGCGTGCAAAAGTGTCAGGCAGCGTGTGAGTTGGCCTCGCTGACAAAACAGCGCGACATGTGCCGCTTGTAGGTGGGACGAACTGACGAGTGCATAAAAAATGAACGAGGATGTCGATGGGCTGTTCTACACACGTTGACGATGTTGCATAAAGATTTTTCATGTCTGCATTCGAAAAAAATACTCCCTCACACTAACTGAAAGAATGTGGGTGTGATAACAACTTTTGCATTTTTTGTGTATGTGACGAGTGTTTGGGTTACATGTGTTGGCATCGGTGTAGTGCAGATGTCAAAAATGCAAATTGCAACAATTATTCAAAAACGATTCAAACAAGAAATCGGACAGGATATGTGTTAAATGCGTCAGAGGTGCTGCAAGTGAGAAGAGAGCAGATGTAAGTTGTTATAATGGAAGAATGGAATGAAAAAAGTTATCGAGAAAGAGGAGACAAATTAAAGTTAGGAAAAAATTAGATTAAAATAAAACCATTCATAGAGTAAAGCGATATGCTTTAACTACGACAGCGAACATAAATCCATAGGAATCCTGATTGTTTGGCTATTATTGAATTTTGAGTACATAGAAACAAAGCTTAGAGTGAAAGAAAAAATGAAAGCTTTCTAATATTTCTAATCTATGCAATTTTAGTACTTTTGTTATGGCAAACTTTGGAGTAGGTTGAGTAGTTAGTTGGGTTTGATATGCCTCACTTACTTTGCACCTGTCCTGCTTTATCCAGAAAAAAAGGTCAACCCTTTTTAGGCAACTTCTCCTTGATAGTTTAGGGGATCTAGCTGATAAGACCATTCGCTGTCTACTAAGCCTCGTAAGAAGCTCCAATTGGTTCAATGAGTGAATGGGCCTTCATGGCCTAACTGTGGTCCTCTTGGGTCAGCCACACCTAGCTAACTATCTACCTACGTATATTTGAAGTAACTTTTGAATTTGCTAAGCACACTTATCCTTGAAGCTCGTAGGGTCTGCTAATTGTCGTTTTCAACAACAAAAATACGCAATTCTCGTTGAATCAGCGTTGGTTAGGAATAAAATTCTTATTACGATTTCATGTTTAAAACGTTCAGTTAAATCGTTTTTCTTCAAGCATCTTACCGTCAGTTCCCACTACAGTGTATTCAGTTTCTTATTTAGTTTTTAAGTTGTATCCGAATTATGTAAGTTCTGCTAACAAATTTACAGACAATGCATCAAAAATAGTCGAATTACTAATTATTTTCAACATTTTTTTAAACACTTTTAAGAATAATAATTACACTGTGCGTGAAATTTGCCCTCAAAAATTTGGACATGGGGGGGACCTACTGGGTGAGTTTTATATAGGTATACTGAGTTGAGATCCACCAGCCGTTTGGTAAGATTGGCTCTAGTTTATGAGAAATCCGACTTTGAAGTTTGGTAATTTTCGTCAAGTTTGTCGCTTAAGTCTTCGAACGTTTAAATGCTAATAGGTCCTAAATCGTTCCGAATATCGCTTTACTGTCTTCGGCAAGTTTGTAGATATTTTAACGACCAACACATTTGCTTAAGACACCAATCCAAAAAAATACATTCAAACTGTGTAATTGCGATATGTGCATTTTTTTGCGCAGCGCAACGTGGCGTATGAGTGTCATACCCCACGTTGAGTGTTATAATTAAATATTCGAAACGATTTAGGACCTACTTAAGCGACAAACCCGACTAAAATTACCAAACTTCAAAGTCGGATTTCTCATAAACTAGAGCCAATCTTACCAAAAGGCTGGTGGATCTCAACTCAGTATACCTATAGGAAACTCACCCAGTAGGTCCCCCCCATGTCTAAATTTTGGACTTGCACAGTGTTATTAATATTATCGTATATTACAGAATATTTAAAAACTCTTTTTATATGCAAAAAAATCCATATTCTACAGTCGCATTTATGCAATCACAAAAATTAGTGTAAAGCACAATGAAAATGTTGACTAAGTATTGCTGCATTTACCTGTAATATGCTTTGTAGAATCTCAAATGCGCTCACATCGCTTCACGAATTTCACATAACGAAGCAAATCGCACAAATTGGCTGTCACAACAGTTGCCATCGCCGACAAAAGCGCTAAACACACGCACACACGTACACATGAATTTGTTGCACGCAATTTTACATCACTTTTTTTTATGGAATGTGCAGAATTTTGACTATTTTTCCACCTTCGATCTGTTTTCGTATTCGTATTTCGTTTTATAGCTCACTTTCACCAACAGCGCCAAATTTAAAACATTTATTTTTGTGTGTGCGGTTATGTGTCACTGGTTACGTGTTGGCGCACGCATATCGCTGCATACTTTTGGGCAGCAAATCAAATGCGGCCTAGCGCGAGCTGGCTGTGGTTTTATACGAAACACACACACACGCACACAAATTTTGTATTATGTGTGTGTTATTCACCACCCAAGCCCCACAACGCGCAACTCATCTGCGTCGTCATCAGCGGCCGCCTACCGCACCGACTGGCGCCTTCGCCCAGCCTCTGGCTTCAGTAGGTATTGATAAACGATAAAGTCGTGCGGCAAATGCGCTGCACGTCGCCTCGCGCCGCACTTTAAGCGCGTTGCCGCTGCTCGATATTTTCACTGTGTGTCTGTTTGTGTCTGTTTGCTTCGCTCGAAGACGACGCGAAGATAACGCCAACGCCGCCACACGTTGTTGCGGCCAACACTAGTTTGTAATTTGTTATTAGTGTGTTGTTGTTTGTGGTTGTTGCGGCCTGTTTGTGTGTGTGCGACAATGTCTGAAACGTGCAAGCGCGCTATGATCTTAACGCCGCATTTCGTGGCATACACTTGGGCGCAAATGTAGATGTGGCGTGGCTTTCAGCATTGCTGCCCGCTGCGCTTTTCGTGTTGTTTGCTTTATTATCTGCCCGCTTATTTATGGCAAACGCCGCAGGCTATCAATCAAAATGTTCCTAATTTTCGTTTGGCTTTGGTTAGCCGTTACTGTTGTTGTGCACGAGATTTTCGTTTGGTGTTTTTTTTTTGTATTTTTCAATTATAATTAAGTAATAAAAACTTTGCTGTCGCTGCACTTAAAAGCAAAAATACAACAAAAATAATACGCTGTATTTAGTCGGTGACGAAGCAGTTTTCGACTCGCGTATACAACACGCCGACGACCCGACAATGTGCAACACTCCTGTTTTTATGTTGTTTTTGTTGTTGGTTTGTGCAACTAGCTGCAGTGGCACTCACACGCTCACACAGCGCACAACTTGGGCTCCGTTCGTTGGGCTACTCACACGATTTCGACTGGGCAGCGCTGCAGCCTGCCGTGCGCCACAATTTTATATGAACGACTGAAACTGGCAGCGCCGGATGGCGGACGGTTTTATGCACGCACCCAGTGCCGTCGTTGTCCTGTCGTGGAAGGATATCCCTACTTTTTGCCAGCCGGTATTTGTGTGGCGCGCATGCGTCGGGCCGCGCGACAGTGTCGACTGGAAGTCGTCGTCGCGGAGAGTAGCCAGCAGCCAGCACAATGTCACTTTCGGTGTGCTGTAATGCTTCAAGTTGATATTGTTTTTGTTGATGTTGTTGTTGCTGCAGCAACATTGCATTGGCCTGGAAGGTGGCTGCAAGCGACGCCGCAATTCAGTTTGCGTTGCTGCCTCGACTGCTGTGGGTCGTGCGAGCGAAGTGTTTTCCTATGTGGGTGTTTGGTTTTATCTCTTCTTTACAGTTATTTCCGTATATTTTTTTTTTTTGGATGCCGTTGCTTGGTTTCCGCTCGAAGGCTCTGAATGACAACAATGACATTTAAAATATGAAATTTTGCATGCACCAAATTTAGACAAAAGTAGCGACTTTTCCATGTACACAAAAATGGGCTCTAGCACATTTTGAAGACATGGGAAACAGTTTCAAAGTGTGAAATAAGAACAGTAACCAGTGTTGTGGAGATTTTAGAGGCGTTTAAACGGTTAAGAGGTGTTTAACTGGCAAGTAAAAACTTTGTCACAGTGAGAAGATGACTGCAAACATTGCAAATATTGATGTCCCCTGCTCAGTTCCCTTCTTGGCACCAACACACACATTCATATAGCACAAACATAAGTGGCTCATAAAGACATAATGGACGCCACAGCAAAACAAAATATTACAGATAATAGTTTGATAGTATTTATCAGAACAGCCTGAAAATATGCTATGGAAAAATACTGCAATTTTCGATACTAATAATATTTTGCCCGAAAATTAGTATATTTTATTTACCTAAAAATATGATATGGATGCTATGCTTTGTTATTGTTGGGGTTGTTGAATATCCTAAAAATATGCTGTACGCAAATGCTAAAAAGTTGCTAACGTTTAAAACTCTCATCAGTCTAAAAGTTTCCCACAGAATTGTTTGCATAATGTCTTTAGAAAACAAACTCACGGCTCGCAACATCCTAAAAATATGCTTTGGAAAAATAACAAAATTTGTTACACCTACAAAACGCATTCAACGCTTTAGGATTAGTGTATTGGATCTCAAATAAGAGGATTATGGGTTCGAATCAAGACTGACTGCAAAATAATTGTACAGACAAATATTTCCCATACGCTTGTTTTCCTTATATCTATTAATACATACAGTGAAGCCCAATTATTTCTCAAGAATATACCAAAATTAAGTCATAGCTGCCCTTAAATCTTATTTGTCACTCCAATTACTTCATAACTCATTATATTTTACTTCGACTTGTATAAAATATATATTTTTGTTGCATGGCAACTCTGCTTTAATGCCTCTTTTATTTCATATTGAAAACCCACAATTCACATTTTTTTGCCACTTTTTTTTATAATACACGTCCACTTGCTGCCTACTTAACATTTTCAGTTTTCATTGCATTCAGATTATGCGAGTTTTCTCCTCATTCATACCATTTTTTTCTCACTCTGCCAACTGACGCAATTTTTTTTTCGTTTTATTTTTGTTGCCTATTTGTTTGCGCAAAGTTTTAATTTATTTAATAATAAACATTTTCTCTCGCAACTTTTTGCATTGTCTTCGACAACAGCAGCAACCACAAACAGCGGCAACTTTAAAGTTGGCGTCGCGTAGTTGACGGTCGGCAACTGCCCGCTTCAACCCACCACTCCCATTCTCCGCTCCAACAGCGCAAAGGTTAACAAGTGCTGGCGCTCATCTTTGCATTCCGCCACTTAAAAGCTCGCTTGCGCGCACGTTTTGTTGCCTATGTTGCGGCGCTTGTTGCCGCTAATTGGAAAAGTTTAACATTTTTGCGCACTTTTTTCGTGCCGGCTGGCGCTACACTTTGCATGGAATTATGATTAAAAATGGGCGTAGCATCAGTTTGTTATGGCTTTTGTTTTGCTATTTCTGCTGATCATTTTGCTATGATAACCATTTGCGAACGAGATATACGCAAAATATCTGCACCAAACCAACAAAAACAAAACGCGTATGTGCATGGGAAGCGTGATTTTAGGCGCATTGGGCCCAAAACAAATAGCAGTGCGGCTGGTTGAGGCGGCGACCGTGGAGGCGCGTCACGTGTTGCATTGAATTACTTTGGTTTCGGGGCGACTTTTGTTGTGGATTTTGTTGGATTTGTTGCTTGGCGATTTTTTGGCAGCATTGCTAGAAGAGAGAGCCGTACTTAGCAGCAGCTGATGCGAAAACTTTTCACAAACACATTAAATCAATGAAAGGGCTTTGGTTTTTTGACTCTTGATGCCCAAAATATATTGCAATGATTTTTGACAATACCTCGTTTGTTGTTCTTTGCAAAGTTATGTAATAAAGCGATTGGTTGTTAATAAATATGAATTTGGAAAGCAGACTTGTGCGGCTAATAAAATGAAATTTTGAATGCAGCAAAGTTTAGATTGACTCGTAAAAATAAAAAAAACAAAAATTGCCATTCAAAAGTTTGTAGAGAAAGTGGCTGTGTAAGATTTTTTTTTAGTTATTTTCAGGTGGAATTATGCTCTTCGTCATATCATTTCCTTTTTCTATCTGCTTGCATTTCGTGTACTCTTTATTCTCTTCCACTTCATACTCTTCCCTATTAAATTTTTGCTCCTGTTCCTTACTCCCCACTTGATGTCGCTCTTGTTGAATTTATCGCATCTTTAGCTCAACTTTGTGTTTCCATTTATGCGCAATTTTCCCGCTTATGTCAGCCATAAGTGACACTCCTCCATGCGCTTTTCGCTTTATCTCGAAACTACACAAACACATACATACATACATCAACACAACACAACAAATTTTCCACTTGCGCATTGTTGCTCACACTGCGCCCACTTGTGTTGCTTCCATTTCAGCAACACGCGCTCATAATATTGCATACTCTTGGGCGCTTCAGCATACAATGGCTTTCCGCTGCCGCCACTGGCCGCGTTTGTGCCCGTTTCTGTCGCAACACACGTCCAAGTAGCGCACCACAATTGCTGCCATAAAGCAAAATTATTAACTGCATTCCATTTGTCTGCGGCGCTGGCCGCTGCCACTGCACCCCTCACCACCATTGCGCCGCTATTTAGCTATAAATGCACTGTGTTTTCTCCTTATTTTGCCTTTTCCTATGCACGAAATTGTTTTTTATGCAACAGTGCCGCCTTTGCATTTTGTTCAGTGTTTTCAGTTTTCTTCGGACTGGCGGCATTGCAGCACTTGAAGCAATTTCCACTACACAGTTTTAGTGCTTTGGCGCTCTTGCCACACGGCCACTTGAAGCGAGTGCAGTTGGTTCTAGTTGGCGCTGCCGTTGCCTTTCGAGTGCTTACAATTGATGAGTTCATAAATTTGGCACGTTCGCCCACACTATCAGCAATGCGGAAGCAGCTTCGAGCGCGAGAGACGAGTGGTAATCATGAAGCAGCACGCAGAATGCATTTTAAAGGCGCCAAGATGGCAGCTGGAAGACACGTAGCAAGTGCGGGCAGGTAATGGAAAGTAACAGTTGGCGAGTGACTATGAATGCTGAGACTTGCATAGTGCAACTGGCATTCTTGAGGTGTTAAAACTTAAATTCTGTTCCAAATGTTGAATGCTGCTGAACAATGAAACATTTATGAATTCGGCTTAAATTTATGGAATAAGCCCTAAATGATTGTTTGGTTGTTGTTAAAACAACAATAAAAGAAGAAGCAACAACAGCTGCCTGCCAGCAGTGCGCAGCCGAATCGCAAACCTAACAGAAACAGACGGAAGAAAAGGTGGCCAGAGTGAAAATACTGCTCGCAGCGCAATTCTCTAAAAAGTATTTGGCGGAGAGGTATTATACAGGGTGACCAGATGCGTGGAATTACATTTCATATGTTGTAATGTGATGTGAGGGTGGACAGGAACCATTTTTTTGGAACATTTGTACTTTGCCCATTGGGGATAGGGGAGGTGAGGAGAGTGATATCTGATATTTCACCCGTTTTTTAAATGTGTATGCAACACTGTTTTTTCCAACATATGTTACAGCACACATTTTGTTCTTTATTTTATGAAGAGTTCTTTAGATGTCTTTTTGGAATCTACGATCTTGTTGTTGAGTTCCGAGATGAGAGAGATTTGATTTGAGATTTGAAAGTCAGAATTACAAGTGAATAGTTTGAACGAAAGTTGCCGGGTAGCGCACTGGCTTCCCACACCAGACGCCTTAGGTTCGGGCTGGTGAAACACTCGTCTACTTCTATCTCTATTCACAGATGATGAATCAGATGAGAATTACAAGAATCGCATGTTGAAAAAACAGTGTTGCATACACTTTTCAAACGGGTGGAATTTGTGGTATCACAACAGGCCCATATAGAGGCCTAAGTGTGTCCCATTAAGAGGCAGTCACTACAACCTACATACCTACCTACCTTGAAGGACGGTTTCAATAAAAGTTTGAATGAAAGCTTGAGTAAAGTATCAATGTTTGCGAAATATTTGGGAGTATTTCTATGGTTTCAGGTACTCAAATGAGCGTTTTGAAGTTCTGCGCCTTCAGTCAGAGCAATGGAACACTGTGTTTTTTGCACTATGTCCTGCAATATATTTTCATTACATTTGCCACCTCACCTCGAGTAGAGGAAAAATATTAGTTTTATTTTTTTAGAATGTTTTAATATTTAATTTTTTTTCGAATGTAAAATATTCAACTATTTCACTCAAAACTCTAATAACAGTTAAAAAACACACCTCATGGTCACCCTAGACAGATGTCATATGCACACAGCCGACAATGTGGCAGCTGCACAGCCTCGTTGGGTTTTTTTGTCGAATTTTTAAATTGTCTGGCCCCCGCTTGCTCCACTCATGTGCCCACTCACGTTGGCCAAAGTGTGTGTGTGTGTGTGATATACGACGAGCCAACTTTAAAGTGTCTCTTTAATTTCTTAATAAAATATAAATTTTTTTAATATTTTATTTTTCTTCGAATGTAAAATATTCAACTATTTCACTCAAAACTCTTTAATAACGGTTAAAAAACACACCTCATGGTCACCCTAGACAGATGTCATATGCACACAGCCGACAATGTGGCAGCTGCACAGCCTCGTTGGGATTTTTCGCCGAATTTTTATTAAATTGTCTGGCCCCCGTTTGCTCCACTCATGTGCCCACTCATATTGGCCAAAGTGTGTGTGTGTGTGTGATATACGACGAGCCAACTTTAAAGTGTCGCTTTAATTTCTTTTTTACATATACAAGTGTATTTTTTTTAGCTTATTGGTACTTTTATAGTTTGTGGGCATGGAAAGTGGCAGCGACAAGGGTTGCCTGGTCGGCGAGAGTTAAGCACACATAGTGCAAAATAAAATCAACCAAAAGCAAAAGCAAAGTGCTATAAATTATGACACCACAATTTCGGTGTTGACCAACAAAAAAATTCCCACTGACCTGCTGAACGGTTAGCAAAAAAAAGTAAAAAAAAACACAAGCGGCAAAATGGAACTTTTGAGCGGTCGGGTTTCAGCTGTTGGTATGATTTCTGGGTTTTTTGCACATGTTTATTATTTATTATTTTTTACAACACTTGACGGGCTAAGCAGTTCTAAGGCAGCCAGCTCGAACACTGCGTTGGCTGTGCGCGCGGGCGGAGCAAATTTAATTCTTTCGGGGCAGCTATGGTTGACATGGGTCACGAGTTTAACAAAAAACTTTATATAATTTTTATATGTTAGACACATATCTGGAAACTGTAGAGGAAGGAGACACCAGTGTACACTGGTTGTGTACACAACCACAATCACGAATGCACGCAACCACAGAACTTCACTAAATTCCCCACATCAGCCAACGAACGAAACAGTGGACAGCCTATTAAAGGCCGAGCAGCGATAATGTTGTGAAACTATGAAACAAAAAATTGTTTCCAACGGAAACACTCGAAGTTGATCAATTGTTTACCCAGCAGACAATTTCGTCTAGTTTTGCGTCGCACTTAACAAGCACTGCAACAACAACAACAATACGGACAGTGGGCTGTGTCAAACAAACGTTACGCATCGGAGGCCAGCAACGGTAAACAAAATCAAATGAAAAATTGTACTGCAACAACTGAACAAAAACAGCCAAAGCGAAGAACGTGAGTAAAGAGAGAGAGAGAAGGTAAAGAAGGGAAATTTAATTGAAATTAAAAGAAGAAAAGCAAAGGATGGGCATAAGATGGACAAGAGGGGCGTGCAGCGAGTGGCAACTAAAATACGCCAACTGAATCGAAATCAGGAGACAAAAAGCATTCAGTTGCTCGGCCGAGTGAGTCCGAGTGCACGCGGTCACACTCACCAGCTGACATACTGTGAGAACAATGCCAGCGACTACCAACTGACAGAAAAGCTGAAAAAGCAAAAACAACAATTCGAATAACGGTGCCTATTGCCGAAGCCTAACTATGTCGACGAAAGTCGGTCGATCCGTGTGGGTAAAGCAACAGGTGCGTCTGTAGCGTTACGGGCGAAATATTTGGTAGATTTATTAAAATAAATACAAATGATTAAAATGGGAAAAGGAAAATTGCTATCAGCGCTGACTGAAAGTCATAAAATGTCAAGTCCGACTTTTATGAGAATTAAAAAATAATTTTTTTTGTGCTTGCAGCTTTTGCAGAAGTTCAGGCCTAAAGCTTATTTTGTATTCATAGCTGAATTTTTAAAAGCCGGAATGTGACCATTTACCTTAAATTGAAGATTTCCAATTTCATATCAGAGCGAATATGATTAGAATCCAATTTGGACGCATTTGACTCAAAGTGACCCATGCCAGCCTCCTCAGTCCAATGGGTGAGCATTGGCATTCCCAACCAGAGGCTCTATGTTCGATTCCTAGTTCGGGTTGTTTAAGCACTCGTCTTCTTCTCTTGTTGTACACAAGAAGTGGACGAGCAAAACCTTCAAGTGTGAAAGGATTCGGCGTGGAACTGTGGGTATATTCTCTCTTTCCCCAATCGTTTGAAATTTATACCATAACGCATGTTGAAAAAAGAATTTTGCATACAAATTTATGGGCCCTAGTGTGTCTCTTAGAGAAGCACCTCCCTACCCGCCAAAGAGACCCATTGTGTCTACTAAATGATTACCAAATAAAATTAAACTAACTCAAACTTTCTGAAACATGCAAAATTTGGACCTTTTTTTGTAGCTTCACTTTCACTGACAGTGTTAAATTTGCAGCTCAAAGGCTCCGTGCGGTGTTTTCACGAGCGGACCTGTCGCTACACTGACTTGACTGCAAACGCCAAGTACAGACGTCCTTGCACATATACTCAACTGATTGTTTGTTGTAACATTTGTGCGTAGACCTACTTTTCTACCACCACACACAAACACACACACAGACATAGCAACAGAACATTGCATTCGGCAGTGTAAACACACGTTCGATTATCTACTCCTGCTGCTATTGTTGTTGTTTTTTGTTTTCATTCATTCTCGTTCTCCTTTCATGCTCCTCCAGGCCCCACTTATTGCCACCATTACACCGACAGTAGCCGCTTACGTAAGCCAAACGTTCAATTAAAAGCTTCCACACTATGCCTCCACCTGTGTCCGCCTCCGCCTCCGCTTCGCTGCGCTCAATGGCAGCCAAACAATCGTCGTTGTTTTTGCTCTCGTTGCCGGTTGCATTCTTAATTCTATTTACCACACATTTCTATCGATGTTTGCTGCTATTTTTAGAAATTCCACCACTATTGGTTACTGCTAACTACAACCAATACGAACACTGCTCTGCCTACCAACTACAAATTTTCAAATTTCTGCACACATTTTGCCAAAAACGTTTGATTTTCTATTTTTATGGGCTGCCTCTTCAATTTCACCCTTTCAAGTTTTAGTCTTTATTTCAGTGTGTTTTTGTGTGTGTGTGTGTGTGTGTGTGTGTGTGTGTGTGTGTGTGTGTGAGTTTCGTGGCATTGTTTCGTTTCCACCAAAAGTGCCGTTGTCCTTCACACAACACGATGCAATTTTAATTACTGAGACACTGGCCGCATCGACTGGCCAACTGACGCCTTTGAAAAATTTGCACACATTTATTGTTGTCGTTATGTTTGTTGTTGCTTTCCGGTTCGTGCGCAGTTCGTTCGGTTTGGCAGTTAAATTGGCGGTGCGTTTCACTGGCATTGGCAGCGGCCTTTGAGCGCTCACCTGCCGTCTGCGTCTGTCTGTTTGTATAGATGTGTGTATGTGTGTGTGTGTGGGTTATTGTGTGCGCCGCATGTCCGCTCTAGGCGCCGAGCTGTGTGTGTGTGTGTGTGTGTGTGTGTCTCTATTGCAATTTTGACTTTTGACTTTAGTCATTTCATTTTGGTTAGTTTTTGGGTAGTTCCGAAAATAATTTAATTAATTTTTGGCGCTGCAGGCAGTGACCACTAAGAGTGGCACAGATAAAAAAACATTTTTATAGAGAAACAATGAGTGGGTTAAGGTTTAATGCAATTCGAAATCAGTTGAGAAGAATTTGAAATACTGAATTTAGAACTAAATACAGATTGTGATAATTTATACAAAAAAGAGAAAACAATTCCCTAAGTGGTTGCTAGGGCTATTTTTTTACTTTTTATCCTATTTTGCTGAATTTTTTTGCACAACGGAAGAACTTGTAATATTTAATAAGAAAAAAAATTAAAATGAAAATGAAAATTACATACAAATTTAATAATTACAAAAAGATAAAAATAATGTTAAAAAAAATTCTTGCACTGAAGGTCAGCGAATGCTTTTAGACTACTACGAGCATTTTACTTTTATTTTTTGTACAATTTTGTTGACTTTTTTGCAACTGCAAAAAATTTATATCCCAAGCGGATAAAAATGGTCTCCACCACAAAAACAATAACGAAAACCACTTTAAACATGAATTGAGATTCGTTGATCAGTGCTCTATTTCAGCCATAATGCACTCAGTAACGCAACAAAAATTTTAACTGGAAAAAAACATCAAAAACAATAAAAATTCATTGCACTGTGACGCGTCCCGATCGGCTTCACTTAATCTTTGGTGCACCAGTTGAATTTCCCAAGAATTAATTGTATGAATTTTGAGGTGAAATGCAAATTTCAGCAGCTATAAAAAAAATTTAAATCACATTTTTTTTCCAAAATCCAAAACATCGAAATAAAAAAATAAAATATAAAATAAACAAAAAAATATGACAAAACGGGCATTCCACGCGAAGCGGACAGGTAAAAAAACTCGATGTTTCCGACGGAATGCCCCAAAATCTAAAAAAATGACCAAAAACATGCGCCACATGGCGAAATTTGCAAAATGCGCAGCGCATATCAGCGACAACAACACAACAAAATGACACAAAACGCAGCGTGACATGCACGCACATGCAGGAAATCACGCATGCAAGCGGAAACCGAATTGCCCCTCTCTCCCTCTACTCCAGCCGGGCTCGCTGCACGTGCGTGCAGCCAAACAAAATACTTACGGCTGGTATAAAACCAACGCCGGCCTTGCATACCAAACGCAACCAAATAAGGAAGATGCACCACATGAACTCGGCACTAAAAAACACCCAAAAGCTGAACAGTGAAACTGAAACAGCAGCACGAGTGCGCAACTGCCAGCCGAAGCGTCCACAAATATGCAACAAAAAATATTGAAATAAAAAATATGAAAATATAAAATTCGCTTTTTACATTATGCGCATTTCGACGCTGCTGTGCAGTTTTTTGTTGTGTTTTTCAGTGCCGTGTTGTTGCCGCCGCCATTGTTGTTGCGCATGTGTGCGTGCATATTTCGAGAGTGGCTGCTGAAAGAGTCGCAACGGCTGTTGACTGCTGCACACTGCCAGTCACTGCGCGCACACACAATTCAGCATTGCATACTTTCGGGTGCTGCTTGGCTTTTGTGGCACGAAATTCAATATTTTTGGCATTTTTTTAAAGCGACGTCAAGGTTGCCAGCATTTTACAAGCTGCTGAACTTGCATAAAAAGCAACATTTTGTGAAATTTGTTATATGTTTTGTGCATAGTTTTGGAACAGCCAAACATATGAGCAACATAAAAGTAGGCAATGCAAATGCAATACAGAAGCTGCATCATGTTGTGGAAATTTCATGCCACAGGGTATCAGTTGTCGAGCTAAGGTTGAGGCAGTGCCACTCAGCACTTCGAGTGGTGCTGTAACTCTATAACGAGTCCATGAATGAAATGAGTAAACAAGTTTGCGACTTGTTAAAAACTTTCAAGGTCGTAAGCTGCCACGCTCACACCGCACGCCGTTCATTGCCCCACCGGCAGTGGCATTGAATTAAATTAGGCAAAATTTCAATATCAAATTTTAATTATACCGCAATTTTCCATCAATCAATTTGCTACATTAAAACCGACTACAAAGCACTACCTTCACCTTCAAACTGGCCGCATTAGTCAGCCAAAAGTTCGGCTTGATCAATTTGTAATTCATACGACCCAACTCCTGCCCAGGTCCTGCCCAGCTCCTGTTAACATCATTTCATACACTGCGCACTACTTGCGACGCTGCCTGCGGTCTTGGCGTTTGGCTCCTGGTGACCATAATGACTGTTTTACTCGTTTATAATTCCAATACCAGTCCATTATTAAGCCGCAACGAACTAATGGCTTGTCTGTGTGGGCCAACGCCCACCACAACCATTGTGCTCCTCTCCCCCGCCCCCAAAGGCCAACAGCCTTTAAAGCTGCGCCGGCCCGCAGTTGGCGTTAAAGTACAAAGCGCTGCGTATAAGAAGATTAATTATGCTGGTTTTGATTAATAGGCTCGAGCGTAACCCATTCGAAAACGATGCTACGAATTCGCCACACTTTGCCCGCACTTGTGTGGCAACGGGCGATGCCGATAAGGAGGCAGGCGTTTCTTGTGCTTTGCATATGAGCACAAATGGGCGGCGCACTCAGCAGCCAACCCACCAACAACTTGTCCAACAGCACACTGGCCGGCCGGCGCTCTTTGCACTTCATTTAATGTTAGTGTTTTGCTAATGCCGGGTTAGTTCGGCTGGTGTGTGTGTGTGTGTGGGGGGGGGGGGCGCACAAGTTGCATAATTTGTCATTAGCCGCAAATATCAAAAGGCGGATAGAAGGGCGCCAACCGCTTGTGCCCACTTTTGCACACCGAAACAAGAGCTCCGAATTTGTTGTAGTTGATTAATGTCACTTTTTCATTATGATTTACCAATGAAAGTGTTAACGAACGCCTTTAAATTTTGCCCAATTAGCACATCACTCATACGCCCCGCTGTGCGTGAGAGCAAATCGTTCGCAATGCGGCTGCAGATTTTCGCACAAGTTGCTGCGCTGCTAACGGGCTTGCAAGCTTTGCGTAGTCACGTCTTGAGCCGCGGAAGAAGTCAAGTCATTGACGCACTCGAGCAGACAGCAGCGTTTGATGAGTCGTTTAGCAGCACATCAAATGAGTTAAATGAGCGCATGCGGCTGTTGGACGTTTCAAGAGCGCCCATTGTGCGGCATGAGAGTTAGGCGCTTTAAAGCGCAGCAACGCGTCGTTGACAAAAAGCGGGAAACTAATCTCAGATCCGCAGATGCGAGCAGCAAATGAAAAGGAGCAATCGAGGCAAAATGGCTGCGAATTAAAAACAAAGTTAAACATAAACAAGTGGAAAATTGCAAGGATACAACGAAGACGAATGGGGGTAAACGAATGCGCAATGAAGGCGTGCAATGAAAGGGGCGAAAAGCGCTACAAACAGCGAACAAAGGCTGCTTAATAGCGAAGAATACAGACACTGAGAGTGAGGACTGTGAAGGCTGCTTGCCAAGGAGCAAGAAATAAAATGCAAAAAAAGCAGAAAAATTAGAAAGGATCTAACTGAATGCATACATTAAGCAGACAGCTGGCAAAACAAACAGACTTGGGGCTATTAAAACAGCGACAGCGAGTGCAAGACACTCAGACTGTATTGTTGGAGACATTGGCAAATAATGAAAACATGCAGTTGCAGGTGAAACATGAATGAATGAGTGAATGACTGCAATGGCCGGCGTTGAAAGGTCGAATATACAAAGCAACGGCAAGTAAAGCAACAAAAATTATATCTTTAAGCTCTTTGCAGTTGTAAACAACAACGGCAAATTGCAATGCAATAGCCAGCACAGCTACAGCGATAATGTTGCCATTGCCCTGAGGCAGGTTGCTTGACTGGCTGGTTGAGTTTAGTTGACTGAGGCGAGCGCTGCCCTCAAACTCATTCCACTTATTGCATTACGAATTCGCAAAGGCAAAGGTGTTTGTGTGTGTGTGTGTACTTCGTTTCGCATTAACACAAAATCGATCAAAGGAACGAAGGCAATGGCTACAAATTCAATTTAAAATATTTATCTTCATGTAATTCGTATTCAGAGGTAATCAATTTTAAATAGAATAAACTTATACGGCAGCTGCTGGTCTTCGGGTTCGAATACTGAACTAATCAACAGCAAATAATGAACATTTTTAATTTGATTGCTATCAGAAATGGCAAATGTGTTGGACGAAGAAGAAGAGCAAGATCTTTATTGCTGATTTCCTTATTATTTAATTAAGAATTACCTCTTACATCGCAAGTTTTCAGTAATTTAAGAAAAAATTTCAATGTAAATAGTGACTTCATTTCGTATTAGTTCAACGATTTGAATGTCTTCAAGCTCAAGTCACTCCAAGAACTATGACGCCCATTGTCTATCCCAATGATTGCCTCTGCTGCTGATACAAGTCACAGCAACCACAACCACACATTAACCTTTGCTTCCGGCATCCGGCTGCCGAATTTATCAAACCCTTCGTTCGCTTTTGTTGTGCTCGACTATTCTTGTCGAATGCCAACCAGTCTTGACATATTTCGCATAGCATATTTTACAGCCCACCTGGCTAAGTGACACATGGCCAAACTGTCGCAACAGCTCGTCACTGCTCGCTGCACGTGTTGCACGAAAACGAAGCAACCATTTATGGGGCAATCAACTTGCGGCCGTCGTTAAACAAATGCCACATCGC
Source organism: Melieria picta (assembly GCA_964056695.1). Classification (NCBI taxonomy): domain Eukaryota; kingdom Metazoa; phylum Arthropoda; class Insecta; order Diptera; family Ulidiidae; genus Melieria; species Melieria picta. The sequence continues at coordinate 62,686,589 of OZ057399.1, forward strand.
CACATAAACGATGCAATAACCAAACAGCAACAACAACACAACAATAAATTGCACAAAATCATTTAATTGTTGGTGCAAGTATTTGGCAAAGATCTGGCGATAAGGCAGTAGTGGCCAATGGCTTCATTCCGATTGCTGCACAGCCACAGCCGCAGTTGTTGTAGTTGCAATTGTGTGCAGCTTGAAATTGATATGAAATTGCAGTTTAATTTATTATGGAAATTACACTCGAATGTTATCGCTGCACATATATGTACTTATATTCACTTGTGCAAACACACGCACACGCACAAATGTTTGTATGCAAATTTCTTGTATGTGTGTGTGTGTGTGTGATGCGACATGTTATGGTTGTGCGTCACATAAATTTCGACTTCTGTCGCTTTATTGCTGTCGTTTTTGTTGCTGTCGCTGTTGTTGCTAATTTTCGTTGTTATTGTTGTTGTTGTGGCTGTTGTAAATTCAGTTGCACAACATTGCTGCGGTCCAGTGCGGCATGCCGGCATTATGCAAATGTTGACATCATTTCACATTCTAATAGCCCGCAATAGTTAATTTCGTGCATATCTAATGGCATCACTAAAATATCTGATTTATGTATATGAAACACAGCAACTGCTAAGTTGTTGTTGGGAAATGGCAGACGAGCTGTCTGTCAGGAAATCTGAAATTGAGATTAGTGGAGACTAGTGGATCTGAAAATGGCATTAAAAGAGCATACAAGTTAGATGGGTTTCGGAAACCTCGGACAACTTTCGAGTCTCGAATTTGAAATGAATAATGCTGAACCCTTTCGCTACAGGTTTTTACTGGGGAAAGTTACAATTTTAAATTTTATGTCTTAGGCTTCTATGTGTTTACATTAGTAATATTCCATAAGACATTTTTTAATCTTTATACTCGGACTCGGCAAGTAGTTTAACAAATGTTCACAAAATGCAAAGTGAAAGACTTTGAAGGCCGTAGATGTGTCTTCCTAAAGGTGAAGTTACAGACCATCCAGTATATACGTTATTCCATTCTGTGCATTTGTCAAAAAAGTAGAATCAGTGCAGCTGTATGAAACAAGTTACTTAGCGCAACGCATATGATGGATTGTCGGATACGATGGAAAAAGTTGAGGAACTTTCTACTTTTGTTTGCATTACGTCCGTCGCACAAATGCATGCGCATGCAATTATGCGAACGAAGTCGACGAACTCAATAAATTCTTTGAAAATTTCGATTTCTTCCTCCATTTTTCAAAATTTTTTTTTTTCTCACTCAACAAAATCACAAATCGAAAGGAAAAATTTCAATTCAAACTTCAATCAACTGATTAGAAACATAAACATGTCGCACAAAATGCACGATGTGTAACTTCAATGTACGAAACGCATGTACCGCAAGTACTGCATTCAATGCATAACGCATATACTGGATGGTCTGTAACTCCACCTTAAGTCCCAGAAACTTGAATACATTTTAAAACATTGCTAAAAGATGATTAATTCTATGTTGACATCTTTCAATATTTTTAGAAAATTTCAAATTTCAAATTTAGAATTTTTCAAAAACCTTGTAATTGTTGCGCTTTCAGGTAATATTTTTATGGTTGAGTATTATTATTAAACTTTTAAAATAAAAAAATGTTTCAAAATGTATATCAAAAATAATAAAACATATATTTTTATAAAAATTTTTTAATATTTTATATATAAATTCTTCACATATTCTATACTCCAAAACTGATATTAAAAAAATTGCAACTGTTCTATTTCGGTTCATTGCACATTTTCAATTAAAACAAGCTTCATTTGCTGCAGCGGCAAAGTGCTTCGCAGCGAAATTCACTAACGAAAACCACTCAGCCTCGAGTAGTTTGCACTTAACAACGAAAAATTAGACTGTCACCGACAGCAGTTGCAATAAAGATCACGTCTGCTGCTCGCTTGGAGCTCCTGCTGTTGCAATTTCCTGCGCGCCGCGCACATCAACCAACTACGAAAACAGCAACAAAAGTCGCCTGAAATGCAAAGTAAAATACAACAAAAAAATATGTTTGAATATTTTGCATATTGTGTGAGTTTTGAAAGCGAAATGCCAAGTCAAGAAGTTAATTAAAAACCAGTTGCCAAAATGTTCCCCACTCATGAAGGCAACAATTTCTCGGTGCAACAACAGCAACCAGACCATAGTCACCCTTCCATATTCAAGCACTGATGACAATTTCAACTGTTGCAGCAACAAAGGGAATTCGTTGGCTTCGCAGTGCGACTGTCTGTGATGCTTGTTTTGTTGTTGGTCTGTTGTTCATTTGCCACTGCTGCTGTGTACATTTTTCGAATATTTGTTGACAGTGCTATTTTCACTTCAAGACAAACACATTTGGTAGTTGAGTTGGGAGCTAATGTCAGCTAGAGAAACAATTGAATTCTCGAAGCAGCCAGCGCCGAGTCAACATTTTATTATGCATAGAATTCACCCACAAATGCACACAAAACTTTAAAGCGGTCTCAAATCTATCATAGCCGAAGCCAGCTAATCCTTCTCTGCTCGCTTTTCACGCCTCGCACCTGTCATGGGCCGCCTTACTGTCAATTGAGTGAGTGTACCAATTACAGCGGCGAAACGTTATCGTCTCAGTATCAGTAAGGCCAGCAAAACTTTTCGTATTTAACGCCGCCTGCGAGGCTTTGCTTGCTTCAGACTCTGCTACGACTGACAATGGCAAAGCGCGAGCGACAGTCAAGAAAGTTGTGACATGCAGATTGGCCATTTCAACTCGCTGTCATGAAAGCTAAACTTTAAACTTAAGTCGAGTTGAGTTCTCACTTAGCTTTCATTGCAAGGCTGCGACACGCACGCACACACACACACAGACACACACATAAAACTAGCTGTGCGCGCATTTGTTGCCTCAATTTGGTCGTTGTAAAATTGCAATTCGCTTAATCCTTCGAAATTTATAGGCCTCAATATTGAAGCTCGCGCCTCGGCGACTACTGGCCGCTGCAAGGCAAAACTTTTTAATAAGACGCATTGACATAGCGGCCGCTGATCCTTTCGGCTTTCGGCCACGCCGCTGCGACTTAATAAATTGACACTTAATAAAGCAGCAAGTGAGGCCGCGGGCCCGTACTCTCCATCTCTCTCTCTGTCTATCTGTCTGTCTGAGCGCGTATCCATCGCGAGCTGCGCAATCAAATGGGGATTTGGTGCGTTTTGTAATTTTTATGAGCGCACATTAAAAAAAAAGACAAATGAAAAAAGCAACATTAAACATGGAGGGAGGAGGTGAAGAAAGCTTTTCTCTATTCGCCTAAGCACACACAAGCAGCCAAAGGCCGCCAGGCATAGGCTGGCGAACCGAAAATGCCATAAATTACCAGCGCGTCGCCAAGCAAGTTGACGTCAGCAGCGGCGCAGGCACTGACTGACTACCGACGGGCGGAGTTAATCAGCAAATAATCACTCGGCGCGCGCTAAACTTTGCTGCTTCGCCTCCGTTTTTCGTGCAAAAGCGAAGAAACAACGTTGAGGGGGAAAAGTTTTTGCTAGGCTTTTGGTTGCTCGTATAATTTGCAACTTTTTCACTCACTGACTTGGAAAATAAAACTTGATGGGCGTAATTGTGCTAAGTGGAAGAGGGCGGGGCGCAACTAATGTTGGCGCAGACAATATGTTAAAGTTTGGCGCCAATATGTCGACAGGCCGTGGCGAAAGTTCGCCATGTTAGTTCACGCTTAACCCGCTTGTGGCGGTGCGGAAATACTCAATTGTTGGTTTGTGTGCATTGCCGAAGTTAGTTAAAGCGATAGTTTTTTGTCTTTAAAGCAAATTTTCATTGCGTTTTAGTGTTTAATAAATGGGCACATTTTATTAATTTTCAGATGAATGATTTGAAGGAGTGATTTTTGTGACAAAACGGAGAGGTCTTTCAACTAAAGTTTACTCGTCGCTAGTATAATTCTGCATGATAGAAAATACGTTTTTTGGAATGGTTTTGAAAGCACGATAAACGTTTTCAATGGCAAATTCCAATAAAAATAAAAGTTTATATTGCTTTATTTTCGACAAATTTATGTCATTAATAATGTAGGAGAAGCTATTATCAAAATATTGTCATGCCATTTGTTGCAAAATGCAATTGAGTCAATTAATTCATTTATTGTCTACACACACACATTTCCAAACACTCAAGTGACCCAACTCAAGGCAAAATCATCTATTTTTGAAGGTTCAAATAGGTTCTCTGGCTGCTGGCTGTCTGCCAACACTTAAGTAAGGCAAAATCATATATTTTTAAAGATTCATAAAGTTTAGGTTAGGTTAAAGTGGCTGTCTGGGTATGGGTCTTGCCGAAAGACACACTTAGGCCTCAAAATGGGCCCGTTGTGATAGCAGAAGGAGAGGGAGTGATCTGTCTTGTATTACTGCAAGTCAGAGAGCCTTTAAAAGCCAATTTGATTTGTGCATGAATCCTTCAAATCAATGTATTTTTGTTTTAATTTTCTCATATTTTTTGCGTCAGTTAAATCTTACAGATTGCGCCGGCCTCACGGACAACTGAAATTTCATTGGAAATTTGCCAAAAATACTCACATCGTTTTAGATCTCTATTTGACTTCTGAAACCCACTTTATCTGGCATAACTAAGAACCCAATAGGGTAAATGTCTGACTGGGAGAAACTGAGCAACTAGAACTCGTAGTTAGCACAGCAGAACTGTGAACCTCTGTTGTATGGTTAATGGTTTAGTTCGGCAGGATCCTCTTCAGGAATAACTAGCAAAGACGGTAGTCTGTTCCAAAAAATTGTCATTCTCATCTAAAACAAAACATCTCTTCCCTCACTATGACTGTACGACTCATAAAAATGCTTAGAAATCACAACGCTTTCTTATTACCTTTTTTCTTTCAACTTTCTGCTTTTTTTTCTATAGAACTGAAACAGTAGTTATAAGTACGAAAAAATTAAAACAGATGCCAAACTAGACCTTGAATATAGAGAAACTATGCTTTGATTACACCGTGCGACAAAAATCCAAAAATTTCAAAACACACGAAAAACAGATATGGGTCATTCTTTTACAAACCGAACAACTTTTTTGACCCCATAATTTATATTCATCCCAAATTTTTTTTTTCACTTCTGGGCATAAAATTAACCGACACGTATATCAGAATTTATTCGAAAAAAATTTTTTTTTCTTTATATAATTATTTAAAATTTTGAAAGTTACGCGTATTTTGCTAGATTCTAACATGTTTAAAATTCAATATCTCCGGTTCGGCTTATCTTATCGACACAATTTCAAAACCGTTTTTTAGCTTATTGTATGCACTTTAGAGGAATATATTTTAAAATTTTTTTTATTTTTAATAAAAAAAGTATATTAACAATTTGATTGTTTAAACAATTTTTTGATGATGTTCCCCAAAATCAATTTGATTGAAAAAAATTATGCTATTTTCGCAATGTTATTACCTACAAAACGCATATTTCAAAAAAGTGGAGACTTAATTAGATCATAAGATAGAAAAAAATTTCCACCGCAAGTCAAGCGTGACGAGTCCCATCAAGTCGCGCGCGCTCACTGTGTGAGTATCAAGGGAAACGGTGTGTTGGAATAAAGATAAACTCAGGTAAAATCTTAACTCTTGGTTTTATTTTCATAATAGATAATGATGAATTTGTAAATATATTTGTTATTTCTAATAACAATTTTCGACGGAGTTATCATTTCATAACTGCGACTGTAGTCGAATGATCTTGCAAAGAAAATTGCTTGGCTTTTACACTTTTTTTGGTGATTGGAAGAATGCAATGATAGCCTAATGTGCCTTTTACTGTTACAGCCATTTGAAATCTTGCCTCTAATTTTTTCTCTGCCTTATTATACTCTTCATTTTCAACAAATTTCAAAGAAACGTTGGGGAGTGATTCTGTTGCCCATTCGAATAGTTCTTTTGGGGTTTGAATCGGATTTTTCACTCTTTGAAGGCTGGCTCTAGCAGCCAGCCTTTTCAAAGTCCCACCCAAGCCGTCGCATGCGCCTTTCCCGTGAGAAGTTGGAAAAAAAATGCCATTCTGCAGCAAAACCGAAATCTTCTTGATGATGAGTAAGATTTATAAAATTTTTTCTGTTTTTGTATTGCCCACTAGCCCCATCAGAGAAAAACAAAATTTTCGAAATTTTTCTGAAATTTTTTTTGATGAAATATACCAAGTGTTCTTGAAAAACGTAGACGGCAATTGTATCATGATGCAAACATTCAGATATGATTACAAAACTTTTCATTCCAATTTCGCCGTCATCATCTCTGTAATAAATTGCAAAAGGATGCACTGTCGCCTGGTTGTTATTCCAGTGAACACCTTGTACTGAATCTTGGACAACAAAAGCATAATTTTCAGAAAAATCGCAAATAACAATGCACTCGTTTTCTGTCAACTCTTTTTTTTTTGTTGTTCATGAATTCATTTTGTTTTTTAACAAGGTAAGAAAATAATAATAAAAAATAATAATCCTTTCATGTATTAAGATTTTTTAAGAATGCATCGTTTATTTTCTTTTTTCCGACTGCAGAAGCTAATTCAGATAGCATTAATTTTCCTTTATTCTTTAAACCATATAATTTTTGGACAATTATGTATTCACGATTTTCACTAAAGTAAAACATTTTGCAGATTCCTTGTATGTTATTCAATTTATAAATTGTATGTGATTTTAACATAGATCTTGAAAAATAATAAAATTTGAATTTCACGACATCTTGAAAATTTCCAAAGAATATAAGATTTTATAAAATTAATACTTCTATTCAGTTTATAAAAAATTTTTCAAGTTCTACACAACACTTTAAAAAAAAAAACTTTCTCAGATGTTGGAATGGTAATATATAAAACATCATTAAACAAACCTTGTGCGATTGAAGTTCATTCTCATTTCGGTTATTTTTGGCAAATTGAAGGCGGCATGTATTGCAAATTTTCTGCTCAAGGGATTCCTTTGTTATGGGTATATTTAATGCCAATAAAATTTTTTCAGAAACTGATCTGAGAGACTCCTTTTTTTTTAAACTTGGATGGGGAGACAAATTCAATGGATTCAAACACCTATCCGTACGGATTTTCAAAACTTTTTTCGATTTTGATGCTTTCGGCATTTCGCGACATAAAATTCAAGCACTTCACTACACTTGCTTTCTCAACATCAGAAGAAAAAACTCTTTGACTTATCACGATGTTTTTAAATGAAAACGGTATGAATGTGTCGTGCACCAGGCTAAAAACTTGACGCTACACAAGTGTTCTGAAGGTTCACCACCAACGCGTTTAGTCATGTAGCGCGCACGTCTGGATTTGTCGCGCGCGACTTGCTACCAACATCGTTTTCTATCTTATGTTCTAAATAAGTCTCCACTTTTTTGAAATATGCGTTTTGTAGGTAATAACATTGCGAAAATAACAGTATTTTTTTCAATCAAATTAATTTTGGGGAACATCATCAAAAAATTGTTTAAACAATCAAATTGTTATTATACTTTTTTTATTAAAAATAAAAAAAATTTTAAAACATATTCCTCTAAAGTGCATACAATAAGCTAAAAAACGGTTTTGAAATTGTGTCGATAAGATAAGCCGAACCGGAGATATTGAATTTTAAACATGTTAGAATCTAGCAAAATACACGTTATTATCGAAATTTTTAATAATTACATAAGGAAAACAAAATTTTTTTCGATGAAATCCTGATACACGTGTCGATTAATTTTAGGTTTAGAAGTGAAAAAAAAATTTTGGTGAGATTTTAAAAATCGACGAATTTTTTTTTTCCAAATCCGTACGGTTTGTAAAAGAATGACCCATATACTCGCGAAACAAGGAGCCAAATATAGTAAAACTGCGTTTTTAGTTGTTCTCTCTGACGTCAGAATTTTTTTTAAAAGGACTTTGAAATTTCAAGTACATGTTTATTTAAAAAAATTATTTAAAAAATTGAGCGCATTGTAGAATAACAATATGGGTATCAAATGAAAGAGAAAACCCCTTAGAATCGTAGAAAATTTAATGTTTTGGTGTAAAAGGACGAAGAGGTATTGAAAATGTCCTTTTAAAACTTTATCCTTGAATATCCTTGAAAATGTCCAATATTTTTTTTGGAAAAAAATATATCTTAAGGACTAATATGTACACTACCACATCCTTGATTTTCGTCCTTCTAACTTTATTCCCTTAAGATATAAAAAATTTAATACTTCTCTCTATAGGATATGGATTGTTTCAATTCAGTATTTAAATTATTTCAGAGCGCAACTTCATTTTAATAACGTTTTTTGTGTACTTGAATTTATTTCAATACATGAAAAGCATTTGCATTGGTTTTTGCCATATTTTTTGAACAACGTTCTGCAAGCAAAATATTTGTCGGCCTCTTGTTTAGGCTAATTAAATTATGATAAGTATACTTTAAAGTGCTCACTTTCATCAAATGAAGTCATTTCTTCTAGTAGACTTTTAGTTTTTTGCGGTCCTATTTGCGCCAAGGACTGGTGTACATTAAAACAAATGCAACAACAATGTTTTTGTGCCAATGTAAATAGCAGCAAACCACTTATTTATTTATAACGAACGTATTAGATGTGACCTTGAGCAGTTTTTATGCATTTTTGTATGCGGTTTTTGCAGCAAGATTGAAAAAAATGCGGTCAAGTTGTAAATGAAAGCAAGTGATGTAGAAGAGTCAAAGCGGAGGGGAGGAAAATAAGTAGATTTTATGAGGAAAAGGTCATGGCATAATGCTGAAGAGGTGTAAGAGGCATTTTAAAGGGATAATTCATTCATAATTTATAGTTAGTAAGTTAGTATAGAACAATTATAGAGACACCAGAGCTCAAAATGTATACAAAGTATATGAAAGAATGAAAAAATGTGCGCTGACCATCTGTAAACTCCTAAAAGAAGACTTCTTTTTTGACAAACCCAAAGACAAAGACGACTCATAATAAAGAGCCTTTTGACGATTCAATCAATCAACGCTGTAACTCGTTCAATTATTTAGGACGAAAATAAGTGTGAAGGCAAATATAGACAGGCAAATATTTAGATAATGGATTACAAACGCTTTTACTGTTGTGGAACATTAATTTCCTTGTACTACGAACAGTACTGTAAGTAGTTAACGAGCAGACACCTTCAAACATGTCAACACTTCTTTACATATTTGTACATCCAGCACCTCTACCCCCCTCCCCCTGTGTATTGTTCAATGAAAATAGTTAGTAGGAAAAGCTTCATTAGGCGAAAGGGTGGAACCATCTGATTGTAGCAATTTTTCTTGTTCTTCTTCCTTCTTCAAAGTAATTGTAACATTATCATTGTCGTTTTTATTATTTTTCGCTCAACTGTTATTTAAACGAAAAGCACTTATCATAATCAGACAGCAATACAAGCAACAATAACAATCACAACAAAAACAATTCTCATAATAACAACAGCACAAGCAGCACTTTATGTCAACTCACCGCCAAATACTTTGGTACGCGTGTCATGCGACGTCAGTGCTGATGTGCTGTCGATTGGCCGCTTGAGCGAGCAGACGAGCAGAATTACCGCTGGTTGCGTTCTTTCTTTCCGCAGGTCTTTTCTTCTTCTTGATGGCAGTTTGCTTGATATGCCTTTGAGCCATAATTAGAAAAGTTTTGTTTGACGTTCATATTTGCATTCAAATTGATGCCAGTCAGTCAAGCAGACTGACAGGCAGGCAGGCCGGCCAAAAGGACAGACGGCGTCCTGGCACGCAGCGGCAAAAGTGCGTCGCAGAAATGGCTTAAGAATTATGGTCAAGTAAATAAATTCCGAGACGCGGCAGCACAAGAAAAATGACGAGGACAAAAATGCAAAAAGTACGACGGCAGACCAGTGAAACTGAAGGTACAGTCAGTCTACTGCTCACATGTCAGGAGAAAGTTGAGGTTTTGTTGATTGTTGCAAAACAAAAAATGAGTAAATAAAAACTTCAAAAACCCCAATGTCAAAAGTATGCAAATACGCGCTTACTTCCACAGCAAAACGTACGAAAAAAAACGCGAACCCTCAAGCGCACCGACTAGTGGCGAGCGGCGAGCGACGAACGGAGCGGAGTCAATACAAAAAAAAATACCATTTTAGTTATTTTCGCTGTGCCCCTTGTTCCCCTCAACGGCAGTGACTGCCGGCAGCACTTGGCGCTTAAGCGCAACGTTAATTTGCGAATTTACTCAGGCGTGTCGCATGTGTTCAGTGGGCGTGACAACATAGTTGCGCCGTATTATGTTACGTTACGCATACGCAGCGTTGGTCCGTTTGCAGCGCGATTTTGGTGTGTGTGTGTGTGTGCGCGTTGGCGGTCGTCGCCGCAGTGATTTCTTTTTCACGATTTGTCGTTTCTTTTTTGCCACTTTTTGCCGTTTTCTATGTATACTTTGGTCCCTTTTTTATGGTGCGGTAGCCTTTAATTAAGGATTACTTGTACGGCTTTCCATAGGGTTTTCAGTTGGTTTTTTTTTTTTGTGGAGTTATTTTGTTAAAAAATATATAAAAACTTAACATTTTGTGGTTGTGGAGTACAGTTGAGGGATTATGAACATTTGTTCCATTCCGTATTTGCATAATTTTTGAACTATGATCAGCAATAGGGAAATATTATTAAAATAAAAAATATAATATATTATAATTGAAAAAAATAATAAATAAAAAAATATAAAGAATTGTAACAAAAAATACAAAAAAAATTAAAAATAAATAAATATAAATAAATAATTAATTTAAATATATATAACTAAATTCAACTAAACTCGTTACGTTCCTTTACAAATCTAGAAATCAATTAAAAAATTACATTAATTTTACAAATCCAAATCCAGGTCCCATTAGTTTATGACTGAATGCTTTTTTCTCTTTTGAAATAGTTTTTTATACAATTCCTGTTTTCAGTTTTCCTTGACACGCTTTACAACACTGCCACCGTTGCTCACTGCTCGATTCCGTATTTCCACGTGTGCATGTGGCATGCAACAGTGGCAGTCGGTGTTGCATGCTGCAGCAATGCTAAACATTGAAACAAAATGCACTAAGCACGTACACAAGAAGGCCAAAAGTGGTAATAAAAAAATGTGATAAAAAATACAAAAACATATTCAAAAAAAAAAGAAAAGGAAAACGTGCCTTTTTTCAAGCAGCTCCCGAAATACAAATACAACACATCGACAGTGCGCACTAATGCCGCCAACAAATATCCACACGAATAAATCTTCAAATATGTGAAACAAAACAGCAAATGCAAACAATAACAACAAAAACAGCTGCTACGTGACGACGGTGCAATGTGCGCGTTGGCTGGGGGCACAGCTGCTGCATTGCAGTTGATTTGGCAGCGCCGAGTTTGTTGCCATTGATATTTTATTGACAGCGACATGCAGCCGGGGTGCACGGAAGCGCACAGCGACCGAGTCGAGCAGGGGAAAAGCTGTGGCGTGTGCAGCGCAAATGTGCCGTACTTGCACTTTTCCGCCGCACGAATAGCACTGCTGAGAGGGGAGCGAGGGGCATCAGAACGTCGCCGTGGGGCAAACGCGCTGCAGCGCATAAAAGCGACAAGTGCGGCACGTGCAATTGAAAATAATGACTTGTGTTGGCTGCCCTGCACCTCCTGGCTGCTCATTTTCCCCATTCTTAATGCATTTATTTTCCTGCAATTTATGCGCTTCAGCAACAGGAAGTGCGCCCTGCTTTTGCCTATTCAAAGCAGTGCGTGTCATACACGCCCTCACTCCACTGTGTCGCCCACCAAGCTTCTCTTGGCCACCTCTTGCCTCCGCCTCGGCTGTTGGCACTTTGCACAAAGTCTAATTTATTATGGCTGACTACTTGATAACTGTTACACACTCGCTTTCCTCTTTGAACTTTTCACCCGCTCCACACACGCGTTCGTGTACAGCCCACGCTGCGCTGTCGGCCGCATCACTCGCTTATCGAGTCTGCCTGCCGGTGGATTACGGCTACAAATTTGCCATAAATTTAAATTTTTCCCCACACATATCCAGCATTAATGTGATTTATGTTTTGTCCCACTGCCGTTTGTATGCTTCGAAAAGTGTGAATAAATGTTTTTTGTTATTGCTTTATTTGAATTTTATGGCATTTAATGCGGCGAAGCAGTTAATAAAATTACAATCCAAACTGTTTTTTGGCGCTTTCGTTTTCAAATCGTTTGGAATTAAATAGAAAAATATTGTGTTGTTCATAATGTTTGCCTTTTGGTTCAAAACGAAAGGATGCTTTCGTTGACCTAATCGAACATTTATGTTCCATTCTTTATTTTGATGCTGTTGCAATTTTTTTGGAATTTGTTTTTATTGGCAGGCGGTGTGTTTTAAACACACAACTGTGAAAGCGAACAACTGTGTAGGTTAAAGAAAAAATCATAAAGTTAAAAGATTCTGATTTAAAGCAACATTGCTTCGTCTTCAACCCAGTTTTGTTACATATTCAACAATATTTTTCAGCATAGCTGCGGCAAGTGATCTGCCTTTCCCTCAAAGGGTAAGAGTGATCCGTAGTAGAGAGTTCCGTAGTCCTTGAGAAACCTATGACTAGGGCCATTTGATGGAAGATCACCTGAGATCTAATTCAGGTAGTCGCGAGCCCAAAAACTTGCTAGCCAAAAGAGGAGACAACAGCGGAGTTACAATCTAGCAGCAACTTTTAGGTGCCTTTGTCCTTCGAACACTTTCTATAGCACTTATAATAATATTAGAACTAAAGTGTGATCTGCTTCAACAGTTGTCTCTGCGCACAATAGCACTTGCCCATCTCATAAAAACCGCAATAACCCAACAAACTTTATGTTTATGTTACATTGTTGCTTGTCAAAACCAAACCGATAAACTGGCAACACAATACCCAGCTGCCTTTTATTATTGTTTGCTTGTAACTTCTTCTCGAATCATTCAGCAACGCCTCGAACCGTGAAATAATTCCCGCAAGTGCCGAAAAATATGCAATTTTCTTGTTGCTGACAAATGTTCGTTCAGTGCTGTCTATGCTAAAGGGGCCGCAAATGCGCTGAGCAAACTGCAATATTGTCACAATATATTTTACAAACACTCAAGTCTACGTCATAGAATTCTCACCTAGTCCTGACCAATTCCAAGTCAGAATCCATGATCCTAAAATTGTCGCACAGTGTAATCCAGTTCTTTGCTCCCATCAGTCGTTTGCCTTTCTAATAATTATTTTATTTCAATTCAACCTAACAAAGCAAGCAAACAAATCACGCTCTATGATTTCTTCACGCATCATCCCACTATAGAACACTTCAAATATTGTTATTGTAGTATTTCCTTCACTTCTTTGATGCACAAAACTGCTTGAAAATTTTATCAAAAACTACTTACGCCTAATAAGTCTTGTCCAATGCGCTTAAAGCATGCTTAACGCAGTATACTTTTAGGCTTATTCGTGCACTTGTTGTGCGTTTATGTCCCAGGCTTCAACTTTAGCACAATCTGCATTGCTTTTACACAGTTTCCCTAAATTTCTTGCTTCTCTCTAACGCACTTTTATTCATATTCCCCTGCAACTTCCTCCTTTTGGCCATAACAAAGTCACCAAATCCGATTACAGTGTCACATTTTGCCTCTCAATTACACACTGTCGAATGCGCAGCTATTATTTGTTGCTGACAATTTTGGCTCCGCAGCCATTTTGTTGCCCGCCTTCGCCTTCACTCCGGATCTCCAGACTGTAGCTTGCCGTCATGCATAAAATATAAATCTACAACCTTTGCATATGCACCCAGTGTCTGTCGCTGTTTTGCATTTCCGACTGCACCGGCGCCAGCGCCTCGGCTTATGCAATGGAAAATATCATTTGAGGCGTTTGCATGCAGCAATTTTACGCACTTTGCAATTCTTACTAACAGAGCTTTCATAATCTCTTTTGTGCTTGTTTGTTGCTGAATATGTTTACTGTTCTTGTTGCTGTTAGTTGTCTCATGTAGAGGGAAAATGTTTACAAATGCAACATTTTTATATAATTTTGTAAACCTAAAAGCATGCAGCATAATTTTGGAAAATTGTTCACTGCTGCCGGTTTCTATGCTCGGCTACAGTTGTGTGCAACAAAACCCCCCCAAAAAAATGGCACATTCTCGAGGCCAACAATTTGCATGACTGCTGCGCTCTGTTTGGCAGTCATAAATATTGCAGCTACTTATGCAGCCAGTTAACTTGGCCACTTGTTCGTTGCAAAGCTTGATTTGGCATTCGTGCAAAATTTTTGTAAATTCAAATTTCATCCAAAAAAGGAAAATTGTTATTGCCGAAAAACGACCACACAACTTTTCAACTCTTACATGGCGCACATACAGGGTTTTCCAACAAGAGGTGTTATTTTGGTATTCAAAGAAAAATTCAATTTTTTGAGATAAATGATCGGATGTTTATTTCATAATAAAGAGGAAGGTATGCCGTTAATAATGAAAAACAACATCAGCCAAATGGCCACCACGACCACGCTTACAGGACCATATCCTTTTCATGAAATTTTCCATAACCAAATCGCAAAGTGGCTGCCCTATATCCTCGATAGCCTCACGAATTCCATTTTTGAGGTCTTGAATCGACGCTGGGCTGTTGGCGTACACCTTATCTTTCACGTGGCCCCAAAGGAAGAAGTCGCAAGGTGTTAAATCACAAGATCTCGGTGGCCAATTGTGATCACCTCTTCCAGAGATAACACGGTCCGGAAACTTTTCCCGTAGAAGAGCAATGGTTTCGTTGCTTGTGTGGCACGTAGCGCCGTCTTGTTGAAAGTAAACGTTGTCCAGATCAATACCATCCAACTCCGACCATAAAAAATCATTAATCATCTCTCGATAGCGCAATCCATTCACCGTAACTGTTGATCCAACCTCATTTTCGAAAAAGTAAGGTCCCCCGCCGGACCATAAACCGCACCAAACAGTCACACGTTGAGGATGGAGAGGCTTCTCAGCAATAACTCTTGGGTTTTCCGAGCCCCAGATGCGACAATTTTGCTTGTTGACGTAGCCACCGAGGTGGAAATGGGCCTCATCAGTCAAGATGATTTTTCGATGGAATTCCGTATCATTTTCATGCATTTCAAGGACCCAATCAGCAAAGACACGACGTTGTTGATGATCGGTCGGCTTGAGTTCTTGTATTAACTGAACTTTATAAGCCTTAAGACCCAAGTCTTTATGCAAAATACGGTGTAATGACGTTTTTGGAATGCTCAATTCCAAAGAACGACGAGGAATCGACAAATCTGGGTTTTCTTCAACACTTTGGGCTACAGCAGCAATATTCTCAGTTGTTTTTGAGCGACGTGCACGGGTTTTATTCTTCACATCACTAACTTGTCCCAACAGCTCGAATTTTTCCACCAATTTCTGTATTGCGGTCCGACAAGGTGCTTCACGACGACCCAAAAATGCTTTAGTTTTGCGAACTGTGACTGCAAGATTTTCACCATTTTTGTAGTAAATTTTAATAATTTCAATGCGTTGTTGAAGCGTGTATCGTTCCATTTTTAGTAATGGCGTAGTTTCTACTTGTCAAATGTCAAAGAATAAAAGCTTCAAAAGTGACAGCTACCGAAATACCGGGTGATTCAAAATAACACCTCTTGTTGGGAAACCCTATATTTGCTTGATTGCACGCACACACACACATAAAGCACTGCGGCCAACAGCATTTTGGCATTTTCGATTTCTCTTTGGGCCAATTCTCTGCTCTCCACTAATTCTCGCCCAGCCTCAAACATTTACATACATTTTCATGCAGTCGCTGGCTGTGGGCGCTATCTGCTCGCTCGCTTACATCGAATTAGTATGCATTCGGTTATTTTACTTGTCATTGTTGTTTGTTTGCGCTGTCATTGTTATGGTTGTTTTTGTTTTTTGTATCCCTATCCACTCGCGCGCACACGCAATTTGTTAAAATTGCACTTGCCAACTGCTGCGACGGCGGCGGCTGCTTATTTCCATGCACATGAATGCATAATGCGGCGCCCTAAAATATGCAATACTTGTCGGCGCATAAGAAAACGCAAATTAAATTTTCACAATACGCAACAACACCGCAACGAAACGAAAACAAGCGCGGCATAAGTTTCGCCGCGACCCCTTCACATCCTTCCCCCCCGCCTCTGTTTCAAGCTGCCTGCATAATTGCGTTTTTGCATTTATTTACTTTGCATTTTTCATAGCCTACTTGCAGGCGCACGCAGCTTAGTAGTCTTTTTGGCCCGCTAGCATATGTCGCTTAATTATGATTATTCAACAGCGCACTCACACTCCCACACACACATCTATGCACAGCAATTGTGTTAATGTACGCTCAACATATACGAGCGTCTGTTTGGCTTATTTGTTGTTGCCTGGAGTTGGTCGCAATTAATTAAATTCTGTTACTAATTTAATTTTTCGCTTAGAATAATTGCGCGCATATTTCCAGGCGCCAAAACTTGTGTCGCATATGTTAATGTGTACGTGTGTGTTGCAAGCTGTGCATTACAATCACTAATTATAAGCCTTGTCGCCTACGAGTCCTTGACTCGATGCATGCGCGCCCGGTCGCCCACCAGGCTTAACTTTGAGTGTATGTGTGTGTGTGTATTAACGTCTGCGTGTGTGTGCGTTTGTGCTTATGGCAATTTATGTGGCGTCACGAACCTAATGGGCGGTTTGAGTTCGTCGTAACTTGCAGTTGAATGTCGCTCTCAGTGTCAGTGCTGCTTGGCCGCCGTCTATGTCTGTGTGTGTGTGAGTCTTTAGTGCATTTGGTCTAATTACAGTGACCACTGTGTCACATTAGTAAGTTAAAGTCCGTTAAAGTCCGTGGCATTAGGCCATTGGAAATGTGGGGTTTCATGTTGGGTTTCAGCGAATTGAAGTTAAAGTGGAAGAAGTTGATTGGAGAACTCAAAGTGAAGCAAATCGATGCTTAACCGATGCTAATCCGAAATAACTACTTAACTTTAGGGCTACGAATGGACTCTGTTCATAAAGAAATATTGAAAAAGATGGACATGACTTCAGTTGATTCTGATTATTAGTCGGAAAAAGGCAATTAAACAAAGCACAGGTTCAAAAATCTAATTTTTTTTTAGTTTCCAACAAAGTTTTAAAAACCTAAATTTCTCATACTACAGTTAAACTTTTCTACTGCGAACTTTTAGAACTTTTTTAAAGAATTTTTTATACTGCAGTTGAGTTTCCAAAAAAATTTCAAATACCCAAATTTCTCATACTACAGTCGAGCTTCCTATTGCAAACTTTTATAAAACTTTTGAAGAATTTTTTTATACTGCTGTTGAGTTTTCAAAAAAATTTAAAAAACCCAAACTTCTATACTACTTACAAAGCTTACCTATTGCAAACTTTATAACTCCATATTACGAATTGGTTTTAAGCTTTCGCATTTTAACTACAATTATTGTGTTTTATTTATTTATTTATTTATTTATTTATTTACTTATTTATTTAACATTTATTTAGCATACAAGATTGCTCTTTTAAATGCTACAAAAAGAGTACATTAACGAGTAATAATAATAAATAACATTAAATATAAATTAAATTAAATTTTGATATCCTTATAACGAATTTCCATATCTTCATTTACTGAAATTTATTGATTTTTGAAAAATTCCTATCTTAGACCTATAAAAGAGACCATTTAGCTCGTAAAGCTACAAACTTGATTCACACTTCCCTAATGTTTATCTTAAAATCCATGCGATATTTTTTAACAAATTCATTTTCCTACTCAACAGCCAGTAATGGGCTCAAGTACCCACAACACGCTCCACAATGACACTTCAAAACCTATTCTCTTTCAGCTGTTCTACAAAACGTTCTCAACCCGTAAATGTTTTTCTACATCTTTAAACGTCTCTAAATTTAAACCATTCTCCTCGTTCGCATTTCGTGCTTGTTATCCGTTCAACATTTCATCAATATCGAATTATTACACTATTTTTGCATCGTTTTGTCTTATTACCCAAAAGTAGGCAATTCAAAAACTACACGCACACATACACAACACACTCAACCAGCTCAGCCTCGGCCTCAGCCAAAACTATGCCAAGTCGTAGACAACCCGAAGAGTCCTTCAATGCGACAATGCCGGAAACTATTCCCAGCAAATCACTTCATTACTTCTTCGACTGCACGTCAAGTCGAGAGCGCAATCAAGATTTCATGCTAGCGACGAGCAGAAAGCGAATGTAATATAATGAAGCGAAATGGCAAGCAAGAAGTAAAGCCGGGCCAAATAGTCGTAATGGAAAAGGTTCGGCTGAGCGGATGACAAGAAATCGACAAGAAAATTGCAGAAACTGTCCGCAGCGGGTTATTGAAACTAGCAGCGGGCCAGCTTTGTCATCATCGTCGGCGACATTGTGCTCATCATTTAAAGCATATTTCAAGGATGCTTGACTCGAAACGAGTGCGGCCAGCCGGGCCCAAATGCCTTCCGGGCGCATGCACACACACTTTGCATAACAAATTACAACGCACACAGACAGAGAATGCGCCCAAACTAAATCGGCCAGCGAGGGCGTCGGTAAGGACGTCAGAGACCCAAAAACAATGCAATTTCACTCTGGCCACAGCAATGCGCACATAAATTTGCCAGCAAATCGCTGGCTTTTTCGCACGGCGCCATAGATCGGGCCGGAGGCGGGACGGAGTGGGCAAGCGATTTAAAAGCACAGCGAAACGTGCATTGGGCAGGACGGCAGCGTGACGCATTGTGCCTTTCATCGCTTTTATTTCGTTTAAAATATGTTGACCAGAAAATAAAAAATGCTCGAGGAGAAAGTACACCAAATAAAGCAATGGAAGGGCTCACGAATGTGAAGCGTGATGACGATGAGGGTGAAGCGGCCGAAATGCTGATGCTGCCAAAATGCAAACGAATCTTCAATTTACATATACAACCAGAATAACAACAACGACTCGGCTGCCGCGGAGCGACACTCCCCAGCAATCGCAGCAAACATTTCACAAATGTTCAATTTTTATTGCGGATTGTGTATTTTTATGGTCGGGTCGAGTGCGGTTTGTTGTAGTTGTATCTTGATATGGTTGTTGTTGTTGGGCGGATTTGGCAAGTCAAAAATGGCAACACTCAGAACAACGTCAGCGCCGCAAGCGACGCGCAATCCCCATAATCGAATCGAAATGTGCGAGACAGCGCAACGCACAACGAAGACAACAACAGCAATAAGCAGCAGCAGCGACCGCAGTGATTTGCGTTGACAATCCTTTTTCGCATTCATTTTGCCCCGCTTGGCTCGTTGCTCCACCGAGCGCCGGTTGCATAATTTAGCATACAAAATTTAATGCGCGCTTGTTTGCATTTTTTTCTCGGCATTCGCCCTTTTAACTCTGGATTCTGGTACGTTGGTGTGAAAAGCTGCGTGCGCCTAACAGTGTGCACGAAAAAATTCAATTGTAGAGAATATTTGTCAGTTCAGAAATCACTGAAGCAAGTAATTAGAAAACAGTGCAAGATTTAAGAATAGAAGAAAAAACAGTGACGAAAAAGTTTGCATTAATATGAATTTAAAAATCACACAATGACTAAGTTAGTACATACACCAAATTCAGTGCATACTTTTAGGCAATAGTTGCAGAAAGTTTTCAGTATAAGAAAGACTTGACTAAAAGATCATTCAACCAAAGGGAATCCGTCTGCCTTCTGGCGTCGATACTTTCGCTTAGAATCTTCACTTGAAACTGTGCTGCATGGCATTGTATGCGAATTTGCTAGTGTGTGTGTGTGTGTGGGCAGCGAAGGGCAGCGAAAACCCTTTTAGCCAAATCAAACGGCATTGGCTATGGCAATAAAAACCATTTGCAAGTCAACAAAAATCCCAAACGCAAATTTAAATGCAAAAAAGGAACAACAATAAAATTGCAAGTCAAATGCAAAGAAACCCGACTGCGGTTAAGGCGAGGCGGCAAATCAGACTAATGTCGGCCACTTTAATATGCGGGCCATTTGACTCCACGGCACTGGCACTCGGCTGCCGACTGACAACATGACAGCCAGCGGGTCCACTCAGGCGTACCGTATGCCAGAAGCGGCCGAGGGCACAGTTTGCCTTTCGCTCCAATATCTCTCGACTTGCCTTTGTTTTGATTTGCTCTGACTGGTGTTTGTCTGACTGGGTTTCCGTTTATTTGCATGGCTGTGCAATTGTCAGGGCACACTCGATTAGCCGCTGCCAAGCAACTGTTGCTGGGTGCGTCGCCCGGGGCCGCAAATGAAAGAACAAATAGTGGCCATGTAGAAAAATCGGACCGCCAACAAGTGAGAAAATATTATAAAAGGTTGCAATAACATGAAAAGCATCGAGCATCATTTAAAAAATATTAAATGTGCCCAGTTGCTGTGTTATTTGTCTTTGCCCTTTTTTCATCATCTTTGCACTTCCCTCTGGACTTTCTCATGTTTTTCTTGTCGTCTGCTTTTGGTGGCGTGGTTTTTTTTAGTTTGCACATTTCATAAACCCTCATGATTGCTTGTGATTTTTATGCTTGATGAATCCCTTCTTTTTGCTTGCCGCCGCCCTCTCGCCCCCTCGCTGTCCTGCTGCTCCTGTTTGCCGCGTCTCATTGCGCTTTCCGCTAAACTTGTTCATTGACTGCCGCAGTTGTCGAGTCGCGCACACCGGAACGACGGGCGGAAGCGCGTTTGCTGCACCCTCGTCGCTGCGCTGATTGCCGCACTTCGATAGACGAAACGCCTTCTGCGCACTTGCGCCGGAAGTTGTTAAAGGGGTGCGACGCCGCCGCCGACGCCAATGCGCACGGAAGTATTGCTTCCTTTTTTGTTTCCGCTGTGATTTACCCTCGACCCTCGACCCCACCGCGCCCCCCACACAACGCAGCGATGTCGGTCCGTTCTCTGTGTATTTGAATTTCAATTTGTATTCACGTTCCACTTGCTTCGACTGACAGCGATTCGCGCGTGCTCCCTCTCTCTCGTAACGCATGATCGCCTCGATTTTGGCTGCCTTCGTACGGCAATGAAGACATTTAATGTAAAGTAATTGTTTGTCGTGAAATATTTTCGCCCTGTGCGCTGTCAAAGCAAGTGTTGACAGAAAAGGGGTACAGAACGGAATGTGTTGAAGGCATTTTTTGCGGTTCCGCGCAAGCGGACAACGTTGCTGCTGTCGATGTTGTCACGTTTTTATGGTAATGCTGCAACATTTTTTCGTCGTTGACATTCCAGCGGTTGGCAGCTGCGCAATTTGCGCCATTTTGCTCAGTTTCCGTTGCGTTGTGTCTCGACTGGTTGTAATGTTGCCGACCAGTCTGACGAATGCAGTGTGCATGGAATTTAATTTGCTGGAATGTTAAATAACTCTTCATTTATTATTCTTAAGGTTAAACAATATTTTTTTTGTTTTTGAGTTGCTGGCGTTTTGTTATTGTTCAATTTGGCTGCAATCATCATCACTGTCACGTGCTGTCGATAATAAAATCGCCGCTGCACACGACCGACCAGCCGTTGTTGGATCCCACAAACTCTGGCTATCAAAACTTTTTTGGCAGACAAGTAGTCGATTTTGGAGCTGCATAAAGTGTCAAAAGTTGCACCAAAAAATTAAACTGATAAATGGCAAAAGTTTTGACCGCGTTTGAGCCAAGAAAGCTGCGAGGACAAGGTGGCTTTGAATCGTTGTTGGCGTTCAGACTGTTGCTCATTTGTTGTTGGTTTAGTACAAAGAATAATAGTTGTTACGATTGTTACTGCTTTTCTGTAAAAGTTGTAAGACACTTGTGGAAAGCGAAGCAACATCGAGGCGTGAAACTTTATCGAGCAAAGTAAAGTGTGATATGAGTGGATATAAAGAAGAGGAGTAAACAAACGGAACAAAAGTAATAGAAAAATGTAAAAACTATGAATAGATAATGGAGACTAGATAAGTGTAATTGAAATTACTATGATGTGAAAAGAAGTATAGAAAATGTTGCGTAAAACAAACAATGGTTGAGTGGAAGTTCGTTTAGTTTCGCTGGGAAGCATGTCGACTGCTTGGCAAGTACACTTGGAGCTCATGGGGGTTATTGTGATGCCTGCAATGTGTTGAAGTTACCCTCTTACTATGTGTACTGAGAAAATGAATGGCAGTTGAACAGGAAATGGCATCTATAACATTCACAAATTCAAATTACTGACAAACAGAGTCGTAAAAAGGGGTTCGAATTTACATTTGTAAACACTTATGAACTCAAACTAAAAGCAAATTGTGGGCAAGTTGAAAGTCAATAGGAATAAATCTGATCCGATAAAGACCACAAGCATAAAAAATAGAGTCAAGTGAGGATTGGAAAAAATAGTCGCTTAAATCAGAAATAAAGGGAAAGCAGCAAAAAGGAGCAAAACAGGATAAAGACATTCAAAATTAAAACAAACAAACAATTTCGACTTTTCTTTTCGCTATTACGAAAAGGTCACACTTCGAACGCCAATCGGATTTGTGACACAACTCACGAAACTTGTATTTGACTTGTGCAGCATTTTTCTAAAAAACAATTCCATATCACTCATACGCCCCGTGCAGCAAATGTCTTGTCTTGCAGCTGAGCCATATTTGAGAAAACGCTGCTACACGTTGCACGGTTGTTGCTGCTGTTAGTGTTGTTATTGTTATCATTGTTGTTGTTTTTGTAGTCTAAATGCTGCAAGTTTTGCATGCAGCCAGGTTGGCAAAAGTGAAAGCAAATAATCTGCATGCGGTGTTTGCTGCCGCCGCTGTGCAAAGCGACAGCCAGTCAGACACACAGCTGTTTTAGGCAGAACGTCAGCATAAGACACAAAACAAACACACACACAAGTCGAATTGGAGGGAGAAGGAGGAAGAAGAAGAAGTACGAAGACAGCGAAACAGTTTGAGGAGCTAAGACCGAGAAGACCACACACACACTCAACCAACAGCAGCAGCAGTAGAATGTGTGCTCTATTTTTTTGTTTTATTATTGCTGAAGCGTCGTTTGGTTCCATATAAAAATTGCTTTCCACATTTCAGAGAAACGCAATGCAAGAAATTGCAAGCAACGTTGAATGCGTTAATTGTTGTTGCCTTCTGCGAAAATATGCGAAAATAACTCTGACTCGACTCGTGCCACGCAACGTCGGGCTGCCATTTCCTGTGTGCCTTTAATGCGGCTAAAAGTTAAGGCCAAAGTTTGCAACAACAACACCGAGTGCGCTTTTCAGCTGTTGCTGCTGTCAGTTTGAGTGCGCACTTCCGTTGCGTGTACGTAATTTTTAATTGGCAATAAGTGCGCGCATCATTGTGCATCCTTCAGAAGTTTGAAGTGTAACAGACCCACGCAGGGCCGCAGTTGAGCAATTAAACTTGCAAGACGGAGACGTGAGCGAACAAGTCGCAAGAAACGAATTCAAATTTAAAAGGAATATAAAAAAAATTGCATTACGTGTACAGTGTTGCAAAATTATAAAGTAAAATTATGAAATTTAATATGAAAAATCTATGCTTTAAATTATTCTTCGAAATTCCGCACAAATTCCATCACTTTGCAACAATGTGCCACAAATGCGCTCGAAATTATGCAAAGCAGTGCATTGCCCAAAAAAAAACTAAAATGAACCCACACAGTTTATGAAAATGCCACATCTTGTTGTCTGTAACAAAATTGTTTCCAAAAAAATTAAAATTCCAAACGCGAGCACAGACAAGCCAGCTGCATGTGCCGGCGTTATTACCACCGAGCGCTACCGCCTACGTGCATGCAACACATACAAAGATTTACACTTTCAATATGCAAACTGTTTGGGGGCCAACACCAACACAGCTGATGCTGTCAACAGCAGCGACAGCGATTCGTAATTTTAATAAATTTGTACACACCTGTATGGGCAATAACCCCTCCTCCCTACACACACACACATGTGCGCGCCAGCATACAATATTAACAACAACAACAACAGCAGGTACTATAAAAATATCAACAAGTGCCAGTGAAAACACGACAGCAATTCAGCTGTCGACCGGCAACGCGCAGCGGCAAACACAATTTTGCTGTCGTCATTCTATTGGCAAGAAAGTTTTGCATAATTTTGTGCGCTTCGGTGATTGTGTGGCGGCGGTTTGCCGCGCTAAACTTGTTATCGCTATAAAACAGTAATGCAAAAACAACAACAAACATAACAATTGCACAAACTTGCCGAAAATGTTGCAACAAATGCAAACAAAAAACACAAAAAATTACAATAACAATAATAGCTGCAAAAAATACAATAACAACACTGCAACAATAACGGTGACGATAGCAGCAGCAACACACACACGAGGTAGAAGTACTCAACATAAACACAAATGCATGAATAATTTAAGCAAACAAAACACACAACAACAACAGCACAAAGCACACAATAACAATGTCAACAATAACTATAAAAACAACAAAATCCTAAACATAAGTAAAAATGTTTCAAATTTTCGAACAACTCCAACAGCGCCAGCGAATGCAGCGATTTAAAACATACAACAACAACAGCCATCTGCTCTGCTCTTACAAAGGATGACAACAATTTGGTGCTTGGTCACAGCAAGCACGCGGTAGCCAACAATAGCTACAACAACAACAAGAATATAAACACCGACAGCCGCACAGAGCACTGCAGATTCAGCAGTTGGCTGCATTCGCATTGAATCGCTCACTCTCGCCATCATCCCACCAACACATTTGCCATGAAAAATTTTACTAATAACAACAGGTTTTTTGGTATTGAATAACGTTTGCCGAATACTGATGAAGAGCCAAAGGGCGCATTTTGCAAGCTAGCAATGAAAATTCGAATATTTCTTGTACCAGGTGAACTTTAGGACTAGAAATTATTTTATTGATAGAAAATATTTAGAAAAAATTACTTCAATTACTTCGTAGCGTAAAATTTCCACTGACAACAAAACGCATATTTTTTATAATTTTCCACACTTTAAGAAGGCCTTGAAGCAAAGAGACTAAACATGTTGGTAGACATTGTCCCAAGTCTTTGTAGTTTTTTCTATTTTTTTTATCATTTTCCACACTTTAGAAGGCCTTGAAGCAAAGAGACTAAACATGTTGGTAGACATTGTCCCAAGTCTTTGTAGTTTTTTCTATTTAAAATCAAAGTGAAAATAAAAATGTTGATAATTTTTTTTCTTTAGTTTAAATGGCCTTCACGGCACCCGAATACTCGGTTCCGTTCCACACCGCACTGGTCATAGAGCCATTTTAAATTTCAGACACCCCGCAAGTAACGCGCCATCCGGACCGCGTTCGCGTATTTATGAGCGGTCTATTTTTATGTGCGGCTTTATTGCCGCATTTACATGATGACAAGGCTGCCGCAACACGCATGCACGCACTCACACATACACGTAGGCATTAGCAGCAACAGTCAGACAACTAAGTAGACGCCAGCAGGCGGCGCATTAACAGCCGCCCAGCACACCGCCCAGCACACCGCCCAGCCAGCCAGCCAGTCGTGCGGAATATTAATGTCATACCAACATATGTTGCAGCTCGGTTTTGTACTGATACACGCAACTACAATAGCAACAGCTGCTATTACACCAACACCAACAATAACAACAACAACAATAACAATAATAATCAACCAAAGCCCGTAATGTGTGGCATATATTCAGTGGCAAGCGAGAGTATATAAATGACAGACAATCGGCGTATCCACTTGCACACACGCACACTGGCATTCGACTGTGTCTGTGTTTGTGAATGTGCCTGCGCCATCGTATGAAAGTGTGCGAGGCCAGTCGGTAATGCTGGTCAACAACGGTGTGTCTGCGTGTGTGTGTGTGTTGAGGCTTGTCAGCCCTCATGTATGCAACGCAATTTTATTAGTGGATTATGTGTGCTTACACGTAGCAATTTTCTATAATTTATTTTCATATTATTGGTTTGATTGGGTGGAGCGAATGGCGTTGGTGTAGTTTTAAGCGAAACTTTTTATAGCCGAAATGCAACAAACGTATTATTGTGAACGTTAATTCGATGCGAGACCTAAGCTATGAGGCGTTCGTTGCATATTCATTACAGATTAAAAATGTGAGAATTATAATTTTTAATCATACCTAGTGATGGGACGATTAATCATTTGATACATAATAATCGATTTTTTTTCTTTCAATTCACGATTTAATTGTATCGAAAAATGGGTTTCGATTAATCGAAACGTTAATCGATTAGATGCTAAAATAATCGAAATAAAAGCTTGAGGCGGACACTTTGATGCGATGTTGAATTTGATTTATGGGCCCACCACAAGTCGCTGGCTCACAAATGTCACAAAAAAGACAACGACCTAACCCAAGTTCAGGACAAGCTTAGCTTTTTTTTGAATGCTCCCGTTTTTCGAAATGCGAACGGTGTACCCTAAGCTTTATATAATAACTCGTCGGTACGGTTATCTTATAGGAACTTCGGTACCAGCAGACCGCTTCTTTTCAAAGGCAGGTGCAACTATCTGTCAAAACTATTATATCAAAACTCTGCAATGAACAAATAAAATACAAATATATATTTTTTCCTTTGATATGTACTTACTTTCATTTATTAATTCATTGTTATTGTTTTTTATAAGGCAATTGGTAAAATTTTACATACTAACATACTTTAAAATTACACGGTTAAGTTAAAATATTAAAAAAATCATTCGATTATTCGATTATTTTCCATTTCTTTCGATTAATTGCAATTAATAATCGCTCTGTTTCGATTAATCATATGATTCATTAATCGATTAATGAATTTTTTTTTCCCATCACTAATCATACCTGCACATTAAAGTGAACGCCAGTGTATAGTAAAGTTTGTCTAAGACTTTAGTAGTGTTTATATTTAAAAGCATTTTAAAAGCTGTTTGTAATTTCCTGAAGAGGTCGGTGAGGTCGGCCCTCCTCTGCAATGCCTGGCTATCAGATCGGCAAATCGTTCTGGTCAATTATGAAAAGAAACCTGCTTCTGCAGTACAACAAAAATACTGTTACGAACATTAGTTCTGCTGCCTCAACGCAGACGTAATTCGTTTCACTGAATTGTACTTCACCACTAGTAGTCAATTTATTTACAATTTTACATTCTACTGTTTCTACACTTGCTACTCATTTCCAAATCTGTGCTACTATGTGTTGCACCGCTGCTCAGTGTTGCCAGATACCTGAAATGACTCCTTAATCTCCTTAATCTTAAAAAAGTACTAAAATTTCCTCCCAAAAGTTAAACATTTTTTTTTATAATTTCCGTAGTTTTAAAAGAATTAAATTTCTTATAAAAAATAAAAATATACACATATATTTTTTTATTGTAGCCTTTTTTATTCATCTTCAGCTTAACAATGAATTAAATAAAAGTGCCGTTTTTGGCGGGATTTCATTGTGACAGCAATAAGTGAGAACGAGATAGAAGGAGCTTATATTTTGTAAGCTTAAAAATTTTTAACACAATAGGGTTCTTTGACTATGAAAATAGTTGCCAAAATATATTTTGTTGGTAGTGTTCCCAACACATCATTCGTTATGCAAAAATTTCCCACAAATCCACTAAGGATCCAAAAAATCCCCTAACATAAAATATAAATCTCCTAAACTTTCTCCTGAACAATTCTTCCTCCTAAAAATTTTCCTAAAAGGCCAAGAATCTCCTAAATCTAGGAGGAAATCTCCTAATCTGGCAACACTGCCGCTGCTTGTCACAACAAAACTCTTCCCTATGCGATGTACCCAGCTACCATTTATAATTGTTTGCTTATAGCGCAGCTCGTTCTCGATCATTCCAGTATTGCCGCGATTCGTCTCTGCGATTTTCTATAGAAATTACTCTTAAAACATCCCAGTAATGCCTCGCAATTGCACAGTGACGGCGAGCATTATCGTCACAATACTATACATAAGTACTCTAAAGGCAGTTTAAACAGGACAGAAGTGCTCAAAACTGAAACTTCTTTATTCAGATTGCTGTCGCTGCTGTGTGAAGAAATTATCTGCAGTTCAAATTAACCTTCATCGCTTTCTTGGAGATAGAAATATTTGAAAAAGTTGAGATGTTGACTAATGTGCCACTGGATGCACTAAACAGTTTTATTCAAACCACAAATTAGATAAATGATCCCAAGCAGAGACTTGAGAACACAAAATCTACCTCGATCATTCATTTCCACACACAAATCAGACCTCATTCGACATATAGTTTTCATATAGATTTCCTTTTTCTTTTTCGATTACTGACCCCATTTTTAAGCTCTACTAGCACCAATACCAAAGTAAATCTCAAAAGTTCAATGTTCTAATTCTACAAGCAGCAAGTTTTTTCTCTGAATAAATATTTGCATGTATGGATTTTTTCAGCGCATTGCAGCATCAAAATTGCTTCAGCGCTTTGGCTCGCAACTCGCGCCACTGTCGCTCTTTAGAGCATTATGCAATAAGCCAAAATGCGCAATAAGCATGCAAAACTGTGTAGTAGCAGCAGCCAATGCTGCAGCAGCGCAGACGCGTCACGTCAACGACATTTTGCGCTGCTTTTGATGTTTACAAATTAATGCAAAGGTACATTGAATAAATTTTGAGCGCGCAGCTACACCTGCACACATATACACACTGGCGCGCGCATATGTATGTCTGTGTGTGTGTGTGAGCATGAATTTCAAATGCAAGCCGCTGTCAATGTGGGTCGTACAACGAAAGCGGAAAATTGCGTTCGACAGACTCGCTGGCAATCACAGTAGCGTTGACGTCAACTAACAAGCAACCAAGCAGCCGACAAAGCCGATAAACAAAAACAACAACAGCACAAACAGTCAACACCAACAACAACGAGTAGTGCGGTTTTGCGCATTTTGCCCCACTTGGCGCACAACATGTCGTATGAGTGTTGCTCGATGTTTATTTATGAGAAAATATTGGCTGATGTGCAGCGCGCGCCCGTCCGCTGATTTTCTGCGGGTGGATGGCAGCCGAGTGCCGCCACCGTAGTCAGGCGGCATGTCTGCGCTGCTAATGAGACTGTCGTCGCCACAACTGTCGTCGTCATCGCCAACTATGCACAGCCGAAAAGGTCGACACACATAAATATTTATAATATGCGGCCACACGCATTGCCACCGACCCGCGTGCGTCGGCGGCTGCAGTTGGTGATTTATGCATTTTCGCCAATGAAATTTTCCTTCATATAAAATACCTCGCCGAAATTTGTCAACTGTTACTGGCCCGTAATTTATGAGCACACATAGTAAAGCCTACTTTTAGGCGACAGCAGCCAATGCTTTATTAGTTTGAGCTCCAGCGGAGCATAAACTTCATGCATTTCTGGTTGTCCATTCAACGCATTAGAATGTTGCGCGTACGCCCCGCAGGCCGCATGCAAATCTCCGAAGTAGTTAAATGTTATGATTAAATTTTCTATTTTCTTTCACCAACAAACTGACCACTACTAATCTGTGCTCGGTGTGTTCAGTGTTGTTCTGGAAATTTTAAAATGCTTCAGCTGCACTCAGACTGCGGCCAACTGTGCTTGGTGTTGGTTTTTTCTTCTGTTTGGAAACAAATTGCACCAAATTTTCATATAAAACTTAACCTTCATCACCGCATGCCCCAGCGGCGAGGCTGGGCTAAAGAAAAAATGGCAAAATTCGCAACGCAAATACAACAAGTGCGCATTTATTTGACTGCCGGCAGCGCTGCGTTTGCCGGCAAATTGTTTAAAATTTCATAATTAAATGTGAATTTCGCACATAGTCGCACTGCAGCGCCAGTTGCATGTGGCAGCAAAGACGTCTCGCATACACTCGCACAGCTGTGTGTGTGTGTTTGTGCGAGGCAAATGTGTTGGCAAGCGATCCGAAAATATGAGCGCACCAGGGCGGAACCCGCACACGCGCGCACTCCCCCGCCCCAACTGCTTACGTTTGGCAAATGTAAAATAAGATTTATGTGCATGTAATTAAATTAGAAAGAGATAGCCTGCGTCTGTCGAATGCCTGTGTATTTGCATGTAAATAGTAGGTATGTGTGCGTGTGTGCGGCAAAGCGATGTGTGTCATTTCGTGCTTGTGAACACACCGGCGCTGCCTACGTGCTGCCGCCTGCCCGCACGCGTCCAGGTTTTTATGTGGGCCAGGTGTTTATGTGGCTGTGTTATATTTATCTTGGCTGTGTTTGCGTTGGCTTTGTATAACGTCGGTTATTAAAATTTCATTTAAATTAAAATTTCCTCCGCTTCCTGCTTACAGCTGCTGTCTTGTCTCGACCGCAGCCGATGCCTCTTCATACGCTGCCTACGCCCTCATGATGGGATGCTGCATCTTCGGCTGCTTTTCACTCGCTTTGCGGTTGCCTGATACTGTTCTTCTGCAGCTCTCGCCCCTCTTTTCAACCAGCAATTATTAACAAACTTCCACACATACTTTTGGGCGAATGAAAGAAATTATTGTCCTATTTGCAAAGGAAACTTCGACAAAAGTGTTAAAATTCTTTATGGAAATGGCAATTTAATTACAAGAATGTTACATTTTGTTTGAGTTATTAGCAAAAATATCACAGCTGCGGTATAAAACGTTTTCTAATTGCTTAAACTATTCTTTCAACTCACTTTTTACTTGTATGAGCCGCATAAATTTTACTTTTACTGATCCTCTAATCCTTTTCCTACAAGTCGTTTGGCCCACTATTAGTGTGAATCTGTTAGTATGAACATTCATTGCTCTCTTTCCATTTTCAACATCTTATCTCTGCATCTTTTATTTCTTTCTATTTCACACTTTGCTCATTGCTTGTCCGCTCTATCCGATACCAACCCGCAATTCCCATTCTTATCTCATTAAATATTGGTTTCGGTTCTTACCTTCGACTGCCTCGGGCAGATTTTCACCAATTGTTTCAGACAAAACACACCTGAAGCAATAAATTTGCACCCAGTCAACTTCCAACAAAAGGAAATAAGTGCTCAGAACTCGCTGCACGCGGAGGAGAGACGGCCACCGGAGGCATTCAACATGAGCAGCAAAACAATGGAGCCGACTCAGAAAGCCGCCTCGAGCCGGCCAATGAAGAGGAAGAGGTGTCAGTGAATGAAGAGAAGACGGCGCTTATCGTCTGCCAACATTCCGACGACAGTTGGCAGTGGCTGACGGCATAGCCGATTCGCCTTTGGACCAAGACTTTAAATGTAAATTATGCGTTGCCGAGTGGAATTTAGTTGTAGCTGAGCGTTTTTATTGTTTTTATTGCCATTGTTCTGCTATTGTTATGGCAGAGATAGTTGTTGCTTTTGTTGTTGTGGTTGTTATGGTGCTGCAATTTTACAGAAATTATTTGACAAGCGAGAAAAGTAATTGTCCAACATTTGCCAGCTACGAGTGGCGAAGGCAAACGACAAGCCGAGCCGACGAAGCGCTGAAAAAGCGACAGACGCATGGAATGCGAGCGATGGACGCGATAGCAAACGAAAGACAGACAGCCGGATAGACGCAGATAGACAGCAATGCAGACAATGGACGACAATGAATGCATTGCAATGAATGGAATGGAACGAAATGAAATGGAATGACAGCGCAGCACAGCGAATCGCTCGCAGACAGCTGAAACGGCAGTGTGCAGCACCGAATCAAAGCACAGCATAGAAAATCTTAGAAACTGCTAGTGGAAGCGGCATCGGGGGGCGAAACAAGTGCCGGCGCCCATTAAGATGTGCAGCTGCCGATTGCGTACCGACAAAAAATTGAAGCTCGGTAATGGCGCATTCAGCTGGCACTGGGCGCAGACAAAGGCCGTTCAAATGAAATTTATTGAATGAAAAATGCAGGTACACAATGCCGATTTGTTCCGAGATGCTCGAGCATGTTTAGATAGGATGAATAATGGAGCTGGCATATTTACAGGCGCAACAAAGCCCATGGTACCGATTTATTTGTATGGCGATTCGACAATGTTCGCATTGTGCGAAACGATAAGAGAACCAGTCGGAACATTTAAATTTGTTGCAATTAATTTGAAATATTGTATTTGTTATTCTTTAGTTTTGCATTTAGTTCTTTGTGTGTGTGTGTGTCAAAATGTCAAAGTACACAGTAGCATTCCGGAAATTGGGGAAATTGCGAGACGCTTAAAATTTTGCTTTTGAATTATTTGTGTTAGTACATTTTTGTCATTGAAAACATTTTATGAACAAGAAAGCAAACGACAGACTTATTTGAGAGTCATGAAAAGTTTAGTTGTAGCCTAAAAGTATGCTACTAATTTTTGTTTTAAAGTGTCACTGTATTCAGCAGATATTGTTGTGTTTTCAAAAGGTTAAAACCTATGAAAACCTATCATAACACAAACTACAACAAGGCGTTGCGCCTAAACGTTGTCTATGCTTTTTGGAAAATGTTATAAAAGCATTGTTATTCTACATATTTGAACAGACAAAGCATACTAAGTTGAGTGCAAACTATGTGGTTAGGTTAGGTTGAACCATTGGCGCACACAGGGGGCTTTTAGGGGTTCAGCCCCGCCCCCCAAAACACAAACACTTCTGGCACAAAATATGGTTTCGAATGGTATTCGGCTCAATAGTTGTATGCAAATCCCCCCTCCCCCCTGTGTGCGCCACTGGGTGGAACAGTGATCAATGCATTGAACCGTAAGTCTTGGGGCTATGGGTTCGAAACTTGATGCACTTTGCCTCAAATTCTTCACTTTGAAAGTGTTCACAGTTATCAGAGAAATCGGTTTGATTGTGTTTGTTCCTTTGACCATTCATTTTTCGTATTGAGTTATGTGTTGACTATCTAGAAAATTCAGTCTTAATGATGCCACGCTCATAAAAATAACTTTCAGAAATTCAAATCGTTATCCATGCCTCATAAAAATTCAAGTCAACGATTATTTCCAATAAAAAAGAGACCAGCCTAGCTTTCTATGCTATTTTTGCTTGATAAGTTTCAACGACTATCATAAATTTGTAAAATATAAAATTGAATAAACGCTCAGTAAACTAATCCCATCATACAGTCATTCACTCATGTCCCATCAATGAGTTTTAATGACATGAGTGAATTCACACTAAACATTCAACAAATTTGTATTGTTGAATATATAAATTTGTGTGACATATGTATGTACGCAAAAAACTATGAAAACTATAAATTCAACATTTTCGCATTGCCTCAATTTCATTTTAACTCCACTCAAAACTGCAGCACTGCACACCGACACACACACACATGGGAAAAGTAATGCCAAACTAATTAAAATTAATAAACAGATATTAAATATGAATTATTTCAATCCCATGCACCCCCCACCCCACCGAAACAAGCACAATAAATATGATGGCAGAACGCAGCAGCTGCGCTGCAACTATTTTCGAGCTTATAAAAATTATTAACACACAAAGTGCAAAGTGCAAATAAATTTTCACACTCGTTGCAGATTTCAATAAAAATGGCAATTTGCGAAAGCGAGCGAAAAAATTACTATAACATGGCACGCTCAATTTAACGAAATTAATTAAAATTATAATTAATTGAAAATGTAAATACGCATTAAAATATGTAAAATGCCAGAGGGCACCGGTGCCGAGTGCCAAGTCAAATGTGCAAACTGTCAGAGCCAGAAATTCAAACGACAAGCACGTAGCAGCCGGCCATGTGCGAGCAAATAAAATTAATAATGATTTTTTGAGTAAATCTGCACAAAATACCAGATCGACCCACTTTTGGAAAGCTGCAGATTTCTGATACAAACAAATGCAAACCACCAGAGACAGGCTCGAAAGAATCGCTGGTATGTAGTCGGTCAGACTGATAGCAACGCCAATTAAGACACACTTTTGTCGGTTTTCTTGGCTACCCGTTGAGATGGCGATCCGAGCGACCACTTGTTGGAAAGCTGGAGATTTTTGATATAAAAAAATTCAAATTTAAATTAGATATATACTATGATCAATAAGTTTTTAGGTCGGTAGGACCTTAACTGACATCTGTGTCAAATTTTGAGCGGGATTGCATCATTAGTTTTTGTTTGGCAGCTGTTAGCGTCAGTCAACTTTTTGTACTTCGTCGCATTTTACAATGGATAATTTTGTTGATCAACGTATTTGTTTGAAATTTTGTCTTAAGAACGAAATTTCTTGTGCAAATGCGCTTAAAATGTTGCAGAAAGCATTTGGGGAGTCTGCTCTATCAAGAACCAGAGCGTTCGAGTGGTATAAAATGTTCAAAAGTGGTCGTGAAGTGGTCGAAGACTTTCCTCGTTCTGGACGTCCTTCAACATCGAATACCGACGAAAATGTTGAAATTGTGAAGAAAATCGTGCTTGAAAATCGTCATGTGAGCCTCAGAGAGATTTCTAACGATCTTAACATCTCTTATGGAAGCGCACAACACATTGTTGTCGATATTTTGCGCATGAAAGGCGTCGCCGCACGGCTTGTTCCTCAAGACTTGAATTTCGACCAAAAAGATCATCGAAAGCAAGTGGCTGAAGACATGATTTCCGAAGCTAAGAAGGACCCAACGTTCATGAAACGTATAATTACTGGTGATGAGACATGGGTCTATGAATTCGACGTGACAACTAGCCAGCAATCATCCGAATGGCGTGCTGAAGGCGAGCCAAAACCAAAAAAAGGGCGCCAAAGTCGATCAAAAATCAAGGTTATGCTCATTGTTTTCTTCGATTATCGTGGTGTGGTGCATTATGAATACGTTCCGACCGGTCAAAACGTTAATAAAGAGTATTACCTTGAAGTATTGAGGCGTTTGAGAGATGCTATTCGTAGAAAACGACCGGATTTGTGGGCCGATAACAGCTGGATTTTGCACCACGATAATGCGCCGTCTCACAAAGCACACATTATTCGCGATTATTTGAACAAACACAGTGTGAATATCATCGATCAGGGTCCCTATTCTCCAGATATGGCACCATGTGACTTTTTCCTGTTCTCCCGACTCAAGTTACCGCTTCGTGGAAAGAGATTTGAGTCCATAGAGGTCATAAAAGAAAATGCGACGCGAGAGCTGAAGGCCATACCTGCTTCGGCTTACCAGAAGTGCATGAACGATTGGATTAAGCGTTGGCATATGTGTATTGCTTCAGATGGGGCTTATTTTGAAGGGGATAAAATAAATTTACCAGAAGAATAAAACAATTTTGTTTTTTTGACACAGTCCCGGTACTTATTGATCAGTGTATTTTCTAGTTTAGGAACCGCGCTCGAGAGAAACGCTGGGCAACCAGACCAACCACTTCTTGAAAAGCTGGCCATAGTCGGCTAAAGGAGGGTTAAGATCCCCTTACTAATGTCGGTTGTTATGAGGTTTTTTATGTTAGCAATAAAACAAGTAAAAATTTACCCAAGTTCCAGGCCTCTATTATTAATCCCCGATCTTCTTCTTTATCCGGCTATGACATGACAGAATGGAAGAACGTGCGAAGTCTGCTCACAGCTGAGTGCCAGCAATTTCAATTTGAAACTAATTAAAACCAAAGCAATGGCCACATGTCAGACGCAGCAGCACAGCCGACATCTGACACAACCTTTCGCTTAATGAGCCCGAAAATATGCAGTGACTGCAGCGCTGACAGCTCGGTGTGCCGTTTGTCTTTGGGCACATTTTAATTAGCCATAAGATAAGACGACCAGTCGCACAGCAGACCCGCCCGAAAAACATGACATCGATGACAACAACAAAGCACAATGTGACGGTACAACTTTACACTGCGCAAGCTGCTTACAGTAAACGCTGTCACGTCGCTCGAGTCCCGTAAGACAAACCAAATCCCTTAGCAAACAATGAGCATTTTTAATCGCTCCCGTAGGCGCCGGTGCGTTGCACACAATGACACTTTTTTCGTGGTTTTTGCGATTTTTTGTTCGCATTTTGGACTTCTTTGTGATGTGCGTATTGTAGGTGTTTGTCGGAGCCTATCGCTAAGGCGCTTTGCATGCCTTCAACGGCAACGCGCCCAAAACCTGGCACGGCACCGAAGAGGCAACGCATTGTTTACTGATCCGCTCTGCGCTCTTCGCCGAAGGACAGACAATTAAAAGCGCAAGAAAAAACATTTGCATGGCGCTTTGTCGCTATTGGGTCGTGCTGCGGCTGCTTATTTTAATTCCCTTTTTGGGGCCGTCACCGTCGCGCCGGACTGACAGCCGTAACTGATTCGTAAAGTAAGCAGCAAAGTGGTCAGTGCCATTAATTGGCCGCCAATGGCAGCGAACAGCAGACATTAAAGGTGGTGTACTTTTAGGCGCTTCAAATGCAATTCAATTCAATTTGTGAAGTGAAATGTTCAAGTCGAATGTAAAGTGTGAGGTTATGTTATATTGGTTTCGAAATTCAAAAATATTCTAATACTACTGTGTCCAAAAAATAAGGTGACATTTGAATTTAAACTGCGCGCGTCGAAGGATTTGGAGAATAATTTTTTTTTTAGTCAACAGTCAACAAGGAATATTATTTGAACGTTATGCGTCGTTTGCGTAACGCTATCCGCCTAAAAAGGTCGGAATTGTGGAAAAACAATTCTTGGTTTTTACACCACGATAATGCACCATCTCATACTGCACTCGTAATTCGTGATCATTTCGCCAAAAACTCAACCCATATCGTTCCGCAACCACCGTATTCACCTGATCTGGCGCCGTGCGACTTCTGGCTGTTCAGCAAGCTCAAAAGACCGCTCCGGGGACACCGTTTTGATACGATAGAGGAGATTCAAGCCGCAGCGAAGACGGAACTGAAGGCCATCCCAGAAAGTGACTACCATCAGTGTTTCGAGGATTGGAAAATCCGTCGGCATAAGTGCATTGCATCGGGAGGGGATTACTTTGAAGGGGATGAAATTGATTTGGAAGAATAAATAAAGAATTTTCAAAATAAATACAATGTCACCTTATTTTTTGACACAGTAGTATTACTGTTGACTCGGGTACATATTTACATTTTGGCAGTGCCAAAGCGAGCAGTCGGAAGTTATTAAGCAACTTTTCGAAACTTCTGCCACAAAGCTGATGACAGATAATTGCCTGTTGTCACAACTTAAACTCAAACAAAACATATCAACAAAATTCGAATATTTTGTTTTTTACTTTGACTTTGGTTGAAGTTTGCCTGACAGCGTCTCGGCCAACACCTAATAACAGTCAACTAGAAAAATGCAAATAAAGTCAGTCTTTCTGTGCTTGTGCATGCTTTTTATTTTAAATTTTGAACGACAAAGAATTTATATGAAAGGTGCATTGCCCAGTGGAGAAGTAAATTGTAAAGGATGTCCTTCTTTACAGCTAAATATTTCCTCTACAACTACAATTGGGGAATTCATTCCCTACTCCCCAACTGACAATCATTGGCTTGTTGTTGTTATTATTCCCGTAGCGTGTGCATGAAGTTTGCACAATTTGCCACATACGGTAACAGCAGCACCATCAACAACAACAACAACAATACATGCAACACCAACGCCACAACGGTTCACATACAGACTACCTGCACTACCGCCCTCCCCCTTGTTGTATGCTAAGGGCAGGTGCACACCAACAGATAATGTGTGTCGTTTGTGTAGTTGTAGTTGTGTGTGTGTGTGTGTGTGTGTGCGGCTGTGTTGCAGCTGGCTGCATTGTCGTGTTGCTAGTTTTGTCTGCCATTTGATTTTTCTTTGGTTTGTTTGTAGTTTTCTGTTGTGCATTCGAATTGGTTTACGTTTCCGCTACGTTTGGTTTTTCCTTTTCCGCTCCAAACGGCGCTTGTTGCTTTGCGGTTCAGTGCACTTTTTGTATGACTTTTCGAACTTCTCTTTGCCTGTCTGTCCACCACTGTCTGTCTGTATATATGTACATACGTTCTGCTTGTTGCCCTTTGAGGGACTTTCGATGCTGCTACGAAAGGGCCAACTTTTCCTCTTTCGGCTCAACTGACCCCACATAATCATTTCGAGTATTTGCTTAAAAAGAAGTAGCTCCTAATGCATTAAGATTTCACTCTCTACAGTTTTAGAAGCTGTTTGGTTAGGAGCTGAACAAATATTGTAAGATATATTCAAAAATGTTGACTACCCTTTCTTGCCTGATTTGCGTCGCACCAATGTCTTTTGTGTCCTTCATTTTTCCTTCCTTTTTCCAAAGCTTAAGTTCATAGCATGCAATTAGCCTGAAAGTAGGTCAAGCAATGAAGGTTTCCGAAGACAGAGCGGCACATTAGCACACTTTAAAAGCGCATACTTTTAGGCTGACGTTTAAACGCAAAACCGCAGTGCCTCACACTTCAATGTTGTCCTTTCGTTTCGCATTGGAAACGAAATACCACAACGGTCCTTACGCTCAATTCACTGCAACGCTCGTTGCCAGAATTAGCTTCCTGTTGCTGCCTTCCAAAAAATATTTAATTTTCCTTGCACATAATTCAATTTAAACATTCAATTTAAATGGCTGCCACAGCAAAGCCACGCAAAGGAAGGAAGCGTCGCTACGTTGCTTTTGTGCTCGCAATTACCACAACTTGCCAGCCATAATAAATTACACATTGTAGCCACGCCCTCCACACACACACACACACACTGGCGCTCTTCTACAATTGCTACTAGTACAAACGAAAATATTTCACCGAATATGAAAAATTCGAAAAATATGCATTTTATGCGCCGACTGCGCTGCCAAACTTACAAAAAACTCCAGCAAGGAAATGCAAACAAAAAGACGCCATAACA
Organism: Melieria picta; assembly: GCA_964056695.1. Lineage (NCBI taxonomy): Eukaryota > Metazoa > Arthropoda > Insecta > Diptera > Ulidiidae > Melieria > Melieria picta. The sequence goes on from OZ057399.1 coordinate 62,725,388, forward strand.
TGTTGCGGGTGGGGAGGAGGCGCACAAGAAGATGGAATATCTACAGTTGCCGTTTATGATATACGAGCGAGCGTTGCCTGGCATCATATTTCATAAAAAAAAGCGCTTCCTGTGCATTTTCGATGCCAAAACTGCAGCAAGCAACGAAAGCGAGCCGACAGAGCTGTGCAGCGCGCAGGAGAAGGGGGCCAATAGCGTTGGCGTGCCAGCGCCGGTTGCCTGTTGCAGCCGGTAAGCGCTCACTGCGGTACGTGCATGCGTTACGAGCGGCTGTGGTGGGTAAGTGACGGGCAAGTGGCTGGCGTGGGCGACGTGTGTGAAGGATATGCGGCAGGACCAGGCAACGAAACGCAAATAAATGACATCAAAGTCAACTGCAAATTTTACTATGAAATGGTTTTTTGTTTTTGCAGGCAAAACATGAAAAATTAAACAACTATTAATAGAAAAATTAAACAATTATTTATATTTGTGAAGAAAATTTTTTGGGACAAACAACATTATGACGAAATTCTGGGCTTGCGTAGGTTTTGTATTTTGAAATTAGTTTTAACGAAGCCACAAGTTTTAAATTTTTATTCTGTTAAAAACACGTATTACTAATAAAATATTTATGTGACAATTTAAAAATTTGTTTCTGTGACAATTTAAAATTTCGATGCTCAAGAAAACTTAAAACAATTACAAAACTAAAGTTTATGTGACAATAATTTTTGAAAGTAATTATTGTAACACAAGCTTTTGTGACAGTAAAATTGTTGAAGACAACTGTGAACTTTTTGACTTTCGACTTTGATTACATATTTTTTTTTAATTTAATATTTTTACTAAAAATAAAATTTGAAACCTTGTATATCACACACTTTTTCTGTCACAAATCGATTTTTACTAAAAATAAAATGTTAAAACTTTGCATATTTGTGACACATTTTGAGACAAATCTGCATGACATTTGTTGCTTTTTTAACAATGAACTCTTTGTGCAACTATAATCTCAACCAACAACGTTAATGACACACCAGTCGCACAGTGCCTATAAATATGCTACAGAAATTCTTTGAAAAGTTCCATTGTGTATGCAACTCTAAAATAAATCAAATATTAAAAGCTGCATCCAACTATTTCAGCTTCACAGAAATATTTCGGTCACTATTCAGCGCAGCAATGAATACGCTTTCTTTGTCGCCTAAAACTATGCTACACAGCAGCGTGTTGCAGCACATTCGAACGCCTCGCTTTCGTTATTCATGCAGTGCGCTTTCTAATGAATAAACTGCAGCGCATTGCAGCTAGTGGCCGCATGCTGCTTGCAGCACACGTACGTGCCGACAAATGACAACGGCAGCAAATTATTCACTTAAGCTGCAAAGCACACAATTTTGCTCCACTCCGGCTGCTTAATATGAAATACGAAATGCGCGCAAATCGTGAACGAACTACGCAGCTGGCGGGCGGACGGCAGTGGGCAGCGGCAACACTGCTAACTGCAAGTTGAATTTAGTTGAAAAAATTTACCAAAAGCTGCAAAACGTGTTATTGATGCAGCGAAAGTCGCTCAGAAAGTGTTCGTCTGCATTTTCACTTCATGGCAGTGCCGCGCAAAATTGTGCAGCCATTCGAGCAGCCAACGCTGCTACATAGCCGCCATTCAGCCGGCGGTGTGTCAAAATCGGATTTGGAAGTGAATTTTATGCGTGACTTGAAATTGTGAGCGCCAGAGTTGCCATTGCTTTGGCGGTAACGGAAAAAATACGGAAATTGTATAAAAATGTGAAGAAAAATGACAGAGAGTGTGCAGAGCTGAAAATTGCAACAACAAATAAAACACATAATATTGGGGTAATAAAGTAAAAGTTTTCAAGTTGGCGAGTTGGCTTTGAATGAAATAATTGAGGGCATGCTGCAAAACATGTGTCGGCTTCTAAGGGAAAAGAGGCAGAGTGAAAAGGATGAAAGGGATATAAAAAAAATATTAGAAAAGAAAAATGAGGATTAGAAAAGCGTGGGTGGGTTATAAGGATTTGGCTGAATAGTAGGGTGAAAGTATGAAAAGTAGGCCACAAAGAGGAAGAAAGTTGGAAAATAAGGTAAGAAATTCAAAATAGTAACAAAATTTAAACTAATATTGTGTATTATTTGGCACAAGCTGCATGCTGGGGCTAAGCACTTTTATTTTTTATGAAGTTTAAATTCAATTGAAAAAAAGCTCATCTCAAGTAATGTTTTTATGCATTATTTTTTTGTCGTAAAATAAAAATTTAAAATTTGAATTCAATTCAATCTGGAGTTTCAATTAGATATTTGTTTCATTATTATTTGTTACTTTTTTTAAAGTCAGCCCTCTTTTAGAACACTGAGTCGCAACAAATGAGGGCAACGCCTAAAATCACATTAAGAAAAACGCTAGTCAAAGGCTTCCAGAATTTTCGGTCCTTTCACACGAGCACTGCGCACTACTCTACAAATGGAGTGCAAATCAAATAGCAGTGTTGCCATGGTAAAGATAAATTTGTGTATGTGTAAACATTTGAATAAATCACGTACACATATTTGTATACAATGTTATCATCAGTGCAGAAAGGCATAATTTTCAACTAAAATACGTGGCATGGTAACCGCAGCCATTTTCCTTCTCACTCAAACCCACCCACATACACACACGCGCGCTTCCCTGTTCACAGAGGCCAACGTGAGCGCACACATTGACAATGCCTACAAAACATAGGCAACAGACGATCGCCAACAACAACAGCGACAACAAATAAATATTAACAAAAAGTGTAGGTAATAATTTCATTCATTAACAACGACACTTGACCAACGTTCGCCAACAGCTTTAGCCTCATTCCCCTCACTTGCACTTCATCCTCACTTTCACTTCATGCGCCTTCACAGCGACGTTAATGGCGTTTTGTTGCTCGAATTGCCACACATAATGTTTTTTTTCAATTTTTGTTTTAAATATATTTTATACATATATTTCTCAAGGCAAACAATTCAGCCGCAGCGAAGCGTTGAAAACTGTCATTTTATCCTTTCGAGCGTGCGGTAAATGCTGAAAATTATTATTTACAAGGACAAATTGGTTTATCAACACATTTTGGGCACCACCCGTCGCCACCCGCGCTGCCAGTTAATGCAAATTGTTTGCTTCGCTTCCGACATTGGGCGCTGTCACTCATTACTCACGGCCAAATGAATTCAGTCATTTGGCAAGCGACCCGCAACTCGTTCGAGCGGCCGCCGCCCGTCGTTGCTAACGACAAGCGGAAAGGCCGGAAGTTATCAGCAGCGACAACTTCAAAGCGCTTTGCTGCCTTTCCGCTGCCCCACTCGCACTTCCCCGTCCGTTCGACGTCTTTTGCTGTGCACAAATTTGATTCTCGTTTTCGATTTGGCCAAGCAAAAAAGTTGTTGTCAGTTGTTGGCCATTTGCTGCTGACTTCGTGTGCTCGTTTCCTGGTGCGGCATCGCCCACATCTACTCGCCGGCTTTGTTCTTGCGCTAGCAGACGCAGAACTTTTATGAACTTCGGCAGCCACCCACTTGACTCATTAACTTGCTGCGTGTACGCGCCTGCAGCCCGCAACCCGCAACCCAATCACCAGGCGGCGCGCCATAAGTGCCAATAGAGGTAGTCGATATTCAATTAATTTCGCAGCTGCTGCCATTGTGCGCCCATTTCCCCTTCCCCTCCCCCTCCCATGCAATGGCTGCCAGTCGTGGGCTGCGCTGTGCGCCTGCAAGTATTTTTAAAGTGTGTATGTAGCACTTATAAAATGTTGTAGTTGTTGTTGTTCAATAATTTGAGCGCCCAAGTTAAAAGTAATTTTAAGCATTTAATTGTGTTGATGTTGAAGAAATTTATTTGCTTTGTTAATTGCATTAAAATAATTGATTAAAAAATCCTTTGAATGAAACTGCATAATTATTTTTGCATTTTATTGACATTTCAATTTAATTTTTGTAATTAAATAAAATAATTCATTAATAACACTGTGCGTGAAATTTGCCCTCAAAAGTTTAGACATGGGGGGACCTACTGGGTGAGTTTTCTATAGGTATACTGAGTTGAGATCCACCAGCCGTTTGGTAAGATTGGCTCTAGTTTAAGAGAAATCCGACTTTGAAGTTTGGTAATTTTCGTCAAGTTTGTCGCTTAAGTAGGTCCTAAATCGTTTCGAATATCGCTTTACTGTCTTCGGCAAGTTTGTAGATATTTTAACGACCAACACATTTGCTTAAGACACCAATCCAAAAAAAATACATTTAAAATGTGTAATTGCGATATGTGCATTTTTGAGCGCAGCGCAACGTGGCGTATGAGTGTAATTTAATTATAATTAACACTCATATAATTAAAACTCATATAATTGACACTCATACGCCACGTTGCGCTGCGCTCAAAACACACAAAAACACATATAATACAGCAGACATTTCAAGCAGATGGGGAAAGGGAGGGGGGGAGGGTACCTACAGTTTAACGCCGAATCCGAACGGCGATTGGCAGTTTTTCTTTCACACTTGGAGGTTTTGCCATTGCCTGCCAAGAGCGCACTCGTGAGATTCTTGTAATTCTCATCTGCTTCATGTGGATAGCGATAGAAGTAGATGAGTGTTTTCCCAGCCCGAGCCAGGAATCAAACCTGGGGCGCTCGGTATGAGAAGCCAGCGCGCTACCCGCTGGGCTATCGAGGCCGACTTGAAATTGATAATAGTAATTTAAATAATTTTAAATAAATTTGAGTATTTGTATTTGATTAATTTTTAAATTTATTTTTTGTAGCTATATCTTAAAATAAATCTTATTATTAAGATAAGCATTAAGTTTGTTGAATTTAAGATTGAAAAAATATATTTCAATTGGTGTTGTGCTAATGTAAGCATTATCATCATTTACGATCGTATTTGTGTACATTACAGCAACAATGCAACACGAAATCGGCTTATGACTGCACATACCAGAACACAAATACTTGCAGAGTTGCTGAAAATCATTGCCACATGCCTCAGCCATTCTTGGCTGACGAGACTTTTGGCCGCTTTGCCGCATGGGCTGTGTGTGTCTGTGTGAGTGCTGCAGTTTTAATTGCCTGCAAATCGTCTTCTAAGCCATTTAGTTGCGGCAAATAAATTATTCTGGTACTTAGCAACATTGTTAACGAAGATCGCTGCAAGACAGCCTAATGAGAAGGCAGCTTGTACACTCGACAACAAAGATACAGTTGACGCCAGGGGCGTAGCCAAGGGAGGGGTTTAGGGTGTCAGAACCCCCCCCATAGCCTATAATTTGTCAACATTTTCAATCGCAATGCATCGTATGTACGTTCCCACATTAGCAAAAAGGTCTTTTCATCTTTAAATTATTAAAAGAATATTAACAAAACCCTTTTTTTACCGAAACTAATTTGTTTTTTTAATAGTCACGTTTAGGCTTAATGCAGCGATTTGCATGTTCTAAAAACATGTCTAAAGAGTAGTTTAGTTCGTCGACCGGAATGTCCTTCAGGATGTCGGTACAAGCCTTTTGGATGGTTTCTACGTTCTCAAAACGTTTTTTTTCATCGGCAAATGCATTCTTTGAAAACGTGAAATTCGCACGGTGCCACATCTTGTGAAAGCAAAAAACCATCAAAACAAGTGTCAATAGATGGGATGGCATCCTTCGATAGCCAAATGTTCAGTTAAAATGCAATAAATTTATGCTATTGAGATGCTTAACCTTCGCCTTACTAAAGATGATCCCAGGCACTTCCGCCGCTATTTTGAGTAAAACTCACAATAAATATATAATAATTTATAAATTTTTTTCATACTTCAGTATTTAGTATCTTCCTCTGGCGATAGTTCGTATTTCGAAAAAAGGCCTAACTTTAATGATTTATTTTGAGACTATGGAAAATATTAGAAGATTTCTTTCCATAGGGTTTATTGAACACATAATGAGGTACGCAAAAATAAATTTATCGTGAGTTTTAATCAAAATGGTAGCGAAAGCGCCTGGGATCACCCAGGTACATTTGTATAAAAAATTACAAAATTCAAGTTTAAACATGATCAAAATTTCCAAAAAAATATTTTTTCATGTTATTGAAAATTACCTTCAAATTTGTGCAGATATTAAACATGAATATTAAAAAGATCACCCGGGTAGGTATAAGTAAAGCGAAGGTTAATCCAATTTCAATGAAGATTTTGGCTAATCTTTTATAAATTACCGCCCAGTTTTGATCTACGGTGATCGCGGATTCAGTTGGCTAACACTTTGGTCATCATTTATGTTCTGACAATCGTTTTTAAATCGCTTTTACCACTTATGAACTCCACCACGGTATAAACAAAAATCACCATAAACTTGGTTCATCAATTTAAATGCTTCGGTTAAAGTTTAAACATTTTTAAATCAATAGTTAATATTGGATCTTTGTTCGATGCACATTTTTGTACGATGACACAAACATACTTCCACTTCAGATGCAATAACTTCGCTTTCAGTCCACCAAATTTCATGAAATTTTTACTAAAAATCAGGGAAAAAATTTAATTTTTAATGCATTAGGTCACATAAGCCACAACAAAATGCCCTATTTGGAAAGTGCACTTTACTTTAAAAAACATGTAATACTAAACTGGCAAACAAATTTTTTTAAAACCCCCCCATGACCAAGTTCTGGCTACGCCCCTGGTTGACGCCCAAGAAAAATGAGAACGAGGACAATGTAGAAGAAAGTATGAGGAGATATCTGCTTAAATCACCCTACTCAGAAAAGTGATTTGAAAATTTAACATAGTCAAAAGATTTGCAGTGTGGCAAAGTTGTAGCCACACTGCGGTCCATCAAAGTTTTTGCTGCCGAAATGCCTCAAGTGCCCAAGAAACTAAAGTCAGTTGACCAGAGTTTGAGGAAATTGTGTTTGGAGTTGATTGTATGATTTCGAGTTGTAAGAGATTTTCGACTAAAGGCTACAGCAGTAGACAACAACAACAGGCTGTGGCTGTGACAGAAATGTGGGCAAGAAATGCACACAACTAATTCCCATAAATTAGTTACGTTAGGTTTAAGCCATAAAAGTGATGACAACTTCACTTCTAATTCGCTTCTTTTCTCTTTAAATTAATTATAAAATTAATTAATTAAATTCTATTTTTAATATGAATTTGTTTTAATATTTTATTAAAATCACTTTACCCTCCCAATGTGCTTTTGTTATGCTCCAAATGCTCTGCTTCATACAAATCGACACACTTTACGCTCTTCCAGCGCACATTCCCACAGCTAAGCGTTCAACTAATAAACAGGAAGCACAAAGAGGACACAACAAACCCAGACACACACCGAGCACAACCACTTCCTTTGCGGCAACACACGACGAAAAGCAACAACGACAGTAATCTAGTACAAACATTTACATTTCGTGGAGCATTTTCCACACATGCGAGATTTGCACGCTGCCAGCGCACCAGAGCGACATGGCAACACTGATGCACCAGCGGCCACGCAGCATCGCGCACTGGGCCAGTAGGTCAGCCCCCAAGTGCAACCATCCCGTAATTGTGGCGCACAGTTTGACACTTTACAACATGCTAATGGTTGTTGTTGTTGTTGTTACGTTGCTGTTAAGGGAATTGCTGCAACAATGTTAACTTAAACATTTTTATGCGCTTCATCGGCGCAATTAAAAGTTGATCAGGCATGTATGAGCGAGCGGGTGGAGAGAGAAAGAGAGGCAGAGAGTAGAAGCAAGCAAATCGTTTTCAAAGTGTAATATTTTCAACGTCGCACAGTTGCTGCAGCAAAGCTAAATGCTCTAAATTGTTTCCCATTATTTTCATTGTTTTTTTTCCATTTGGTTTTAGTTATTCCTCGGTCGAGCAAGCATTGAAATTCCCCAATGCATACCAGTGGAATTGCCAATTAACGCAACTTTTTGTCGTTTGGCAAAAACACAAACAAAAAACATAAAAATCAAAAAGAAAAATGAAGTAGAAAAAATCTTAAAACCATTCAATTTCTTACCGCAAACACTTTGGCGAAATTATTCCGAGCACGCAAGGCTCAAGCCGCACGAAATCGACACGCACACACACACACATGAAAAGAAAAACGCCACTGCATAAAAGTGAAAAAGGATTTAACATTCCGTGTTGCATTTCAGCAAATTTCCGCTCATGCGATTATCGTTCGTATCGGTTGTGGCAAATATCGCCGTCGGCGTCGACCGACTGCCACGTAAACACTTTAGCCAACAGCAGCATGCAGCCGAGCGCTTAAGGATATGCGCCAGGATATTGCAAGCGTGCAAACAAAACAACAGCGCGCAGGCAGTTAAGCGCCGCTATCGCGTGTGTGCGCCCGTCAACGACAACGACAACGACAGCGGCAACGCATCGAACACGTTTGCGGCGGCGAATGGCAACGATAATGGCGACGTTGTTTGATTTTTCAATTGTTATGGGCCGCCACTTTGACGCTTCGCACCGCCAAGGCGCCGCTGGTTGGATATTTTTCGATTTGCGAAAGCAACTGCGCAAGCGGAAGGATGTGTTGAGGAGCTGGTTTTCAGCATAATGGATAAAAATGTTTTCAGTGATTGCATTGGACCACAAATGGCCAAAATTCTGTGCAAGTAGTTTTGATACTCTTTCAAATATTTGATGGTGTTGACCTGAACGAAAGATTTTAAAGATGCCTGAGAGAACAACATACTCTCGGCAAAGCGTTTTTTTGGTTCTAAAAGTGAACATATAAACCATCTCAAGGGTAAAGACAACAAATTCTTCTATTATTTTTATACATTCTGTATCAGAAGAACCATAAAGACTGAGTGTCTGATGCAGCTGGAACCCATCTAATCAAACCAACCGTTGACAAGGCTTGAACTTTCCAACAAAGTCATAGGGTCTCGCCTTGTCGTCATTCGTCAACTTCCGCATCGAACATTCCTGTGGCTCATCTACACTGTGCACTGACCAAGTCGTACAGAAGCTCTTCTAACGGTCCCTACATGCTAAACACAACTCAAACTGACTTTATACGTTTTCTGCTGCAGCTTTATCGTTTTCCTCGTATTCCTCTACTTGCTGGCCAGAGATTTTAATCAAAGCTCAGCCGCAATTAGCACCTACTCAATCTTTCATCTCGTATGCCTTCTGCTGCTAGGTTTGGTCACATTTTGCCAAATAAAGCATTCATGACCAGTAGCGGCGTAGGGGGGGGGGGGGGGGCGGGGGGCGGAAAGGGACTTCATAGTGCCGTCAAATGTGATTAGACACCAAGCAAAAATTACCAAAAGCACAAAAATAGAAATTATCTCACCCACAACCAGAGCCAGAGAGCAGGGGAGGGCAGGGCGGCCAGCTGAAATGCAACGCCAAGCAGAAATGTAATGAAATGAAATTAAATAAAATGCAAGTGCAGAATAGCATAAATATGCGCATAGAAAATAAAACTGGCCACTACAATGGCAATGAAAACACAAAAACAAATACAAATAGGGTCGGGGAATTGCACGAACGCCAAGTGAAAATGGACGCATAAATAATGCCAGAAAATTAACTGCTGACCAGTACTGGGAAGGAATAGAGTAGAGGACCGTCAGAACGCGGTCGAATAAACTAACACAAGTGAGTTGATTGATGACTTGTAGGTTCACACGCATCTACAATACCTACATATGTTGTTAGATAAGTACACATACATACGTAAGGTGTAGGTGTGTGTGTGCACAGATAAATGTATGCTGGACCATGAAAAGTTCAGCTAACCCAGTAGACCAAATTTGCGAAGTTTCTTAGACGGTTGTTTGGAGTAGAATTCTCAAAAATCGGTTGACAAACAAAGTTTACCGAACTGAATATTCAATTAACTGTTTATAGTGTCTCGCCAAAAATTGCTATCTCTATCGTTAATCCAAATCTATATATTAATCCCCCAATCTGCTAACACAGAAAGCCTCGAATGCTGACTGGCGTTTCGCTGTCGCCAATGCAGAGTGTGGCTGTTTAGCTACCGAACAACCATGTGTGAATGTGTGATGGAGTGTGTGTGTGCGTGTGGGAGTGTGAGAATTAATGGCTAAATGTGTCTGCCCCTCACCCCCGGCCACGTCTTGTGGCAGCGCCCGAGTGTGTGTATACATAAAACGCTAAATTTGCCGGTCGAAAAGTGTCGCCGGGGAATTGAAGCTCATCAACGCTGATGGCCAACGGGATACGGTACAGCAAAGCAGCGGCGCAGCAGCGGAGCTCAAGAATGGCGAATAGATAAAACGAGTCAAGGAGGAATCACGACACCGGTAAAATGACGAGAGGAATATGAAAAACAGGAGGGCGGCGAGGCGGGGCGCACTCACACACATACATACTCGTAAGTAGAAGCGAGTGTGTATGAGCGAGTGCAGTCGTAAAAGCAGGCAAAAGCACCTAAAAGCAAGCTTAGCTACGGCTTCGGGTAGGAGTGAGGCGGAGGGGGGCGGGGCTAGCAAATGGGCGAGCAGCAGCTTGGCGGTGCCGAGGCGCTGGAAACTGGAGCGCTGGCACTCACAGCAGGAGCAATAAAATGAAATGTGAAAGCGCAAAAGTCCAGCACACTGGACAGGCGGCAGGAGCTGAAGTTGACAACAACAACAACAAACAAACAATATGAAGTTAAAGCTTACGCTCGAGTGTTAAATATGCCCAAGTATGGCCGCGGGCGGGCGAAGCAGTAGTAGAGGAGCAATGCGAACACAATAGCTCGCAGCACGAGTATAAAATTACATGAGCAACTACAGCAACAACAACGGGAGCGCAAACAACACTGGTGTTAAAGGATAACCGGGTCGTTTTTCGTTAATGCACCGGGCATTGTCTCAGTGGGACAACACAAACGCCAGCGCCACAATAGCGTGAAAGAATCCTACAAAAAAACACCAACAAAATGCCGCAGCGAACGAACGCACAGCAATGGAATCGAGCGAGCGGGGCGAGGGAGCGCAAAATTAGATTAGGGAATGCCACTCACAAAATGGACACGCCGCATGTGTTGGCATTGTAAAGTGCCAACAATAATCGCACGCGGAGCGAGGCGTTGCCTCCGGAGAGGAGATTTATAACAACTGCTGGGCCGGTAAATGGGGCGCACTGTTAACATTTTGATTGAGTGTGGTTTTTCGTAGAAACTCAAAATCGGAGCAAGCTCAAATGTTTGTTGCTGTTGCTTAGCGGTTGTTTTTTTTTTGTTTTGTGCGGTGTTGAGGTACTTCGTGGAATTTTCCTTTTTGTGTCGTTGTCCCATAGACTTTCGTGTAAATGTTTTGGTTTTCGAGTTTTTGTTGTTTTCGTTATACCAAATATTAATATTATTATCAAAGTAAATTAAAAAAAGGATTTACTTTGTTATTATTCTACTTGTTGTGCTACTTACTTGTTAGAATTTTTGTATTTGTTGTTGTTGGAATGATGTATTGTTTGCCGCTTCCCGGTAAGTATAGTTGAAATGCTTGTACGTAGATTTGGTTACACTAATTCGCCGTTTCTAGTCATTTTCATTTTTTTTTTTGTTTTTTTGGTTATGGTTGTCGTACTCGCTACACTTATTCCTATCGCTGATTGAATTGCATTAACTTTATTTCTATTTTATTCACATTTTCCTGCTCTAGTTTTCATGTTTCACTTTTATATATTTTCTTTTTATATATTTTCCTATATTCGTTGTTACAATTTTGTTTGCTGGTTAGCTTTTTTTCATTTGGATATTGTTGAACCCGCCGTTGGCTTAGTTTGTTGTACTTGTCTGCATTTATTGTTGTTACAGTGTTATAGTTGCATATTTTTAGCGTTATTGAATTTTTATTTTCTATTTAATGTATTATTTAACACAGTAATTGTAGTTTTATTGCGCATCCACCTGCTATTAAATCGGCATTCGCTCGTTTTCCTGCTCGCACGTCGATACAAATGAATGTCCCTTCAAAAGTTTTTTTGCTAACACAAACGTTGAGTCATTACGACGATTTACTTGCTCCCATTGATTTACTCTGCGCGTGTGAAGAGTGCGCACAATTTGACTTGCTGTGCCAACCATTTCAATGCCGCCGCTTCACCAGCAGCGAACGAAGGGAGCAAAGTGTAGCGCGTTAATATTTGTTTCGTTCTCCCCGTGTCAACGCCTACTTGGTTTCGATTATCAAAATAATTCAAATTCAAATTATAAACCCAAGACATGTTAATCGTCGAAATGCCTTTGGCCACACGCAGTGGTGACGACAACGAAGCAGACTCGCCGCCTACTTGTGCCATATGCCAGAGTTGTTCAAATTAGCATTTCGATGTGCAGCGCTGCATTGACAGAACGCCAGTGAAGCCAACCTTAGGGAAAAGAGGCTACATGTAGGGAAATTCAGCCTTAAATTTGCGATGTAGAGAAAAAAGGACAAATTTTTAATATTTACTTACATGTAGGGAATTTCAAAAGTCTGAAATTTGCCTCTATATTTTTGAACAAATTTTATTTTTCTGTTCGCAATGCGTTGACATTTTTTCAATGTGGCAATATTGGCAAGTAAAATCTTCGTATATGCTTGAACACACCCACTGGCTAGCAAGGCTTTTCCTGTATTTTGTCTGTGCTTGAACTTACATATTTGTTAGCATATTTGCTTAATTTCAATGTTGCCGCGTTTTCAAGTGCATTTTTCAATTTATTTTATTTATTAATCAGATCTGAAAATCGTAAGCTGCTTCAAATGTTATACTTTTTTAAATTTTCAATACTTAAAATTGTTTATAGAACAATAAGCAATTCTTCCGATTCATCTACTTTTTTGGAAACGGGCTCTGCGAAGCGACCAAAAGTTAAGTATCGAAAGCAAAAATTTAACGACAGCTGGCTGAAAATGGAAGAATTCAAGGGATGGCTTGAAAAAATCTAAACGAATAATTTCAAATGCAAGTGTGCAGCCTGCGACGTTTGATTTCGATGTTTGAAAATATATGTAGGGAAACTTGTAGGGAAAATTTATATTTGCGTAAGGAAAAATAGGGATTTTCTTGAGATGCTGTAGGGATTTTTTCAAAAATTTGTTGGCATCACTGCAGAACGGTAGTAAATTTAAACTTGGAGCACAAAAGGATTCGCTCCCACTTTTTTGGGTACTTATTCAAATATTTTAGATATTGTTGACTTATTGACTTATTCGGCTGGCGCAAATAAACTGAAAGCAGCAATGGAATAAGCAAGAACCTTAAAGTTAGTGTCCGACCGAAACCACTTGTTGGGCCGAAACCGAAATCGAGTATTCGGTCGGACACTACTTAACCCTCTACTGCCCCAATTTTTTTTAAGTCGAAAATTTTTCACCATGTAGTTTTAGAATCATAAGAAGGGAAAATTTTTAAAATAAAAAAATTTGCTTCTGTGTGGGCGTGAAACCTATAAAATTTGCGTGCCTTACGGCCGTACTGGGCACATAAGCTAAAAAATTTAACTGATGAACAGTTTCACGTTTTATTGATTACACTACTCGATACGAAAAATGCACCTAAAAATAAAAGTGTTTTCTAGACTAACTTTGGGCCGCTGAACACGAAACTGAAAATCAAAAAATTTTTTTAAGAAGCGTTTTCGAAAAATCTTCGAAAAAACAGTTTTTTCCATATTGTTTCAGTTATGAGCACATATCTCCTAAACGAATCATCCGGCTAACACAAGCTGTCCAGCAGTCAGAAGGTAATACCTTAGTCTTTCCAGCAATCTATAGATTGTCCAAATCAGATGAGATTTGGGAAGTTACTGACAGTGAAAGTTGTAAAAAAGTGTATTTTTCGACCATTTTCAAAATCATAAATTTTTGAATGATTTTTTTATGGATAAAATAAATTATCTTCTCTGGTTTTAAAATTTATGATGAATTATATATTATTTGAGCAAATATTAAGCCTAACATCAATAGAATCGAAAGAAAAATGACAAAGTTATGAAGCAGTGAGTGAACACCAACTTTACATTCATTACACCGTGCGACAAAAAAAAACATTTTGATATAGACGTGATATAGACGTGAAACTAGAGGTCAATTATAATATCCTGGCATAGTCAGTTTTTCATTTTCTTCCTTTCTTCCTTTCCTTTTTAAAAGACTTTAAAATTTTAAGGACATACATATTTCAAATCTTTTTTTAAATTTTTGCCGTTGTGCAATGATGAAGATATTGGTATCAAATGAAAGAGGAAAAATGTATCCTTTTAACTAAATTTCCTATTTTGAACTTTGAATCTAACATAGCTAACCCATCATTAACGGTTTCTTCATCAGTTTCTTCGAAAACATCGGAATCCAAGTTTTCTAAAACTTCTTTGTCCCATAAAACCGACAATTTTTTTTTTAATGCCCATTGATATCTATAAAACGGAAACCACATACAAGTATAGATACGTTAGTGACCAAATACATTAAATCTTTTCGCTTTGGTGCCTGATGCAGCCTAAAGGCAGTCTGCTTTCCCAAGCCGAAAAAGTAACTGTAAATCCTTTTTTTCACTATAAAACATTTCAAATCAATAAATGACATTACAAGGTACTCACTCATAATTTTCTTGTTTTAATCTTTTAACGAAAAGTATTTTTAATAATTTTTTCTTTTCTATACTTTTCACGAAATAATTATTTCTACTAATATCCACGAAGTTCAAATTTCAACTGATAATAATGGGAAACATGTGATGCTTACAGCCCTGCTACATTAAAGAAATGGCAACTTAATTTATCTATAACATGCCCTAAAAATTTCATTTAAAAAAATTAAAATTTATGTGGACTTTTCTAGGTTTTTGTGGACCCTGCCTTAAGGCCGTATGGCGCAGTAGAGGGTTAAAGTATTTGAAATGTTCGAGTCTTGGCTGTTTTAGTCGAATTCGTTGTGCAAAACTTAAAGCTTAACAAAGTGAAGTTTTTTAAGATTCTAAAGAAACTTCAACCATTGGGGCCCGAGTTCCTTGTTTCGCTTCTTTTTGTGCTGCCTTTTTGCATAATGACAAGAATTTCGATACTTAGAAGGTATTTACTACAGCAACTTAATTTATTAATTTTTTCAATATTTAAGCTCTACTTACACCACTGTATTTCTTTTTACTTACTGGTTGTTGTTTTTTTCTCGTCTGACGCTTTAAGCAATTCAGCGCGTTGCATGCAGCGTTGCCGTTTTGGTTATTTTTAACCAAAAATGGTTATTTTTATTTTTGAAAATGGGTTTTGGTTATTTGGTGATTTTTGATCCCATTTGGTTATTTTTTAGAATATTGCACGCTGATACAAATGTATCATCTAGCGCAATATTATTGGGAGTGGCAATAATATTGATATTGATTGATGGTAGCCACTCATAGCTATTGCTGTTTCTCGTAAAAAAGTAAGCAACATTGTTTAAATCGATAACTATGTTTTAAAAAGAGTCAACAACACGTTCGCGGACGTTGACAACTAATTAAAAATGTTGATATACTGTACATTCAATCACTGTACTATGTACTGTATATTTAAGTTTATACTGAAGCAATCGTACTTTTAGTTTTTCCTGTATTCAAAATTGCGAAAACGAATTGAATGAACGAGATCGTTCCGCCTTTCAATAAATAAAACTTTGTGCACACAATCATAAAACCAAAAAAAATAATATCGCCTGTCTAGTTTTGCAGCTCATTGAAATTTTTACTTCACACATACATACATACCTTATGATCAAAAAAGAACTTGAATTTTGAATTGCCGCGCTTATCCAATCGGTAAATTTTTATTTTCTCAACGTTGGCAATACTTTTATTGGGGTTTTGACGAAGAAGTCGAAAAATTGTTGTGTGGCGATTTTTATAATGGATGCAAAATTAGAACAACGCGCGTGACTAAAATTTTGTGTTAAAAATGAAATTTCGTGTGCCGATTCTTTGAAAATGTTACAAAAGGCGTATGGTGAAGCGTGTATGTCGAAAACACGAGCATATGAATGGTATAAACGGTTCAAAGGCGGCCGAGAGAGCCTAGAGCACGATGAGATCCCTGAACGGCCATCAACGCCTGTTACCGAAGAAAAAATCGAATCGGCGAAGCAAATCGTGTTGGAAAATCGTTGTATATCGATTAGAGAGATTGCTGTGCTGTTGAGCATCTCATTTGGATCAGCCGAACACATTTTAAATGATATTTTGGGCATGCAACGCGGCGCTTCTCGGTTGGTGCCAAAAAAGTTGAATTTCATTCAAAAACGGCCTTTATTATTTCGGCATTTTTGGCCAAAAATTTGACCAATGTCATCAGCCAAGCACCATACAGTCCAGACAAAGACAATTAAACTATAAGATGTCTTACGTTCATACAAATCAGTGGCGCTTCAAAAATTTGCCGTGGCTTTTTCAATAAAGCCACGTGAGAGTGGTTTTTACAGCAGCGCCACATCCGGAGAACAACGATGAAGCCACGCAAGCAACTCTCTCTGCTTGCAGTCGGCAGAGATATGAATATGCGTGTGATCTCTATGTGCTCTTGTGTTGATTTTTTTGGTGGTTGATTGTTTTAATCAGTAGCGCACGCGGGACGGGAGCGTTTGGGGATTCAAACCCCCTCAAAGATTAATAGAGTATTTATCCCTCCAAAAAGAAGTCCTGCCTGCGCCACTGACTTCAACTCATGTAAAATGAGCGCACACAATTTTGCTTTTGCTTGGCAGCGATCAAAGCCGTTGTGGTTTGTGTGAGCAAAACAAAGAGCGTTAATATTATTACGCTCTCACTGTACCGACGCTTGCTTGCTCTCGATAATGAAAATTTTGCAAACTCGAGCTCGCCCTATGCCATTCGGTTGTATGGCCGTAAGACATCTTATTGTTTAATTGTCTTTGGTCCAGACATGGCCCGTGTGACTTTTTTCTATTTCCCAAACTCAAATTGCCATTGCGGGGAACGCGTTTTTAGACCATAGAGGCCATAATAGAGAATTCGCTGCGTGAGCTGACCATACCTTTGGCGGCCTATAAAATATGTATGGAAAATTGGATCAAACGTTGGCATACATGTATTGACGCATGAGGAGAGTATTTTGAAGGGGATAGTAAAGAAATTTATTAAAAATGGAAATTTAGCGTTTTTTTAAATCCCCGTTCTTTTTTGATCACAAGGTACATATGTGCCAAAAGCCTTTTAAATGTTCCTTGAATCTTGAAATTTATGTATGAGTTATTTATTTTGTTTATGTCGAATAAACATTTTGGTTATTTTTGTTACATTTTGGTTATTATTATTTTTGTTCCTGGTTATAAATTGTTTTTTCTAGTGGCAACGCTGGTTGCATGTCCACCAATGTTCTTTCTGTTGGTATTGCTTATCTGCGCGACATACTGCGACAAACTGACGCCTTATCACTCCCGCGCGATTTGACTCCATTATTTTTCCATTATCTGCGCCAAAAGCGATGCGCAAAATAAGTGGGCCAAAAAATGGGTTTTACAGGATTTTGTGCTATATTTGTTTTGCTTGGTTTTTTGTGTGTTTGTTTCCTTTTTGTTTCGTTTTTGGACAGATACAACTGTGCGCTGCCAGTGTAGTCGCCTTGCGGCGCTACTAGTTTTATCACAACTTTCATACGCTCGCGAATTGCAGCCAAGCAACGCAAAGATGCTGCAAAATAGTTAGTAAGAAGAAGAAGAACATAAGAAGAAAAACCAAACAAATATTTGTGAGAAGTTGGGAAAACGGCAAACGCGTAACGATATAATCACATTTGAAAGTAGCGAAAGCGCGACGGAGCCAAGGCGGAAATCGTACAGCATTTCGCTTTTTCCGTTTTGAGAAAATCGCAAATTTCTTGAGCTCATTTTGCTGCTCGTTATGTTTGCACCAACAACAACAAACGCTGCAGCACAAAAACGACAGGAGTAGAACTTTTTGTAAGCGTTGAGAGGGAAATTTTGTTCAGTTATCATTATTTTTTTTACGTTGCAAAAATTGATAAAAATGCGCCAACAAATATTGCAACAAAATCTTGAAACTATTGGCTGCGGCTTTCTCCCTGCCCCTACACTTTTTTCAGCAACACTTGGCCACACTGGCACAGACTAGCCATAAATATGTTTAGTTGTGGCCGTCAGTGTTGCCAGACCTAGCGGAATTCCGCTAGATTTAGCGGATTCTGATGCGTGCTAGCGGAAAAAAATTACGTATGGTGGCTAGCGGAAAATCTAGCGGAATCCTTCTATCTTGACGTATTTTTAAAAATTTAGTGATTCAAACCTGATTCCCGCCTTTATCTTTGTAGTCTCTTGCTTTCTCTCTTTATAAATGCAATAGAAAAGGACGCCACAAGTTGGAGTTCTATGTGCAGGGATACAAAGCACATACTACACATAAATGAAACTAGAAATGGATCGATTATCGATGTTTGTCTTTTGGTATATTTTTGTTTGTGTGGCAGCCTTGCACACCCACATACACCCACATACACCCTACACTATTATATATCTATGTATATATACTATATTACGCAATAAAGTTTATAAGCATTGAAAATAGATTTTTTGAACCTATTACCCGCTTTTTTTTTATTAGTCAGTGTAAAAAATTCAAATATTCAAATCTGTCGGAATCTAGCGGAATTTCACTAGCGCCTCTAGCGGAAGAATTTTTTCCTATCTGGCAACACTGGTGGCCGTTCGCTGGCCGAAGAATATCGTTAAGGCCGAAGGTGTTTGCTGCGCTGCTGTGTGCCAGTGACAGCTTCGCGCCACGAGTTAATATCTTCCGCTTGTCGTTTGCTTATCTGTTGCAGCTGCAACTGTGACAGCAAATACAAAAAGCCCAAACTGCCGCCAATGCCAGTGCAATGACACAGCCACAGGAGCATCGTTCGTACGTTACAAACGCAGGATAATGTCACATCCGGTTTCCTGGGCCAACGAGCCTTCGCCAACGCCAGGCCTGCTCTGACAATTCGGCTGACTTTTGCTGCTGTCTTTCTTCACGGCCATATTTGTTGCTGCTGCTTTTCAGCTTTGTTTCGTTCCAGTTGTTGTGGCCTTTAATGCTGCGCAACCAGCCACAACGTTGTTGCGCGTCGCTGCCGCTGGAAGCAGCGGCTTATTGAAGTTGTTTCGAAGTTTCTTTCGCAAGGCTGTTGGGAGTTTCTGCTCTAAAGGAGCTGGTAAGCAGCGGCAAATGGCAACAAAAATACTTTCGTAACAACACAAGTCGTTAAAGAAAACTGTTATGACTTGGTTGTTTGAGGAACGATGGCCTGGACTTGCGCTATAAACAGTGTTGGTAAGCGCAACTCCGAAATGGGCAAAGCACCAAAGTGTTTTTGTCGAATAAACTTAAACGGAGCTGAAGAGTTTCAACCAGTGATGGTAACTGTAGGCAAAATTCCCTACATGTAGGGGATTTTAGCGAAAATTGTGTGCGTAGGGAAAAAAGGACAGATTTTTTAAAATTCACTAAATGTAGGGACCCAGTAGTAACCCAACGACAAGTAATTTTCCCTATACAACTCAGTTCTTCTATTGAATGATATCAAAATACACCGCCTGCAGAACATAGTTATTCAGAACTTCCTTTACTAACTAATTTCTAATATGGCAGATTAGTGCAATGGATTTAAGCTCCATATATAAAGAATTTTTACTTTTATTAGAAAATAAATGACAACATGAGCAGCTCTAGGACTTCAAGATAGTGCTTCACCTTTAATAGAACAACTAACATTTTTTCATGATCAGACATTAATAATTCTAGTAATAATTACAGTTTTAGTAGGGTACTTAATATTTATACTTTTTTTTAATTCTTATACTAACCGTAATCTTTTACACGGACAAACTATTGAAGTAATTTGAACTATTCTACCTGCAATCGTTCTTTTATTTATTGCATTTCCATCCCTTCGTTTATTATACTTACTAGACGAAATCAACGAACCCCACTGTACTGGGTGTAGGGTTCCTGGTTATGGAAAATTTTGGTGTCAAATTAGTCAAACTAAGAATTTTAATGATAAAATATTTTTCCCAATTTGTCAAAGTGGGCCAAATATGTTTTGGCACTACCACGTTTCAATGCAGACTTTGAAAGAATATTTCGAACAAAAAAAAAGGAACAAATTAAGCCATGCAAATTTGACTTCAATTTGTATAATTCGCTCTTACTTACAAGACGAAGATATCAACTGTGTAAATTTTCAATGTAAAGAACAACACTTTAAGAAAATGGCGTACACTGAGTTGTATGACCATAAATAACTCTACTCGACACGAAAAATGCACCTAAAAACAAAAGTATTTTATAACTAATTTTGGGATGCTGAAGACGAAAGTGAATATCCAAAAATTTTTCAAAGAAGGGTTTTGAAAAAATTTTTCAAAACCAGATGTGTGCTGATAACTAAAATTACAGTAAAATACTGGTTTTGCGAAGATTTGTGGAAAACCCTTTGAAAAATTTTTTGATCTTCACTTTCGTCTTCAGCGGCCCAAAATTAGTCTGGAAAATAGTTTTGTTTTTAGGTGAACGTATTTAACACTAGAAGTACCGGGAGCGGTCATTTGACGGTTTTCAGTTTTTGATTAACCGTAGCTCGAAAACGATTTAAGTTACGAATCTGGTTTTCCTTGACTTTTAATATTTTACTCGATATTCTAAAATTTTGCAATCACTGCGCCGATCTGTTCTCTTTATATCATCGATTTTTCCTACTAGTACCACGAGCGGTCAAATGACGGTTAACTACGTAGCCATGGAAATAAAATTATAACATTCACAAAAAAGTCAAAGATGGTACAAATTTTACAAGAACCTATGTCTTGCCTTCTGTTTTGTATTAAATTTACAACCGACTTTTATATATTTATGAATTTCAATGTAAAAACAAAAATGCATTATTTTACGTGTTGTGTTTGAAAGCATGAGCAGAAAGCGGCGAGACGAAATTTACTACGGTCATGAGTAGTAGCTTTACTTTTAAAATATTTGCCAAAACTATACTTTTTTACATTCAAGAACATAAATGAATGTTGTTTTAATGCTTACAATGAAAAACTTCTGCAGATTAAACCGATTTCGTTGAAAGCTCTGAATACCGTCATTTGACCGCTCGTGGTACTAGTAGGTATGAACAAAACCCGGTACTCCTAGTGTTAACCCATTTTTTGTCGAGTGGTGCAATTAAAGCATTTAAACAGTATTCAATCATTAGTCTTAGTGTCATTTTTGTACTGATTTTATTAAAGTGATGAAATGGTATCTCAGTGCAAAGCACAACTTTGTTTTGTTATATTTTCATGTTTCAAATGAATTAAAAGAAACGATGCTTTCGACTGTTAACAAATGTTATGGTTTTTCCTTTTGCGAAAAATTAAAAAAAACTTAAATATTACAAAATACTTGAAAAATAAGTGTAGGGATTTTCGTAGGGAAAATTGCTGGACAGCGTAGGGAAAAGTAAGGATTTTTTCAAGTCGCGTAGGGATTTAAAAAAAAAATCACCATCACTGGTTTCAACGCGAGGACTTGAAATTAAGAAGGGCAAGTGCCAAAGTCTTTAAAGTGTACATTCTAAAGTTAAAAACAATGAATGAATATTTTCTTCCTTTCCCAATAAAATGTATCCTTCCACTTGAATCACATTCCAACCCTGAAAATACATGGCCGAAAAATCCTGTAGCATGTTTTCAACAAAATCTCCCTTGTAAAATGAAACTGTAAACTGTTTTTATCTTCTCTGAATTAAATCCATTCAAGACATTACAACAATCGACTACGACCCCGAACCTATACAACTAACTAATCGACCAAAAATACGAACGTAAATCTTCACAGCATTCAGTCATTCACAGGAGAAACCTTATCGCTGTCCGTCGTTTCGAAAGTGTGACAAAAAACAAAACGAGAAAAAAGCAAAGTGAGAAAAACGAAAAATATAAATTTTTACTTGGCATTACTGAAGCGCAACAGTAGAAATTACGATCTTGCCCGTCCTTCGCCAACATCAAACACACAAACAAAACAATCACAACACCAACCAAAACGTAGTTATGTAGAAATCTATGCGGCCCAACTCTCCTCCTCCGCCCTCTCCCACTCCCACTCCCACACCTCAAGTCTAGTTGGTTTGCGTGTTTTGCTTTGCTGGCCACTGAACTGGAATGTGAGCAATTTTTATGACCCTCAGGCCTGAGTGACAGTTGGCGTGGGAGCGTAAACTGAGGGTGGCGTGGTGCACAAATTTAACAAATGTTTTCCTTTCGGTTTCCCGAGTATTGTTTCTTTTTTTGTTTGTGTTGGTTATTGTATAAACTTAAATACTATAATGGAATTTTAATCACTGTCAAGTTTTGTTGTGATTCAATTTATTGCTTTGTGCTCTCGGTTGTGTAGATAAAACATAAAACTCAAAGTGGCCAACGCCGTTGGAAGCGAGGCCATTCAAGGATTCACATTTAAAGCACGCAGCGAGAAATGCTTTCGTAAGATTTCACTGATTTCGGTTGGTGCGTTTATGTGAAAGTTGAACACAGAAATTCAACGCAAACATTTTGAGCTTTTGCAGCTGTCTACCTTTAGGAATGATTTCAATGCTGCCCACATGAAATGAATGTTAAATAAGTGCAGCATTCAATCAAGTTGTTTCGGGCTACCAGTTTCTTGTCCACCAGAAGAAACCTGTAATGTTTTTTCCCCGCGACTAGTCGCCCGCAAAGCGGATTACTTCGTAATCGGCTTTTGACACATCAAATGTGCAAATTAATTTCATTTTCACCTGCCACACACACACACACACACATACATGCGACATGCGACTATTTACGGAATTTCATGGACACAGAAAAGCAATCAACTCGTAGCCAAAAATGGTTCTCTCCACACTCACACACACACACACGCAGCATAAGAACACTTTTGCATCTGAGTTGAAAGTTGGTTAAATAAGCATTAAATCGTCAAACATCAAATGTCCATTTGCTGAGTTGTGGGCGCAACGGCTGCAACATTTTCATCACTTGCAACATTAACAAAATATACATACAAGTCAATTTTCGTTTTCAATTACCAGTAAATGCAAAATAACGAGATTTATTACGTAGAACCATTACGTGGATTAATTACATAGTTAAGTTCGCCTAAAAGTAGACTGCAAAATAATTAATAATAATAATAATAATTATTAAGAAAATATCTCAGCAGTGGATTTCACTCTTCATAGCATTTTAGGTGTAAAATTGATATCGTTGCAATTTGTCGCTACAACTGTTTTCGAAGAGTGAACTCCGCTAGCATATTTTATGTTGAGATATTTTGTTCATTTTAAGCTGTGTGTCTTCATATTTTCTCTCTTGTCCTTCATCTTTCCACTGCTTATTTTATTTGGTAATGCTTCGGCGCTATTCATAGTTTTTAATTCTTCTCAATTCGTAAGTCTTCACTCGCTTTTTAATACAATTTTTATCATAATCTTCCTTTCTCCAATTTGCTTTTAACTTTACTTAGTTTTTAATTCCTCTACTTCTTACACTTTTCTATCTTGTCGGGAGCCATCTTCTTCTTTGCAAATTCTTCGAATATTTAATCTTAATCTTTTTTAATTAGGTTTCCTCTAATCGCTTATCTACTAACTTTCATTCTGTTAACTCTTCTTTTTAATATTATTTTACATAATTTTTACCCCCTGTTTGTCCTTCCACTTTCTACTTTTCTCAAGGCTTTCGGTTTCAGTTTTCAATGTGTATTGCTTCCATATTCCAATCCGTAATTTACTACACTTTTTGACGTCGTTCTTCTACTTCCTCTTGTTCTTATTATTATTATTTTTGTTCTCCGTTTAATAATTGTTTCTTATTATTCTACTAATTTCAGTCTTTGAATTCCCTCACTTTCCCCTTTCTTCCTACACTCTCTAAAACTTCACATCTCAACGCAAATATCCACCGTCTTCGAGACCAAACAAATGCAATAATAAATCAAATATCTCCACACTTTGAAACACTTAACCAACTATTTTCAAGCATACTTTCAGGTAACTAAATAACTATGAAAACACTCATGAAAATGGACCGAAATGAATTTAATCTGCTGCCACACTTCAAAGTGTAAAGTCAATACTCAACACTGCTCCTCCCACTTTCACTCCCTTCACTGCGCCCCAGCACCGCCCTTAGTCAACTTTCAGCCAAATTTATGCTCATATTTCAATTTATTTTTGTGCAAAAATTTAATAACTTTGTGCCATGGTGTCAACTGTTCACAGTTTTGCAGACAATTAAATTCGTTGCATATGTTGCATGCTGCACCGACAACACTAACAACGAAAATAACAACAACACACTGCACACCTGAGTGCAAGCTATGTGCATAAATTGCGTTTTAAATGCCGGCCACAGAGCAATTAAATGTTTTAAAACAAAACGCATTGAAAGAAAACCAACGCGAAAATACAAACTTTTGCACTCGAAAATGTTGCAAACGTTGGCGTCCTAATGGCCTGCAGCACAAGCTGTACACCAACAAATCATATAAATATCGTACAATGTATATTTTTGCACTTGAAATGTATAAAACGAACATTTGCCGCTCGCCGGTGCCGAAAGTGCTGCAAATAAATGCAAGTCAAATTAAAAAAAACGAAAACACACCGACAAGTGTTACAGGCTGCAATTTTTGCTGCAGCAGCGCAAAGTATGCAACATTTTTTGCATCGTAGCGAATGCAAAAGTGCGGCACACAAATCGCTGTGAAATATTTCCAGGTGTGGTCGCTGTTTGGCTGTGGTTTGCCGCTGATTAATAGGCATTTGCATACTTTTAGGCGCAGCAGCCGGCAAAAATATGAAAAAAAACCGCACTTTGCACATCAGCAATTTCGTGTAATAAACGTGAAGTGGAATTTAGCAGTATTTGCTTTGTAGGATTTTTGAAATTGGCAAAAAGTTGCAATTACACATGTTGCTATACTTTTGAATCGATTTCACTGACTGTTTGCTTATGATTAATCATATTTTTCTTGGCATTCTTTTTGGCCAAACAAACAAAGAGAATACCGCTTAGCATATTTTGGCAACTTTTTGTTATGGCATAAACACACTCTGGCCACACCATTTGTCATACTTGTCTCGATGTGCAGTTCACTTGTTTGCTGCTGTCGTTCGGTGCAGTCTGTTTGCTGTGGTGTTGATTTGGGTTGGCGTTTTATATGCTGTCACCTCGTCACGGACGCAGGCAAACGCACGCGCCCGGCCACCGATGGCAAATTGCACGGGACACGTGATGCAGCAGGTTCGGCACGCGTTCATAAGTTTGCTTGCGTGCGTGCGTGCGCATAAAAGCAGCGCCACGTGGCTGCCGAGACGTGTTGTGTGTCGCTTTAGTGTTGGCGGTTGTGATGCGATTTTTTGTTGCGTGCAAACTGCAGGTTTTATTTATGTTTTGTTGTGGCAGCAGACATTTCAAATCACCTTTTCTGTAAAGGCTTTTTTGGTTATTTGGTGCGCCATTCTAGCCAACAGACTTGGACTTTTTAAGGCATAATGGAGTCGCCGCAGGAGGCCTAAGTCTACAACAAATGCTGCCTAAGGTAACTCAAACCATAAAAAAACAATAAACTGCTCAGAAGGTAATTAATTTATATTGAAATATACTTAAATACTACCCACAGTATCAAAAAAAATCAACTCAACTCACTCAAGCTGCAACCCTATTTTTTACTTTAGCTTTCAGTCAAACTCCAACGCTTATCATTCACTTTCATCAAACACCAGCTCCAACCCTGGGACTAAAACTTTAATTAAAGCTCAGGCATAGCTGGGTCTTTTATCTTTCGTCTCTAACCTCAACATTGCCTTAAATTTAGTGTGCCTGCTTCCATGTCCTTACTTCAACCTTTCTTTTCAGTTTGACTATCCAACTCTTCATTCGTAGATCTCCTCTTAAACCTAACTTTAACTACAATCTTGGTTTCTACTATTTTTCTAATCCCTTTTACCCATTACTAGGTCTATAACTCCAACCCCTATTAACCTTCGGAGATAGTAAAGCCATCCTCCTTTTACCTGTTCCAAAATTTTTACCTCCGCGAATTTTTTCACGTATATTACAAACTTCAGACTACCCAACATATTTATCAATTGTTAAAGTAATGCTCAAAGTACTCGTACACCTCAGAATTTTTTTTAAGTCAAAAGGTTCAATAGCTGTGGAATTATATACGATCAAAGGTAAACAGGGTCGAATTAACCCAGAGTAAACCCGATGATAGAAAAAGAGGTGATAGAGGAGATAGATCACTAATACAACTAACAACTGGATCTCAATTTCTTAACGCTATGGACTCAACCGGTGACGTGCATAGGGGGGCGAGGTTTGGGGGTTCAAACCCACCAAATACAAAACTTGCTAGTGACAAATAAAATATAAATAAGCAAATACAAAACTTGCTAGTGAAAAACATTATTTCAAATGTTATTGGTGTACGCAAATCCCCCACCCCTTCCCACCCAAAATGAAATCCTGTATGCAAAACTGGACCCAACACAGATCTAAGCATGGACCATCATCAGCCAACCAGTGATACCTACCTACCTTTTTTTAAATTACTGTTCACATTAATATCTATTTGAAATCTAAGAGTGCATTTTTTTCTACTCTCATTTTCAATTTAATTTTTTTTGCTACTACATTACTGTTTTCCCACTTCCATGTCGCTTCCATCTACTATTTACTTCAACACTTGAATAACTGCCGTTTGTATTTACTGCATTTATTTATTGCATACTTTTCGGCTGTTCACTAAATGTAAATTGTGCGGAAATTCCGCAATCTGCCATTAAAAATTTTATTAACGCTCAATTAAAGCTGGCAAACGTCAGGGCAACAGCCGCCAGCCATTTCCACACGCATTTCAATTAATTCACCATTAAAATTAAATGCCACATTAAATTTGAAAACAAAACCGCTAATTGTCAGGTACTTGCCAGCTATGTTGCCCAAATAATAAAGTAAACAAAAGCCCAACCAACAAGCAGCAGCGGCACAACAACCACAACAACAAAACCGAAACACCTTAACGGCAAGAAGATAAAGTTAGAAATGAAGATAAAGTCGATCTCGGTGAAGGCACAGCAGCCGATAGGCCAGCAACACAATTCCAACAAAAAATGCCAACATTAGCGACGGCAATTAGCATAAATTTCATTGGAAAAGCAACGCACTTAGCGTTCATTCGAATTTAATTCACCCACTCGCACCAATACCAACACATAAACACCCCCCCCCCCCCCACACACACACACACACATATTGCGCCACTCACCAATACGCGCCCAACAAACTAACACTAATGCAAATTATATATTTTGAGGGCATTTTTGTGTATGTATGTGGGTGTGTGTGTGTTTGTGTCGCATTAACGCAAAGCTTTAAAATGTTGGAAAATATTTCGAACGCTATACGGCAGCCGTTAAATGGCGAATCGCGGTTGCGTTAATGTGCGCCTCGAGTGACGCTTTAAATAAATTGTGAGCTGGCTGGCGCGGCACCAGGGAAGCTGCGGCGGCGCCTGCCGAGCTGTCGACGCGCTCGGGCCAACCGTTGTCATTAGTTCAGCCGCACTCTTCTCACTCTCTCTCTCTCTGCTCTGTCACTCTGTCTTCGGTGCTGTTGTTATTGCAGCAGGCATTTTGACGGGATTTGTAGCGTCCTTTTTGGCGCACAACACAAGCCGGCACACTTCTTGCGCTTCGCTGCACTCCGCATAGCTGGCGATGGGATAAAGTAAACAAAAGATGCTGGCAGTCGCGCTGGCAGCGGAATACGACAGCAGCTGAAAGGTGCCAAGACAAACAAGCGCTGCGATTGTTGGTAGCTCATCGATTCGACTAAAAGCCGCCAATGGGTGAATTCGGCTGGCAGGGAATGTGGCGATTGCAAGAGCGTCAGGTATTTGCTTTGAGGTTTGTTCGTGTCTGTGTGTGTGTTTAGGTTAGGTTGAATAGTTAAGCGCGCTGACATTGCGGCTGCTCTGAGCCAATTAATGGAAGTTGGAGTGTATTTGAATTTATTTAAAGCTCAAACAGCAAACTTATCTCTTTCGGGGCAAATTCCGCGCCATGGACCGGAACCTCTTCTCTTTCATCAATCAATCTGCCCACTTAAACTCTCTTATATCGACCTTAGCAACTGTTTCGTTCGAGTTCATTCAACTCGGCCCATAAAAATACTTTCTTTGCACTATTGTGCGCCATTTCTGTTGCCAGCTACACCAATTTTAGAATTCGAATTTCAAACAAAACTCTTACGCGCATCTAACCTCAAACTGTCAAACCTCAAAAAGCCATAAAACACATTTCCTCATTTTCACACGAAATAAACTGCCTACACCAAAGTTCGTAAATCAGGACTGTTTACAGCGAATCGTTAACCTGTAGGAGGAGAGTTTCGGCTTAAACCGAACTACGCGAACGTTGCATGAACGAAATGCTTACAATGGTTTCCAATACGAATTGTAAAATTAAAAAATTATGAAAAACAGCATTTTAAAGAAAATTTTAATGATAAAATGAGTCAATGTGGCAAGTATAGAGTCAAGGACTTTTCGAGCTGTAAAGACCACTAAACCGGTTGATTTCTCTGAATTCTGATTTTTAACTTTTACTTGAATAATGTGGCTCCGAATTATAGGGAAACGCTCTCGAGTTTTTTCCAGGTTTATATTTTTGCAAAATTTGTCATACTGTAACTCTGCTCTCAACTGAATGAACCACATACATTTCCTCACTGTTGCCGTAGCCCCGAATTGTCGGAGTTTTTGTAAAATTTGTCATACTGTAACTCTGCTCCCAACTGAATGAACCACATACATTTCCTCCCTGTTTCCGTAGCCCCGAATGGTCGGAATTTTTCGTGTCAAATTTCATTCCGATTACCAGTTAACCCTTTCGCTATTTTGTTGTCATATGACAAAATGCTTCTTTGTGAACGTGTGAACTCCCTGTGGATTAAATAATAAAATTTTTTATTGGTCCTTGGAATAATTTGAAGTTTTAGAAATAATACGAAATTAATAAACTGAATATTATAATTAATATTATAATACATAGTAAAAAAAAGAAGCAGAAAAAATAAGAGATATTTTTTAATGGACCTTTTTAGTTCAATTCGGATACATTTTTGAAATAATTTTTGCTAAATTAAATGAAGGAATATTTGATTATTAGTTTTGCTAAAAATTGTTATTTTTTGTGTTTAAGTTACTATTACAGCCACAACAACCATATGACAACATTCTAAAAAAACAGGGTCCGGTAATAAAAATGTAAAAAAAAATTACTAAGAAAGAAAAACCTGTAGCAAAAGGGTTAAGGAACGGCAATCTTTTGAGGCCCACACTGGCCACACATATTGTCCGTTTACGTCAAATCTGTCCGCCCTAACGTCAGCGGAAAATGCTTTTTTGCAAAATGTTTGCTCGAATCAGTTGTCAGCAACCGAATACAACCAACGCTCTGGCAGCGCAATAAAACCGTACTCGCGCAACAGAGTTGCATTTTACGATGGCAGCCGCACTTTGTAGCCCGAGACCGGCACAAATTTTGTGCGCTGATGCGAACTGAAATTGTGCGGTTTTCAGCTGCGCACCCACACCACCGACAACAACTATTCCTTAATGTTTTCAATGTATGCGTGTGTGGGTGGATGTTAATGTGAATGTGCGGCGGAAATATGACATGAATGCGCATTTCGAATATTGAGTCAGTTTTGCGATTTAATGTGCCACACTGACGCACCCAACAACTACACATTTTTGACATATTGCAGCGGAGAGCGACGGCAAACAGGAAATGGCATCGTTAGCAGTAAACAAGCGCGACTGATTCTTCCACTCCGCCGTACGCCTCGGCTAATTATCGCCGAAATGCGATCTGAATTGCCGCATGTGTGCGTAAAGCGCTCGCAATTGACGTCATGAATTTGGCAAATTTGTTCGGCTGTCCGTCTGTTCGCTAGTTTTCCAAGTGCCGCGCGCCCGAATCACATGTTGAATGTGCCTGTTTATGATCAGCCGTCGAGGAACACTTAATTGCCGAATATTCGCGCGAATTTCGCAGACGGCAGCACATTTCTGGGCGAAGAAATCGACAATGAAATTCGCCAGTCAAGCGCCAGTCAAGTGGTTTTTGTGTTTGTGACGTCACAGTTTGTGTGTGTGTGTGTGTGTGAGCGTTTGTTTACGGCCGCGTGTGGTATGCGGACAATGCAGCCACTTCTTCGCGGTCCATATTGCGAAATAGCTATTTTGGGTTCAGTGTTTAATTTTTTTTATACAGTAAATATTTTATAGTCAGGAATGTTGAATGAGTTCAAGGTTAAGTGAGTTCACTCTTTAATTGATCTGCATTGGCAATGAAGAAGCCAAGAGTTGGCAATTAATTCGAGAGTCTTGAAGCAAAGGCGCCCATTAGCAGAGCAAATTGATTTATTGGCAGATAGAGGCGCTACTTAAGCAGAGCTTACTGTACTTATTATGTTAAACTCTTTGTTTACTTGTAGGCGTCGAATTTTTCATTGAAATTATTTTTCATGAACAATTTGTGTTTATTATTAGTTATATGAATTTATAGCACCAAAAGCATTGCAAACAGTCAAACATTTTTTGGCAAACAAATTCGAAAGAAATTATCCACAAGTGTTTTGTGAAGAAGTGAAGAGCAGATAAAGCATCGAGACGTAATGGGGAGATAAAGAAATGAAAATCAAAAAAGAAACAAGGCACTGAATTAAAAGACAGGTGGGCATTGAAGGAGAAGGCGACAAAGGATAAGGATGGAGATAAGAGGGAGAATGCAAAATAAGAAATCAAAGACGAAAATATAAGATGAAAGCAAAAAATTTGCAAAGGAAGAAGGAAAAGAAAGAAAAATTTGAAGAGAAAATGTAAAAAAGAAAGAGAGATGATGGTAGATGTGGGAGATTAGTGAAAGGAGGCGAAAGACAAGAAATGAGAGATGAGTAAACGGAGATTAAAGATATGGTAGAGATGGGAGATCAGAGAAAATAGATGTGAAATAAGAGATGGAAGAGTAGAGGATGAGAGACAAAAGTGAAAAAGTGATAAGTGTGGAGATACCCGAGTAGAGATAAGAAATAATAAATGAGATATTGGACATGGAAGATGGCAAAGAAGTGATGATAAGGAATGAATGATGAGTAATGGAAAAATAAGATTGAAGTTCAAGTTATGAAAAATTAATGATTGTAGATGATAGATATTCGTAGATAAGAAACTGTCAATGGCAAACGAAGATTAGGAAATGGGAGAAACATAAATGAAGAAATGGAAGTATACGATGGAAAGTTGACTCTTGAAAGATGAGAAATGGGAAATTACAATTGAAGTTCAAATTATGGAAAATGAATGATTGGAGATGACAGATGATAGTAAGATAAGAAACTGTCAATGGGAAACGAGGAATCGAGAATGGGAGAAAAAAATGAAAACATGGAGGTTGACGATAGAAAGATGTAGAGGTTTTTTTAGGGATAGTTGAGGTGAGAGACAGTGGGGCACACAGGGGGTGAGAGGTGGGGGATTCAAACCCCCTAAACACAAAATTTGCCAGTGCAAAAAATTGTTTCGAATGGTATTCGGCTACAAAGTTGTACTCAAAACTGGTGAGAGATAATAGATAAAAGATAATATAGTCATGAAAGATGGAAGATAACAGAACGTAAAGAGGAGATAAAAGATGGGAGAAGAGAAAAGAGAGATGAGTTATAGGAGCCTAAAAGTGAGAGACGGGAAATGAGTGACTAGTCAGAACCTGGGAAATAGACGGCGGAAGATAATAAATTGTCGATAAAAATCGAAGGATGGGAAATGGAGAATGATGGACGAGAGATTGAAGATGGGAAGTTGGATATTGTTCTGTATAAAATAAATGAAATGAGAAAAAACCTGTTGAGATAATGAGAATATTCAAAAAGAAAGATGGGAAATATAAGATGGCAGATGGTTTATAGTAGATTATAGATTGTAGCTGATGGATGGTAGAAAACATCGATGTTAGATGGCAGATAGTCGATGGTATATAAAAAATGGTAGTTGGAAGATGGCAGGTCGCTGATGTTAAATGGAAGAGAGAAGATGGCAGGTCCTAAATAGATGAAAGATGGTGTACGGTAGATGGTCAATGGTATATAAAAAATGGTATATGCTAGATCGTTGTAGATGCTAGATGGTGATCGATAGATAGGAAATACAAAATTAGAGCTAAGAAATTAGAGTTGAATGATAGAAAGTGAGACATGATGGATGTATGTCTATCTAAATGTAAGGATATGAACAAGGACGGAGTTAGTGGTAGAGAAAGAGATGGCAGAGATAGCAACTGAGTTGGACTTGAGGATAACATTATTGGCTTAAAAGGAAAGTCTTTGCCAACTCAGCTAATCTAATACTTTTAATTATCTGCACCACTTAATTTGGTTATGGCCAACGAAGTACACACTGCCCACACTCACTGGCCATGGTAAATTTCAATCCAAGTCCGTTTTCAGGCACTAAGCCGACATGTCAGCCGCATTGTTATGTCTAAGTAAGTAATAATTAAATTACCTTAATGGCTTAAGTAAATATTTGCCGCCAGCTAACACCGCTAATACCAACAGGTCAAAGTCAGTTGTCGCTTCCAGCCTATTGACGTCAATGTGTGTGGGGCAGTGCGCCTAAAATGTCACTACACACACACACACACTCAAATATTAAGTGGTGCCTTGCCTAACAGCGGCCCGAATGCCAAAGGGGCCCAGCTAGATTAATAAAATTATTTATTAGTGGAAATACGTCGGGGGAATGCTTACACATGAAAAGCAGCAGCGCGGTTTGCTGCTGCTAAATAACAAATTCCAGCAGCGTTCTTTTCGCAACTCTGCACCTTCGCTGCGCTCGACTTGGCGCCGCACATTTTGTGTCATTTGTTGCTTTTATGTGGCGGCAACAAAAATTCCTCGCGGCTTATTTTGCTTTCAGCGTAATTGTGGCAAATGTGCTCGCACACACACACACACACGCGCGCGAGGCGTATTTGAAAAGGATATGGATTACAGAACAGCAACAATTGTGTGTTTGCTATGCGCGCAACATGATTGGCTGTGTTTGTGTGCTTTGTGTGCCTTGTGCTCATTTAAAAAAAGGCCAACATAATCATAATAATGGCGTAATTTCATTGTTGTTGTTGCTTTTGTTGTTATTGCAGCTGGCATATGAATGGCATTCTCTGCATAGCTAGCGACATTATTACCGTTGCGCCGCGTGTTGTTGTTTGTTACTCATATTGCCATTGTTATTGCAGTTGTTGTGGTCTTGTTTTTATTGTTGTTGTTGGCTTTTATTACAGTGCGCGCTTGGGTAAATATGTCGACCAATTTTTATCGCTATTTGGCGGTTATTATGCCACGAACCGGAAATGGCTCAATGGGCCAGTCGAGCCAGAAACCGCACAATTGTTTGATGTTTTTGTTGTTGTTGTATGTGAGCATTACACAGGCAAATGGTTGAAATGTATGTGGCTCGCCATAAATGATCCAAATTCTCGGAATTTAATGCTGCAATTGCAGTGCGGAAACAGTTAAAGCGCAGCCTAAAAGCATGCCACAAAAAGTGAGCTTTAAGCCAACTGCAGTTAACGGCAATTCAATTTCAACTTTTCAAATACTATGCAAACTTAAATACACACTTGAATATTGGAGTAGGACAAACAGCAGCGTCCTTACGCCGAAAAGTAGGCAACAGCGCTCAGTAGAAATTTCATATACTTAGATAGATATGTAGCTTGTAGTCGGTGGTTGGTAAGAAGGCCTCAGACGGCAGCAAACGTTGCTATTTTAATACTTTATTTTCTTGGAAAATATTTTCATTTCGTCAGTTTTTATGACCGCTGGCGCCAAAATATGAAATTATTGCCGACACATTTGAAAACACAGAGAAATTCTGCCACCAAAGTGTGACCCAATGTTTATCTAATCGCAAAGCTAATAAAGTGAAAAAATGTGTGGAATAAAAATGTTTAAATTGCAATGCTGAGTTGGTGAAAAAATTATAATTTAATTTTGAAATTCTTTGTATTCTTTAAATGGTTTTTTTATGATGCAAATTCAAATGCTTCACTTGCGATTTTTGGGTTAGTGTCAGTTGAAAATTTTAGCGTAAGAGATGTGGTTTCTCGTTTTAGATAAATTAAAGATAAATAAGTAAATAGTTCTAACGTCCACTTTCTCCTATAATGAAGACGCAAAGCTCTCATAGTTAACAAAAAAAGTTTGGTCTAGCAACAATTTTTTTTAAATACTTAAAGCTTACACTACGGTTTGTTGTTCATGAAAGAGCAAAAAACAAATTGTCTTTCATATCTTTTTTACGAAAATTTTTTTCATTTCATAATACAATACATTTTAACTGTCAGCGAATCCATAAATTACATTCTTTCGGCAAATGTTTCCCAAAGACCTCAATTTTCTTAATTTAATTGTATTTTCCAAAAATATATTTAAAATTTATTACATTGCCACATTGCTCAAAATTATTTTCATCAAAACATTAAAAGATTTTCTTTTCCGCATTGCAGCAACACTTTGCCATTTCACAATGTTGTGCTGAAACTGTGCGAAAGCAGAAAAGCCCGTGGCGGCTGTCAGCGCGCTGCAATTTCGCTCCGCTGCACTGTGCAAATTTGCCGTCCGCTTAAGTGCATTGATAAGCGCTGCAAAGTGTGCGGAATTATCTGCAATTTATCTTAGCCCAATATTTGCCAGCGCACCCGTATATCAGACGCTTTATCGCCGGCGGGCGGAGGTCACTGGCGACTGGCAGTGGAGAATTTACACGCCCGCCGACGACAAGTGGGCGGACGGCTGTTGAACCGCTGGCTGCGGTGTGGCTGCAGTCGAGATGAGCTAAGTGGCTCCGGAATGTTAATGAGTGAATTATTCATTAATTTTTTTCGTTTGTTGTTGCTATTTCCTTAGTAAATGTAGCGAAACAAAGAAGTGCACTTTGAGCGCAAATAAAATTCTGGAGAAATCTGTACTTGGCGCAATTATGAAAAAGCTGATAACACATGGCAGCATTAACTCGAGGAACGTTCAGCGTTGTCTTTGTCTTTTCATTGGCAGTAAGCAAAAACAAAACTAAGATAACTACAGGTTGGTGCCTTTTCAGATGGATCTGGAAAAATTGCAACAGACGCAAAAGAAAAAGTCGATGGACTATGTGAAAGTCCTTGGGCGATACAAAAGCACATAGGCAATGTGGAAGTCAGTTCCATGAGGGGGAAGGGGGCGCAAAAGAGAGTACCATGTTTCCAATGAAAGCGCCAGGTGACCAAGTCAAAGAAGGTTTATTACCTCCTGGGTGTGACCAATATCTGAACTGATCTGTGTCATATAGAACCTAACGAGTGCAGTAGTAGAGTAAGTTCGGGTAATGTGATATACCTGTTTGTTTACAGCGATTCCCGACACATTTTGCCTTAAAACACACTTTTTTTTTTGGTCTCAAACTGTTCACTGATGCATTATTTAGTATATCTATGATTATTAACTCTTTAAGATAAACTGTTGACGAGTTTTTTAATTAAAAATCAAAATATCCAAATATTGGCGTCTGATAAAAGTGGCGGGTAATGTGATATACCCGAAAAAACCTTATTTAACAGACCTATTAGTTTCAAACTTGGTGAAAATACTCCAAATCAAAAATAATAAGAGACGTGTTTCTCATTTTTTTGGAAAATCACAATCTGGCGGGGTAAACCAAGGGTTAAAAATTTTTACCGGGAAACATGATTTCATGAATTTTTTTTATCTAAAACTTAACCATAACCGATTTTTGAACATATTCCACTTCAAATATTATAAAATAAAGTATATATACATTTCTGTATACAAATAGTACTACTGTCATAAGTTTGGATACTGTGATGTACTATATCACATGACCCGAACTTTGGTATATCACATTATCCGAAATTGACTTTTTGCGAAAAAAATATTATAAAAAAACAATAATAACTTTGTTGAGAAGAGCGTACCTCGCAAACTCATAATCGATATCAGTGATTTACTTCTGATTAGCCTCGAACTTTGTAATAATATTTTTTTTGTACCTTGTATGCTTTCAAACTTCGTGACCAAAAACTTGTGCAAGCCTACTCAAAGCCTTTCATCACACTCACTGTAAACTATTTACGCAAACACAGCCAAAATCATGCAGGACGAGTATTTTAGCTGTTATGATGTTTTAAAAAGGTTAATTTTGAAAAAGTCAACGCACTTGTGAAATAAGCCACTATATCACATTACCCGAACTTACTCTAAGCAGTGGCGCACACAGGATTTCATTAGGGGGGGTGGCGGGGTTTCGTACAATTTTTGAGCTCGATTCCATTTCAAACCAGTTTTTCCACCAGCAATTTTTCTTTTGGGGGGTTTGAACCCCCAAACCCCCCTGTGTGCGTCACTGATAGAAGGTATCACTCCCTGTTAAACCTTGTATAATTGCTAAACATAGCTTTGAACGTTGAACTGTAAGAAAATTGAAGATTGAACTGTAAGAAAATTGAAGATTGCACTGTAACACAGCAGAGTTGAGATGAAGTAACGTTCGAAAGGATCAGACGAGTTTTTATTTACAGGAAGAGTTTGTTTTCTGTTACACCAGCCTCAGTTGTTCTCAACTTCTGAAAGTTAAAGACAGAGAAGGCACAAAAATACATCAGACATCATAGATATCAGTCAGTGGGTTTCATCTTTTTTTTTATAACCATAGCACTTTTTTGCATTCTAAACTTCAGTCAGCCTCGATAGTCCAGCGGGAAGCGCGCTGGTTTCTCATACCAGCGGCTCTAGGTTCGATTCCTAGCTCGCGCTAACAAAAACTCGTCTACTTCTATTGCTATCCACAGATCATGAAGCCGATGAGAATTACAAGAATCGCATAAGTAGGCAATTGCCAAAAAACCAAAAAGCCATTCAGATTCGGCGTAAAACTATAGGTCCCCTCCCCCTTCCCCCAACTTTTGAACTGTTGAAGAAACAGTGTTGCAAATTTGTGGTATCACATTGAACCCTTAAATAGGCCCAAGTGGGTCTCATACAGTGGCAGCCACTACAACCTGCCTACCTACACTTTAAAATAAATACGAAAAACAAAATATTTAAATTGCATCAATTTTCTTTAAACAAATACCGGACATCGCCTAACCAATTAGGCGATGTTTTCACTGCCCAGCAAAGCTCTGCCTGCACAGCAACTAAACAATTACTCACTCATCAAGAAAACATCGCAGCTGCGCAAATGGCTCAAACGAAAGCTCGACACCGCACGTCACTCGCCTCAATCGCAATTTGCCGGTCTCTTGCGACGAAAAGCTGCGCGCTGAACGCGTAAACAGAGCGCCAACTTTTGGGAAAAGCAACGCTCGGGCCGACGATCGAAACCGGCGCTGACGGTGCGGGGCAGCTACGGCGAGGACAAAGGTGACACCGGCTTCTCACGTGCGCGTGAGCATTGGTGAGTTGGTTCTTTGCGCCGACTGCAAGTGCGATTGCCGATCGGGCGCCGAGAGAGCGACCGCAGCGGCGACAAAGCTAAATGCTGCCCAACGCCGCGTTGGGGCTTTCAGTTGTCTGTGAGCTTTGAACGCGCGTGAATGCATAAAACTCAGTCGAATGGATTTTCTGTTGAAATAAGAACGAATTGTGTGCCGGTGCAAAAGAATATGAAATTTTAAAGAAACTATTTTTTTTGTTCACCAAAAATTTGTAGATTTTTAAAAAGCATTCAAAGCGGTTTACTTTTGCATGGAAGAGCAAAAGTGAATGAGTGAGGCGAAACGCGAACAGCGAGTGAAACCAACAACAGTGTGCGGGGCCAGCAACTGCGCAGCGTGGAGATACACAGATCGTGTCGACTGGCCGACGTTTCGGCCGTTTCTTGCTGCTTGTTGTTGTTTATGGCGTGTCAAACGGAAATTCATAAATTAGTAAAATTTTATTATTACTTCAGCTCGAGTAAAAATTAGTCAAATAAATGTGGAAGAATATAAAACTCTGATAGCTAATAAGCCAAGTTTGCAGCGCCGGCAAAGCAAGGAACACACACACACTTACACAGCGACACAAGCGATCTGCGAGCAATTCGCCGAAATCAACGCAAAGCCAAAGTGGCCGCAGCGCTGGAAGTGGAAATTCAGTAAAATAGAATAAAGCAAAGTGCGTGGCGTGGCGTGCGAGCTGCCATTACGAAATGATAATTGCTATCTGGCCGATACGCGTTACGTGCGTGCCGAGATAAGATACGCGCCGCGTCGCGTATGCGTACTCGCCGTCAGGCCGTTTCGTAGCTCATTTGATTTTTTCGGTAACGCCAACCAGCGCA
This sequence comes from Melieria picta, assembly GCA_964056695.1. Taxonomy (NCBI): domain Eukaryota; kingdom Metazoa; phylum Arthropoda; class Insecta; order Diptera; family Ulidiidae; genus Melieria; species Melieria picta. The sequence continues at coordinate 62,763,824 of OZ057399.1, forward strand.
AAGTGGTGAACCGCGTAGAAATAGCGCTGCAAAAGTGTTGAACGTGTTCGAGAGCATTTTGTGGTGTTACTTTTATCGTTGTTGCTACTGCTCATAATTTGAACAGTCCGAGGCACCGACAGCCAGGCGATGCGAACGGCCGATAGCGCACAGTTGCAGCCTAAACTCTAAATGAACTGAAAACGTCCGCAGTTAACTACGCCGGAGACCAGAAAAGGTACGTACAACAACACAACAGCAGAATTATTGTATGTGTGTTTAGTTTGCATGCCTGAGTTTACTTAGCTGTCTGTCGCACGTTCAGCGGGACATTCAACTTATCTTGTTGTGGGACACAAAAAAACACAGACATGGGTTATGTAAGTTATGCTTGCGAGAAGGGGAAAGTTCAACTTTGGTGAGAATATCAGTAAAAAAAAAAACGTTTGCAAATTTATTGCAAAAAATTAAAAATTAACAAAATTGCAATTGAAGGCCTGTAAAAATATACTCGGACACCTCATAAGTTTCTCATACTATTTTTCCCCCATTTCCCTTCTACCTAACTATGCATTCTGTGGGTTCGTCTAGGGTTCGTCTAGACCTAACAGAATGTTCAAGCACTCAAAGGCATATCTACTGATTGTCTCTCCTACAACAGGCCCATTTCGAGGCTTCAGTGTGTCCTTCAGCAAGTCCTATGCCCAGACAGCCACTTCAGCCTAACCTAACCTCTACTGATTGTTGATCCTAGAAAGAAAGAATATAACCATACCCGGTAATGCAGCTTAGGTTAAGCTTTCAGTTGTTTTCTATGCTCTACTATTGACTGCCCAGTAGTAACAGACACTTCAAGAGTTGTTCCAAGGGCCAGTATTTTGATTACAGAATATTTCTGTAGATGGAAAATGTCTTTCTTCAGTATTAAGTTGTCTTGAAACCCTAACTACTTACAGGTAGGTAGATAGGTCTATACAGGTAGGTAGTGTCCGACCGAATATTCGGTTTCGGCCCAAATAAGTGGTTTCGGTTTCGATTTCAGTTTCGGCCAAAAAATGGCCGGACGGCCGAAACCGAAACTTTCTGGAATATTTTTTACATTTTATTGTGTAGCGAGTGAGCAGCTACTTAGTTAGTGCAGCCGATTAGATATATAGTGAAAGGATCATGCACCAATGTAAATAAACTTCTTTTTTAGAATATAATAATAAATTATTTAATTTTGAATATTAGCGAGTAAAGTACGAAAGGGTGATTTTTTCATGTTTATGTTTTTATAAAATGAATTAATTGTGTTCATTAATAAGTATTTATTTATGTTATGTTATGTTTGTTTGTTCTTTATTTACTTAACCCTTCGTTGCATGATTTAATTTGCGTAGAGAAAAAAAAATTTGCCACATTATTCTTGTTTCTTGTTAAGTTACGATGGTAAAAATGAAATTTTGTTGAATTCCTATGTCCACGAAAGAAGTTAAGTAACATTGCATATATGCAATTTCATGCAGCAAATCCATAAAAATGCAAAATCATTTTTCCTTTTGATTTCCTCACATTTTTGCAATTACGTGACATTTTACTTATACGAAATTCTATATTGTTATTTCTACAGAAAAACTATGAGTTTTGAAAAAGTTGTTGTGAATTCATTTTTATTTTGGGAGAATAACTTAAACTGTAGTATTGTAGTACTGTAGTAATTATAATATAAAAAGTTTAATGTAAGGAACTGGGAAATGATTCTGAATGAAATTTTTTATAACAATTTCTTGTTTTATTGAAACATAAATATGTGTCACACTTTTCACATTTAATGAAAGTGTAACCATTGCAACCTGGAAGCTTGCAAGTGGCACGATTGTCAACCCATTTCGGCCAGTGGTCCATATGGTCCAAGCGAACTTCGTTTTGGGGAAGTGGTAAACTTCTTTGGTGCTTTCTCTTGAATAATTTAAATTAGAAATGGTTTTTAATTATGTAACTATGTAAATAAATGTATAAGTTATACCTTAAGTGCAATATTTCTGGTTACTTCAGAAGGCCTCCCGCGCAATGTTGATTTTTCCCAATTTTGCAGAGGGTTTCGCCTACTTTTAAACGAAAATCACCCAAAGTCTCCTTGACTGTGTTTCCTTTTTGGGCTTCAGCACGTTTGTACAAAAGCCAAGCATTGACCAAGGCTGTGTCTACTAAGTGATAGAAGAGTCGCAAATACAATTTTTTAGAGCGTATTTTGATTTTATAGCGTCCTATGAAAGAATCCAAAATGTCAACCCCACCCATGAATTTGTTGTATTCGGAAACAATTCTGGGGCATGAAACGGTTATCTTTCTTCCCAGCTTTCGGTCATGTCTTTCAACTGTTACCTCAGGATTCTTGCCACAATAATTTGACATCAAGTTGACAATTTTGTTATCTTTCCAAGAAACAACAGAAATATTAAAACTATCAACTGTTGTAACGTATTCACAGCATTCTCCACGGGGTTTTTTCATCATAATTTTATCATCAGGAAGTTTTAAGTTTGTAATTCTATTGCGACGGATTGTACCCAGTGAATAAATTCCGCGTTTAGCTAGAGTCAGCATTAATGGCAGCGATGTATAAAAATTATCAAAAAAAAAACTGTGTAGTTCTTTTCAGATGGAACATGTCGCAGTAGTCTTATAACAATGTTGGCACTAGAGCCCAAATCAGTCTCTTCAGGAAGCCTATGCACGGGGTTGTTCTCTTGGCCTGTGTATATTTCAAAATTGTAGTTAAATCCAGATATTCCGGCGAGCACATAGAGTTTAAATCCCCATTTGTGAGGTTTCATGGGGAGATATTGCTTCAGATAAGATTTGCATTTGGTAGAGCACAGTTGCTCATCCACGGAAAGACAGCTTTCAAATTGGACCGATTTAAATTTTTCAATGAAGTGGCTAATAACTGGACGTATTTTAAAAAGTCGGTCACAATTTGGGTCATTTCTGAGTTTCATGTCATCATTATTATTGAAATGCAACAGCGACTTGATTTTTTCAAACCTATTTAGCGAAATGGTCTCCTGTATTAATGTATTTCAAACTACAGGTACCCAATACTGACGGTTGTTAGGAATTTGAATTACAGGCATCAAAACGCATAAATTGGACTGGTAAACAATAGACTTTATAAGTTCGTCAGAAATATTTGAAATAACTGTAAGGTCCTTTCAAATCCATAAAACTTTCGGGCAGCTCTTCGCTGCCTTTAAATTCAGTATTTAAATTTATATCGAATTCTTTTTTTTTCCAAATAGTTTTATCACATCGTTCTCTGACCGTTTTTTCTGCAGCAATCTCAACCACTTTATTTATTCCTTGTTGTTCTTCTTCTTCTTCACATGTTTCCTCCGGGCATCGATATATTTTTATTTCAAAATTATTATTATCACCGCCATCATCAAAAAACTCGTCTTCACTTTCATCCCAACCTTCAATTATTTTTTCAAGGTCCTGATCAGGAAATGCCCTAAAAATAATAATTTAGGATTGTGTGCATGGTTTTGCATATATGCAATATAATAACATATATGCAATGCCAGTTCATATATGCAATGTACATCATAGCGCAAAAGTAAATATTTAGCAATTTAAGAATGCAAGTAGTTAACGATGAAAATCATGTAAACTTTTCAAATAATACTTACATTTTAGAAAATTTTCACAATAATGCAAAATATTAAGAAAAATAAACACAATTTTTCCAAGCTCTGTAAACTTTCAGAAAGTAATATTCTGGTAGGTGATTTTAATATAAACTTAAATAGTGCAACAACTTATACCACACAGTTAATAGAGCTGTGTAAATCACATTCGATGTATCAAAAAATCGATTTCAATACACGTATAACCGATACATCTAAAACAAAAATGGATTTACTTTTTACAAACTCTAATGACATAGTGTGTGAAAAACTAGAAGAATATCAAATATCCGATCATGAAACGATCCAATTTAAAATTAAACATAGCCCTAAATTTCATATGCGAAGCAGGATAAAAATAACTTCATGGGAGTGTTATAATAGTATAGCGTGTATAAATCAACTGCGCCTATGCGACTTCAGCAATTTTGATGAAATTGACTTGGAGAGCAAGGTGTCGTTGATTAACTGCAGTGTTCTTAATGTGATGCGAAATTTAACGTATGAAAAAGAAATTCAATTAAAAGTCATGAACAAGTGGTATGATAATGAGTTAGCCAATCTTAACAAGCACAAATTTGAATTGTATAAAGTGGCCAAAATATCGGGAGACTGGGAGGAATATCGAAATATAAAGAAAGCATACAAAAAATTAGTAAAAACTAAAAAAGTGAAACATATGGAATTTAAGATAGATAACAACAGACACGATAGTAGAATGATGTGGAAGTGCCTAAAACAAGCAATAAGCATGGGGAAGGAAAATTCTTCTATTAATAAGATTGTTATCAATGGTCAAATGTTTGATAATGAGCTAGCTATTGCAGACAATTTAAATAAGTTTTTTGTAGATAGCATTGCAGATATAAGCAGCAATATAGAAGTTGTTGATAGAGACACTAATATATCTCATCAGTCAAATACTCGCTTTAAATTTAATCATGTAACAGCTAAGGATATCGAAGATATAGTCCAGAAGTTTAAAAACAAGAAGGGAGGAAAAAAATTACTATCTGAAGGCGTTGTAAAGGATTCTGTGCCGTATTTAGGTTTCTTTTATGCACAAATCATAAATGAAAGCCTAAGCAGTGGTGTAGTGCCAAACATGTGGAAAACTTCAATTATAGTTCCAATCGAAAAAGTTAAAAACACCATAAAAGCAGAAGAGCTGCGGCCAATAAACACACTACCCTGTGATGAAAAAATTTTAGAAACTGTAGTAAAACACCAATTAGTGCAATATTTAGAAAGTAATAAGATACTTATACCTCAGCAGTCAGGATTTAGGGAAAAGCATTCCTGCGAGACAGCTTTAAACATGGTTGTAGCTGAGTGGAAAGAGGAACTTAACAATAAAAATTCGATATTAGCGGTTTTTGTCGATCTAAAAAGAGCATTTGAAACAATTGACCAAAAAATATTATTGGATAAATTATCAACAATGGGTATTAGAAGTGTAGAGTTGAAGTGGTTTGAGAGTTTTTTATCTAATCGTAAACAACGCACAATAATTGGTTCGTCAATTTCAGAAGAGTGTGACGTCAAGATTGGCCTACCACAGGGCTCAGTTCTGGCTCCCATCTTATTCAATACTTATATTAACGATATTAATTCCATTTTAAAATTTAGTACAATAAAGCTGTTTGCTGACGATGCATTAATCTCGATATATGGCACAAACGAAAATGACATAAGAGAAAAGTTACAAACTGATTTAGATGCTCTCTATATTTGGCTTTGTGCTAACAAATTAAAAATTAACATTGATAAAACAAAATTCATGATCATAACAAGAAGAACTGTTGCAAATATCATAAGTCTTAAAATAAATAATAAAGAAATTGAAAACGTACAAAGTATTAAGTATCTGGGTGTTCAAATTGACGCTAGATTGAAATTTGACGACCATATTGACCTCACCATAAGCAAAATAGCTAAGAAAATATGGTTTATTAAAAGAACTTGCAAACATTTAAGTGCACCTTATAAAATAAAAATATATAGATCAATTGTTGAGCCCCATTTTATCTACTGTCCCACAATTTTGTTTATTATGAGAGATTTTCAAATTGAAAAGCTGCAGAAAATGCAAAATAAAGCTATGAGATTCATTTTAAATAAACGCTATGATACCCCAATAAAAGAAATGCTAAATAGCTTAAATTGGCTAAGCGTAAAACAACAAATTTTTTTTCACACCATGAAATTTATATATAACATTAAGAACGGATATTTGCCAGACTATTTAAGAACCAATATTAAATTTAACTACGAGGTTCATGACAGAAACACAAGAAAGAGAAACGATTTTAAATTACCTTTTTATAAAACAGAATCGGAAAAAAACAGTCTATTTTATAAAGGGTTAAAATGCTACAACGAGTTGCCTGAGAGTATTAAAAGCTGTAATATAAATGTATACAGAAAAAAATTATATGATTACACTAAAACGTTGGAGATAAGATAAATGCTGTCGCTTTGTAGTACATAGTTTTATATTTGCAAATTGTTATTTAATATTAAGGTATTTTGAATTAGGTTTGTAAAACCGTAACAAATAAATAAATAAATAAATAAATAACACGTGTTGTTTGGTCGATTCTTTTGTGCATACCTTCAATGTTATTCGCGAAATTCCGTTAGAAATAAAATGTTTTATCATAACAGAAACAGCTGATGAACGAATAACTGTAAAACGCTGCATAGAAAAGTTACCAGATCTCCGAGAAGTTAACATTGCATATATGCAATGCCATGCAGCGAAGGGTTAAAGTAAAATTCGTTTGTTGAAAAATGGTGATTTTGATGCTTGATGTGGTGATTTTTATTTCAACTAGAAAGTTTCGGTTTCGGCCGAATATTACAAAAAAAAACCGAAACTCGGTTTCGGCCCAAAACAGTGGTTTCGGTCGGACAATACAGGTAGGTTGTAGTGGCTCAGTGTTGCCGGATCAGGAGATTTCCTCCTAGATTTAGGAGATTCTTGGCCTTTTAGGAGAATTTTTAGGAGGAAGAATTGTTTAGGAGAAAGTTTAGGAGATTTATATTTTATGTTAGGCGATTTTTCGGATCCTTACTAAATTTTTGGAAGTTTTTTGGATAACGAAGTATGATGTATTGAGAACACTGGCAACAAAACATATTTTGGCAACTATTTTAATAGTCAAAGCACCCTATTGTGTTAAAAATGTGTAAGCTTACAAAATATAAGCTTTCTTTTTTTATGAGAAGTTTAATTCCTTTAAAATGACGCAAATTATAAAAAAAATTGAGATTTTTTTAACTTTTGGGAGGAAGTTTCAGTATTTTATTAAGATTTAGGAGAAAGTCATTTCAGGTATCTGGCAACACTGTCGTGGCTACCTCTGTATTAGTCACACTCAGGCCTTTATATGGGCCCGTTGTGATACCACAAATTCCACCCGTTTGAAAATGTGTATGCAACAATGTTTTTTCAACACACATTTCAAGTGGATGGGGAAAGGGAGGCAACTATTTTCACATTTGTAGGTTTTGTCATTGCCTACTTCTGCGGTTCTTGTAATTCTCATCTGCTTCATGTGGATAGCGATAGAAGTGGACAAGTGTCTTACCAGCCCGAGCTAGGAATTGAACCTAGAGCCACTGGTATAGTAATCCAGCGCGCTACTCGCTCGACTATTGAGGCCGACACATGTCTATACAAGACATTGGAAATATTTTCCTAAAACATTTCTGAAAGGGGCATGTTGCAAACTTTTTTCTTTGTATGGCAGATAAATACCCTTAAGCAATGTGAGTTGTAGCAGGAATCGTAACCTGGACCAGTATTGACTTGTAGAAGGGGGCATCACGCACCTGAACCTACGTGAGTTACTTAATTTTATTAGGTCGGTGGGTCTAGGTGATGTTCTCTAACTGTTAGTAGAAAGGGGCACAATAGATCATTACTGGTCTCAGTGCACTTTAACCCCAACAACATTTTTCCATCTATCGATCTATCTGTCTGTCTATCCATCTCTCTAAATGTCCTAAAACTCTTTCACACAATTATGTAGGCAATTTATCTTTAAAGACTAGACTTCTTACGTTGAGACTGAAAAGTTTGTGAGCATCTCTCAGTTGTGCGAAAATTGACTTTACTACATAAATAAACCGCCGCAAGAACTTTGCATAAACATTGCCTACAATTTATGGCCACTAAATCTACATAAACTACTTTAGTACAAACTATACAATTTTCGATCCATAAGCGCCAAAGACAGACGCCAGATGGCGCTCAAGCAACTAGATTTGTGCGCTGGCACGTAGCTGACGGTAGTGTTTTGACTTTTTAAATGTCAAACCGACAGCAATAAAACACCACAAAAGCCTCGCTCAATGGCCGCTACTCATTAAGGAGAAAAGACTACGACCTATGCAGAGCGATAACAAGGCGCTGCTTACATATTGTCTGCACGCTGTTGTTGTGGTTGTTATTGTGGCATTGAACAAAGGCAGTGTCAAGAAAATCGCATTAATGCAATTTCACGCCATTGACAGCAGTCAAAAATGGCCAACAAAAGCCGCCAACAATGCAACACTTGTGCAACAATGAGCAACAGCAGCAGCAATTTTACGACAAAATGCCAATCGCACAACAACAACAACAAAGACACACGCACAATAGTGCGTTAATTAAAAGGGCATTCAATGACAACAACAACAACAACAATTGGCCAGGAAATAAACGAAAGTCAAGTGTGCCAGAAACAACAACAACAACTAACTACAGCAATTACAGCAACGTGTGTCATAAACAGCGAAATAATTCTTTTCAGTGTAAGAGAAGTAAAACTGAGGCTCGAGGCTGCACGATGCATAAATTTGCGTTCAAGTTCTTACAATTTACATTTTGTCACATAAATTCATTAAATTCGTTTTAATTGTTGTCTCCTCTGACAAGAAAACAATTTGAATTCTTCGCTTAACTGTGGCCTGGTGCGCCAAAAAAAATATTTGACTGGGCAATTTCAAGTGCACAACAACAACAACAATTGGTAATGTGCTACAACAGACGCAATAACAATGTCACAAATTTTAATTATGGTTTTTTGAATTTTTTTTTGGTGGAAAATATGGAAAATATTTAGTCGACCAACACCAACTTTCCAATTAGGTTTTATTTTCCTGCGCTGCTCATTTATTAATTTTTCGCTTGCATAGTATTTTTTGCAGCGTGACAAGTGCTTTCGACTGTCACAATTTGCGTCCAACTGCAACGCCCATTTGCGTGTTTCGTTGCTGCCGCTGCGTCTGCGCTGAAGGAGGCGGGGCCAGCAGGCGGCGATCGCAATTACTGTACTCAATATTGAAACTGTTTACTTCTGGTTGCGCTGTGCCACATTCATTGACACAGTTTTTGTTGCTATAGCTTTCAATTTTACCTGTACATATGTATACTTGTATGTATATATTTTTGATTTTTTCTTGATTTATTATTTTACGTCTTTCATTGCTTCAACATGTATTTTTTGTCGCTTATATACAAATGTACTTATATACATACATAGTTGTTGTTGTTATTGTTGTTGTTCACTGTGTTCGCTTCGAGCATATCTGATAAATTGCTCGGCGATAAGAAAAGGTTGTGCACACCGAGTGCCTTCATTAAGCGCTGCCACATGTTTGGCCCAGCTAACTGTCTGTCTGTATGCGTCTGCACGTGTATGTGTAACAAATCAATTTTACTTAATTTACACTTCAATACGCAGCACATACATTGGGCCGTCACCGACAGACGCACAAACAGACGGACTGCCGCCCATTGCGTTTGCCCAACGAATTTCTGTTAATTTGACAAAATATATCGTGTCCAAGTAAACTTGACAACGAGACGCTAATTAATTCTGGAAGCTGGCAGCTAGGTGCCGGAATGTAGCTACTTCAGTCTTTTGATGGCAAAACTGAATGAGTTTCATGGAGAAATGTATAAATAAATATTTTACATAAGAGTTGCAATGACAAAAGGGACTTTGGGGTAGGAGAAATAAATAGGCACTAGATGATATTACGGCATAGAAAGAGAAAAGAGGAGGGGAAGAGAGAAATATACTTTCAAACAGAGACAGTAGGAAGATAGACAGACAGACACTGGAAACGAAAAGCGGTAGGAATAGCGGTAACAAAGATGGAAATGTAATAAAGATGAAAGTGCAAAACAAGAGACACCAACTAGAAGAGACAGGAATAAATTTTAAAAGAGTTCAGGATCACATTTTAAGCCATGGAACCATTATACTTTGCATTGTATTCCAGTTGCAGTACAAAGTTTATTTTGTATCCATAGACAATTGACAGAAAAGTCTTTTCAAAGCAAATTAAAACCCTTAGCATTTTTCCAATGTATGTAAATCCTTGAAAAGAAATAAAAAATGCAAATATCATACAAAGCAACAAACACACAGAAATGTTCTTTGTATTCTCCCTCGTCACAAATCACTAAATCTCTTCGTTAATCTAATTGCACACAGGAAAATATGAGCGTTGCTCGTTACATACAAAAATCCAAAAATACATTTTCATTCCATTCTCATCACACATTTCGAATTTCACATTAAAATTTTTCGTATTGCACAAGCGGCGCAACCGAAACCATTTCAATCTTTCGGCATTTCTCGAGGCAGCCAATTACACGTGCGCCGCCTTCAAAACGCATTTAATTTTGAAATATTTTTGAAAATATTTGATGCTCACACAAACCCACACATCGTTTGTCTGCGATTCAACGTGTGTGTGTTTGTATCTGAGGCAAAAAATGTTGTTGTTGTGGTGAGTTTGGCATTTTTCATATCGAAATTGCAGCAGAATTTGATGCCACTACAGAAATGTTTGCTGCAAAAATGTAAAAAGAAAAATGAGAAAATTTCCCAGCATAGAAACAAATTTAATGAATTTTGCTAAATTTTCAGTGCATTAAATTTTCGCTTCAAATTTCAAAAGTTCGAAGTTCATTTGAAACACATTTCTACTATACTCAAATTTCCATCAGCCAGGCCAATGACTCAGTTTGATATCAGCATTGAAATCATATTCTAAATAATGGAAAATATGATCTTTTTCTAATTTTTCTTACATACTGTTGCCACCTGCGCTACTTACGCACCGTGTCTACGCGTCGCGACAGCGTCGTTCAGCTGTTCCGCAGGCAGCTCTCGCCGTGAGCAGAGCTGCTATCTCTGGAATGTGCTTATTGTGCTTATCTGTTTGTCATTAGAATGGAATTTTATCGGTGCGACTCGAGCGATACTAACAAATGCGCTGACATTAGTTTCGAGGCTGAGTTTCAGCTGCCTGAGGAGACAGTCTCGTCAGAGCTAAAATAGTTGATAGAAGTGCTGGCATATAGAGTTTGAAACGAGGAAGTAGACAGGCGAAAATCAGTAAATAAAAAGTTGAAAAGGTAAAGAACGCAAAAAGCATAACTAATTAGAGAAGTTTGTGGAAGAAATAAAGTTGTATGGAGGCAAACAGAATAGATAGTTAAAGATCAGATCACAAGCCCAGTAGGGACTCAAAAAAGGTGAGAAGCGGAAAGCAATTTAGAGACTAAAAAAACAGCAAGAAACAGTTAAAAAAAATCATGTACTGAACAGCAAGAAAAGGTGAGAAAAATTATGCTTAGTACTTGTACAAGCATCTTACATATAAGAAACTAACTTCTCTAACTTAATTGGGCTCAGCTGAGAACTACGATTGATGTTCTGAGAAATTATTGTTCTACTGATGCCCAGTAAGAAGTTTGAAAGGTCTTTCCAATGATTTTTGCAAGAGTTACATTGACTAGAAAGAAAGAGAGAATATACTTGAAAATTTTGTATCTACACTCCATAGGAAAAGGAGAACGGAATTCTTTCTAATGATTTTTGCAAGAGTTGCATTGACTAGAAAGAGGAAGAAAATGTACTTCATCTTCAAAACATTGGTTCTACAATCTATAGGAGAAGAAGGGTGGAGTTCTTTCTAAGATTTTTGCAAGAGTTGCATTGAATAGAAAGACTAGAAAGAAACGGTACTTTATCTACTAGAGACATCATACATATAAGAAAGTAACTTCTCTAACTAATGTGGCATCAGCTTAGAACTACGATTGATGTTCTGGTGGATCATTGTCCTACAGATGCTAAGTAAGAAGTTTGAAAGTTCTTTCCAATGATTTTTGCAAGAATTACATTGACTAGAAAGAGAAAGAAACTGTACTTCGTCTACGAAACACTTGTTCTACACTTCAAAGGAAAAGGAGAACGGAATTTTTTTTAATGATTTTTGCATTAGTCGCATTGATTAAAAAGAGAAAGAAACTGTACTTCGTCTTCGAAACCTTTGTTCTACAATCTATAGGAGAAGAAAGGCAGAGTTCTTTCTTTTGGTTTTTGATACTAGAAAGAGAAAGAACTATAGAAGAACAATGTATTATATCTTCTAGACACTTGTCCTATATTCAATAGGAGAAGGAGGACACACCTCAAACATTTTTTGGGACAATATAAATAGGAAATCTACTCAATAGAACTATTCACAGTCTACTACGATTCGTTAGAAACTGAAACTTGTACCGTGGATAAAGGAATCTGAGTGGGGAAAATGTGTTATAACAATGGCCTAAGTAATCTCTCCACTTATCTACTAAATTCCATTTTCATAAATTTAGCCGTCAAAGAAAGCAAATATTAAAAAAAAAATAAAACAAGAAATCAGCAGTAGCACCTTAATAAAAAATCTAAAAATTAAAAATTATAACATAACAAAAGATAAAAAATAAGCTCAGTTAAAACTTGTTTGCCAAAACTAGGTCAGCGATTATTTTAAACAATTTTTGCACACCAATTTTTGTTTGTTTATTGCGATAAGAGTTGGCATCAACAATTTTTCCTGGAAAATATTTACAGATTATGGCGAATTTTGTCTTATCTTTATTACTAGCCGTGTCAATGATATATATATTTAGTAGTTTAAGACAGATTATGGAGAAGAAAGTAGAAAATTAAAAACAATTTAAATATTTTGAGAAAATACAAAAAATTACAAAAATGTATAAATATATACTGAAACAAAGTTTTAACACTTTTAAGTTTTCAATATATGGAACAATAATTCTTAAGCTACCAACCGGTGCTGGAGAAGACTAATTAAATTTGTAAAAATACAAAATGAACCACAATTTGGTTCTCGAACATGGAAAGCGATTAGTTGAAAAACCTTGTGTGGTAGCTCAATGAGCCTCGTGTTATAAAGGAAAACTTGAAATTGGCCACTTAACCCACCTACCAACCCAAGTTACAACATTATCTGCCATACTGCGACAAAGAAATTCAAACTGTCTTCAACTCGAATCACTTTCTCACAGTCAAAGTGCCACAAATGCTGTCGGATTTTGCGTCGTCACGCAGCGCGCCAAGGGAAAACCCTCATTCCTGGTACTTCACCGTTCTTTGCATGTTTGTTTGTCTATGCGGGCGCAACCGCCAAGAGTCAAAAGCACCATAAAATTTGACATTAATTATTTTCGCAGAATATTTCAAGCAAGCAACAGCAAACGACTGACAAAGTCGACTTAACAAACCCATTGAAAGTTTTTTATCAACTGCAAAGAGCGAAAGAATTTCGTGTTGACATGTCTGACTTATGTGGAACCAAACTTGTGCCATGAAAAAATATGTTATTTGCACTATGCGTCAAACGCCGAGCAGCGCCGGTGAGCCAAAATTGCCAGATTGCATTTCATTCCTAAACTGAATCGTTTGGCATTTCCGGCCACAGCGTCGAAATATACAAAAAGTTTTCAACATTTTGCAACGAACGCCGATATGAATATTCAGCGCAACCCATTAACAAGGTGCAATAAATATTTTTTGTGCAACAAAAACAATGTGCATCTGACATATTTGACGCCTTGCCATCGTTTCGAGTGTTGAACGAGCACGGCGACCGCAAAGGATTTTATGGCCGCAACCTTTCAATAATTGCACTTTGCATATGAATGTGTGTGTGTGTGTGTGTGTAATTGCAATTGCAACAATAGCAGAAAATTGTCGTACAACAACAACAAATTCTATGTAGCGTAACAAATACCGGCCAACAATGCCAAATCGAGCGACGCTTTATGCGCATTTTCGCGCCGCCTTTTATGATGATTTAACGCTGCATTTAAGCATTTGGGAACAAAATAAAACTGATAAAAACATTAACAATTTGCATATTTATATATTAATGCGGGGTTTAGTATGCGTCGAGCGGTTAACTGAAAGTTAAGCAGCGCTGGCAGTGTTCAACGTGTTTGCGTTGAGTGACACGACGGGGTCGAAAACGGGTTTCGCACAGTTTTACTAAGCTCACCTTTGGGCTTTAACTGCAGATGTTCTATGTATTGGCGCAGAATTTGTTGTTGCATCCATATTGGCGACGCTGTAGAACAAGTTGCGACTTACATATTTTTGGCCATGTCATTATATTTCCAAATTATGTCACACATACATACATACACACATACAAGTAAGCTGTCTGAGATGGAATATCGAATATGGCTGGAAGGTGTGCGAGGCCAAAAAGCGGCTAATAAATAGCGGCGTCATTGAAGCCGCATGCCACCCGAAAAGCGAGTCGTGTGATTTCAGGTCATTATTTTTTGGGTAATTTATACAGTCAATTTGAAAGTTAATTTACTTTTTCAACCCTTCGGCCATCGTGACTTCATTACCGCACAGCGCGCTGCAGCTGGACGCAGACGCAGCTGCATAAATTGACCACCAAAGGCAGTGCGGCCACTTGCAAAAGTCACGCAAACAACCAAATCAAAAAGCAGAAGCAACAAATAATCTCAAAATGAAATTTCAAAAATAAAAGCCAAAAATTTCAAAGTCAAAAACTGCTGCTCAGAAAAAACCAAACAACAACAACAATTTAGCAGTGAGACAGCATCCCAAACAAAAATCGGCTACGTGTCTGCAGTTCGTGATTTAATGCGCTGCAATTTGATGATTAAACGGCGCTGGGCTGCGCACCAACTCCGCCAACCGACGGCACAACGCGGCTGGCATTGCAAGCGGCAACAAGTGGTTTGGCGGAATTTGCAGCGTCTGCAACGAAAACGAAAGCGAATTCGCAATAACAACAAATGGCAGCAAAGAGCATAAAAAACTGCACGAAATGGGCAAAAAGTTCGAAGAAGACATTAAGCAAGCAGCCAACCTGCGTTGCCGGCTACAGCGCAGCCGCAAAGTGCCGTCTGCGCAGTTTGGAGCATAAATCAGCGCAGCAGACGGACATTGTTTTGTAGTCAGCTTGTTTTTGGTTTTTTGCGAACATTTTAATGCGTGCTTAGTTGCATGTTTGACTGTTTGGCTTGTGCTATATCAATTTTGTTGTTGTTGTTTATTTTTTGAAAAATGTAAATTCAAAAAATTTATTTGACTTTTCCTGACTTTTGCACTCGCAAATGAATTCATTTCGCTCATTCAAGCGCAACCGAAAAAATATTTAACGCAAATTTGTAGCAAACTGCAAGCAAACTGAGAACCGACAAGCAGCAGCCAGCAGCCAGCAGCCAAACAGCCCAACAGACAGCTAGACGGCCGTGCGGCAGCTAAACAGACAGCCAAATAAATAACCGCGTGCATCATAAAGCCCATGAATTATTGCACATTTTACACGCCTCTAAGCCAATAACAACTTTTTCGCACACTCACACTCACACAATCGAGTGTGTTGCTTTCTGCTTGCATGATTGTTTTTGTTGTTCTTATTGTTGCTGTTGTAGTTTTCTGCATTTTTTAATTTTACGAGTGCATTTTTATGTGTGTGAATCGGCGATTCTGCGGCTGACCAGCGCCCAAAATAGCCGCTGATGTCATACGCGCGCCAGTCGCACACCTTCCTCTCTGCCCTGCCCCCCTGTTGTCGCGGGGATGCCAACCAGCCAGTCAGCCAACCAGCCAACCAGCGAGCGATTGGCATGAAGGTGCCACAATGTGTGCATTCATTAAAATTTCATCTTGTCCGAGAACAAAACAAGTCGAGGTGTGTTGACGCTTGCACACAAATTGGTGTTCACTTCAGCGAACTGTCGCACAGTTGTGCAGCAAGAAAGTGTGGCAGATGCCAAATATTGTGCTCTCGTATTGCATTTATCTCATCACCGGCCGTCACTGAACCGTTTGAGAGTCAAATTGTTCGTAGAAGACAATGCAGAGTTCGCATGTTGAATTGTTAGAAATTTTGCTTTTGCCGAAATTTCCTAACGTATCGCGCTTTTCGAAAGAATTGACCATTGAATCAAAAACTTTGCTGGATCATTTATGAAGCTAACATGGTTCAACTAACTCTAGTTTTAGTAATCACTGTGAGGCACGTTGCACCGACTTGTTGAAACCAAACATAATTAAATGAATCAACCTCTTTATTTGATCAATTCTGGGGTAAGCATAGTTCATCTAACTTTCTGTTTTAGTAACTGGATTGTTTAATCACTGTGAAGCACGTTGCGTCGACTTGTTGAAGCCAAACATGATTCAATGAATGAACCACTTTCCGGGATCATTTCTAGACCCAACACGATTTATCTAACTTTGACCATAGATTTAACTACTTTACTGAATGATATCTGGTACGAACATGGTTCACCCAACTTTGTTTTTGGTAACACAATCAGTGATCAAACACTGTGAGGGTCTACAACCGACTGGTTGACACCGACTTGTGTGCTTTGTTTATCTTCAGTGCCCAACTCGACCGCATTGCTTTTGCGTAGCGCCACTTGCATGCGGAACTAAATGCCGGCACTGTACACACACACACACAGAACACAAAATTCCAATTCATTTTCATTAGAAAAACAAAAAACCCAGTGAAAACAAATATATCGCATAGATATAGAATGTTTACCAACTCATTTATTCGCTTATTCCAATGTGCCATTGTTGACTCTGCACAATATTATTGCGCTGTACATGCTTGTGCAATGTTATTGTTGTTGTTTTTTCAATTTTTTTTAATTAGCTATTAGTCTGTGTGTCCGTATTTATTTGCCGTACATAGCGCAATTGATTGATTTATGTGAAAATATTTCAATTTAATTTCAACTCATCTAATTCGGTTTTTGCGTTTCCTATTCGTTGTGTGTTGTTGCTATTGTAATTTAGTGTATTTTGTAATTTTCGCCAGCACCGAAACACTCGCTTCGCTGTCCACCGTTGGCGGCTACTTAAGCAATTGAGCTGCGTCGTCAACGACACCTCAACCGTACTTACGTCAGACTTTGTGTTGCCGCCAACGCTGCGCCAAGTGCGTAGCGCTTTGCCTTTCCGTTCTCTGATTTTTGTTAGAATTTATTTATTTTATTTCTTGTATGTTTTATTTTTTTGCGCATGTTGTCCGCAACAACAACAAAAACAACAACAGCATACAAATTGCCAAAATCGCCACTTGTCGGCGGCGGCTGACTGACTGATTTGTTGTCCGTTCGGCGTGGCGGTGCGTGATTGAAAGGTTCTCGCTCGCCGTTCGTCAATTAGCCGACTTTTGTTTGGCTGTTTGTTGTGCGGCGCGCAGCGCTCGGCACTGCCAATGCCAACAACAATGACCGCAAACACTGGCAAATCATTTTGTAATTGAAATTTACGCGAATTTAATTAAGTCGTTTCGGCTAACGTTCAGCTGCGCCCCACTAACAATTGTCGTTGTTTGTATATATTTGCTTTTGCTCCATGCATTTCCATGTGCATTTGTACTTGCGGCATTGTTGTTGTTGTTGTTGTCGTTCTAGTACGAGCGCCAAATCGGTCTCGCCGCAACGCCGGAAATAAATTAGATTTATTTACGGCTGTGGTCGACGCGCTCGGCCGCTGCTGTTTAGTTACTCGAGCGACTGCTGTTGTCACTGGCATTTGGGCCGCACACACGCCACTCGCCGCCACAGCTGTCACTGTGACATTTGCCATGTCTGGCGGGCCGTCTGTGCCGGCGCGCCGCTCGCTTTGTTGTCACTCTTCCATTGCTCTAATTGCATTTGTAATTGCTTTGGAATTTATTCGCTTTGCTTCAACAGCCAGTGACATGTTCAGCGCCGCGCCTGTCGCTCCCACTCGGCGCTGCACTGCTCGTATTTCACATTTTTCGGATTTAATTGAAAGTTCCAACATTTGAACGCTGACCTTTGCTGTTTGTGTGTGTGTGTGTAGTTTTTGTGTGGCATATTTTTTCCAAATTTGCCGCCTCTAAGCGCCGCCTCATGTTTGTTGTCACTGTCTAATTGTAATTGTTGTTGATTTTGCAGCAGCGGAGGAGGCGCAGGCGGCCAACGCCAAATTTTAACAAATTGCTCGCATTTTCAGGGCCGATCAGCCCATTGCAGCATTGTTTGGGCTGTCGTCAACATGAGTCAAAAACTCAATTCCCCATTTCCCGCTGCAGGCGAACACTCAGCGACTTTACCTAGAAAGCTCAAATGCGCTTCGGATGCGACGCAAGTGCCAAAGTTACATTTGCCTAAATTGAATTCAATAGAAAGCAGTTAAAGTGTGGCCAGCCACATGACATCAGCCGCCCATTTGGGGAAATTCACTCGCCGGTGACAGCTGCGTAGAAAATGTCGTTCTAGTCGTCGTATGTGCTTTCTATCAGACGGCGCTGTCGTAATGGTTATTTAATGCGAAAGCGTGTGCCTGCGTCTATTGGCAACTGCACAAATATTCGATGGTGAAATTCGGCTCAATAAAAATCAATTAACGATTTCTTATTAAGGCCAATAAATTGAAGAGTCAACGCGAGCGGCCTGTCGATTGTCCAAAAGATGGAAAATTTGTGCGCCTGCATTTTATAGATGATAGAATCTGTAGAGGAGGAATTATTTTGTGACGTTGTGTCTGTCTTATATCATATCTGTCGCTGCTATGAGCGTTTTTAGATTATGTTTAACCCTTTCGCTATTTTGTTGCCATATGGCATCATGCTTCTTTGTGGACGTCTGAACCCTCTGTGGTTTCAAGAATACATTTTTTGTTGGTCCTTAGAATAGTTTGAAGTTTTAGGAAAAATACGAAATTAATAAACTGAATATGTAAGTTTAAAGAAGAGAAGCATACACTTTTGTTTAATGGTATATCTTGACATAGTAAAGGAAGAAGAAGCAGAAAAATTAGATAAATTTTTAATTTGACGTTTTCTTTCAATTTAGATACTTCTTTTTTTTAGTTTTGGCTGAAGTAAATGAAGAAATATTCAAATTTCCGTTATGCGTACAAAGTTTTATGTTTAAGTAATTATTACAGCCACAACGATGTGGTCTCATAGAAAAACACTCTAAAATACAGGGTCCTTATACTCGGACCCTGTATTTTAAATTAAAAAATTTCTTATGGAATGCTGCTAATATAACCACATAGAATCCTAAAACGTAAAATTAAAAATTTTAACTTTCCCCAGTAAAAATCTGTAGCGAAAGGGTTAAATTAGGTTTGGTGCAGCTGACTGATTAAACGGCTACAGAAAGAGGTGTTTGATGCACAGTCATACAAAATCTTATAAAAGTCTACATTAAAGAGAAATTATGGTTATTATAGCTGAATATCTTTTCTTATATGTCCAATCAAACTTTGGTAAAGATTCTACTCCCGGTTTGAAACAAACTTCAGACTACAAATGTTGAATGAAGTGCGATTTCTTAAGGAAGCTATTCGTTTTTGTGAGCGAAAGCCTTACAAACTCATCTGGAGCTCCTGGACCGAAAAGAATACACAGCTTCTCTGTCGTATTGCATGCTTATAGGATCCTTGCTCATGTTTTTCATCACACTTTTAAGCTCTTCTTCGACTTATAAACTTTCTGCCCAGTTGTCTATACCCTCTCATTCTTTCTGACCATCCATATCAAACCAACACAATTCTTGCGCATTTTTAAAAGCATTTTCACAGTGTTTGTCGAGAGGAAAACAGTCGGATTCTCAAATTGGCGGCACAGAAACCAATGAGATTGTCTAGAATTTCTTTTGCACACTTATCTCTCAACCTGTGCACATGTAACAGATCCATCAGGTTCCTAATCTAGGCACTTCTCTCAACCGATTCTTCCCTCTTACCCACTACACCTTCACCTTCTCTGTTATAGCTGATCCATCAATTTGCTCTGCTTCCCATGTCAGCTGATCAATCAATTTTTTATATGCGTCCTTTATCTCAAATGTTACCATGGGATTTTTTTAAAATTTATTTTATTTATTGACTTTGCTTTTCATGCCCTCATCTTTTGCAATTTTCAATATTTCTTTTTACACATCCATCTCTTGACTCGCTGTCCCGTTAACCCTTCACATATGCATCAAATTATTCAATTATGCCCACAACTCATTGCTCTGTCTCTTTCTACTACAAACTCTGTGCACAGCACTTCAGCCATACTCTTCAATCGACATTACCTTAAAATTCGCTAAATAAAAAATAAACTAAACCTTCAGCTTTAATGCCACACCGTACTCGAAATTCCAACGAAAGCCGCTGACCATTTGATATCTTCATTTATTAGCCACGGCCGCAGTGGCCGGTTGCCTCAAAATTTGTATGGCCTGCACGCGAAATTCAATCCGCCGACATGAGCATGACGTTTAAACGGTTTAATGTCAGGCATACGTAGCAACAACAACAACAACTTTGGCCATGACACTGCAAGAGCGGCCAAACAACAACAACCAACATCAACACGACAACAACAACAGTCGCAAAAATAATAGAAACTAGTAGTAACACTTTTTGACAGCGGCAGTCCCCATCTGGCTAGTGGACAATTGGTCTGCCGGTCAGTCAGTCGGCGTAAATTACCAGCCAAGAAATGAATTTCTTTCCTGTAGAAAAACTCCGCAGCGTCAAGTCTTGAAAAAATAGTAAAAATACAAAACGTAAAAACTGCTGCACGATTTTGATCTCTTAACTGTTTAACGACACTGCAAGCGCGGCTGTGCGGCCGAAAGAGCAAAGAAAACAGCGAAAATGAAATGAAAACAAACTACAGGCAAATGCGAATCGCGCTGCGCCGCTCGAGCCGCGTACACACGAAGCGATAAAAATGAAAATCTCCATAAAGCCGGCGCTGGTCGTGATGCAAAGATAGCAGAATAATTTTTTAAAATTTTATTTTTCTTTTTTTGCACATGACAAAAAATGGGACAAAAATTACAAATGAAAAATAAAACAATAAAGTGTAATATTTTTTGTAGAGATAATTTTGAAAATTTAAGCCATTGTTGCCTGAAGGAATTTGTGAAAAATTAGTTGGAAAAAATTGGAAAAATATTTTAAATGTATAAAAAATAATAACAATTTATGAAAAATTAGTTGAAAAAATTTGAAAAATATTTTAAATGTATACAAAATTAATAACAATTAATGAAAAATTAATTGGAAACAATTTTAAAAATATTTCAAATGTTAGATAAGAAATTAAGGCAGAATAAATCTTTCATTAACTAATTATTTTTCTATTTTTCCTATTTTTGTTTTACTAAAATTATTTGGAAATCTTAAAAAAAAAACCTAAGCTAGCAACGGTACATTAGTTATTGAGTCATCATAATTTTCTCCAACCATTCCTACCAAACTTTATGTGCTCCACTCTGTTACCTAACTTTTTCGCGCACGTGCAGCTGTCGTAAAACAAAAATTCATTTCAAGCCCCGCCAAGTATCCACGAACTGGCGTTGCCAACTAATCAAACCGTACAACAACTACCAAACTGCCAGCAACAACAACAAATAAACAACGCTAACAAGCCTCTAATATGCGCTGCGCTGCTCGCGCCATAAATCGAGACTGACCGTCGCTATTCACTTGCCGCTCTCTGCCCCATTCGCTCCCCGTCTCGCACGCTTTGCCCCACAAACAGCCGTGGGGCAGACATCGTTTCAGCTGCGTGTGCCGCCTCTATGTTGTATCTCTTCCTCTCTTTCTCTCATTGACGCTCGCTGGTGCGGTGTCAGTAGATTTTGGTTTAGTTTTATTAATTTCTAGAACGTCTTGTTTGCTGAGCTGCCATGCTTTATGACTTTATGGAAAAAATGTTAAGCATATAATTTCTATTTTTTCTTTAGTTAAGACGAATAAAGATTTGATTTTTGAGTAGTTTTATGTTCTCTATTTTCGGCTTTAATTTTTTTTATGTTTTTTACATCTATGAAATTTTCTCGTTCTTATGATTCCATATTTTTATGGTAATGGTACGCAACCATCTTTTTTTCATTATCTTTACAAGCATTGTGACCATCGACAGCATTTTGCCTTCTTTCTCGTGTGTTGCTGTTCTTTGGCATAGTTTGGTAATTTTTAGATCTTGTTTTTATTAATTTGTTCATGTCTCTCAGTGATTCAAGTAGTGTTTCTTGTATTGAAATTAGGCGCTTTCAGAATATAGCAACTGAATGCAACTGTCATGAGGTGCAAGGTTTTCAGTCAAATCAGTCAGCTGCCAAATAATTTTTTGCTACTACTTATGTACTTATTCACTTATTCAATATTGTAATATTTTTTATAATGTTTTCGATGTACTATTTAACAGCTAACAACTCTGTTTTTATAGAAATAATTACTAAATTTGATAGAAAAATGATTCGCCTAAGACAAATTTTAACTTCAACTTTTCTGAAAAGTGGCAAAGTTATAGGCAATAATGAGATCGTCATTGTCAACCATAGTTCAAACAGCCATTCATCATGTGTCAAATACCTTCGGAAGTGCTGATTCTTAAAGGTGTCGAGCTTGTACAGTGATTACTAGAGAAGTGCTTAGACAGTTCAGATGAACTGTTTAGAAACTTTTTAGGTTTGTTAATACTTCTATGAAGCGCTACCAGATGATCCACTAAAGGCAATCACAATGGATCCAACAAGATCACCCCTTCTATAACATAACCTATCACTATCTTTAAAAATTATATTCCACTGATGATATAATACTCGGTTTCTTTGAGCCCATAATCAACACGTTTTTAGTTCTTCATTAATATAAACAAATGTTTTTCTCAGCGAGGATTTAATACTGTAATCGAACAAAATATCATTGAATCAAATGGGCAAGAAATCACTGATGGATCATTATTCAATGACCATTTCAATTATTCCATGACTGCCACAAATTTGCCAACAATCCAATATTCAACAAAGCCAAACAAGAGATCATTGAACCAAATGGGTATGAAATCACTGAATGATCATTATTCAATGATTCCATGACTGATTTTGAAAAACATTTACAAAATGTGCTACAGATTTGACGAGAATCCGATATTCGCAAAATGATGTCTTCGCTCCCAAATTCGTATGAAATCAGCTGTTCCTACGCATCAGCTCTGATCATAGACATTAGTACATACTAACTACGTATTACTTTTTTGACCATTAGTGAGCTATTCGATCATTCCTCTATGATTGACCTACGTATCACATTATAAGTAAACTACTCGTATTCGATCATTAACTCCTCTATGATTGACCTTCTTTTCTCAGCAACGTTCACAAAACTTTCATATTCATACGTAAAAATCCCGGCACTCGGCTTGGTTATAGTTGTATTTGTTTTTGTTTATGTAAATTTGTTTAAAATTGTCATCGTATATTTTACAGCTGCCCGTTCACTCCGTTTAATCTAAAATTGGCTACTGTTGCTCTGTTTGTGTTGTATTTGTTGGCCAAAGTTCAGCCGTCTGTGTGCCAATGAACTGATAAATTTAAATCGTTTGTTAATTAAGTTTGTGCTGCTGCTTATTTTTGTTTGACTATTGATTAATATTTGTGTTTGAATCGTTGCTTAGTTGCGGCTGTGTTGCTTCTTTTGCAGATTCGATTGACTAATCGGTGTTTAGAATTTTCAGAGCTAATGGTAGTTTTTCGGCGAGGTTGTGTGCATAGGCGAGACCCGGGTGTTGCTGACAGTTTGAGTACACTTTGAACCATAGAAAATAAAAATTGTATGCTTTTTTCTAAGCTCAACCACTAAAAGAGCTGAATTAAATTTCCACACAATTTTACCAATCAAAAGAAATAAATTGCCTACCTTCCCCAATAGCGTTGACAACCGTTTGTCATCAGTGTCGTCTTGCAATTTCCACTTTGATTGTGTGTAATTGTGTGTCAAACGTTAATTCCCCAAATCCAGCACGGCCGCAACCCTATTCAGTGCCCCCTTTCAATGTCAACTTAATTTACAGCTAAGTTAAGGCACAACAGCGCAAAATGTCAAATCACTGTCAATGTCAACACCGCGGACACATTTAAGACGGCTGCGCTGCCCTTTCTGCCGACACTTGCACGCTCCCCGTTTGACTCACACAACTCAATTGGCATATTGACGTCGCAAGTCCCCCATGCCCCCCTGTCATCCTTCGACGCGTTGGCGACTGCCAACGTAAACGCTGTAAAATCATTTCAATTAATGTTAATGTTGCACATAAATATAAAAAGTGTGCCAAACATACAGCAACCACAATAACAACAGCAACAACAAATTATCACAAAAACGTTACACAGCGAGATGGCAATTAAATTTGATTTTTATTGCGGAAGTGCTCGAGTCAACAACGACGCAAAACGACTACACACACGACTTGTGCCGCACCGTGGGCTGTTCGAGAACGGGAGCAGCTCCTATAAAATGACTTGTAATTCTACAATTGACACATGCAACAACAACAACAACAACAACTGCAACTGGTCGACATTCATTTCACTGACAGCTGTGCGAGCCAAAAGCGAAGCGAGTGAGAGTAAAAGTCAACAAGTCATGTAATCATAACAACTGCCAGGACGACAATTATAAATCATATTTTAAATGAAATTTTCTGTGAAAATGTTGTAAATATTTGTTGTTAGCATACAGAAATGGAGATGTTGAACGATTTCAATGAATTTAATTGGCTATAATGAAGACATTCCTTGGAGCTTGAATGAAGTATGAGATTAGTTGATGGATGACATAATTGATGTAAAATTAATTAAACATTGGCGGTAATCACTGTTTGTTTAGTGGTTTAATAACACATCAAAGTTGCATTGAAATCTGCTGATCTTTGTTTACATTTGACTGGGCGCAGAATTGCATTAAGGTTCAACAAATTTAAATGCTTACATCAGAGCAAAGGAGTAACAAAACATGGTAAATCGGTGAACAATGTATTTTATTATAAATTTTCTCGTTGAGTCTGTGATTGTGAGTGCAATTAGGAGTAAAATTATTAGGAATCATAAAGTATTGGCCGTTTCAGCTAAGAATTGATTTCAATCTAACCCTTTCCAGCTTTATTTTGGTTCATGCTTCTTAACTAGTCAGCTAAGGGTTAATCTAGAAACCTTAACTCCCTGTATGTCCATTTCACAATCTTTTCTCATACCTTAAATTTTATTATTTCCTTTTTTCAGTAATTTTTATAGAAAATAATCAATCAATCACGTCAATCTTGCAAGGAAGAGGTCATAAAATGTTGGCCATTTCAGCTGGGAATTGATTTCAGTCTAACACTCTCCAACTCTGATTCGGTCTCTGCCTCTCAACTAGTCAACTTTGAAACCTTATCTCGCTGTATGTCCATTTCAAAATCTATTCTCATTCCTTAAATCCAATTACTCTCCGTTTAAGTAGGAAAATCGTCAGCTAGTCAGCTAAGGGTTAATCTAGAAACCTTAACTCCCTGTAGGTTCATTTCACAATCTATTCTTATACCTTAAATTTTATTATTTTATTTTTTAGAAAATAGTCAATCAATCAAGTCAATCTTGAAAGGAAGGAGTCATAAAATTTTGGCCGTTGCAGCTGGGAATTGATTTCAGTCTAACCCTCTCCAACTCTAATTCGGTCTCTGTCTCTCAACTAGTCAACTTTCTTAGTCAACTTTGAAACCTTTTCTCGCTGTATGTCCATTTCAAAATCTATTCTCATTCCTTAAATCCAATTACTCTCCGTTTAAGTAGGAAAATCGCAATCAATCATGTCAATCTTGAAAGAACAGAATCATAGAATGTTGGTCAATCACGTCAATCTTTAAAGAAAAGAATCATAGAATGTTGGTCAATCAGGTCAATCTTGAAAGGAAGGAATCATAGAATGTTGAAATTGATTTCAATCTAACCCTTTTCTGCTCTATTTTGGTTTCTGCTTCTTAACTAGTCAACTAAGGGTTAATCTAGAAACTTTAATTCGCGATTTTTATAGAAAATAGTCAATCAATCACGTCAATCTTGAAGGAATCTTTGACCCTCTCCAACTCTGACTTTGAAATCTAAGTTCGCTGTATGCTAATTTCCCAACTTAATTTCATACCTTAAATTTAGTTACTCACCCTTCTAGTAATTTTTATTTACAAGTCAAGTCATTTACAAGTCAGTCACTAAGGCAGAGAAGCCAGTATTTTCGCTGCCATCGTTCAAGTTATTTCAACCATTAAAAATAATGTTTCCATACTCGCACACGCAGTGCGCATGCAGGACGTACACAATCTAAATGTTAATTCGAAAATAACAACAACAACACTAGCGCAGCTTTATACCACTTGTAATCATGTTGTAATAATGTAAAATAATTTTTGTTACCCCTTGTTGCTGTTGTTGTTGTTGTTATTGAATTGGAATTTCTTAATTTGTTATTTCATAAGTGACAATGAGGCTGTTGTTAGTGATTAAAATTACAATGTATGCATTTTAATTTAATTCTGTACTCACGCACACTGACGCACACACACACACACAGCGGGCGGCATTTTACTGGGCTTTGCGTTTAGTTTCCATGTGTGTCGACGCTCTGACAAAATGTTGCGCACGTTTATCAGAACTTTGTACTTTATGCTTTGGCTGTGTGCTGTGCATATTTTATTGTTGTTGTTGTTACTCATAATTCCCCAGGCATGCATTTATTTTGGAATATGTGTCGTGTAATTTGGAATTTGGGTAAAATATTCCAAATTCTCTGTAGACAAAATTCAAATTTTCTCCATCACCTGCGAAATACAGTCCGCCAATGTTATTAATTAAAATGTTAATTTGATTTTAAACCACAAACAATTTGCATTAATTTTGTCTAACCTTAAATTTGCCGCAGTGAGAGATCGAAAGAGATCGTCGAAATGTGCGCGAAGCGCTTTTTATGCGAAATTAATTGGCAGTTAATCGGCAATGAATTTTGAAATTCAAAACGCAATTTGCGGCGCGTGAAATTTTGCACTACGAATGAATATGTTTACAGAATTTTTCAGGCTTGTCAATTAGTCCTATTCAAATGTGCTCGAAGCGCAGTCAATATTTAAGCTAAAAGAAAGAAAATAAATAAAATGCGACCCAAAAACACAGTTACAGGACAGCGGGACGGACAAAGAACGCAATGAAATCATGGACTATGCGACACAAAATCATAACCACTAATCGACTGAATCGATGCTGCGCAACAACTCAACCAACAAATCGCCCCACAAATCAGCCAACAAATGGCCAACCCACCAAGCGGCCCAATCGAGCAGCATTTGGCGTGCGCCGCGGCGTCAATCGAATCGCTGCCAGTTAATGAAGCGCAACTAATGCGAAAATCTCAGTCGCCGGTCGTCTGTCATTGCAGCGTCCAGCGTTGTGGCTTTCATTCAAAGTAAGCCAACAAATGTGCGCGCTGCCCCCCGCAACTTTTAAGCAAATAAACAAACGAATAATTGAAGTTGTGACGGCGACGACGACGGCGACGGCGGTTAATTGAATGCCGCCACAAACGCTTCGAAAACTTCATAATTTTCGCTGCAGTCAAAGCGACTCAAGCAATTCAATAAATTCATTAATGATTGACACTTATTGGTGATTGTTGTTGTTGTTGTTATTGTTGCCAGTGACTGCTGTTGGCTGCTACTAGGCGACTGATTGCTGTTTAATTAAATGCAACAAATGAAATGCGCCGCTTGCGAGCTAACAAAACGACAGACAAATTATGAAAAAATCTCAAAAATAGGCAAAATTATGGAAAACGCCAGCAAATGGCTGGACGGACGCACAGCAACGTTAAGTGCCTGTGACATTTTCAGCATTTGATTGCAATGAAATTGTTGCTGGATGGCTGCCACTCGGCCGCTGACTGCTGGGCGATTCTAATGAAAAATTGATAATAAATAAATGCAAAGGAATTTCGATTGGAAATCAATGCAGTGTCGCCGCTGCTGCTGCCGTCATTGCCAACTTGCCGCACAGCGGGCGGCCAATGCGCGACGTGGAGAGCAGCGGCAATAAATAAATGCATTTCTGTGCATAAATAGGGGACATAAATTAGCATAAAAATGTAGATTGCAGTTGATTGCTGGCCGGAGGCATTGCTGCTGCTGCTGCCGTTCTTCGCAAGCACACACACACACACATGCATGCCACACGTATGCGGCGGCTGCAACTGAGGCTGAGGCAGCCACCCAAAGCGATTAGGCCTTAGATAAAAATACTAAACGCAACAGCATACAACAACAACAATGCCAATGAAACTGACAAGATAAGTGCAGTGCCATACGAGCGAGTTATGCATGTGTGCGTGTGTGTGTGTGTGTGCGTGCGTGCAACAATCGACCGTGCCGGCTTGTCGGTGATTGATGTGATTATGCAGGCATTTTGATGGCGCACAATTAGATTGTGATGGCTTTTCAACACCTTGTGGGTGAGGTTGACGACTGGCGGCATCGATGGGCCGCCAATGTGTTGCAGCGGCATTCCAATGGCGTCGATGGCTGTTCGATTGATTGAATGCACACACATTCCTGAACGCTTGCCAAGTGCGACATCACATCTGTCAGCGAGCGCTGCGCTCAAGTGGCGCTGGGCGAGTCGGTGGGTGAGTGCGACAAGTGCACCGCAAGGTGTGCATGCGACAAAAAGGCTCAATGCCACTGATGCAAGTGTCGCAATCAACGAGAAACGGACGTTCAATGACTGCTCATTTCAAGTTGAATGCGATTTAGTGAAACGACGGAGGTGGTTGAGGAAGGAAGTGGTTAGGAAATGATTGCAATTCTAACTTGAAAGTGAAATATATGTTTCCATAATATATTTTGTCTGCCTATGTTTTCGAGAGTCCAACAAAATTTTGTCTTTATCACTTTTTCCATTTCGAGAGTTTCATAATCATTATTTTTAGACCCCAAAAGTTCGATGCCTCGGCCACCTGTTGTCGACTGTCCCCCAGCCAGCTGCCACTATCGGCAACACACACACATGCACGCACACATCTCACTATCGCTAGCCGAAAAATCTCCTACAAGAACAAATTCATTTCCACACGCTTGTTTCTGGACTGTTCGCACAAAATAAAACAAAATCGTATGCTTTATGTGCTTCCTGCTTATCGCAAAAATCACACTTAATTACAATTTTTTCCCTCATCTGTTGTGATTTCTTTTTATTATTATTTTTCCTTTAATTTTTTGTGTTTGTTTTTGTTTTTCGCTTAGCTTAAATTTAGTGCCTTTTGTACTTTGCGCTTTTTGCCACTTTCCACTTGAGCAAAAATTATTATAGAAGTCCACAAGCGGCCGTTTTTTCGAGGCTATTTTTAAAAATGATTCAATGCCAGAGTGGCCCGTCGCCGTGTGTTGCTGGACTGCAATTAAAATTATCTCTGAAGCGAACTTAACACAAATAAATACGTATTCGCATTTTCAAAATGTTCATTTGTCTAACAACAACAACATTAACAACAACAAAGTAGTATTAATAAATAAACTGAAAAATACTGAAACGCGCGAATTTCGTTGTATAAACAAAACTGCAAAAATGAAACAAAAATCCCAATAGCAACAACAGCAACAACGATCGTCAACAACATAATGCGCAACTAATAAAAACAAAACCTTAATGATGCCCTGTGGATGTTCTAAAAGTTGTTGCTGTTTGTTGCTTTTGGATTTAATTAAATGACGAAAATTGCAGAACGCTGACGTGTTTGGCGCATAAAGCAATGTGATGGCGTTGCCACGTGAAAATATTAATTGGGATATTTTTCTTTAACATAGAACTTTGAATTATTCGCACTCGACTTATAGGCACTCGACTCTTTCAAGACAATGCACAGTGATTCGTTCCATAGACAAAATTCAAAAAATTTATAGTCTCAGAATTTAACAATTTTGATGTCATTTGAAAGGTAAAACTCCAACTAAGAAAACCCCAAAAAATGTGTGCAAAAAATTAATTAGTGTGTGTGCAAAAGCTGCTCAAAGTTGAAATTTTTTTCACAAAAGATTGTAAACACATATTTTCTGTTTTTTAGTCTATTGAGTAAAAAAAATTGTAAAAATACATGGAAACCAAGAAGTTGCTGAAACTTTCAATATAGATTAAGATATGATGTGGCCATTTTCGCTTTTAATGTTTTCTCAAAATTTGCGAAGCTGTCTTTTACTTCACTTTTAATTCAAAAAATTTTTCTAATTTAAAAATCTGAAAATTGGCAAAACTTAGAGGAAAATATCTAAAAAGTATGTGAAAGTATGTTCCTGGATTTTTTTATTTTAAGAAGCATTCTTTCTTTGTAGGATAATGTAATTACATGCTCCGATATCTTCCGATCTCAGAAAACAATTGAATTTGAAAAGTGGTCTAAACACCTATTTTTCGACAAAATTTATTTTATTTATCCCTAAAAGTATGCAATCAGCATGAAAAATTGAAAAAACTGCACATACAAAATGTAAAACATACATCTATTATTATCATTTGTATTGCAAAACGAAAGGGTCCTAAGACAATGTCTGTTACTCTTCGCAATTATCAATGTTGACGTTACCGATTAAATGTAAAATCTGAAAAATCCCGCTAACACACTTGGTGCTATAGCTCACCAAAAATGACGAAAATTGCAAATTTAAGTCTCAGGCATTGCCAAACTACAAAAGTTTAAGAAAAACAAAATGGATATTTCAGTTCAGCAGACATTGATTAACTGGTATACCAAATTTTATGAAGAACAGACCACTGCTTCTAATTTTGTCCCGCGGTTGTATGGAGTCGAATCACTGTGCAATGTTTTAAAAAAATTCCATCTCTGACAATATGTGTGAGTAATAAGTGAGAGCAAAATCATAATTTAAGAGAATTCAAAATGAGCAAAAGTGAATGCGCGAATTGAAAAGTCTCATCTCTTCTTTTCTCTAACAATTCTACTGCAAGAAATAAGAACTTTTCCTGCCAAAACGTAGACTGAGAAACACAGTTCATTAGAGCAAAGGTTGAGGTTAGGAATGGTTTAGCAGCAAAGAATGACGCAGAAAGATGGCTGAAAAATATTTCAAAAGATCACATCAGTATCAATTACTGAACGTGAAAAGATTTGAAAACTAACTAACAGACTCTTAGCTGAGGAGATCCTTCTAGGAATGACGCGAAATGCTCATTAAAGCAAACATAATTAATGACAAAAAAAGAGTTCACAAACTGAAATTAATGCAAGGTTTGCATTGCTTCCAGCCCCTCCAGATGAGAATGAGCCTTTCAGATGAGAATGAGCCTTAAATACTTAAAACAACTGTCAGAATGAGAAATGAGCTCACAACTAAGTTCCAGGAATGCTTAAGGAATCGCCTTAATGAGCCTTAATAAGCAACAACTTGCACAGGGCTGTTTTGTCTCACTGTTCCACAGCAAAGGCAGCAGACACTCAACGCATATAGCCAGAAGCCTATCGCACACTACACATTTTCTGTATACGAAAATCCTCTTGAAATTCTGCTCAATTGTCCAAATATTGTGTGAGCTGTCGTAGCGCGCAAGTCTGACTTACGAATAGCCAATATGCGAAATAAAGCCACCAGCTCGACGGGTGCTCCATCATCGATGCCAACTGGCAGCTTGACACCGCACAAAACGCTTCTGTGCGCCTGCGAGCCTTCGAACCGACGAGCCTTTCAAAAAGACGCCCCAAGGTTGTTCGCTGTTTGCGTTGCTCCTCGCTCCTCGCTCCTGACCACTGCATGCCGCTCAGCAAATGTGTCGCACCGCCAACATTTTCTACCTTACTTTTTATGCTTTTAGCTACCATTTTTGTTTTTGGTGCCTCTTGTGCTATTTTCGTTCTGAATTGGCCTTTTATGATTTTTTCCTTTATTTTGCCTATTTTCATGTTCAAACAAATCTCTGACTATAAATCATGGCCACTAAAAGTGTACAAAGCCATCGACGCTGCCGCACTTCCCGTCGACGTCACACACCGACACACAGCCGATTCGCTTGCAGGCGTTTTTGTGCGGCCGCTGGCTTTTTTACACTGCGCGGGGCGCCCGAATTTGCATGTGGCCCCTTTAACGGCCCAGCTACCTGGCCGTTTCATGCTACTGCCAAGCAAACCACAACACAACAACAACAAACCAGGACAAACGTGTGTATCATAGCCGTTTCAATTATTTTGTGCGCTTTCGTTTTAATGCAATTTTTGTTGGACATTTTAACAATTGGCAGTTGGCGTGCTTTGGTTTCATTTCAATTTGTGCGTTTTCACTTGTTGTGATTTTTGCACAACTTTTTGCCGTAAATTTTTTTTGCTTGCCTTTGGTGTGTTAAGTTGGTGACAGTTTCGTTAATCTTAATTAAAGAAAAATTGTTGATTTTGTTGCGAGTTGTTAATTTATTTTTTTCGGTAGTTTGCTGGCAACTTGAGTGCGTTTGGACAACTAATTGGCCAAGTAGTTAAGTGGGCAGTAAAAGTTTGACTTGACGCGGAATTTATGAGCTGCGCACTTGAGGAGTCCTTGACGGAGTTGAGCACATTTTATGGTTCAAACTTTTTATTCTTATGACCCAAATTGCTTTGAGTAGAGCTTCCAATGGTTTACAAATTTTGCTGCGTTCTTGATTTCGTGCACTCAGGTGAGTTAAATTAAAGCAATCCAATGACCAAAAACAAACACATTGTGTCCAAAGTAAGGAGAATCCTCCTTGTCAAGGAGGAATCCTGCCCTCAGATTTGCATAAATTAAGCTAGTCAAACTTATTGGATATGTTGGCCAAGATACCATTTTTGTCGAACGTTTTAATTGCAAACGCTTAAATGATATTTTCACTTTAACGCTGATCATTTGAGTTGGCGAAGGGCGTTCTTTATATATGTACTTTAGGGCGGGTTAATTTTTTTTTTGATGAAGCGTATAGCAAAAACGTAATCTATAGGTGATTCTGAGAAATTTTGCTCAAGAGACCATAGCTCTAAGTCGGATTTGGAGCCCCCCAAAATTTCAAAATAGATATTTTTCAATATATATTTGAATAATTTAATTAAATTCGTCATAAAATCGGATAGAGTTATAGTAGATTTCTCAATCTGGGCTTGTTTGAAAGGTATTTTTATCACCTTTCAGAATCTGTATTGATACCAATATTTTTTTTTATTTTTAGTAGACATATTAGGAATTTTTTGTCGAAAAATAGCCTAAAATGAACTAAGGAATGAATGAATGAATGAATGAAATGAATGAAATTTTGGGGGGCTCCAAATCCGACTTAGAGCTATGGTCTCTTGAGCAAAATTCCTCAGAATCACCTATAGATTACGTTTTTGCTATACGCTTCATCAAACAAAATCGTTCCATACAATTTGACCCGCCCTAATGTACTTATATATGTATATATGTATAGTATATCAGTGGCCACACAAAATCTCATTTTGGGGCATTTCATGCACAATTTTTGAGCTCAATACTAGTTGAAACCTTATTTTCCACCCAAATTGTTTGCATATACAAATATTTGGCAGGGTTTTGAATAGTGTCCGACCGAAACCACTTTTTTGGGCCGAAACCGAAACCGAGTTTCGGTTTTTTTTTTAATATTCGGCCGAAACCGAACCGAAACTTTCTAGTTAAAATAAAAATCACCATATCAAGCATTATTTTTCAACAAACGAATTTTACATTAAGTAAATAAAGAACAAACATAACATAAATAAATAAATACTTATTAATAAAAACAATTTATTCATTTTTTAAAAACATAAATATGAAAAAATCACCCTTTCATACCTTACTCGCTAATATTCAAAATTAAATAATTTAATATTATATGCTAAAAAAAAGTTTATTTACATTGGGGGCATCCAAATTACTCCTCCTTTCACTATATATCTGCTACACAATAAAATGTAAAAAAATTTTGTAGAAAGTTTCGGTTTCGGCTTTTCGGCCATTTTTTGGCCGAAACTGAAACCGAAACCGAAACCACTTATTTGGGCCGAAACCGAAACCGAATATTCGGTCGGACACTAGTTTTGAACCACCCAAACCCCAGTCTGTGCATCACTGCCGTAAATGTATACTTAATTCCATCAACTAGTCGACCGCTTGCACTGAGCACTGCGTGCCGTTTGCCAAATCGAGCCTATTTCTATAAAAGCACAACATTTTCTTGTTCTAATTTTCTTCTTTTCTTCTTGTTCCCTCCCTTTTCTTCTTCTTCTTTTGACATCTAAATGTACAAGTTTCCATCTGCTTGTGCGCTTTCACAATCTAATCGAACCGTAACGCCCCCATTGGACGCCAGCACACCAGCAGAAATTTGCTGCTTTTCAATACAATAAATAATTCAATTCCAGCTGACTGGCTGCGGCTGGTTCTTGTCTTTGGGCATTTTTTGTGCCTCTGCGAACTCCACTGACCTGGGACAATGTGTCTTTGTGCATAAAAGTAAACTTTGGCATCAACTTGGCCGGGTGCCGCGTTTCGGCGCCACACGCTGTCATGTGCGGTATGTATGTGTGTGTGTATGTGTGTGGGTTTGTGTGCGCAGGAATTTCAAATTGTATGTAAAATAAATAAAGCAAAAACAACAATGCAAAAGTTGTATAAATTAAATTTTTGCTAGCTGGCAACGTTGGACGTTGGCAACAGTGTCGTCAGCCATCAGCCGTCGGCCCAATCATTGCCAGGGCGCCTCACTTTCTAAGCTATTGGATGTCTTTCTTGCTTCTTCCGCCTCTTTTTCCGTCCCTCTGTGCCGCGCTTTGTTTACTTGCTTTTTGTTTGTGTTTTTGCTGTCATGTTGCTATTGTTTTTGCATTGTTATTGAAACGTCAGCTTGTGGCGGCTTGCTTTATTCTGTGGCAAAGATTTCCGCAGGATTTTCTGCTGCCAGGCAAAAACAACAAAAGCGACAAAAAGTTCAAAAACAACATGCGTATAAAATTGATTTTTAATATGGCGCTTCGTTTTCCAATCAAGCGCAATGCGCCACTTACGCAGTTGCCACATTTTACTTTTGGCCTTTCCGCAATTTATTTTTACAACTTGCTTTATTTTTTCAATTTAATTTCGCGTAATTTTTTGCGCACTTTATTTTTATCAATTTCCGATTTATTTCGGTTTCGTGTTGTTTTTTCCAATTTTTGCCACTTTTCGCTGTTGTTGTTATAATCCATGTGCCTGCGTGGAATTTTTTATATTGATCTTCATTTTCTTCGTTTTCATTTGGTTATTTATTTGCCAATTTGCACACACACACGAACACACACGGACACATAAACATATATGTGTGTTTGTGTTTTTTTTCCTAAAGTTGTTTGTTTGAATGTTTTGCATTTATTTTAATTTCGGTTGTTTTTGGCGTTGATTTTCCATTGGGGTTTGGTGCGTGATTGGTCGAAATTGACAGAAATTGGCATGTTAGCGTTTTAATAAATGACCACGTTGGACTTTGAAGTCCTACACAGTGGCGGTCAAGTTTAAGAGAAAACAACTCACGTTTGAGTGACTTGGGTTGAGTTGATTTCAATCAGATGTGATTAGGGTGGATAAGGTTTGATTAGGTTTGGTTAATGTGTTTAAAAATATCACTTAAATTTGGGGCTGAGTTTTGAACGAGAAGAGTAACGACTCATTGAATAAAAATTGGTTGGGTAGTCCTCGCGATTGCAACAGAAAGCCTTAATGAAAGGTGACCTTACAAAAAAACGATCGAACGAACATAAAGCTGCCTGTAACTCCTAAACCAAGACGTCTAGACACCAGCTGCGTTGTAGTAAATGAGAGCAGATCCATTAATCTCACTCACACACATACAAACATAAAAATACATAAGTATATCTTCTCTAGATTTTAAAAAAGTCTCGGTTGGTATTCAATAAATTCAAAGAATTTTGTTATACAGTCAAATCAATAACTTTTGGTTTCTCATTATTCGATATGCAAACATTTGAGTGAATGCAAACAAGCAGAATGCAGTCTTGCAAAAAATAATAAAAATTTTAACGATCATAAAACTGCATATTTTGTTCTTGATTCGCTCGACAAACAATCCAAATTATGGCCCCATTCACTTGTCGAAATGGCCAACAAGCAAAATACACGCCAACGCTCCACACACACACACACACACACAGTGCGCACCTCTTGCGCTATTTTCGTGAAATACATGCAACGCGTTCTAACCTTCAAATTCCGCAAACGCGCACAAGAATGTCGCACAAGCGTCAGTTGCACCGGCCGGCTGCCAAATGGCTGACAAATGACAAGCAACAGTTTGGCGCTGCTGTCGTGCTGTCGCTCGTTGCCATCGAACGCAGCGTTCGCCAGAAATCTTTGCTGCAGGCGCTGGCAGTGTGGTGGACTCTCGTGTTGTTGCTATCCCTGGCCGCTTGGACTGTGGGGGTCAGCGCTAAAGTTCATCGCGCTTGTGCGAATTTTTATTGGCTGCCGTGATGGCTGCTTTGTCACATTCCGCGGCGCGTTCGCATGTTTTTAATTGCACAAAAATCTAATAAACAAATCGCTATCAGCGGCCAAAAGCAATGAAGCGATTTTTGTAGTCGTTGCTTTTCTCGCCGCACTACAAGCCATTCAACTAATTTGCCTGTCAGTCCACGTCGTCGCACTTGAGGCGATAAGCCAAATGTCTTAATTAATTATTGACACTTTTTACAAAATAAAACAACTACGCTTTTGAAGCTTATTTTTGGTTTTAGTGTTTAACTGTTGTTGTCTTTGTACTACATTCGATTTGTTGTTTTTGTTATGCTTCAATCTAATCTAATTTTATTTGTGCTTCTTTTCATACTCTTTGCAGCGTTGACAACACTGGCTGAATTGCTGATTTGCGGTTAATTGGCTGAACTCGTAAAAGTTTAGTGCAAACAGTTTCGTTTTACGTCGTTGGCTGGTGCGAGAGTTTATTGGTTTTGATTTTTTGGCAATTTGCATAATAAATTTGAAATTGTCTGTACTACAACTGCAATCGCTTTTGTTTCAATTCGGTATAAATCATTGAAACAGACTGTTTGGTGTGAACAGAGTTGCTAAGCGCACTGGAGATAAACGTTAGCAGAAGGTGGAAAAAAATTGGAAAAAGTTTAAAAAACTGCCCAAAGAAATTTGCACTACTTTTTAGACACATTCA
The DNA here is from genome assembly GCA_964056695.1 of Melieria picta. Classification (NCBI taxonomy): domain Eukaryota; kingdom Metazoa; phylum Arthropoda; class Insecta; order Diptera; family Ulidiidae; genus Melieria; species Melieria picta. The sequence continues at coordinate 62,800,838 of OZ057399.1, forward strand.
AGTATTTCAAAGTGTCACAGATTTCCAAATACATAAACAAAAAAATATTTCAATTATGTTAGATTGCTGAAGCGCATAGCTGTAGCTTGACTCTTAAAGTATAAACAAAAGCAGAAACCAAATCATTCAAAAAAATTTGAACTGTAAAAAATAATTGGAAAAGTTGCTGCCAATATTGAAAGCTAATTTTGTCTCAATTCATTGCCGTCAACATAAAAAAACTGTTCTAAATATAACGAACGCATCGAAAATAGCGACAAATATGGCTGAAGATCGCAAAGTCGCCTTGAACGCACTCTGGCTGTTGGCCATTGTGGCTCTGATCCTGGAATGCAGCGCAGCATCACGTAAGTAGATAATTAAACCATTTTTTTGTAATTCGTTTATCTTAAAATACAACAACATCTTTGCTGCTCTGACACCAAAAGCGACTTTAGACAACATTTGAACTGCCTTTCCTAACTCCATATTACTCAGAGTCGAAAAATGCAGCTACACCAGTTATTCTTTGTATTTGACTAACAGATCATTAAATTGAACAACACAAATTTTTATGATTTTTCTATATAATTATTTTGTGCATATTTTTCAAATTGAATCCAATAACTCGAGTCGCTTCCATACAAATTAAAACTAAAAATCCATACAAATATCACAAGCAGAAATTTCGACTATTTTTGTTTTGATTATTTCGTTTTCTTCCCCTTTGCCCCTCATCAACCAATTCTAATTTACTACCGAGCAACAACAACAAAAATGTTTATGACTGCTCAAAAATGTTATGATGTGTGGGCGTTGCTTTCACGTTCAAGCGACCTCAAGCGCGCCACAAACCCCCACACACACATACACGCGGCACATAGTTAGGTGTGTGCGTGGCTGCAGCTCAACACTTGTACGTGTGTGTGTGTGTGTGTGTAGTACGTATTAATTAAAACTTTTAAACATAAGAAAATCACTTAATTATTTACCATAATTCACGACACACATAAATTTATAGTCTTTCATAAATGCGTCCGATGGGCGCTTAAATGTTGTATAATTTGTGTGTTTTTTGTTGCAGAACAATATATAACAAATTTCATATTTTTTATATAATTTTTTATAAATTTTTTGTATTTGTTTTCGTTTGTGCCGAGTTTTGTTTTGCTGCACGCCAACTGGTGTGTGAGCACGCGTGAAACTCTGTCGTGACGTTGATGGCGCAAGGTGTGCGCGGCAGCTGCGTGTGTGGGCGTGCGGCTCATCAAAAATGTTATAGTTGCACCTGAGGGAAATGTGAAATTCGTGTGCCTTGTTGAAGCAAGAAAGTGGCTAAAATTTGAGCTACTTTGAGCAAAGTTTGCTAAAAACATATAAAAAAGTTTTTATTGAAACGTTTTTTGCATTGTAATCACTAAAAACTGTTGACTACGACAAATTCCTGTTTTCCTTTTAAAAGGATCGAAAAGTTACTTTTTTCCAAAAGGTTACCTTCTGCAAAATCAATTTTGATCTTATTTCACTCATATGTATCCCTTCCATACAACAACAAAAACCACACAACTCTTGCAAAACTTTCGCCCATCAGCCACAACACAAAATTTTCCTCATCCATAATGTTTCTTCTTAAATGTTGCACTCAAAATTCATGACACCCGGCCACGTAAATTCAACTAAAAACCGCCCCACCACCAACAACAACAACAACTTGAATCAGTTTGTCGCCACTCAACACGCGCAATCAGCATGCAACCAACGCCAAATTACGCAAACTACCGCAACAGAAATCTATTTTGATTTCATAATTTTTCGCATTTAGAAATAAATTAAATGAAATATTTTTCGACATAAAATTTTTCAAATGAATTCAAATGAGATGGAATGAGTTGATGGCACATAAAGCATGTCCACTTTGTGACTGTCACATTAATTTGTTCGCCACCGCATTCGCGGCCGCTAGTTTCACTTTTTTTTTTAGCAAAAAAATAACGATTCATAAAAACAAATGCGCTGAAAATTGGCTGCAAGTGCTGTCGAGTTCTTTTTCCACCCAATTAATTTTCCATTTCATTTCAGATTCATTCCTCACAATTAATGAATTTCGAAACCACCTGTTTGCTGCTGCTGTCAGCGCATACTTTTAGTTTTTAATGTCATATTTGCAAAAACAAAAATCAAATGATAACAAAATACGTTTTAAAATTTTATCACCGCCAAAAGCAATAAAAAGTGTTTATTTTTATAAAAATTCACCTAAATTTTGTTAATTTATTTGTTTTTGCTATAATTGCAAATTTGTAGCATTCGAGGAATTTTCGAGCGTTTGCATTAAAACTTGAGCAAATATTTATGCAGACTTGCATACGTTCGACGCGCAGCAATGGCGAGAATGCGAATAGCAACAGCAATGAATATTTTCAAAAAAACAACAACAACATTGCAACAAAATTTATAAGAAGCAATAATTGGATATATTTGAAAATGGCTTCAGAAATGGAAATGCAACGTGTAGGAAAGTCTTGAAAAGTTGACTGATCCAAGAGCACAGAACAATTTGTAAAATTTTTGCAGAATATTTGGAAATTTTTTCATTAATAAAAATAATCAATAATAATTTTTGGGCGTTGCAGTTTAGTAAAAAATTCATTAAATTAAAGACCCTAACATTGACTTGCTACTGCTTCTCTCTTCAACTGAAGTCCAATCCAATAGTCTTTTTTACTAACAAACTTTACTTCTTTACATCAATTTTGGGTATTCAAAAATTGCTCAACATTTTTCTACTTAATCAGAAAAAATACAAAATTATTTGTTCCCACATTTCCCCCTCTACGGTTGCAACTGTAGCACTGTGAGTGAATTCCACTTCCTCTTCCTCATGGCTCTTTAAAAACGAGCACAGCGCAAAAATTGCTGTAAACACTTCAGAAGCACAGTTGGCCATTTCCACGCCATGTGCGCTGCCACAGCGGCGACTTCAAGTGGACCAGGTCAGCTCCGAGCTGGACTGAACCGAACCGAACTGGACTGAACTGGCCAGCCTTGTGTAATGTGGCCGTCTGCGGTTGGCGTCAGTATTGAGTGCGGTCCATAATGTTACAACAATAATAAATTCCATTACAACAACAACAATTATATAACAAATCGCTCGACAGTATTTCCATACAATGGCAGCATTTTACTTTTTGCCACGTTTAACTTTTTTTGGCTGCCGCCAACTGTGCCGTCAGTGGCCTAAAAATATCCATGACGTGCGGCGCGGCATTTCAGAAATTTCGCTTCTGCCAGACACACACACACACACAAACACGTGGAATGCACTTGAGACCTGCCAGTTATGCGAATTGAAGCAAAAACATTAAAAATCTTGAAAGTTTTCCAAAATGCCGACGATGAAGAAGAAAAAGAAGCAGCAGCAGCAGCAGCCGTGAAATGTTTGCGTCATTAATGCCATAGAACAACAACATTTGAAGGCATTCACTTCATAAACGGTGTCAGACGGCGGCGATGCAACCTGCCAAACGTCCAGAATGGCGGCGCACACAGTCGCCGTTTGATGGCTTTTCAATTTACATTTTGATGTTTTCGATCGTTTTTTGTTGTTTTTTTTTTAAAGAATTTGTTTTTTGATTTTTTGCTTACACAATTTTTGTGCGTTTTGGTTTTGGGGCAATTTTATGACCTAAAAATGCGATCGTGCGTACGATCTGGCAACCATGTGCGCAATCAAACGCTGCTTACTGAGGCAATCACTAGTGATGGGCAGCCATTTAGGGAGGTGGGGGGAGGTGCACAACGGGCGGCGCTTTAGGCGTTCGAATTAACCATAAACCGATGATGTTTTTTGTTGTTGCAAAAATGTTTACAATTGCTGCAAAAAGCCAAAAAAATGTATGATGAAATGCCATAAACAGCAACAACAACAACAACAACCACAACAGCATTGAGAACATGAAAGAAGCAGCTGCAACAAGCAGTGGCAAATTATCGAAAATGGGCCACGGCCAAAGGTTCACACGATGCGTTGCGCACACACCAACGGACAGACATTTTGATGGACAGACATACATACATATGTACAAATAAAGCCGTTTGTTTAGCGTGCAACCGGAGGCGGGCGTCGGCTGGAAAGTCTTATGGCTGACTGAGCAATAACAATAACAACAACAAAACCATTGGAAAATAAATAAATAAACACAGTTATGCAAAAAGCAGGCAAACACGCGTCGCTCACCGACGGCCAGACGGCGCACAGACAAACGCACAACCGAGTTAAGTCAAGTCCAGCAATGCAACGGTAATTGTTGTGGGCATAGTGCAAAAATAGCAACAACAATGGCCCAGTGCGGGCGTGTTGGCGGACACCTTTCCCAGTCGCACGAATTCGCTGTTACATTTTGCCGCAGGTCTCAAAACAAGCCGCAAACAATGCATACACAATTCATAAGAAATTGCAAACACCAACAACAACAACGACAACGACAACAGAGAAGTGGCATAAATTCCACGTCAGCGGATTAGACGTGGAAATAGACAGCAAATGATGGATTATGTCGACAAGCAATGCGACATACAAACATGTATTGTTGTTGTATGTGCCAGATTGTCAACTACGCTCCTCACTCTGAGCGTCCAGCAGCGTGTCGATGCCTTTCACTTTCCACAAAACATGGTACGGACGCCACGTTTTAGTTGCCTCCCAACGCCGATTTCCACTTTTGCCTTAAAAACTTTATTGCCAGTTAAAATGTTTAGCAATGATCCAAAAATCGTTGACGTCAATGTTGCCACAGTACCAGCCGGCCAAAATGTCACTGCGACACTAAATTCCCACAGTTTTTGTTCAAATTTTTTTGGGCATATTTTACGCTGCCATTTGCCGCAGTTTTCGCTTTATTCATAATTTGATTAAATGCGGCGAAAATTAAATTTGAATTTTCTTTGCCACACACACACACACAAAATTTGTTCAAAATATTGTGTATTTAATTTTTTCAGTGTTCTTTTTGACGCTTCGCACAAGTACCAATGAACTTGCAGCTCGCTAAGAAAACTAGAAGCAGTCAAAAATATTAAAGCAACAACAATTCTTAGCATTTTAGTTCATAATAATTGGCAACTGAGACAGCGCACATCAACTTTTGCCCGTGTGGCAGACATTTTATGGCACATTTCGTCTTGAATTTTTAAGAAATTTTCCAAAAATTACATAAAACTGAATTTAAGAAAATTTCAAATTTTTGATTTATTCTATAAAATTGTAGCGGCATGAAGGCCAACCAACGAGCTGACGACTGTAAATTGTGCGAACGAGTCATTGCTCAGCCCGTCTCATTGGGTGGGCGTGTTCTGCTGTTTTATTTGTGATTTTTTTGTTTCGATTTTTGAAATTTTTGTATTTCTCACAAGCAACCAAAATTTCTCAATTTCGTAATTTCTGCTGGCATTGGCTGCGGTCGTGTGTCCAACAACCAAAAAACAATCATTTCTAGTTTTTGAAAATGTCTTGTTGCCGTAACGTTTATTTATTGTGTTTGTTATTGGCTTTATTGGTCATTGTGGCGTGTAGTGTTTGCCATTAAATACACACATACACACGCACGCAAGTTTCCTTAACCCACGCACGCAGCACTTGTGTACACAGCAAAATGTCTGTTTAAGTTCATAAAAATTCAATTTCCTTTTTATGGCTTTTTGCAATGTTTTTGGCATCCGAAAATTTTTAAAGTCTATTAAAATATTACAAATGAGCATTAATGTTTTCGTTTCTTGGAGGAATCTTGTATGTTTTTGTTTTTTGGCAATTAAAAGTTTACAAGATGCGTTCGGCTCGTCCAGTAGAGCCGTAAACCTAAATTTGGCGTTTGGTGGGCGGCGGCCGCAACGAATCGTCAGCGACGAGCTTCGGCTGCGGTAATAAATCATTTCGAATCGTTTTGTGGATATTGAAAAATTGTATACAAGTATTTTGAATGAAGTTGTTGCTGTTGTATAAAAATCATTTATAACGTCTTTGTGCTGAAGATGGCTGCAAGAGTTGGGCATTTTTTGGAGGCTGTTGATTGATTTATCCATTTATCGAAATCGTTTTGGAACATCAATAAAATTGTTGCTTAATATGGCGCGATACTCACCAATTTAGACATTATTTAAGATCTAATCAGGTTTGGCAACTCTTGAAACAGCTCAATCAAAGATTTGCTCAGTATGGCTCGATATGATTTTAGTCTTGATTTAAGATCAAACCTGTGCTGGAAAGTCTTCAAAAAGCTCATTCAGATATGGTTCATTGTTTACCTTTGAATCTTTATTGAATTGTCAGTCGGATTTGGCTTAAAGCTCAATATTTTCCCACTCTGCTCAGAACAAACTCATTATCATTTTAGTGTCAACTAACTACTAGCAAAGTCACTCAATCTTGTATGGTTTCTATGCAAAATTAAAATTAAAAAAATTAACACATAATTTATTGCAACTACCCACTTTTTTTGAAATTTTCCAAATTCGCCGCGACTTGCTGCGGCCGCCCCAGACATTGCGACTGCCGCAGCGCAAACACCACCAAATTCCAGCTGTGCCTCTGCGCTGGGAATTTCCAGCTGTCTGTGACGTGCGCCCAGTCAATGTTCTGTTCGTTGTTTTCTGCTCAATTTTCCCCAACCGCCAATCGACTATGTTCGACTGTTGTTGACTCTAACCTCACTTCAAGGTGGTGTTTGACGAGAGCGCTGGAATTTCTATTGCCGAACAATTGAATTTGATGGCGTGGAATGTTTTGTGTTAAACTTATATATTGGTTGTTGTTGTCTGCTTGTGTGGCTTTTTTAATAATAAAGCATGTAAATATTGACAGTGTTTTTTTTGTTTCGAAAACCTTGTCGCAGCAGCGCCGTGTGAGCAATACTTTGTGTATATGTGAAAAGTCAATATTTACACTTGAACTCGACTCGAAATCGCCTGAATCAGGTTTCTAATTTTAAAGCCACACACTGCTGCTGGTTTTGCCGCTTGTGTGTGTTTTCTCTTTTCATTTTTATTTTTTAATTAATTTGTATTATCTTAATGTGTCAGTTTATTTTTATTCAAACGCAGTAGCGGAAGTTGGCATCAAATTTATGCGCCACTTTGCCACATTTGCATATCTTGACACTCTCGCTCTCTCCGAGCATTGAGCATGTCAATTATGTGCTGCGTGCCAACACTCCCTAAACACCCACTCCTCCGCCCCCCCCCCCCCCCCTCACCATACTCCTCACGCATTTCGCTCCAACGAAAATGACGCGTCGTCTTTATTGTTTTCTAATTATTCACATTCGATTAACCTGTTTAGTTGTTGTAGTCATTGCTGTCTGCCTTTTTAACTGTGCTTCTGTTGTTTTTGTTGTTGTAGTAGTAGCTTTTGTGTATGTGTTGTTTTGTATTGATTTATGGGCCGAAAACTTTACACAAATCACTGCTTGAAATTTTGTCAACGTAAATTTATCAAAATGACATTTCTATGTAAATTGCAATAAACGTTCGTGAATTATGACAGTTATTGTTGTTGTTGGGGTTTTTTGGCACAAAAATACATGTAAAGTTTGCTTTTGCATTTTTGTAATTTTTTGTATTTGATTTTTGTTTGAGAATTGAATTTTTTAAGTTTCTATTAAATAAAACGAATACTTAAATGATGTAAAAAAATAAATTTAAATTAAATTAAATTTAAAAACAATAAAGAAAAATGAATTTCATTTACATTATTTTTCCATGATTTAAATAAATAAATAAATTTTATTTCCATTTTTTATTATTAATTTTTATTATATATTTTTTTATGAAATTTTATCATAAATTTTTATTTTATATATTTTTATAAATTTTATTTTTTAATTCTTAACCCTTTTAGTGCCGGGCGAAAAAGAGGTGCCTGTGCGAGAATAACCGGTCGAATTTCACAGTTTTACTATCGGTTGGGAAAATGCTCATAAAAACCAAACGAGAAACAATATTTACATGATTCAAAAAGCAGTATACTAAGGATGAAATAGAGAATGAATAGAATTATCGAAATCCTATATTGCTAATTGTTGGTTTGTCAAAAACAACAATGTTTGACACAAGCGGAAAACAACGGCAATAACAAAAATTACGCTTTCAAACTGCAACTGGGACGAAATATACTGTTCACAACAACGATCGAGGATACACTAACTTCAACTCTCGCAAGAGTCTTCAAACAGTTTTTTGCATAACACGCTGCCGAAAAGTTCCCATAACATAAACGTCCACAAAGAGTTAAAACAAAAAACTATTTTCTTTTTATTCTCTCGTAATGAAATGAGATCATTTATAACGTATTACAAATTTACTTAGAGACAGAGTTCTCCCGCAATGCGAATAGTAAAGCGCTACAAGGCGCGGGCCGATATATCGGCTCTGGCTACCGGCTCTTCTCGCTAGTGCAGCAAGAGCCGATATATCGGCCTCCGGCACTAAAAAGGTTAAAGTATGTTTTATGTTTAATTTTATTGTTTTTTTATAAATTTTATTTTTTAATTCTTAAATTATGTAAAAAAAAAATAAATTAAAATTTAATTTATCATAATTTAAAAACAATAAGGAAAAATTAATATTAATTACATTACTTTTTCCATGATTTTAATAGATAATAAATGTCATTTCTATTTTTTAATATTATTTTTTATTATACTTATATTTATTATAAATTTATATTTATTATATTATATCATATTTATTATATATTTTTGCTTATATATTTATATATTTTATTATTTATTTATTTTAACTAAATATTCAAACATTTTCTGCTTAAGCATTTTTTATAATATTTTTCCTTACAAAATGTTGTTCTGCGCCTTGGGCCGAGCTCAACACACCCTTCACTGCGCAACTGCCTGCTCCGCCACCAACAACAATTAAACGCCGCCCAGCAAATAAAAATGCTAATTCATTGTAAATGTGTCGCCAGAAAACGCATATTTATGTTTTTCATTAAAACATTAAAACTCAATTAACCAACACAAATGCCAGTGGACACGCGCGCGCGCGCCTACAACAACCAAATACGCGCGGAAAGCACGCAGATGCGCGTCGGTGTGCGACACATTAGTGGCTGACGAACGACAGGCAAACAAGCAAAATCAGCCAATGCACAAATTAAATGCAATTTGCAACAAAAAATTCTATAAAAAATAAATTCATAATAAAAGCCACAAATGGCTGCATAGCGACGACAGTCGAGAAGGGGGAATGGGGGCACGAAACATGAACGAGTTGAATTGAAGTGCGGTAAAGCTGCAAAAATTTACATGCAAATTTAGCGCTTAACGATTTGTTGATGATTTTATCACAACAACCAACAACAATAAAAGGAGTCAAACCAATAACAAACTCATTCAACTCAACACAATAAGTGCCAGTTTTTTGGGCTCTCTTTGTTGTTGTGGCTCATTTTATTGTCAATAGTTTTTGCGTTTTCGGCCAATTCGAATATTGCTTATGAAAAATTAGCTAATAAAATAAATAATTTATGCAAACTTTTTTCTTTTGTTACTGAAATCGAAACGCGCTTGGCGCATGCGCGGCTGACTCATGCCGCCGCGCCGATTACGCAAAAACACTGCAGCCGTTAGAATAAAAGGCAATTAGCATAAGTTTGTGAGTTGTTGCTGACAACAGTTGTGGTGTTGACAACGTTTTGCGACGAGTGTGCGATTTTTATGGAAATTGTGCCAATATTTGCTGTGTTGCTACTGATGAGCGCAACCACACAAATGAGAAAGTTCAAGGTTAGGATTTGTTTATATTTTGTGAACGTAACAATTGCGGATGCAAACCAGTTCTTGGCGTGATTTCTTTGGATACGTTTGGGCTTTGTTATTGGCCAAACTGAAGCAGACATTTTGTCTATGGGCACGCACTGGAATTGGCCACAAAGAATGATAAACAAATTAGGCTGTCATCAACACCCAATCGGATATAAACTGAAGTCAAGCAGATGCCGAAAGTTAAAAGTGTGCGGGAATTAGTAATGTTTCGAGTTGTGCGATAAAAGTGCCGAATTCGCCGGAAATGTAGCAAGGCAACATGTGGCTGGCAACATTTGACTAGATACATGTTTTCAAATATATTCTAGACCCAAACCACCTCATTGTTCGGTGCAGAGTGCAGTTAGCTTTCGCTGTCTGCCTGAAAAATACCCACTACGAGTCAGCAATGCGATAAGACTGCAGCAAAAAGAGTGGGAAAAGTGCATTTTTATACTTGGAAAAGTTCTAATTATAAACACAAAGTGATCTTGAAGCTATAGTTAGACTACTGCAACCGCTGTCGACTATCTGCAACAAATATGCGAATTTTATATGCGCTGCAAAATAATGAATCTATAAATACCATAGGTTTGTGTGTGTGTGCACCTATACCCAAAGGCCCAAAACTTCATGTAAACATTAATATTTATGTTGGCTTTGTAGATGTAATGAATTTATTTGCAGCGCGTAGAAAAGTGAAGGGGCGTTATCGATTTAAAGCCAACAACAATAAAAACAACACTTATTTATATAGGTTATGATTGTGTGAGTGGTAGTGTTCGTTTGACCCAAGTGAATAATGAATTTATTAAACATTGTTGACACATAATGCGCGGCCGCACTCCCCGGTGAATGCGCGAACAAAGGCTCAACGCAATTTATGGTCGCGTAAATTGTGAGCAGCGAAACAGTGAAGGGACCTTGGCTGTATTTTAAACATGTTTCTTGTTTTTAGAAAGAGTTGTGCTGCTCATAAGAGCTGAGGCTCTAAATTATGTGCATAGTTTTATAGTTTTAATTCAAAATTTAAATTAAATTAAATGCTCGATTAAGACTGATAAACACCTGTCAAGCGGCTGTGATGTATCAGCGCTCAAACTAGTTGAATAATGAGTTGGAGCTGCTGTTAAGATCTTAATTTGAACGTACAGATAAGGAAGACGAATTTGAAATCACTTTTGAGGCAGTGGAAACTATGAAAAGTTGGAAAAAATTAGTTGAAATAGAGAGAACTGATTTCAGTCTTTGCGAAGAGAAAGCAAAGTGAAATGAGGTCTCTGAAGTGATAAGGGAGACAAATTGATCACTTTTGAATTGGTGGAAGCTATGAAAAGTTGGAAAAAATTAGTTGAAATAGAGAGAACTGATTTCAAAGTCTTTGGGAAGAGAAAGCAAAGTGAAATGAGGTCTCTGAAGTGGATTCATGTTTCGGTTAGATTTAAGATCTTTGAGATCTTTATTTGAATGTACAGATAAGAGACAAATTGATCACTTTTGAGTCGGTGAAAGCTATGGAAAGTTGGAAAGAAGAGCTGAAACACATAGAATGATTTCAAAGTCTTTGGGAAGAGAAAGCAAAGTGAAATGAGGTCTCTGAAGTGGATTCATGTTTGGGTTAGATTTAATATCTTTGAGATCTTTATTTGAATGTACAGATAAGGGAGACAAATTGACCACTTTTGAGTCGGTGAAAGCTATGAAAAGTTGGAAAGAAGAGTTGAAATAGGAAGAACTGATTGCATAGTCTTTGGGAAGAGAAAGCAAAGTGAAATGAGGTCTCTGAAGTGGATTCATGTTTAGGATAGATTAAAGATCTTTGAGATCTTTATTTGAATGTACAGATAAGAGACAAATTGATCACTTTTGAGTCGGTGAAAGCTATGGAAAGTTGGAAAGAAGAATTAGAAACGAGAAAAGTGAAATGAGGTCTCTGAACTGGATTCTGGTTTAGGTCAGATTTAATGCAGATAGGATTTACGGATGAGTCCAAAAACCATCTCTGCAGCGGCGGTTACTAAAATATTAGATAGATTACAGTTGACTGATTCTTTGTTGTAACGTTTCTTCAATAAATATGTTTTATTTGCAATTCCTGCATTGGTTATGAAAAGTAGAAGAAGTAAACGTACAAAATTATATATATAAGTCTAGCTCTAAGATCTTAATACATTAAAATCTTATATGGAACACTTTTTGGAGATTCTTATAATTAAATAAAAAATAAAGTAGGAATTGTAGGAAGTAGAACACAAAAATGCCGGCCTACATGGGCTGAAAACACTGCAACTCGTTAAGTTGCTTTCATGCAACACTTCCTGAATAAATATGATTGATTTCTCATTTTTATTTGATTCATTGTTTTGATTCTTAATTTACAATAAATTCTTAGACAAGTTGCAGCACTTTTTCTACGCTCGATATAGAATTTATATTCTTCAGTCAGCGGTCTCTTCGGCTTAAAGTGAAATTTGATCCTAGCAAAGCTTTTGCCGCTGGGTGCTCTTCTCCTGTTCTACTGAGCTCTTATTCAATGCCATCACTTGCTGGAACTTTTATTTAATTTTGTCATATTTTTTACTTTATTTAATTGCGATTTTCAACTTCAGATAAGGCAGCAATGAGCAAGCAAACTTAATACGAAATACGCGCTTATCGTTGGGTTTCAAATAAACCAAAGCAAGATAAATAATTTTTATTTATTTTTTAATTTTTATTTTTTGTAAGCAGTCAAGCAGCAAACAGCGAAATGTAGCGCAAGCTTTGACTGCTGACGCTGCCCGGAGAGAATTTTTAGCAGCGCAGCAGGTAGCGAGCGGCGGCCAAAGAAAGCGTGAAACGTTACAACGCGAGTTGAGCGGCGGCGGCCTTTGTGCACGAAACCGTTTAAAAAGTAATTTTCTGTACACTTGAACGCAAGCAAATGTTGCCGGAGCGCACAAAGTCAATATGGAAATTTTAACATGTTTTTGTGCGAGTGTGTGTGTGTGTGTGTACACTGACAAATAATTACACCAAAAATACGCACAAAATCAACAAACACTGCAACGCCGTGTTGCTGTATGAATAAAATAATTAACCAAAAAGCATTGCAGCATCAAAGCCTGAAAGAAAAACAACGCAACAAAGTAAAGTAAGCATTGTTTTTGTTGTTGTTGTTTGTGTTTGTTTGGTGTCTGCGCGCAAACGCTAAAATGTTAATTTTTCGCAATGCGTCTGGTTAGCTTCTACAAGAAAAACCTGGGCGAAGAGACGGAAGCCACTGATGACAGTCGCTCTAAGGCAAGAATATAAAAGAAGAAGAAGAAGCAACAGCGTCAGTGTCGGCTTACGCTGTGTCAATATTTGCCGTTTTCCTGCATCGTTGTAGCGAAATTGCAGAGCGTTGAACTGCCATTCAACCCAAGTAAATAGCGAACGATTTGCATGTTGACCAAAATCATTGGCATTTCCTTTTTGTTAAAAATTAAAATTAAAACGTGTTGAAAATAGCATCGAATGAATGTAAATGCTGAAATTTCTGGAAACTTGCGCGAAGGCCAATGCACTTTGCCTTACTCGAACATTCAACAATGAAACGCAGCAAATTTAACTCTCAACTGTGCGTAGATTTTGAAAAATTGAACACTTGCCGACTAATTTGCGTTGTGCAAAAATTAAAATTTATTACACACTTGACGATAATGCAGTGTTGTATGTTGTATGTGGCATGTTGCATGTTGCGTTCATCAAATACACATTAGAATCAATAAAAACTTCAAAGCCAGCCACAGCAAGACGCAACAGCCAAAAACAAAAATTGAAAAGTTTTTTGTGAAAAATGAGCGATTGCGTATACGCAATGCGTGTGTGTGTGTGTGTGAGTGGTTAACCACACTAAAGGCCTACAAGCTGGCCACGCACAGCCGCCGTCCATGTGCGCCGCATGGCCATTAATTTCGCATACGCGCTCGCCATGAATGAGCCGCCACCAGACGCTCCGCTCCACTCCGCGCCGAACACACGCCGCGCATTGTTCGTCGGCTGCGGCAAATTAACTTAAAAATGTGTGTATAAAAATAAATTACAAACATTTAAAGCTTTGACTTGATTGTGGATGCTGTTGATTTTTTAAATTTGTTTTTTTTCGCCCGTAATTTTTTTTCTATTTTTTCTATTTTTATTTAGGTATTTTTTCAATTTTCTAGCGCTCCTCCTCCGCACTTTGTGTTACATATGTGCGTTTTAATTCGCATTAAGTTCTGTCTTTTTTTCCATTTTGGCTGTGGGCATTGTTGTTGTTAGTGTTGTTAGTGTTGAACTTTAGCGTTTGATTTTGACTTGAAAAATAATTTATTTATTAGATTTTATGTTCATGTTCGATTTGTGCGGGCGCCTGCTGTGACAGCGAGGTCAAGCTGTAGTATTTGCTATTCGTTTTAGGTTCTTATGGGCTTTGAACTCTACACAAATTACATTTACATGATTGAAATGCTTCATTTAAGCTGTTGTAATTGATTGCACAAACCGATTAGCTACCAAAGTAATAATTGTTGTTTTTTCGCTCTTAAATTAAAACCAAACACTTCAATAGTTGCGAGTTTGCAGGTTCAGATTGAACGAATTGGTTAGTAGTAACCAGAAGTTGTCAACAATTATTTCTTAAAAAAACGGTACTCATGCACAAACAGGTTATTGCTAACCGATTAGCTACCAAAGTAATAATTTTTTTTTTGCTCTTCAATTTAAACCAAACACTTCAATAGTTGCGAGTTACAGTTTGATTCAGATTGAACGAATTGGTTAGTAGTAACCAGAAGTTGCCAACAATTATTTCTTAAAAAAACGGTACTCATGTTCGAAAATACTAACAACTTTAGCCACTTTTGTTTGTTTTGGGCACACTTCTCCTCCACTTCCTTCTTGTTTCGGCCACTTTCTTATAATTAAAGAAAGTAGAGCAGCTAGTGCTCTTATTTTAACTGTAAGAAAATAATGTATTGTTATCCCACATTTAATAAAATAAAAAGAAAATTTTTTTAAATTAAAAAAAAAAATACATAAGTACATGACCAAAGCCATGCACTACCTACTCCACCTCTGCACATGTTTTCCTTAATTTTATTTCTTGCCAACAGAAATGTCAGCAAGGGCTTAACTAAAAAAAAAGCTGGAGAGAAATGGAAGAATTAATGGAATATGTAAAATTTTTTTACAGTGTATAGTCCTTTTAATCACTTTTAACAGCACAGATTGAATGTCGCCTCCTAGTTATCTGCCTTAACACTAGAAAGACCGCAAGTTGTCCATACCTACAAAGACTACATACTATATCCGCTGATATCTCGAAAAGTACACAACGGATTTAGCTAATTGTTATTGTAGAACCCTAATTGTAGAAATAATTGTAGAACCCAATAAAAAAATTAAGTCATCAAAGTAAAATTTGTTAGAAATATTAAAGAAAATACATATATTTCAAAATGACAAGCTGTCAAAATGGCCACCAGTTGAACATCCTTACTTCTCATCGCATAAGGAACTCATTGCAATTAAAAATCGTTCATAGAACCCCAATACAAGCTCATGTATCAATTAGAACGCTTACAACTTTGCCACATGGTTACTACTAACCATAACCTAACCACTAACCATTAGCTACCAGAACCGTTTATGGACCTATTACACTTTTCTTTCAGTCTTCAAAACAGGTTGCCAAGTGCTTGTACACGTTCCTGCTAAGGCATCAGGATTTGCTTACAAATGTTGCACACTTTAAAGTGCACACCAGCAATTATGAATTACCACCAACTAACGTTAATTATTGAGCAGCCAAATGCATTTGCAGCGTCAACGTGCACTTAACAAAATTACACTTTACACATTAACTGCACAGCCGCAACCAAGCAGACAACAAACAACAAAGCCCACAGCGCAATGTTTGTTCAACTTTTACCCAGTTAACGGGTTAGCGCTGACTGTACCCGCGCTCGTTTGCTGTTCAATTAACAGCAATTTTCTTTACTGCTCGTAAAGCAAACGCAAACACAGCACCGAATGGCCAAAGAGCGTTTGGCGCTATTGGGGTTAACGATTTCGAGTGCAGCCCATTGGTTCCCTTCGATTGTTTTGCCTTCGAGTGGACGTTTCGAAAAAAACACACACACACAGACAATGCTTGGCGCATTTGACGGTACAGACTGCGATGTCTGATGATTGCAGCCAACTACGTCCAAATGTTTGGCGCTTTCATATGTCACGGCGGCGTCTGTGTGATTGCGGCAACTCTCAACAACGATTTAACAATTCTTCTTGTCAAATTTCAATGAACTCAACGGCGGCCGCTTGGACACACTTTTGCGCATTTGCGGCGCGCTGCTGTCAAAACGTAGCGCGTTCTGGCTGCTCTTCAGCAGCCATTGACACCTTGGCTGTCGCGCCTTCAAGTGTTCAAGCTGTCGCGCCAGTTGGACGAGCAACACTGCGCTCGTCTCGTGTGTAGCAATGTGAACATTAAAAATGCCCAAGAAACGGTCCCCTGCGGCCGATTTATGTGTCTAATTGCCGAGTTATTGACGACTCGAGTACACTTGTCTGCACGTTGTCGTGTCGGACGCGCTGTCACACTGATTGGGGTTCTACAGTTTTTGCCCGCCCCAGTCGAATTTTAAGTGCTCCACTCCAGCTGGGCGGTCGCTTGCCCCGGCTGTACGCAAGAGTGAGTATGTGTGTGTGTGTGTGTGACTGCCGCTACGCGTTAGTTTTATTTATGTTGAAATAATTTTTTGATGCTTTGGCGTGTGCCATAAAAATTTAAATTAGAATTCTTCATTTGTTTAATGTTTTCGCTTGTTTGTTTTTTTAGTTGTTCAGTCTCTCGTTTGTGTGGGTTTTCTGTGCTTTCTTTCTAATTACAACGCTGCCATGTAGCGACACTTGTTGTTCTTGTGCGCACCTTTGCCGTTTTGTGTATTGAAATTTTCTCTTTTATTGTTTGTTTTGAAGTGTGTTTGCCTCTTTCTTTTTTTTTCATTTCTTAGTCATTGTCAGTCCATTAGTTGGACATGCGTAATTTATGTGCGCAGACAGCTACGCGAAATGTGTGTGCTCTGGCATTGTTTGTCGTTTAGTTTATGAGCTTTCGACACGGCATTCGCCATGACAACAAACAGCTAAATTCTTGCTTAAACACAAAGCTTAATAAAAGAAATACAATGCAAATACGAAATGAAAATTTCTTGATAAATTTTATATCAATTGATTGATATGTTTTTAGGTAGAAAAAGAAAGTAAAGTGTAAAAAAATTACAAAGATTTAAAACTTAAAAAATTAAAATTTAAAAAATAAAAATTAAAAACAATGAACAAAATTTAAAAGAGTTAAAAAAATAAATAATAATAATAAATAAATAAAAAAAATTAAAATCAATTTAAAAAATTTTAAACAAAGTAAGAAAAAAATTGTGTTATTAAAATTTAAAGCAAAATGCAAAAATAAACATGCTGTAATAAAATATGTAAGAAGATGTAAAAATTGAAAAAAATAAATTTAAAAAAAATTTGTAAATTAGTAAAGTGTAGTAAAAACTGTACAAAGATTTAAAAATTAAAAAATAAAAATTTTAAAAATTAAAAAAATTAACAAAATTTAAAAGAATTAAAAAAATAAATGTTAAAAAATTTAAACAAAGTAAGAAAACATTTTTTTTATTAAAATATAAAGCAAAATGCAAAAATAAACCTGTTGTAATAAAAAATGTAAAACGATGTAAAAATTAAAAACAAATAAATTTAAAAAATTTAAAAGAATTAAAAAAAAATTAATTTAAAAAAAATTTTTATTAAAATATTTATAAAGCAAAATGCAAAAATAAACCTGTTGTATTCATTTATGTAACAAAACGTTTCTTGTTTTAATTCTTCAAAATTCAATCTTCATAAACCGACACTGACGCATTGCAAATTGACGAGGGTTAAGTCATTTAGTTAACTCTCAGTTATTGCTAACCACAAACTTCGATCACAAACTGCAACAACCACTGCCAGCAACAGCTTTCAATTAGTTAATAAACAATGTTCAGGCTGGCTTCATTAAAAACATGTATCCGCTTTCGACACAAACGCGCACTGTTTCCTTACAAAAACAACAATTTGAAACCAGCCATTACAACAACAGCGGCCTCAATTGTGCCTACAATTGCCAACCTCGAGAGCAATGCAAAATTGCGTTCATGGCCAAAACTGATGGTGAAAAAACCAATCACCAACTGAAGAAAAAACTACCAAGACTGATACTGATACACGCCAAGACAAACAAAAAAACACATCATTAACCGCATTCTTCGGAAAGTAATCAATTTTTTTCAGCTACGCACAATGGCAGCCACAACAATAACCAAAGTGTTAAAGCCCAAAAAATCAGATTTTGAAAGTGCGTACAGCCGTTGTATTGTCTTCAGATTTGATTTTTTCAGATCCAAATTTCTGTCAAGTCATGGCAACTCGAGCAGCGGTGCGTATGCAATACGCACGTCTGCGCCTGCGCACAGTAGCCGCAGCGATAGTGGACCGTGTTGGCGCGCGCAACTTTTCTGGCCATTGTTTGTTTCGATTTCTCAATTGTTGTTGTGTTTTTGAATGTTACATGTTTGTTGTTGGATGTTTATTGTGTGCGCTGGCCATTTGGTGTTAAGTGCATTGAATGTGTTTTCAATGAGCCCACGTGCCAATTGACTTGCGGCTGCAGTGGGCAGGCGGTGGGTGCAAAATGCCCAAAATTTGTTGGACAAATGAACTGCTTTGCATTTCAAAGACGTCTTTTGGCATCTCGCGGGTGAGTGTTGTGGCGAAATTAGGCGGTCAAGTGGTCTGGAAGAGGAGCAAATATTCAAATCATTCAAACAACCGTTCACAATTTCAACTCAATGTGTGTCAATTTGTCATTTCAATGGTTTTTGTATTAATTTCGTTTGCCAATAACAAGAAATCTAAAAAATTGTAATGATTTAAATTTATTTGATAGAAAGCCTAAAACAAAAAACTCATCTAAATGAAGACTCACAATTAATCATAATTTTTTAACATTTTCCATTATCTACTTTTACATGCAAATTTAGTTTTTTCCTTCGAATCAAAACTTGGAAATTATTTCAATTATTTTAAATATTAATTAAAATGCCGCCTCGTAAATTGGTTTCAATGCGCTTTTGTTACATTCAAATATTGGTTTTTTCATCATTTCAATTTTTGCCAATTATTATATTTTGTTTTTTTTTTTTACAAAACCCAAATACAACAAAATATTCTGTGGGCGGCATTCAAATTGATTCTCGTTTTCTCTTCAATACACAATTCAGCGTAAATTCGTATTGTTGTCAATGCTCATTGTTTGCTTGCGTGTTGTTGGCTGTTACTTTTGAGTGTATATGTTTGTTGTTGTTTTTGTTGTTGTCATGCTTCAAAATTAATTAATTAGTTTTTATTATGCGGTCGATTATGGGAAAATGATAAACGCGCACATTCACATTGGTTCGTATGAAATCATTGAGGCACACGAGTACGTTTGCGATGTTTATGTGGGCGGTAAAAGTGTGGCACAATTTCAGCAAATTTAATTAGCTAAATCTAATTATGTAATTATATTAAATATTTTCAAAAGGTTAAAGTTTCGCTACGCAGTAAAACAAAGCGACTAGCTGACACTATTTTGTAGTAGAAATTAAAAACTTACTTTTCGCTTAAATTTTAATGTGTAAACTTTGCATACAAAGTGATTATCTGACATCAAGTAACTAGCAGTAAAAATGTTAACAAATATTTCTCGTTTGTATTTAAATGCACATAAATTGTTTTAAAATAGGTTAGCACTAACCAGTTGCTAAAATTCTGTTATGTTCCAATGTATTCACTCCAATTGCAATTAAAATTAGTTCAAACTTACAACTCTATTCATATATTTTATTATAATGAATATTTGAACATACTGTCACAATGCTCAATAACTTGAAATTTTGTTATGTTTTTGCCACAAAATTTAAAATATAATTACAAATGACTGTGTGATTAAAAATTTGAAATAATAAATAAGCAACTCAATCATGAAGAACACAAATTTTCAGTTTGCACATTGTCACAATGGTAAATAGGTAACAATTAGTTCAGTTTGATGATGTGCAAACAATTTCCATATATAACGCTTTGAGTATGTTTTATTAAATCTAATATATCAGGTGTACAACTTTGCTTCCGCCGTTTTCCGATAGGTGGCTGTACCGGCTGAGGCTGGTTGAAATACATAGATGGTAATGCCTTTAAAGTGAGTGTGGACAGTGCCTAACGAATTGTCATCGCCGTTTCAGTGACAGTTGTTCTTGTTTTCGTATTATTCACGCTCGAAAATGTCCGTTTATGTGCCCAATTCTCGCCATTTGCGGGAAGTTTTACTTTTCTGTTACAATTCGCAAAAAAATGCAGCTGAAGCGCATCGAATGCTCTCAGAAACTTACGGTGATGCTGCTCTGAGTGAAAGAACGTGTCGGGAGTGGTTTCAACGTTTTAAAAATGGACGGCAAAACCGAATATTCACGGCGCCAAGGTTATGATTTGTATTTGGTGGGATCAGCTCGGTGTGATTTACTACGAGCTCTTAAAACCGGGTGAAACCATCACAGGAGATCGCTACCGAACGCAACTGATGCGCCTTAGTCGCGCGCTAAAAGAAAAGCGGCCACAATATCAAGAGCGACATGACAAAGTCATCCTCCAACACGACAATGCTCGGCCTCACGTCGCAAAAGTGGTCAAAAAGTACCTGGAAACGCTGAAATGGGAAGTCTTGCCCCACCCGCCGTATTCCCCAGATGTCGCCCCTTCTGACTTCCACCTATTCCGTTCGATGGCACACGGCCTGGCAGATCAACATTTTCAATCCTTCGAAGAATTGGAAAAATGGATTGCTTCATGGATAGCGTCAAAAGAGGACTCCTTTTTTCGAGCCGGGATCCGAAAATTGCCGGAAAGATGGGAGAAAGTTGTCGCTAGCGACGGACAATACTTTGAATAATACATCTGTAAGCACTTTTTCGCAATAAAGCTTTTAATTTTGAAAAAAAACGGCGGAAGCAAAGTTGTACACCTGATATATTTTCACAAAAGTCACAAAACGTAATTGAAACAGCAGTCATAACTATTTTACAGTCTCTAGCAGCTAGATTTTTTCACTGATTGAAGGTACAATTGTCACAATGGCCCATATTTGGTTATTTTCATATTTTTATGTCACAAAATAACAAAATATAAGCAAATGTGACAAGAAATAAATAAACCACCAATAAACACTAAAATCACTAAAAGTGAGAATAGACCAGTTCAAATTCATAGTAAATAAATTCGTTTATTAGTTATTTGTCCCAGAATACGCATATATGCTGTAAAACGATGTTTAACTTACGCAAGCGATTTTTAATAATAAAATATTGTCAATGAAATGTACACAATACTGTCACAATGACTAATCTTTCCTCATTTATGTGTCACAAAATAGGCCTATGCTGTATGGCAATGTTTAACTTACACAAACATTTTTGTTAATAATGAAATAATGCCACTGAAATGTATAGCACACTGTCACAATGACTCATATTTCCTCATTTATGTGTCACAAAATAGGCCTATGCTATATGACAATGTTTAACTTATATAGACGATTTTTAATAATGAAATAATGTCACTTATATCTGTAGCACACTGTCACAATGACTAATATTTCCTCATTTATGGGTCACAAAATAGGCATAATGGTTTAATAATGAAATAATGTCACTTAAATCTATAGCACACTGTCACAATGACTAATATTTCCTCATTTATGGGTCACAAAATAGGCATAACGGGTTTAATAACGAAATAATGTCACTGAAATGTATAGCACACTGTCACAATGGCTAATATTTCCTCATTTAAGTAGTTTTTTGTTATAAAATAACAAAATATCAGCGCATTTGACCATGTGACAATGTCCAAATTAGTTTAAAAAAAAATTAGTAAACTTTTATAATTGGAATCAGTGGTGCTTCCGAGCATAGCGCTAAACCATCTCGGTATTTTTTACGTCACACAATATCAAAATATTAGTAAATAGCTACAATTATGGTATTATTGTTGTATCAGCATTTTTAATAATGTGACAAGGTTCGCAAACACAGCAATTTACATTTAGAGCTAAAAATTGCATAAGTAGAGCCTTCGTGTCGATAATGAACAAGTCAACGTCAGCCTCTGGCATTGTACACTGTGACATTGAGCTAAATTCTTGATGTATGCCATGCTTCAAGTTTAATTAATAAAACTATATACGCCATAGACGACATTCTGGTTATCAATACAAATCAATACACATTGCCACAAACAAAAACAAGCAAGTCTGATTATTGCTGTTACAGAATTAAGGCGCCAATGCGATGTGCTTTGTGACACATTGTGACATTAGAAAAATGCGCAAATCAAAAGCATAAATTTTGCCACTCAACAAAGTTTGGCAAAAAACTCGGAAACAGACAAATCGTGCAACGATAAATTTGTCACACGCACAAAAATGCAGACAAACTTGTATGCTGGCAGCTAATGCAGGAAATACGCACATTAGGCGTTTCAACTAAGCCGCCGAAATGCGAGAGAAACGAGTGGAGCAAAATAAGGCCACAGCTCGATTACACAAAGGGGACGCACCGGCGACCGGGTGTACGAAACTGCTTAAGTGCGCACGGACACACATAAATCAAATCAAGAGCCAGCAAACTTTTTGATTTGTAGTCGTCGAACTGACATTGAGACTGATGTCAGCGCACGACGCCAACTAGACGCAAACACAAACACACACACACAGATACGTATTTTTATGATTGAGCGCAACGCAGAAGATGGATGGATGGACAGACAGGCAGACAAGTCGGCCACGAGTGTATTACATGACGCCGAAGGGTGCTGGAAGGCGCAACACACGCGACTAAATGCCCGCACGGCCATTAATTAGAAAGCAAATCCCGGACGCAGCGTTTAATGGGCGGCTTTCAGTTTCATGGGGCGGCGAATTAGAAAAGTCGGCAGCGCGACAAAAAACCGAAATGGAATCATTTAATATGCTCAACATTTACTTATGCCGTCTAATTTTAACTAATGACACTCGGCGTTGTTGTTGTTGTTGTGGCAATAGTTGTGCTTGTTGGCGATGTTGTCGGCCGTGTTCCATGTTCCGGACTACAATAACAAATTGTGCCTGTCACCGGCACAAGTTGCTGCCATATCTTGTCATTCACTTTATTCCATGTTCTTTTATTGCTCATTCGTCAGCAGCAGCTGCACACGGTTGCGGAGCTTAAATTAAATTAAATCATATTAAACGTTCAAGTGGCCGAACTGAGCAGACAGCAAGCAGGAACAAAACGCTGTGGTGATGTGGCCAAAGTGGGCAGCCAGTATTTGCCACCTTGTGGCCGCAGACTCTGTGGTATCGACACTTGAATTGCCTCTCAATTAATGCCACAATGCCGCAGATTGGGTTCCTATCGCCTCAGCTGGCTGCTTCGCGGACCATTCATCAGCGTCCGACAGCCGCTGCGTTCTAGGGCCTGCGTCGCCCTGACTAATCACCACCGACAGCCACTCAACGCGGCGCGCCGGATATGAAAATTATGCTTTGATGAAATTCAAACCGTCATCATAGCGAATGTAACTCGGCATTAAGTTTTTATGCTTGGCGCACTTTTTAACCCATTCTCCGTCTTCTGCGCTTTCGTGTTCTTTGCAAAAGCGTTTCAAATTGCATGACGCGCTGAAATGCTGGCAGCTTACCGCCGTCGTTGTCGTCTCGGCTTCAACTTTTGCAGCATTTAATGACCCCAGTCATTACCTCTTAACTCTTTTCAACTGCTATTTACTACTACTTGATACCCGGTTACTGCGCCATAGTTGCAGTATTTATTTGTGTTGTTGTTGTTGTAACACTATTAAATATTTTAAAATGCAAGTCTTAAATAAGCGTCCGAGCGGCATTGCTGCATCTTCATCCACAACTTCTTCTTCTTCTTTCGCTGCTAGTCCAACCAGTAGCTGCCAGTGACTGCCATCGCCACTGGAATGCAACACGGCAGCCAGACTATGGCCGTAGATTTTTTACGCCGCTTTTACGTGTTCGCCTCTCTGCGCTTTCTTACACCCAGCCAGCACCTTTGGCATTGTTGTTATTTCTTACTGTTGTTGTATAATAAAACCGTATTTGAGTGCGATAAAACTGTAATTAAATGCGCTACTGCACAAATACTCAACCCATTGGCCGCCGCCGCCGCCGCACCGCAACGACCCGTGTTGCCCTGTCCAACCCATCTTTAAGGTGTTTATTTATGCTGCTGTTGCCATTGCTGTCGTTGTTGCTGTTGCTGCTAATAATACTTAATTTTCGTTGCCACTGCTGTTGTTGTGTTACTGTTGTTGCAGCATGGCCGGCTCGCTTAGACGCCGGTCTCACGCATTCGCCATGGATTATCGCTTCAGAGAAAAAAAAACAGCAGCAACTTTTTACTTAAACTTTTTCAGTGCATTTTCATAATTTTTTTCCTCTTCCTACTTCACCGCCTCTGCTCCACTTGAATTTATTAGCCGTCGCGAAAATAAGAAAAACGATGATAAATTGCTGCCACGTTGCGTTTTCGTTTGGTGGGCGTGTTGCAGGCGGTGCAAGTTAATCTTTTATAGTGTTTTTCTTTCGATTTTGTTATTATTGTTGTTGTACATTTGATGGCGCTGTGCACAATTCATTGCACCGTTTATAATTGAGTGCAAATTAATGCAAACGCGTTAATTGCGGTCGAGCGAAATCGTAAAACTGTGTTGTTAGAATGCAATAATTAAATTATACACAAATTCCAATTAGTATTAAGAATGAGTTATTAACTATAAGCGCTCGTTTTCAGTTTTATTAATTCAAATTGAAATGTTGTTAACTTGACTGTGATTTAAACATTTGTGACCTCATTCAATGTTATAATAAAAGTTGAGCTTCTGAAATACTTTTGCAATAAATATAAATTTATTTATTATTTATTTTTTTCTTGTTCTCCTTCCTACTTTTTACTTAAAATGTTTTTCCTATTCTTGCCACTATTTTTCTTTATTAAAATTTTTTTTTGACTCGAATGCGCCACATTCACCATGGGCAAGGACCACTTCTAACCAGGGACCGGAAATAACTGTTATCTATGAAAACTATATTTGAAAAAATTACTATGAAGGAAAAGTCATATAAATAAACGAAATATGCCAATACATTTCTATTCGCACGGAGAATCAAACTTGGCAATACATTTTTTTTAAAGTCAATAAATAACTCTCAAACATTGATTTTTATAATAAAACTTATAACTGTTACGGTCCCTGCTTCTAACTGGATCCATAGTAAACCATATCTGTAATAGAAAAAACTCGCCACTTTTGAATCAAATAGATCCATTCTTCTTCTCTTCATTGATACATATATTTTTTAATTCTTTTTTTTCAGACCAAAACAACTTCAAACTTTAGATTCTCTTTTTCCACTCTCATCTGAAATTCCCTTATCTCCTAAAATCTCTCATCTTTCTGTCTTTGCTTTGCATCCCCTCATCTCTTTTGCAATATTCTGCACACTCACACAATCCCCATAAGTTTTTCACTTTCCATCAATTTCCTGCCAAAAATACAAACGACGGAAGTTTACACGGAAAGCGTAAAAGTTTTTCGCTACTTTCACTCGCTATTTCACTTTGTTATTTGCTCCAAGTAAAGAAGAAAACGGCAAAACTTACAAAATAGCCACAAGAATTTTAATTAATAAACTTCAAATTTATTTACGTGCGCCTTGTTATTGTTGTTCTTACAAATTGTTTGTCGAAAGTACATTAAATGCTGGTTGAAAAAAAAACAAATAAAATGCAATGAAAAGCGTTGGCGCTGACGTTGAGGCGCCACATTTTCCAAACAGTGGAACAGCAGCAGCACGAAAACTGGCCATGTAAAAAATCGTTGGTTAATTGAAATTGAAAGGAAAAAACAGGTAGAAAGATTCAGAGACTTTTATTGAACGAAACATTTTCAATTTAGAGGCCACTTTTCAGCATGAATCAAAGCAAAGAGTTTGAACGAAACCACGATCCTTCTTTGAACTCAAATCTAAAGACATGTGTGAGAAGAGATCAAAACACATATATCAAGTTGACTGAACAATCGACTCGATCGCGCTCCATAGTCGCACCGGTTCGAGTCCCATGCGCCGCTTTCCCACTGCAATCAATTAAAATGTCACGCTTTCAACTTTCAATTCCGCGGCGGCAATTCAGAAAGCAACGGCACAACGGCCGCCCACCCGCGCACAGATGTCAGCGCACTTGACACGACAAAAGCGCACCGGGACGGACAGCGAGCAAACCAACAGAGTGAAAGAAAAGCAGCCGGCGGCCGGTGCAATCAACTGGGCCGACCGGCGCAAGAGTGCCGCCTGACGACGCTCGGGCCGGACTATTAAAAATGCATTATGCAATGCTGTCAACATTTAAATCGCGCGCGCGCACCGGCCGCCTGCGTACACAAACAAAAGGAGGGGGCGGCCAACACCTACTGACGACAGTCGGCAACAACAAACACACAGTGCCAGCAATGCAACGTGACAGGCGGAAAGCGAACGAGTGGCGACGACAAGAAAAAGTGTTAAGTGAGGTGAGCTTACCGAAGGGCCGACAGAAGCGAACGGCGAACACATTGCAACTGGTGAAGGGAACAGCAGCAACAACAAAACAACGGTCACAACGAACGTCACGCATTGCCTGTACGGACGTCAAGTTGCATGTTGGCAGCAGCAAAAATCACAACAACAACCACATGAATAAATAAATAAATGTCTTTGCTTGAAGTAGATGGCTGTTGTTGTTGGCTTTTTGGTTATTTTTTTTGCTTTGTGTTGTTGTTTCTGTTATTATTAAACCAAATATAGTAATTACAAAAGATTCCATTTGTCCCTGAGAACTATAACTCGAATAATGCATGAGATATTTCAGCTATCTATATGACAGATATTTTTTTGTTTATTGTGCGAACGTCAGCTGTCAGGACCTATTCACCCACACTGAGTCGACTACACCACACCAAACTTCCTGCTCACAGTCCTGTGGTTCTTGTTGTTGTTTTGATTATTGTTGCTTTAATTTGGTTGTTGATTTTGTTTGTTGTTGTGAGTTTTTAATTGTCATTTGACGCTCCTTCATTTCTTCATTGCATTGTGGCGAACGCCTTTCGCCACTCATCGGCTGCTGCAGCAACTGTTGCGGCTGCACACTTAATTGTCGAATTGTTAACGAAATGAATTGCATAAAGTTACAACGTCAGTGCCGTCTGCAACAATGGGCCCAGGGCCTTTAGAAAATAAAGCAACACTTTCAATTAACGTCGAGGAACTCTCATTCAGCCAATATTGTTGCAGTTCTTTGGACTTTTGGAGCTTTTTAACTCAACAAAAACACCACTCCACACTTGATTTGACCACTTTTTGACCACATTGATTGGTTGCCTGATGCCGGTGATGACGGCCTTTATGCCGACCCTGACACTCTGCTGGAATGCGGAATTTTGTGACTTGACGCAACATTTTGATGAATGCGCAAATATTTCAACAAATATGCTGTTTTTTTCGTTATCTCACTTGCTGCTGTTCAGTTCTTTGTTGTTGTTGTTGTTGTCAGTTTCTGCACAACAATTCAATGGCTGACAGCAGAAATTTCAATAATTCCAACAACGGCAGCCATAACCGAAGCGATAAATGTCGGCGAGCGAATCGCCAACAGTGGACAGCAACCAACTGGCTACAATCTGTCACTTCATGTCACTTTCGTCACATTTCCATTTTTGTACATAAAATCAACAGCAATTCGGTGCATTGTTGACGTTGTTACAGTTGGTGTTATTGTTGTTGTTGTTGTTGTTGTTGGCGTTGATGACGCTGATGTGGTTAATTTTACTTTAATGAAGATGAGTGGTGTGTGCAGCGCGTGTGTGGGCCCTGACAGCGCGTGCGGCAAACATTGTTGTTGTAGTTTGTTGCAGCTGTAGTTGTTGAAGTCCAATTGCCACTCGTTGCATGCAATTTTATTGTAATTGACGCGCGCCGGCAATGTTTAGCGAAGAGCTTAGCGGCGAATAAGTAAACATTTGACCGCTGATTAAGTGGCGCACAATTAGCTGCAAATGACTGGAAAATGTTGATGCATGGTGTAGGAAGTATTTTGCGCAGTACATGGTGTCCTACAGTGTTCAAAAGCTTAACTGATTAATCGTTTAATGGGTGAACTGTCTCTCTCTGCAATTTTTCGTTCATGATTCAAATTTCCTAAAATACTTTGAAATTCTTCCAGTACTTCTACTTCTCCAGTACTTTTATTCTGTTTAGCCAAATCTCTGGCAGATCGCCACACTTATCGAATTGTCGAATTTTTCCAAAGAAACCGCACAGCATTTCACCTCAGCTGACAGCTAACAAATCACACTTCAATTCTTGGAAGCAGTGAAATGCCTCAAAGCAAGTTTACTGGCAATTTCCATACGCTGCCAATTCATATCATAATTTCTCTGTTTACCGCACATTTTATAAGCCAATCAAGCAATGACAGTGACAACAGCAACAACAACATCAACAACTATTCCAACTGGTCCCACTTGGCAGTTGTCGGCGCAATTACTCCAATTTTATGCGCGTATCAGCGACAAAAAATCAATGAAACTGTCACATTCCAAGTCAGCTGGCCATAAAAAAAGCAGCACTGCCAGCATTAACGGTTGTGTTATGCGATCGCGCTTGTTCTTGAAATGCACAACCACAACAACAACGACAGCGATGACGATCAACATGCGGTACGGTAAAGCGAAACCTTCGATGAAATTTTTGCAAGTTCGGCTTTAACGTTGATTTGTTGTTGTGCATGTAACGAGTTTTTTGCGCTGATCTGTCATATTCGCATTCGCCAATTTTACTGGCTATGTCACACTGAGAGCAATGCTGATATTTCATTTCATTGCATGCAGATGTCAAGTGAGAATTGTTCTTGTTGTTGTTGGCTTTACTGGCGATCGTTCTTACTTAGCAGCTGTTGTTGTTTTTGTTGTTGTCATTCGTGCATATTGTAAACTTGAAACGTCTGACTGGCACTGAAGCTGGTAAATCTTCTTTGCCTCCATTGCTGTCGCTGTCGTTGCAACTGTGGCTGTTGCCTTTTGCTGTCATTGCGGCTGGCAGCGAATGTGTGTTTTATGCTCCGACAGCACGCTGGTGAACGGGTAAATTGATATTTAGCATAAGCAAATGTCAATAATTTACTTGCCGATGTGACAAATTGCAATTGCAGCTCAGTCGCCTGTCAAGCTTTTTCCTTCTGCGGCAATTATGTACACATAAATATTGGTTGTATGTTGTTGTTGTTGGCAGCATGCACAATTTGCCGACAAGTACAGTGCACGTCAGTGTAACAGTGAGATAATCGCTCAGAGTGGAAGCGTTACAGTTTTAGTAGTGTTTTTTTTAGAGGAGTGGAAAGAAGAATTCAAATTCGTCAATGTTTTTAATCTATGATTTTGAAGATATTAAAATGCCAATATTATAAATAATTTGTAATTTTGTAAATTTATGTAAATTTTTCGTGTTATTATTGAAATTGTTTCACTCTGTTTATGTTACTGTGAGTCAACTTGTTTGTGGAAATTATACAATAAATAGTAGTCGAAAGTTGCTTCTTCTGCAAAAACTGCTTATCTCACAAAATAATGATGTATGCCAAAAATGTAGAGCACATCATGAGCTATAATTAATAATAATAATAATAATTGACTGGCACGACAGCCCGCTTACGCGAGACTAAGGCCTAGCTTCCCGCAACCACCCGTGTTGTGCGTGTGAATTTGTACGCGGGTGGAAGGGACCTACATTTTTATGCCGGTTCCGAACGGCAGGTTGGGAGCTCTTTCATAAGCAATTTTTACTCTCAGAGGTTTGCCATTTCCAGCTGAGAGGACAGCCACCGAAAGAGAAAACGAGTTTTCCCGTTATTTTTTTTTAGGTGTTATTACAGGCAGTATTTGAACCTGGGTCGCTGCCTTCGACTCGCGGTCCAACGCACTAACCAACTGATCCACGGCGGCTGAATGGATGAACTATAATTATGGATCATAAAAATTGTTATTTCATAGCAGCATTTATGGGAATCTTACAACTTTCCACAACATAACTACAGACTATGAAAGTCAGTTTAAGTGTAGCTTCGAAACTATCGAAATGACCGGATTACCAAAATTAAACAAAAATCGATAAAAATACTACTGAACACAAATGAAACTTATTATTTTTTATTGAATTATAACTATTTTTGCTTAAAACATTATTCTTAATATTTTATAAACATTTTTAACGATTTTGAAAGAAATTCCTAATTTGCGTTTGACGACATTTTGTTTCATGTTTGTAGAAACTGTAGATTTGCCTACATTGCACTCCACTGACAGTTGACGAAGTGACTTTCCTCGAGTTATTTTGTTTAAAATTTATTTTTTCTGGCCCAACGTTAAGAATGTACGCTTTTTCTTAACTAAAGATTAAATTAAACTTTTAATTAACACCACTTGATTTTATTCAACCTCCTGTTTCACATCTGAACCAGCAAATACGACAGAAAAAGAAAGCATATCGGAGTTCCTTGCATTTTATGAAAACATATACATATTTCAACAGAAAACGGAGACTCCCCGTAAAAAAGCAGACAAAAATTAGTGTCCGGATTTTTTAGTTAAATAAAAATTGTGGTGTCCGGATTACAGAGTCTACAATAGAAATCAATTGGGTATCCGGATTACCGCGTTGTCCGTAATAGCGAGTGTCCGAATTATCGAGATTGTACTGTATAAGAGAATTATTTAGAATAATATAAACTAATGTTACAAATTATAATTGAGACCAGTTTGGAAGCAATTTTGGGAGCTTGAACTTGAATCTTTCGACAAAACTTGTAAGGGACATTTTTTCTTTCGTAGCTTGAAAAAATTTTCACTCACAATAAAAAAACAAATTCCACTTGAGTGATATACTTATGTAGTATAAAAATTGAATCAACTCAGCTCTATTGTTTTCAGTAAAATATCAATAAACTCGGCTTTCAATACTTTGCGGCAGACCACCTAAGATACTTTTGTGATCTTTTCTTCCAACTCTTCCTTTGGTGACTTACTTTTAAATAGCCAAAGCAGCATTTGAAACTCAATGGGCAGCCACTTCTCGCTTGATCGCTCTACCTGGCTACCTTACTGGCTGTCAATACTTGAGAATTGTAAAATCTGACAAAATCTATAAATATTTAAGTATTCGTATTTAATAGAATTTAACAGAAACATGCAGCTTGACAGCTTTAATGCCTATTTTGAATAGCCAAATGCACATTGGACATTATTACACATGCTTATGAGTAATTTTAATAATTTTTTTTGTTATTATTAATATTTATATTTCTCAACAAACTACATACATACATTTTATTTAAATGTGGAGACTGCATGCAGCCAACCGAAAGCGCATTTCTTTCATTTCCATCGGAGCCGCAGAACTCATACCAGCACTTTGCACTGCCGCCACTAGCTCCTTCTCTTTCTCTCCTTTCTCAAGTTACTGAAACCAAAATTTCAGCCATCACTAACCTCAATCACCGTTGCCTACTACCATTTTCCCCCCTCTACTCTCTCGCTCTTTCTCTTTCTCTGTCTGCCTCGCATACGCCAAGCGCTTCGGCTTTGACTGTGGCTGCTCCAATTTCTTGCCGCCGTTTTCATTACGCTGATTATTTCTCAGCTGCTGCAGCTCGTATTTATTTTTCCTTGCCAGCATTATTTGCCTCAATTTCAAGTTACTCGGCGCATTCCTTGGCAGCTATCTCGCTCGCCTGAAATTTCATATTCGTTGGCAAAACAAAACAAAAACAAAACCCAGTCAACAACTTTCGCTACCACACTTGCAACACAAACAAAAACGCAATACGAAACAAAAAACGCGCTGCAAAAGGCAAAGATTGCTCTTTCTGCGCTACTTTTTAGCATAATTTATTTTTTTCGTTAATATTTCCACAGTCGGTGGCAACTCTGCACTACTTACAGCCAGCCGAAAATTATGAAATACGTTGATGTAAATAGTTTTTGCTCCAGTTGATATTATTGCAGTTGTTGTTATTGTATGCAAAAGTAGCTGCATTTGCTTAACTTTTATTGCCGCCGCTTTGTCTGTGGCGCCGCTTTGTTCGTTGGCTGCGACGCGTCCGGGCGTCCGTTCTTCCTGCAGCCTCGCCTTTGTGTTGGCTTCGTGGCGCAAAGCTTAATTTTTTCTTAATTTTTTGCCACTAATGTGCAGTGCAGTGTTGGCATGTTTTGCCGCTTTGAATGTTTCTCTTATTTTCGAAATATTCGCCAAACCGCAAAGTTTTTCCACAGCCAATCTTTTTGACCTGCGCGCAACGATTGTGTGCGGCTTTGTTGCCTTTGGTTCTTGTATTGCAATGTGCTGCAATTTGATTTGACTTCTTGAACTCCATTGTTCTGCATGGTGTAGGTTTTTTATTTTTAAGAATTTTTTTACAAGTTTAATGGCACAAACACAAAAGAACAAAATGCAAACTTTTTGAACCAGTTGTGCAATAAATGGCAACTAGACAACTGCAGCGATTTTCTTTCTCACTTGAAACTGAACAATCAAATCTAGTAAAGTAAAAACACTGCACTCGTGTAAATAAGGCACTTTGTCCCTCTTCACCTGATGCGTCAAATCAGTTGTACTAATATATATGGTATCTGCCCTGACCTGCACACCGTAGCGACTTCTAAAATTCGTAGCGTCTATGGCACGCTGCATCAATCCTTGCTGTAAATATTTAGTAATGAAAAATTGTATTTTGCACTTAAGATGAAGCGCCAAATAAATGCTGCGACATTGTAATTGTCAAATGAAATAATAATTCAAAAAAATCAGAGCATAGAGAACACAAAAAAGAAGAGCAGAAAATGAGAATTGCATGACAAATGAAAGTGTTGAAAGATGATGTGAGGAAAAATAAATAAAAATATTAGAAAAATGCCAATGATAAGGAAATAGTGCCGAGTTGTAGTGCAATAAGAGTTACTATATATATTTATTTGTATATATGATAAAACTAAATCTTAAGAACATAAAGTTTACCAAAAGTTCTGTGCAGGAAATGCTCAACTCGCTAATTCCTCTACTTGAACTTGGCCAAAGTTAAGGAATGCTCACTTAATTTATTGCAGCATTTGCTTTGTGTTGGCCCCACCTTCGCTCAGCTACGCTTAATTTGCCCCAAGAAAAATACCTGCCATAATGAACTGAACTCAGCTCAACTGAACTGAACTAAACTGCACTGACTCTGCACATTTGCCGCGCGCTTCGGCTTTGTTTCGTGTTGATATTTTTCCTTAGGCCATCGAATTACTTAACTTTGGCCGAATTCCTTAACTTATCAACAATAATAAATGACGAAAAGAAAACTTTTGTCAGCAGCTCCCAACTGACTGGGGGTCACAGCCAACACCAGCCATGGGGAAGCATTAGGCACAGTGCAACAACATCCACACATTAGCAATCAGCAACAAAACATCAGCCGAAATAAAGCGAGAAGAATTTCAAAAATCCGCGTTTGTGTTGAGAACAAACGCACATTGGCAACAATGGCAACAAATTGCAAAAACAATGCCAGCCAATGAGGCTGAGCAGCGTTGGCGCGTCTAAGCGACTGACGTGTACGCGCACGTAATGCGTATTTAGTATTGAAGTGGCAACTTTTCGGTTACGTTTCATGAATTCGTTTGTGGCAAAGTTGAGTGTTGTTGCCGCCAGCCGCCGCCGCCGCTGGTTGTTGTGGCTTATTGGCTTTGATTAATTGGCAACAAATTTGTCATGTTGCAGACTGATTTTTTATTTTTTAGCGTTCAAATTTGTGGTGTGCAAATTGGCTGCCATGTTGTTGTTGCTACTCGTGCAATAAATTTTTTTGTTGAGAAAATTTTTACACACATTTTTTGACATTAGTATTTTTTTGCAATTTTGTGATGAGAAACTAACTTAATATTTTGCAAATGTTCCTGCTTTATCTTTCTCAAGTGATTTTTATTCTTCTTCTTTGCATCTTCTTTCTTCATTTCATCTCTCTAGTCCTCCTCTCTCTCCTTATCTTTCAATTATTCTACTTCAAATTTTGCGTTCAAATTTGTGGTGTGCAAATTGGCTGCCTTGTTGTTGTTGTTGCTACTCGTGCAATAAATTTTTTGACATTATTTTTTGCAATTTTGTGATGAGAAACTAATGTAATATTTTTCAAATGTTCCTTCTTTATCTTTCTCAAGTGATTTTTATTCTTCTTCTTTGCATCTTCTTTCTTCATTTCATCTCTCTAGTCCTCCTCTCTCTCCTTATCTTTCAATTATTCTACTTCAAATTTTGCGTTCAAATTTGTGGTGTGCAAATTGGCTGCCTTGTTGTTGTTGTTGCTACTCGTGCAATAAATTTTTTGACATTATATTTTGCAATTTTGTGATGAGAAACTAATGTAATATTTTTCAAATGTTCCTCCTTTATCTTTCTCAAGTGATTTTTATGCTCTTACTTTGCATCTTCTTTCTTCATTTCTTCTCTCTAGTGCTCCTCGCTCTCCTCATCTTTCATTTATTCTACTTCAAATTTTGCGTTCAAATTTGTGGTGTGCAAGTTGGCTGCCTTGTTGTTGTTGCAATAAATTTCTTGCTGAGAAAATTTTTACACATTTTTTAACATTATTTGTTTGCAATTTTGTGATGAGAAACTAATTTTTATTTTGCAAATGTTTCTCCTGTCTTACTTAGCACCTTCTTTCTTCATTTCTTCTCTCTGGTCCTCCTCTCTCTCCTCATCTTTCATTTATTCTACTTTTGTTTTTGTCTTCACTTTTTCCTCTTCCTCGTTCCTCTTACCTAATCCAGCTTTTTTTGTTTCACTCAATTTTACTTGTGGCATTCTTAATCCCCCCCTTACACCCCCTCACCACCTCCTTCTCAACCACACTGATTCCATCTTACTCATCTGTGGCTAAGCTTCTTCTTCTTCTTCCGCCTCGACACATGATTGATAGTGCGGCGACATGGCAACTCGTTGTTTGTGTGCACGTTGGCCGCTGGCAGCGTCGCATTTCCTTTTATCTTGTCACGCTTTTTAAGCCATTTTAATTTCGTTGTTAACACGTTTTCTACGTAGTTGATTAGATTAAAATATTTGAGCTGCCTCACAGCCGCCGCCCACCGCCAGCGCCGCTGTCGCCCAACATTGGCTGCGGCCACACGCGAATGTCTGCCGTGGGACATCGAACGTTTCGAACCGAAAATTCTTGTTTATACCTTCCGTTGGATTTTATGAAACCGCCAAAGTCGCGCCAGTCCAAACGTCGAACGTCCAACAAGCAACCAAGCAAAATGCTCAACTGTTGGTTTATGTTGTTGCGGTGCCATTTTTTGTGCCACCACTGCAAAATCGTCAACAATGTTTATAATAACTTTTCAATTTTTTTGTTTATTATTTCTCTTTGACATTACATTTTTGTTGTCTTTTCAAATTCTTAAAGTTTTTTTGTGTTTTGCTGTTTACTTGCAGAAATTAATTGAAATTATTTTTTGTTTATACAAAAGCAAAAAAGAAAAAAATGTTCTTTGTGAAAGGTTTCGGCGCCGAGCAGCCTTTCATGTTTGCTGCCCGCGCTGCGTTCTGTCTCTCCCCCTTTGGCTCCGTTGGCCGGCCACTCTTCTTAGTTTTGGCATGAAATCATGGCATCAAAAATAAAATGTTGTTATTGTTGGCCGGCGAAGAGAATCGGCAATCGACAATAGTGCGTACAATCTTGGGGCCGTGGAACATGTTGGGCGGATTCAAATTCTGATCGCACTAATGGTTTGCGTGACTTTGCACCTTCGATCCAGAAAAAAAATTCAAACAAAAACTACACAAACTTGAGGAAAAAACCGAAATATTTTCTTGTTTACATAAATGCCGCAAAACTTTGCGCTAGCCTTGTTGTTTTTGCAATGGTTCTGTAGAATATGGCCTCCACAGGCAACTGGCGACCCTGGGGCGGTGGATCAAAGTGGCAAATTTGGCTTTCTGCCAATCTTGTTTACTTTTCAAAAAACAACAACAACAAAATCTCCCTGCACATATTTTTCGCATATCTGGCATTGAACTGTTGTCATGCTACCTCCAACATGGGTTGCTGTGAAATAGTTTTACATTGAAAGCAACTCGAGTGACGGGCATTTTCCTACTCATCGAGCAGTGTGCGTTCGACAAAGGAAAAATGTAGGTTGCACCAGAGTGCACACCAACTAATTTGTGCCACCCGAGCTGCTAATTGGTTGCACTTCCTTTGTCCACATTTTCATCTCTTCACTCAATGCATAAATTAGCACTCGATCCAACCGAATTGTGCCTCGTTCCCGTGCAGCACTCTCTGTACTCTTCCGCATGCATTGCAAGCTGTTATTGCACTAAGAATTTCATCTCTATCTCTCTCTCTAACTATCGCTAGTGTAGCTATTGGAGCAAGATTCGCACCTCCAGCGCCTTAATTCCATGCCACACTTTCACATTTCACCAGCCCGTTTGCCTGTTTTGCCACTTAGCAGTGCCGCTTGCTAAGCATTCGGTTTCTGGCCCAATTGTCACATTTGGCACATGTCATTTGAGCGCACGCCTTACTCATGCCATTTATCAGTAGAATGACAAAAGCAACAACAACAACAAATAATAACAATAGCAACATTAGAATAACAACGAGACACAGTAGCAATTTGCACACGAACAATGCAACACACTTGAGCTAGCAACAAAATGTAGACGACGTTAACAAGGCTACATAAAGTCGGATCCATTTATGTTTATACACACACACACACACACACAACAACAACAAAAGCCAGACTTCTACTGTTCACAGTCCAACAGTGGCCAGCCAGATCGCGCATTGCTGCAAATTTTATTAGAATCGGTATACATCAGACAAAAGCAGAAATATTGCTACAACATTTTTATGCCGAAACATTACGCTGACAGCGATTTAAATTTGTTTGCGCCGAGTGTTGCTTTTTATTTTAGTTAAAGATACGAGTACTTTTGCTCTCTCAGTTAATTAGTCTAACATTTCCTCAGAAAAACTGTTGCAAGCCAACTCCAGCAGCAATGTTTCTACTGGGAATTGTGCAGCATGTTGCTGAGATTAACCTGATGGTATATCTCCATTTTATAGCAACTATTGGACTAATTTGTGCATATTCGGCATTTCGAAACTTCAGTGAATATGCTCTAAGCTGTAGAAAAGATTATGTAAAGTTTAATTTTATCTTCAATCAATTTAATTCTTCTGCATACTCGACATTACCGAACTTTGCTATTGCAAACTCAAAATACTCTTTTTTGGCAGCACGTTACGTTCTTTTGGTTATGCT
Source organism: Melieria picta (assembly GCA_964056695.1). Classification (NCBI taxonomy): domain Eukaryota; kingdom Metazoa; phylum Arthropoda; class Insecta; order Diptera; family Ulidiidae; genus Melieria; species Melieria picta. The sequence goes on from OZ057399.1 coordinate 62,838,184, forward strand.
TCTTCTTCTTTATTTTCAATACTGGTTATGGTGAAAAAATTACAAAATACACAGTTCACAGTGTTTATTTATTTGTCGCTTCGCTTGAATTCAAACTGAAATATGAGTTCACTGTTTACAAAAAAAACAAAAAAAACAACAAAAGCAGTTAAGAGAATACCCAGCCTTTTGTTGTTGCTGTGTGGTTATTTTGTTTTTGCTGTTGTTATTGTTGTTGCGTTTATTGTGCACAATATTTGGCGACACAATTTGATACTTTTGTTTGGCTCAACTCAACTCAAAGGGGTCTTTTTTTTAATTTTTACGTTTTTCATTTTAGTTTGCAATGAAATTGTGAGATATTTTGCGACAAGCATATGAAATCATAAGAGCTTTGAAAAATTATTGCATAGTTTGCTGATGGATTGTTTGCCTCATTGAAGCTTTTTTCTTTTTTCAGTGAAACACATCTTTTCAGGAATCGTATTTTTAGAAATTCTAATTGAAGCAAAGTGTGAGTTAGTGTCGTCAGTAATAGAAAAATGTCTCAATGTATAGTAATTTCCATTACTGTTGGACCTTACAGCCATTTCAGGGTAGAATCGGTGGACTATTTTACACTTTGTGAATACTTTCTGAACATTCAAATCTCTAATTAAGTTTTTGCTTCTAATACCAGGTCGGCCACAGCTATACCCTTTACCGCCTCTGCTCATATGCTTTTTTCTTTCTTCTTTACCCTCCTATACTTGTAACCCTTTTTCCTCCTAGTGGTCAGCCTCTTCTAACCAACTTCAGCGAGCATTTTCCATGTCATTACAACATCTCGCAATTATTTTACAATCTCACACATATTTGCTTCGAAATTGATTGTTGGCAATGCAACACAGCAATTAGTCTCGACAATGGCCACTTGTGGGCTTTCCGGTCTTCAGCAAAGCGACCGCACGTTGCTGCAAAACCGCAGCCACACACAGACCGCTGGAAGATACGGCACAGTTTACACAATGAGACTACAAACATCCGGTGCGAAAATCAAGAAATGTAACTCTGGGCAGAAACAATAAGACACGAGAGTGCCAACAAAAATCAACCTCAACCATACAAAACAGGCCGCAGTCAAACAAAATCAGCAACACAAACCGTTAACTGGGCAATTAAAATGTTTGAAAAACAAACTGTGGCAACACCGCACATAAAGCACACTTCAACGAAATAGCAATGTGCAAGAAAAGAGCAAAAGTGGTGCACCGCCGGCAATAGACGAGAGCATTAAACAATTTTAATTTATTTTAATGCACACAGTGAACGTTCGAATGGGACGCAGAGTGTGTGGCGCAAACTTTTAATTGCTGCAGCAAAAATTAAAAATAACACTTGCGACTATATTTTAAGCAATTTCTACGCATTTATTGGGGCAGCGAAACCTATGGAGTTGTGACTTTGATGTGTTCGACACGCAACCGCAATGCTTGAGAGAACTGGACAGAAATATGGGAAGGAAAATAGAGTAAGAATACACCAAAACATTATATTAAAACGGAGTAAAAAAATATAGTAAAAATAGAGTAAAAACTGCAACATATTTGCTCTGACACACACTGACACACACACACACACACATTGTATTGTATGTACATGAATACATAATTATTAGTGTCCGACCGAAACATCTTTTTTGGGCCGAAACCGAATTTCGGTTTTTTTTTTAATATTCGGCCGAAACCGAAACTTTTCAGTTGAAATAAAAATCACCATATCAAGCATTTTTTTCAACAAACGAATTTTACATTAACCTTCACACTGTCACTATTAACATATGTTAATATTTTTCTTTTCATCCATTTTATAAAGACAGTTTTCATTTTTTGAGCTAAGTTGGTAAGCAAAAACGTAAAATGGACTGTGCTTAAGAGATTTTAGGTTCAAATGTGGAAGGGGGAAAAGGGATGAATGGGTCTCAGCCCCCACAATATGGGGGAATTTGTTGCTCTTTTTAAAGAAATGCCATAAAAAGTGCATTTTCAAAGATAATATGTTAATATGTAACCAAAATAGGGGTACAAATTTTAATTTCTAAAAAAAGATGAAAAAAATAAAATTTTTAGTTTTCTGATTACATATTTAGAAAGAGCTTGATAAAATGGCCACTGAGCCGAAGCCGCATGAAAATCGGACTTATAACTAAAAAGTTATAGCAAAATCAAAATTGAAATATTAACAAAATGTTAATGGTGACAGTGTGAAGGTTAAGTAAATAAAGAACAAACAAACAAGCAAACATAGCATAAATAAATAAATACCTACTTATTAATAAAAATAATTTATTCATTTTTAAAAACATAAACATGAAAAAATCACCTTACTCGCTAATATTCAAAATTAAATAATTCAATATTATATGCTAAAAGAAGAAGTTTATTTACATTGGTGGCATCTAAATTACTCCTCCTTTCACTATATATCTGCTACACAATAAAATGTAAAAAAATATTCTAGAAAGTTTCGGTTTCGGCCGTTCGGCCATTTTTTGGCCGAAACTGAAACTATTTGGGCCGAAACCGAAACCGAATATTCGGTCGGACACTAATAATTATGTTTGTACAAATCTGTCACAGCGCCTGTCACAGGGATTAACTGTAATCATAATTTATGCGTCGCTTTTGAAAAATCGCTAGCAAAGCCTACACTTGAATTCTCGCAGTCGCATTCAGTGCGTATTTATGCTTTTGTTGTTGTCTTATTTTGACAGCAGCGTAAAATTAATGTGTTTTTAATGTAACGACGGTAGTTGTTCATACAAATAAAATTTACACAAAATAAGCAAACGCACAATTTTTGTGGTAATTTGCAATTTTTTTTAAATATTTTTTAAAGCATTTTTTGGCAATCATTGTCTGCCGTCTTATGTATTAAGTTTTTCGCTTTTGTGGCACAACTTTGCGCTACTTTCACTGTCGCCCCCGTTCGCCCCCTGCCCTGCCTTAATTAGCGCTGCCAAGTTTCGTTTTCATATTTTTCTGCAAAGCATTTTTTATGGCAATCGCTGCAGCAAAACAATGAACATTACTTTTACTACACTTTTTTAAGTGCAGTGTCGCATTGCTGCCGTTGCTGTGGCCATTCTTGTTGTTATTATTGTTGCAGTCATTTCTACTCTGCATGGCATTTCCTTGAAATTCAGACATTTTAGCGGTTGCTGGCGCACTTTCGCCCCGCTCTCGTTGTTGTTGTTGTTGTTGCTGCAGACCGTAATTCAATAAAGCTGCTCCATAAAACATGCGCTGCAATTAAGCACCGGCAACGAGTCGACAGCAAACGCATTCGAGTTGTGAGTTCAAAAAGCACAAATGGCCAAGTCCTGAAAACTTCACGTCAACTTATAATGCCATCAACTTCTATTACCGCTCGCTGCTGAGGGTTTTATTTCTATTGCTTTGCCGGTGCGCCTTCCGCCTCGAGAAAGTACGCTCATGCATATGCATTCTGCCAATTATCCGACACAAGTTTTGCTGCAAAATGGTAACGAAGAATGCCACGAGCGAGTTGCAAGCAATGCAAATGAAAGCAAAGTAAGTGGGCAACTTGTGCAACGAGACGCAGAAGGGCGAAATAAAGAAATAACCGCTCAAGGATTGCTGTCATTTCAAACAGGAGTGAGTTCTCAATGAGATTATCAACTGCGGTCAACTGCTCACCGTAACAGTCGCTTGGACTGCAACAATAGCTGACATCTTATTAGAAATCACCTTCAATCAACTCTTAACTCTTTAGGTTCTAAAAACCTGTGGGTTGTTTTCTCAACACTCATCCTCAGTCAATGCTTTGGTAACCAACCGAAAACTTGATCAATTTAATTTCCTCATACATTTTCCAATCGTTAAACTGGCTGCTTGACAACGTTCTCATCTTCCCCTAAATTCTGTAGTAATGTAAATGTGCCAACCTTTGACCTTTCGATTAAATTAAACTCATTTAAATTTCACTAAACCCACACCAGCTCCTAAAAATCGCGTCCCTATGCGCATTTGATCCACAAAGAAAAATGAAGCGCTGCCCCAGAACTACAACAAATACTAATTGACAGCACGTGCTTCCCAATTTATGTATAAATGTGTACAGTACGTGGCGCGCTGCATACCGACAGACAAACGATAATAGAGGAAGCAGAAGTGCCAACAATGGACAATGGGCGGAACTATGCAGAAATTTGGTAGTCAAAATCGACAAAGTGAAATTTCAGACTCCACGCTGCAGTCCTCTACCCTTGAAAATGGCGGCAGCAAACAATTCTGTGACAGCTGACAAACGTTGGGGTGAAAGATAGAACTGTGCGAGCTGCAGGAAGCAAGTTGGGTGGGCAGAGGTGGCCAGTTTTATTGCGCACACTTGGCTGACTGTGTCGAACGCGTTGCATATTGCTGGTGGTGTTGCCAGGTGAATGTTGTACAAATGGCAATTGACGCCGGTAATGGAAACGACGCGTGGCACGACGAGTAGTTGGGGAAAATGCAGAGTGGCAAGGTTCGAGCTAAAATGATCAAATGTTTGTGTAATAGATCCGGCAACCATGAGAATGAAAGCTTTAAACTGGCAGCAAATCGAGAGCACTTAAAGACAACGACGAACAATAAGCGAAATATTTCATTACCTCACTTTCAACTTTCTCCCCTGCGCCCAAGCACCAATAACCCACTAACAGTTTTGAACTCCATACAAATTGACCTCAATGGCGGTTTCCACTACCGAATCGAGCTTCACAATTTCACTCTCGCCCAGCAGCAGCAGCAGCTGCTGTTGCACAACGCAAACAATGCTGTTGCATGCAACTAACCTGACAGTGCAACTATGCTCTACAAACAAACAAACACATATGTACATACGAGTATGTATGTCTGTCCGTATGTATTGCTGCATTTGCTGCACGAGTGCCTAACCTCAAATGCGTAAATGCCGAAAACTTGCAGAGAAATAATGCCAGTTGGCCAACGCCACTAACAATTTGCACTTTCGTTAGCCTTGAAAGTTAATAAATTTCGAGCTTTACACACGCACGCACACACACGTAGCACAAAACCTAACCTCAACGTGCAGTGGGGGCAGTGCGTGTTGTTGATAGCATCGGCAGGGCCGTCGAAGCGCTTCGTCGCTCCGTCTATGAATTACCATAACAAAAACACCTCAATAAATGTGGCTTTAAAGTAAACATGAATTATTGGCAGCACGGCGTGCATTTGGGCAGCGCAACGGACACAGAAGCAGTGGGCGCGAGAGAGGCGGCCAGAGTGACGGCGCGCTGCAGCGTGTGTGCTGCTTAAAGTGAGTGGTAATGGTCGGCTTAGTAATTTGGCAAATTATAGGCTTAGTAATTCTAAATGCGGCAGCCCCCATTCTCTTCGCCCCGCGCCGCAGCAGGCAAACAAACGCAGTGCCAGTGCTGCCAAATGTACGCACCGTAAACACGTCCAACAGTGTGTTGCGGCAGTCGGGCAGGGACCATAATTTTCCATAATTGTGCAGCAAATTGCAATTGCAGCGTTGCCACATTGCTTGCAAATAGTTGCAGGTGTGTGTGTGTGTGTGTCCTTTGGTGCATTGATGGCACTCGACACTGACACGCACACACACGCAATTTTGCAGCTAATTGGCAATTAACCCTTTCGGGACGGAGTTTTATTTTGAAATCCAAAATACTCTCAGTAGAAATATTTTCATACTTTGAAAGTTGGGGTTAGAAAATTATATTGGATGCTCACAAACTCTGAAATCATCCTTTTATGCGGGACCACCGAAATGGAAAAAATATTTTGCGTGGGTAGTAAGATTTGAATCAATTTTTTTAGGGGCATTAAAAACTTGCTGGGACGTATTATCCCAGTAGTCCCGAAAGGGTTAAACTAATGCGCCATGTCGGTGTAAAGGCACCGAAGACACTTTTATTTTTTTTTTAATAATTTTTTTTTGCTTTTGTGGCAATCCAAATCCGAAAATCAATAAAACTATTGAAACAAAAATGCGTCAATGCTGTATTTTTTTTTAATTTTAATTTTTATATATACTCATAATCCAATCCAATTTCTAGTGTCCTTTTTTTATAGCTAATGCGGCCAATTTGTCAGTGTCAGTTTGGCGAGTCTTGCTCCTTGTTGTGTTGTTCTTGTTGCTTGTTGTGCACTCAATCGGAAGTACGCTGCTCAATGTGCCACATGCCACATTTTCCTCCTCTGGTGCGTTGTTAATTCCGTCACCTGGCTTTTCGCTGCTCCGATGTCATTTGTCCGCAGTTGCCGTCGGGCCTGCGCCACGAGCAGCATGTGGCAGCAGTTAGCAGTGGTAGAGGAAATGGAAATAGTCGCTGATTTTCAACATTTCATCACTTTTACAGCCATCAGAGGCGCTTTGCTTTTGCCTGCAGTGCTCGTTGTTTGCCACCGCTGCGTTGCGTTTAATTGTGCTGCAGCGTCATTTTATCATTTGCCCGTTGCGCCTGTGGGCGGCCCGCGGTGCTGCCTGGCGCACTGCTGCCTTGGTGCATGCGTCGGAGCATCGCTCATTACCATTAAAGCCCCGGGAGTTGCTGTCGATGTGTCATGTTCTGCTCGAATGTCTGTCAATAGCTGCAGTCCTTGTTGTTGTTGTTGTTGTTGCTATTGCCGGTGTCGCATTCTTCATCAGCCGTTGTTTGCTGCCGTTTACATGCGACCCGACAGGTTTTCCTACAAACAAATCCTAAACACTGCACATTTTAATTTCTTTACCCTCTTCTCTCTTTGCAGAAGATGTGCTGCCCCATCCGTGCGATGCCGTCAATTGCCCGCCCATGTCGGACATGGTGTGTCCCGAGGACAGCAGCGTGCGCGAGACGCTCAGCCCGATTGCGCTGCTGCACGCCAGCACCGCGCCGCCGCCGCCGCCCGAGGTCTACAACAGCAGCGAGATAGCCGACGACCTGTACGTGCAGTGCTGCCTGTCGAAGAAGTGCCACTGCAAGACCTGCCACATACCGGACTGCCACGGCGAGGGCGAGGTGGTCGTCGAGCTGCTGCCGGAGTCGATGGACACGCCCGGCCACTGCTGCGGCCAGTACGAGTGCCAGCGCGAGCCGAACTGCACCGCGGTGCGCGACACCGAGCACTACTGGCTGACGGCCTGCCAGCGCTGCAAGTGCTACTCGGGCGGCCGCATCTGCCACCAGATCTGCGACGAGGCCGTGGCCGGCAAGAAGCCGACCGCCATTTGCAACTCGAAGAACCTGAACACGTTCTTCGAGCACGGCGACAGCTGGCGCGACGGCTGCTACGAGTGCGAGTGCGTCAACGGCGAGGAGAAGTGCGTGATGCCGTTCTGCAAGAGCGTCAACTGCGCGCAGCACCGCCAGGTCATGCTCAAGGACAGCTGCTGTCCGGTGTGCTGGCCCGAGGGCGCGCGCATGCCGCACGGCGATGCCGATCCCAAGCTCGAGGAGGAGCCCGAGCTGCCGGCGGTGCTGCAGCGCGACTACGACGACGAGGATGACGAGGACGACGTCACGCACAGCGCAGCGCACGAAGTCGAGCCGCTGGCGCCGCTGCCACATCCCAGCAACGACTACGCCGACAACGAAATCGACACGTTGCCGAATGTGAAATTCGACGACGACGCTGTCACGACCGCCACGAGCACCGCAAGCAACCAGCCACAGGCCAGTAGCACAACAACAAAGGCGCCAATATCGGTTGATGCTGGAGCGGAGGGCCCAGTGGGCAGCACCGCAGCGCCGGCAACGCTCAGTGGCTGCGGTGCGGCAGGGGCCGCGCGCCAGGACACGCCCGCCACCTACCAGGTCTACCCGGAGGTGGTCGAGGTGGTGCGCCAGATGCACCACAACGACCTGCTGTACATCACGATCGGCGCACTGGCGGTGCTGGTCGTGGTGCTGGTGGCCTGGAACATACACCTGCGCGCCAAGCAGCGCTCCTACCGGCCCGTCTCGCACTTCGACGACAACTTCAACAAGATGGCGTGCAACATCAAGAAAACCAACGACTACGTTTGAGCCGAGTGTGGTTGATTGATTGAGGGGGCGCGCGGCTTCAAGTTGATTGCTCACCGACCCAGACTAAAACGAACGACTACAGCTTAAGTTTTCCAATAGAAAAATGTTAACAAGCTGCTTTTGCGTTACGCACTTTTAAGCGCCACAGACACCTTCGCACTGTTGGCACCACATAACCTACAAATCGCACACATCATACCTCATCAATTTTACCTTCTCACTAAATACACTTAAAAAGTAATTTTTTCATTTGCTTCTTTTCTTCTGGTAGACAAAGATCTCAATTTTTTTTGTATTCGTATTTGTTAGTACTTCATTGATTTGGTTTTCATTGACACAAACGCACACACACACACACACACACACAAACACGCGCTAACCAATTTTCCTCACCAAACGCAGACACTGCAAGTATTCAAGATTTAATTTTATATTTTTAGCATAGCTACGACGATTTGCTTCCCATTTTCATTTTTGGTTTTGTAGAGTTTTCGTTAAATACTTTGGCGTTGTTCAAGAAACGTGGCTTAAAGTCTAATTTTAGTTCTTTTACGATACCGTTAAGCAATCGATTACCCCACCATTTTCATTTTCTATATTTACGATATAAGTTACAACAATTTCCTCATGTCGATTTCTCGCCAAGCTGACGCTCCGAGTCAGAGCCAATCGAGTTAGCACACACTAAGCTACAATAATGTAGGACCTGACCTGGTGGCCTATGCATTAATTTGACTTTTCAATGAATTGAATGAAGTGATTCATTAAAAATACGGAGCCCACAACCTGGTATAGGCCCATAGCTTAAGTTCTAGTTGTACGGAAATTGTTACCAATAGTATTAATGAGCATGGTAGCTTAAGTTGGAAAGCTGCAAGGTGTGCTTTCCAAACAATTTTAGATTTCCACAGCTAATTTTCGAGTGCAAATGGCGAATGGGCTATCAGAAGTCCTTTAGAAGTGCTTTGACTTTGGTAGGTTACAAAACTCTTGAAGAAGATTGAAATTCTTCTTATTTTGTACGACAACAGTTGCTTATACTTAGGGCAGACTTACCCACAAAAAGATCTTTGACATGCATCAGAAATTATTGTTGCTATTTCAGCTACCAGTAACCCATTTGTGGTATCACAATACGCCATGTAATTGGCCTCCGAGTGTGTCTCTTACAGAGGCAGCCACCATAACCTAACCCAACCTAACCTAACCTAACCCATTTTTAATTTTTCTTCTTCACAAATACACACGTTATACGATACGTAAATTATACATTGCAAGCAGCTAAAAAAATGCTACAGATATACATATATATAGCTATCTGTTTATTGCTGAACTGTTTTATGTATATTTCAGCACAGTAAATAATCGAAATCGAATGTCAGTTTACTGGGGAAAAATATGTATGTATGAATAAAATGAATAGAACTGTAACACTTGGTGTGTCAGCGCGACCGCACGTAGGGTAAATGAACAGCAAATGAGCTACACACTATCTATGTGATATTTGTTATTAAGTGATAGAGCGGCGGGAATGAAAATCAACAGCAAATGCAGCTAACTAACGAACGAACTAACTAACTGACTAGCAGAGAGCACGCACACACAAATCTGAGCAAATCTGTCGTGTGTGCTTGGGAAAAGCTGCGCGTCACAGCGAGGAATACTTTCAAACTTTCGAACTGACGTGGCGATTGAACGAACATTGAAACAAAAGATCATAGATCATAAAAATATCTATGTGAGTGAATATTATAAATTTTAGTTGTAGTTGTAGCTTAGTTTAGCATTACGTAGTTCTAAGTGTAGTTGTAGTTGAAATTGTGTAGAATTTGTGAAGCGAACGCTTAAGCTATAAATAATTGAATAAATATGAATTAAAATGCAGTGGTTTTGAATTTACTATGTATTTTACTGATATTTTATTTTACTTACTGTTCCATACTGTAGGAAATCTCAGGTTACAGTACAATGGACGTATTTTCTGTGCATGCAGCACAGCTTAAGTTTGAAATTAATTAACCAATAAAATAACCATTCAACACCCGCCTACAATTTTTTAGCAGCTACTAATTAGTGTCCTTACCATCTCGGTGGATTCAAGTCAAGTATAAATAAATATTTTGTTGAAAATCCATCTATGAAAACCCTGGCATCCATACAGAACATTGGCATTCTGCCACAACCATGAACAGGTACTACTAACCGTACTAACTTATATGAAAAACCATTTTAAATATGCATAGATTCAGTTTTGCCGTTGTGCGATTTAAGTGTCAAATTGATCCTTTCTGGAGACCGATGCCACCTGACACCGACTTTTTAAAAATAGGCTTATTTTGACAATTTTCTTCAAAATCATGCTACTTTTGCCCCTTTTCTTGATCAAAAAATTTTATATGAATATTTTGAAAGTTGTTTCGTAAAGTTAATTTTTTTATTTTTGCGTGTTTAAAAATACTCAAAATATGCCTTCCTTTTAGTATTCACTTTTCAAAGGTAACACTTAAGTACTTAAAAATTACACCACTGGCAACATTTAAACTACTTGCAACCCTTTTATTATGTCAAAGTTTTTCCGCAAAAATGTACAAAATTAATTTGAATTAACGCGCTTTTTTGTGGCATTGCCTAAATTATTTGTGCTAAATTAATTTTGATGGCTCCCAATGGATAAGTAAGTATATCACGCATATGCTTTGAAATGCAAATGTTGTCATAATAAATACAAAACATGCATATTGGGACTTTTTATATATCCCTCATTAATTAATGTAAGGGGGGAAACAGTTTTTTTCACAGAAAATTATGACCTTTAGAAATTGAAAAAAAAATAATGAGTTTCGAAAGATAAAATAATGAAAGTATATATACGAGGGTTGCCTTTTATGTTTCGGGATTTGGCAACTCTGGTGGTGCAATCTGGAAACTGACAGCTGTATCGTAAAGTTGGACATTTTTGAGGTTATAAGTACTCAGAACATTTTGACATACGAGCGCTATTTATATTATTTATATTTTGTCGACACGAGTCTTTTTTTGAGCTGTTGACAAATTGTGTGGGATCCAACGCGAACAAATTTTTTTTACAGTCAAATGTTCGTGCAATATTGAATGTATGCTGGTCCCACTAATGCCTAAAGTTGTCTCAATCTCACGATAGGTCACATGACGATCTTGCAATATCAGTTCGCGCACAGCATCAATGGTTTTCGGAACAACGACTGATTTTGGCCGACCTTCACGAAATTCGTCTTGGAGTGAACAACGACCACGATTGAATTCACCATACCATCGATAAACACTGGTCCTTGATGGAGCTTCATCACCAAAAATTAAATTAAGTTCATCTATGCACTGTTGCTGAGTTAATCCACGTCGAAAGTTGTAAAAAATAATCGCACGAAAATGTTCACGATTTAATTCCATTTTTGGGCCGAGATGAATTTTTCAACTCACTGTAAATAATATAAATAGCGCTCGTATGTCAAAATGTTCTGAGTACTTATAACCTCAAAAATGTCCAACTTTACGATACAGCTGTCAGTTTCCAGATTGCACCACCAGAGTTGCCAAATCCCGAAACATAAAAGGCAACCCTCGTATACATGATATAAAAAATTGGATCACTTGATGACACTTTAAGTTAATAGGAATGTTCTCCGTAGGAACTCGTATGAAAAACTACTTGAAGCATAAATGGATTCAATGGAGCAGAGGAGAAATTCAGCTTGGAGCTCTCTGTGTTGAATCATTTCGAAAATTATTATTGAACTCCTTCTCCAATGAGTGCATGGTACACTTTCTTTATAACATCATTGTGCAGGAAATTGATCTCTCTCGAAAAAGTGATAATATACTCAATCACTCTGTGATGCCTCTCGATGAAAGTGAGACTTAATAGGAATGTTCTCCGTAGGAACTCGTATGAAAAACTACTTGAAACAGGAAATTTCTCTCTTGAAAAAGTGATATTCAATAACTCTGCGATGCCTCTCGATGAAAGTGAGAACTAATAATGTTTTCATGTTTTCCCTACGAGTTCGTATGAAAAACTATTTGAAACATGCATGGATTCACTGCTAACTTAAGTATTTGTAGTATCTGCAAACAGCTTGGAGTATTGAATCATTTCGAAAATTACTAAAGAAATTGATCTCCCTCTCCAAAACAAGACACATATCTACTCACTCACTCTGTGGTGCCACTCGAAAAAATGTTCTCACGGAACCATCTCTGAGATCCACTTGTGACTTCTTTCAATTTCAAAATGTAATCTTTTTTAATTACTACTTCAAACTAATTTCGAAGGACTGCTCATTCATTTGGTTGCACTATTTATTTTAAATATTCATTCAATTATACATTTAAATTTAATTGTTTTCATTTTATTCAAACTTTTTTTGTCAAATTGTTGCGAGTTGCATAAGTGCGCTTCTTCTTCTTCTTTTTCGTCACCACTGTACCGTTTACAAACGATTTTAAAACATATTCTCCACCAGTAATTAGATGGAAATTGGCCATGAAAACCATTTCAGGCACATATGGTGGAAATTTCTCGGCATCAATATAGAAATTATCCAATGAAAATGTTTTATTCTGTTGAAAAGAAAATAAACATGAAATCTTAACAAATTGTGAAATTCTTAGAGTTCAACTCACCGCTTCCACTGGGCAGTGCTGCGGAAAGTAGCCGCGCGTAGTTTTGCGAATTTGCGAAACGAGAATCTTCAGCAAGTTGGCGCCTTTGCTGTTCAGCACCTCGCAGCCGTTAAAGGTGGTATCGATCAAATTAGCACTACCGTTGCCGGCACGTGGCACATACACCGAGAACTCCACCTGGAACTCCGATACGGGTTTTACCAGTGTAAACCTACCGGACATAGCTTTGCGGTGCTTTAGCGGCACCAAAGCAAAGTGGAAGTCCGCAAAGTACTTTTTGTCGCTCAGCTCATAGCGATAGCTCTCGAATCGGCACTCGTAGTTGCGCTGGAGAGTTATGTTGACCAGAGAAATAATTCATAAATACATTGACAACTTTCGACAATCCATTTACCCAACAATGCAACAATTGGATGAATTGCAACAGTATCCACAAAGTTCTGAAGCGCTTCAAAGTGCACATCTTTGCGCTCAGCTGTGTTTTTTCAAACTAATGCAAAGTGTTGACTTGATTTTTGAAAACACTGAATATATTTGCTGCAAAAAATCAGTGTGCTTCATTGCTAAATTGATTCTAATTGTCAATTCGAGTGTCATTAAGAAGTCATTATGCTGTACACAAATTGAGGATTAGGCAGCTAATAGTAAAAAATATTTTTAACTGTGATCATATTTTGTTGAACTTTGGATATTTGTTAATTTGAAAAAAAAAACACCACAATTTTTTTTATTACAAAATGTAGAGGCTGACATCCTCAAAACTGTAGCTTGCTGTAAAAACCTGACATAAACTTGGCCCAGGTTTTTATGGCTTCAGCTTTAGAAGTTCACAAATGTCCCTTGACCGGTGCATTAATGGTAGTTATCTCTCACCTTGAGAAACTCGTTGAAGAGGAATTCCTCATCTCATCTGATATTTCAATTACAACACATTAAAGCATATCTGAAAATGGTTCCACCTGATAACAACAAACTCGTAAACCATCGTTTGCGTCAAATTATAGAAACCGCATTACTTCTGCAATGATCCAATATTTGTGCTATTTAAGGAATTGAATAACCTTTGCTCACTAATAGCGACTGAATAAGAAATTGAGTTGGCTTATGCTATTGTAAGCTGGAGTTTCATTTTGCCTTTGGAATTCCACTTTTGAATGCCACCAACTGCAGAAATAGGAAATAGTCTCCTGACAATGTGTGCGTGTGTGTTGGTTTCCACATATTTCCATTGCACTGCTGCAGCAATGAAATATTTGCCAATAAAGGAATTTCAAGTGAATTCATAAGCTGCCAGCTGCTCGACACACGCTGCCAACATGCATCGAGTCCCCGATGAAGGTTAGAGCAGAATTACTTTGGCTGCTGGCTCTAATTTTGTGGCACTCAAAGCGGATTTGCCGACCACAAAGTCATGAAAAGTGTAGCGAGTGACATAATGCGAGCTGCGGCACGAGCAGAAAAGCATGCAACACATTTTTCTTTCAATAAAATTTACAACTTTTCCACCAATGCCAACTATGTGCACGCCAGTTTCTTCAACCATTCCGACATTTCTGCTGCACTCTGAGTGCTTTTACGTGAAGCGGGGCTGGGGAGCAGATGCACAGCGAAGATTAAAGGCGGCGCACAGTTAGTGCGCGGCAAATGCCATTCGATTCAATGAAGCTGTGTGCGTGCGTGCCGCACAAAAAATATGCGCGCCAAGCATTACACTGGGAGCAGCAATAGAACTGCAACAGCGGCCATTGCCTTTCGTGCGTTTCCGCTTCGAAATTGAAAACGAAGTGCACGACCGGAACGCCGCTGCACTGTTCATTCATTGCGGCTGACCGCAAGTTAGTTAACTGTGAGGGCGACGGCAACGTCGAGCGGCAGTGGGAATGAAAAATTGTATTGCTGCAACACACACTCACACACATGGAAGCGGCAAGTCCTTGCCAGCCTGCAACTCGGCCGCCCAGCTGGCCAGCGTGCCATGCGTTCATTCGTTCGGCGTGACATTGCCCGAGCGGCAGTTTCGAACGCACATTTCTTGGTCTGCTTTTGGCATGTCCTGCACTCGATTATCCACTTTGTCCCACTGCTCTCTCCTTTGATTGCTGGCTGTTGTTTGGCTGTTGCTCGGCCACACTATCGATCATGCAAGTGATTTATGCAAGGTGTGCGTATCTGTGTTTCAATGTGTGTGTGTGTTGTCTCCATTTGTGGTTCGAGTTTGGCATTTCGCATTGCTGGCAAAATCGAAATTGCATTTAAGCACTTTTGACCAGCCGCCAGCCAACCGTCTTGCACAGTGCGATGAAAACAAAATAAAAGCGACACACAGCAGCTACGCATGCGGCAAGCAATTTGTGTTCGCTTTCTTCGCCTTAATTTCAGCGCTTCCCCATTCGATGTGTTGCGGTCGTGGCTATCAAAATATTGGCAGCAATTTGTGGCATGACCAGCACTATGTGGCATGCGTTAGTGTGGCATGCATGTGCACTTTATTTGTGGCAAGTTGCAAGTTGTTACATTTTTATGAAGTTCAGCGTTGTAGCAACATAAGCGGATTGTCGGCAACGGAATTTGCTTGCATTTTGGCAGCAGATCAGAGAGCATTCTTGCGGCAAATTGCTTCAGCCACACGATGACTTCCTCCTCGTTAAATATAAAAAAAAAAAACACGATGACTTAAAACTCTTAAAGATTTCAGGCAAAAAGTATTTTGTAGTTTCAAGTTGAAAGAAAAGTGAAAGGTAGAAATTGTAAGGTAGAAATTATGAGTTGAAATAGAAAGCATTGAAAATTGAAAGCAGAAAAGAGCTAAGGCGCAGACGAATGATTGATAAGGATTGACAATGACTGATGAGGATTAAAAATTATGAAAGTACTTAAACAATGACGGAAACTGTCAGAAGTACTTAGATATTGTTGATTTTTAATGGTTTAAAAACACTTTATAATGATTGATGTGTATTGATTTTTATTTAAAACAAAATTTGCTAATGATTGATGGCTGACATTTAGTTTCTATTTCTATTTTTTCATCACGCCACATCACTCATCAGCCACTAATCGTTCACCGAAACCTACCTGTTGCACATCAGGTTCAAGTGCTGCCAACCGCTCAAATTATCTGTTAATAAACATTCATCACAAGTCATGCATGACAAGCGTTCTGACGCGGAGTCAATGGCCGCCTAAGCCGGCATCACATTCCACCCAATCAAAATTCCCAAGTCCGAAATCACAAATCATGCAGCAAAACTGACTCAGCGACGCTGTGCATTAATTGCTGCGCACATCAGCGGTGCGATTACAATTAATTTGCATACAATGCGCTGCGCCGTAAAGCAACCGAATGCACACAAGCCACTGTAGGTGCGACTTTGGTGACTGTCGCGTCGGCCAATTAATGCAAAATAAAAGCAACTGCACGCTTTGCAATACTCAAATGTGGCTGAGTTGACGCTATCGCCCATCAAACATGCACTTAAATGCCAACTGCAACAATAGCAATAACAACAATCAGCAACAAACGCCAACAACATGTGACATGTTGCTGTATAAATTTTAATTAAAATTCAATTCAGGTGCAAAGTTGCGTCTCAACAGCTCAACGCAGCTCAAACTCTGCGCCCAAAAAATGCCAAAATGCACCCAAATCGAAATGTCAGCGCTAAAAGAGGACAAAAACAAAACAGAAATGTGCAAAAAAACAAGTTAAATTTTAAATAAAACAAAAACACACTGTGCGAGCACAAAAAAAGTCACCCGGCGATGCGCGCAAACGTTGCAGTTGTTGTTGTTGTTTGTTTATTAACAGTGGCATGCCGGCAGTGCTAGCCAATAACAACAACAACAAATTTTTTTGGCAACTGTCAACTGCCTTCCGCGCGCGTTCCCCAATCACCTGTTGACCTGTCGGCGCGAGTTAGCTTCGTTTTACCTTTATTGTTGGGGCAGTTCTCGCATTCAAAAACTTGCAACGCGTGGGTGCACGCTGTTAAAAAAACAGCGATATTTTGTTGTTGTTGTGGCGATAGCTGTCATTGTTGCTGCCGTTGGGCATTGGTGTGGAGTTTTAATGCCACTTAAGCGTGTGGCATCGCTTCCAATTACAGGCGACATAGCCGCAACAAAGTGTTATTGCAGGTAGACCCAATGCAACAACAATAACAATGAAATAAGTAATATTGTTCAGAAATCGCAGGCACTCTGCTCTCGTTTTCAGATTTCTTTGCTCTGGAGAGTGCAGTGAATCGCCAATGCTTCCATTACCTCATTAGTCCAATTTGTGCTTTAACAAAATAATCATTAATTAATAATTTACCAATCAAAAGTGCAGTGACTTGCCAATGCTTCCATTACCCCATTAGTCCAATTTGTGCTTTAACAAAAAAATCATTAATTAATATTTTGCCAATCAAAAGTAAAAATGTAATAACTGATTTCCTTTGAGAATCTGGTCTTCCTCTCATAGTCAACCAGTGACTAACACAGCGTGACCCAGTCAGCAAAGAAGTCATTGTTTGAATTTCTTTCTAGACAACAAACAGTTCCTCATTTATTCAAATACAAAACTGAAATTTACTGCCGTTATTACCCAATAATTAGTCAGTAAGAAACAAAAAACTAAAACAACAAACTTCTCATTCCAACTCAAGGTCCCTCGCAGACATTCAGCTCAGCGCATAGCTCAAGCTTCACCTTCATACGCAAATTTGCAACCGTGATTGCTTTGCTAGAAATTTTGCCCAAAATCGTCAGCTGTCGCAATGTGACAACTTCTCACAGTTACCAAATTGTTTCTATTTTTTATCAAAAATTTCCCAAACAATTTTATGAAATAGCTCGCTTTGCTTTCCGCACATAACGTCAGCCATATTTGTTTTAATTATCAATTAAAATGTTATTAATTTTGCAGAGCTTGAATTTTATTTGTATTCATTGTGTTTCTCTTTTTTTGTTTTTGTGACATAACCAAACAAATTTCGCACACGTTCTATTAAAAAAATATACAACAAAAACAAAAAACAACAACAACTATATAGAAGCTATGCACGTATGCACAGCACTTGCGCGAGTGCACAGCGAGTGCGCATGTCAAGCAGCTTGCGGCCGATCGCTCGAATGAGCGTTAACAATGACCAACTGACAGCTTGCTGTCAAATATTCCAAGCACGGCGCTTCGCTTGTTGCCGTTTGCCTTTAATTTATGGCATTAAAAGTGAGTCGAATGTTGTTTTTACTTTTGATTTGATTTTGTTTTTGCTATTGCAGCTGTTGAATGGCCGAATTGTCGAGTGAAGACGTTAAGGGGCCTGAAGGGGTGTCGAGTGGTTTGTTTTGTACAAGTTAGAAGTGTTGTTGGTGGCATTTTAAGCTTGGTGTATTTTGTGTTATTGCATGTGGTTGCATGTGCTGTGTTGCCACTTGTTTTGGCGTGTGCTGCTGACAAATATTGTCACTGCGCTCGTTGCTGTGCTGCGGCAATTAATGAGCGGCAATTAGACCGTGTCAGGACAGCAATTTTCGCGTAAATTTTATGTGTTAACAATGCGTTATGAATGTTGAAAATGTTTGCATGATAATGGCGTTCAAATTGTGATGTTTAAAAAGGATTTTAATTTAGACTGAACAGCTTATGGAACAACATTGTGGAACAACTACTGGGAAAATGATATCTAAAATGAACTCAACAAAACTACAAAGACTGATTTATCTGATATCAATCTGTCCTATGTAAAAGATGGTTCAGAACAGTGACTTTCTTGGATCTATTTTCTTTGTTCTATTTTCTATTCAGATCCATTAGTTTTGGTTAGGTTGCAGTGTCTGTCTGGGCATGGGACTTGCCGAAAGACCGTTGGCCCGTTGTGATACCACCAGTTGAGGGTCTGTCTTGTCTCAGATCCATTAAATCTATCAACTAACAGTAGCCAACCTTTGAGTATTATTTAGGCCTAATGCTCAGTTCATTCCTACAGTCCATTCGAAAAGAAGATTCAATTTATCGTATTCAGTGTTCAAACCATTTCGAGCTCTCGATGAAGCTAAGTAGTCACACCCGATAAGAACTTTTCAATTGCAGTACAAAGCTTTCTCGGATGGCTGGAAAGAGGCTCAGAAAGTGTTGTCTTTATTTCGAATTTATCTTCATATGCTTAGTTGCAGCATTTTGTACAATCCTTGTGGCATAGCATTGGATTATAATTTCAATTAGTTGCCATATATAGCAGAAGACTTTCCAGTGATAGTACATAAGGATAGGGGAAACCATGTAAATGCAAAGCCTTATTTCTGAAAGGATGCAAAGGTGGGTTGAATGGGTTTTAAAGGAAGAATTTATGCACATTCAGTAATAATTCCAATAAATTGGTATAACATTCACGGCATAAGAGGGTGTTTTCTAAAATGCTTTTGCATTTTAAAACATGAATAAGAATCGAAACAATTGATTCCAGCAGTTTTGCAAACATTTCAAGAGTCAGAAAAAGTCAGAAAAACTCACCAAAATTCATTACATCACAATTGTGACAATCACTTTTGCGTGAGTGCGTCAGTACATCACCATAAATGTACTTGTCACCCAAGATTCGAAATTTATTCAAAATAATCTCTCTTTTTAAGCCAAGAAACAAGCAAAACATTTACTTTATTAACCTTAAATTCTTTGTAGCAGCTAAATCAGTACAAAGAATGAGCGCATAAAAATGACAAATAGTGACATTTGTCACATTAAAGTGTGAAATTAATTTAAGCAAGCAAATAACAAGTAAATAAAAATGTCATATTTCGACATGCATTAAGAAGATTAATTCAACCTTTGTGTGTACAAAAACACAACAACAAATTTATCGATTTATTCGTTTTAAAGTGCAATTAATGCACACAAAGGGCCGCAGCGCTGTCACTGAAATTGTGTAAAATTAAAATTGATAAACTTTAACACCTACAACGGCCGCTGCACAACTTTCATCACAAACTGACGCAGCCTTAACGCTCTACGTTATTCGTTGTTTGTTGTTGTTGTTGTTGTTGGTGTTTGTGGCTTTCCGTGACACAGCTGACGCTTTTATCGCATTAATTCACCACCCACTCGCCACACAGTGACACACAAACTGCATACACAGTATTGCAATTTTTTGTTGGCAATTTTTAAACATTTCTCATGCTTTCCAAAAAACCGAACCAAAAAAAAAGGAATGAAATTTCGAATTATTAACAACTCGGCTTGGTCAGCACATTTTGCATAAATTACCAGTCGGGCGCTTAATTGAATTCAGGGCAGCGCCGCTGTGCCACACCGCATTGGCCATTAAATCGGTTGACCGCTTTAGCAACTTTACTGGCTTTGGTTGACATTAGCAGTGCTGTTTCTGTTATTGTTGTTGTTGTAAATTGCTAAAATTGCCACAAGTAAATAAATTCAACGCTAATCGATGTTAGTAAGCGCTGGTCGACATATTTGCAAACATTCTACCAAAACAACAACAATAATTAACAGAGACCAGAAAATTTGCCATTTCGCATTCAGGCGGCGCGCGTGTCAGTCAGCCCGAACCGTTGCAGTGAATCATGCACGTTGCATGTTGCATCAATCAACCGTGACAGCTGCTGTCCTCAAATTTATGCAAATGCGCCGCTCGACATTTTCGCACAGATTGCTCGATTGTGCATGTTCGCAAAAAAACCAGAAGCTTCAAAAATTTCCACATTTTATATGCGTAAATAAAAACAAAAATCAAATTAAAAATACGGACACGCATCAAAAGTGCAGCGTGAATTAAAGTTAATTGCGGCATAAAAATTTTACAAGTTGAACTTTTAATCAGCCATGGCCCAAGGGATGGAAATTTAGAAAAAAAAAAAAGGAAACCGCACTCTGAGCTCAGTGGACGGTTACATGGTTTGTGTACTAAGAAATTTATTGATTGATGTAAGTGGGAAACGAGTATCTTTCGAAAAGCTCTTCAGACTCCATTCCAATGCTTTCAATTTTCATTCTGTTTGTGAAAAATTGTTTAGTAACAGCAATTAGGACTATAAATGTTTAGGCATTCATCACTTTTAATGGCAAATATTGAATTTCTGAAATGTTCAAATACTAAAAACCACATTTTTGTCTGTTCGAATAGATTAAAACAACAATTCCTTGTTTATGAGCTGAAACTTTGAGTTGTAGTTGAATACATTTTGTGCGCCTTTCTGTCAACATTTTCTCACGCGCAGACAGTAAAAAGTTGACGGTTGTCTTTGGACCGCTGTCATTTGTCATATCATTGATTTATGTCTACAGATCAACATTCAGCAGACGCGCAAAAATTTGGCAACAAAAAATGTGAAAAATCACTCGGACACAACGGAGAAAATATAAAAAATATGCAAAAAACGCAGAGCCCCAAAAAAATATGAAGGACAGTTCAGGAGAGAAAAATGTATTTTTTTTACTGATTTATGACATGAAACGTAAAACACAACATAAAAATTTTACATGTTATAAGCTGTTAAAAAGTAAAAAATTGAAAATTGTAAGAGAAATTCGAATTCATTTTAAATCATTTGGAGTTTTTTGTTGAAACCATACATCAGTTTTAACACTCGGACCTTAAAACAGCCGTTAAGGAGGAAATCGAATGGTTGTTGTACAAAATAAGAACACATGGACTTACATTGAGTACACCAACCATTAAGTATTCATTGCAACAACCATTGCATGGCAATGCCAATACAAATTTCTTGGCCCTGCACACCTCAGAAAATTTAAAATATGTGCTGGATTCCAGTGCTGGCCAGTGGACTCTCAGACAGTGGCGGACAAAGGATTTCATTTGGGGATGAGGAGGTTTGCGTACAACTTTTGAGCCGAGAACCATTCGAAACTATATTTTGTACCAGCAATTTTTTTTGTTTGAGGGGGTTTGAACCCCCCAAACCCACCCTATGTGCGCCACTGCTCTCAGATATCCTTCTTTTCTGCCCAATCAATCCTTTTTTTCTGTACAACCACTGTTAGTGCAATTGATTTTATATTAAAATCCAACTCAAATGTGTTTTAAATTCAACACCATTTGGTATTAAGTCAACTTGAAAGCAGTCTTCAATCATTCATCTTGGAATACTCTGCACACAATGTTCCCATTTTTATTAATTCTGGGCACATAATAAATTTGAATTATTTTATTCCTTGCACACCACAGACATTGCAAACATGAATCGAATGAATGCATGAATCATGGGAATCTCTGTATTCAATTCCAGCACCTGCTGCACAACGTGCCTTCGCTTCCTCTCCTCCCACTGGCTGCCAGTGCAATTTGAATTCCGTGAATGTGCACTCGAAAGTCGGCATAGCAAAATATTTCGGGTTTTACGCTTTAACGTAAATTCATCGGCACATCACATAAATAAGCGCAATCAAAAGTAATGTCTCGGCCATCGAAAGCATGTCAACTCAATGCGGCCAACCAATCAGAAAGGGGCGGCCATCAGCCATCTGCCACACCACACTTTAAACGTTTTCGGGTGTTGCGGTGAGTGTTTCATGCCAAAAAATAAACAACAACACCTTTTTTCGCACGCAGATCTGAGTGCTTGCTGGCTTCATGTCAGCATGACTGTAATTTATGACACGGCTGCTTATTTGCCATGTCAAGAATTCCTTTCATTTATATTTTATTTATAAATTACAACAATTTGACATCAGTCATCACACTGACAGCCGATAAAAAACTGCCGCAAAGAACAGATAAAAATACGCATGCAGACAGCCACAGCCGGTTTCCACGAAATTCAACAAAAATGTATCAATATGCAAAATATGCGTGCAGCAAAAATTGAAATAAAAATGAAACCAAAATATTGCAAAATGTTGCAAGTGCTGCAAGTGGTCAGGCGTACTTTTTTTTGGCTCAATTTGAATCACCAGCGGCGGCAGCGATTGCAGCAGCGGATAGCCGCTGCTCGGCGTCTGTCCATCTTCCCGTTCGGCCGCCTGCTGGCGCTCAATCACATCAACATCAGTGCAAATCATTGCGAAATGATTGACAACGCTGCACGCACATTTGACTGCTTGTCCTTCGGTCAACGTAAATCCGTTTGTCCGCGCGTTGCGTAGGCGCTTACGTACGGACTGACATGTGTCGTTCGCGGTACGCGGTGTGCCATTACGCGCGCACACCCACTCGGCGCAATCTGTCAGTCGGCGCGCATCTATCCGGGCGATCTGGTGGCGCGATGCTGCTGGTGTCGATTGACATGACGTGCGCCAGTTATGCATTTTAATTCCATAAAATCGCCACAACTTTAATTGAATTTTGCGCTGTTCCAGAGGTTAAGTCGCTTATTTTGCTGCAGCCGAGTGAAACATGTCAACAATTTAAAATTAATTAGCAACAATTAATTTATGCAATAGTTGCATTACATTTTAATTATTGATTAATGTTGACCAGAAGTGCAAATATGTCATCACAAATCGCAAACAATTTAAAAGTTTGCGGTTCAAAATGCAATTAAAGAGAAAAATTAAACAATAAATGGATTTAATGAAAACCCATTAAGCTGACAAGCAGAAGAGAAGTGGACACGCAAAAAGTAAGAGTATGTAACGAATGAAACTTTTTATTCATTTGCAGTGGCACAACATTAAGTGAGGTTAGGGCCCTTAGCAAATCTGCCCACTAACTGTGTTCCATTTCCGTGCCATAGGTACAGAAAAATTGCCCAATTCCGCTTTTATGGGCCACACATGTTGGCCTCCCTCCCCCTCACCGAAATAGCACAAATAATTTCATTCGGAAAGCAAAAGCTATTAAAAAGCGATTACTCGCCGCACCGCTGCCGCGCACTGTCACTGTCGCTTACACCGCGTCGCCTGACAGGAGGGTGGCAGCAATTTTTTCAAACGTCAAAAAATTTATTGCCGCGTTAAATACCTGCAAGCCAGCTACCGCTGACAGCTGCCGCTATGAGACCACAAACAAAACAAGAACAAGAAAAACACATGCAACAAAAAAACTGAAAAACTGAACGTGAAAGGGGAAACGCGACTACAAAAAAGCGTCAGCACAAAATCGATAAAGTTTTAGCGAGCGATTAACCGCTGACCAGCACTTGAACTCGGCTACAATGGCGCAGTTGTTGTTGGCGATGAACATAGTTGTTGCGCACTGCGCCAGCAAATCATTTAAGCGTGGCCCAACTTGTGAGCGCGCAGGTCAATGGGTTCGCTAGCTGCACTGCTCGGCCACTGGGCAACACACTGCGGCCGTTGGCATTGTCGGGCGCACCGTGTGGCCGACGTGCACTTCAGTTAAACGCTGACACTGGGTTTCATGTTTTCTGGGCTGCCGCAGCGCATAACTGGGCAGTGGGACTTAATAATCTGGTGGCATTACGGAATTCCTGCAGTGGGACGGACGAGCGTCGGACCTTTTACTCGCTCTGTACACAGCTGGTTGGGCAGGCAGGCGCGTGCGTGCACGTCATTCTCCCAAGATTTAATTTCATTGCTTTTTCTAATATTTCGAAAGGCGCGTATCACGTCATATTTATGGCACTTTGAGTGCGTTCATTAGACAGCCGGGGGCGCGGGCGTACCCTGCGGCCATGAAGAAAGCCGGCAGTATGACTGGCGGAAGTGTTTTCACTTTAATGCGTTTCAGGCTGCGTGGACTGGCGGCGGCACATTGCATGTTCGCGTGGCATTTGCGCGCCGACTAAATTGTTGCTTAGAGTGCGCCCGCGTGTGGTTAATTGTTTCAAAGCCGACCTGCAAACGAGTGCGTTCATGCACGCATGCATGAGTTCTTTGAATAATTGAAAAATTGCTTGATTTATGGCTTTTCGAAAGTCTACGCTGACAGGTGTGGATTTAAATGATTTGAGATAATTGCGAATAAAGCTTGGTGAGATTTGTCTGTATATTTGTACTACAGAAGGCGGCCTTGATAGACAACAGTAAAGTGAACTAGACTGCATCAAAAGCATGGGCATCAACCACATCCAGCGTTGTCTGCAACCATTAGCATTCACATCCAGCAGCTGAGCAGCAGGTGATGCCTAGATTTGGTTCTAAGTGGAAGCGTTTGCTTGAATTGTATGTAGGTATCAGTCGTGGGACATGATGGACCCCAGCCTCATCACCTAAGTCTGCTAGAGAGACACTAACAAGCCACCATATCAGAGAATCAACATAAACAACAGAAGGAATAAAGGCACAAAGGCTTATTGAAGCACTTTGCATGTTGCACGATCCATTGAAAGTCCATTGGGTTGAAGAGACAACCGAATTCTTAATATTAGAAACAACACCACTTGAACAGAACTTTGGAAGTTACTTAAAAGTTTTAGGTTATGGGTTACTCAGACCGAAGATTGTTCATTGTTCTAAATTTGTAGAGGCAGTTTTTCATAAATAACCATTTTTTTCCTCTAACAAATTAACTAAAGCCTCCCATCGATATAGAACATTTCGTTTTTGTTGTTGTTTGAATAGTAATTTGAACCCATGTTGCTTCTGTCTTACTTTCAAACGCCATAACCACTTTGATTCATTAATCCACTTTACCCAAATTTGAGTTTTCCCTCCTATTACATTTTCTTTTCTGCATTATTTAAAAAAACTATAAATTAAAATGAAAACGCGTTGAGGCAAGAAAATTACTTCTTCACATAATGACGAAATTTCGCTTCACTTAACGCAACCGCATCTCTCGAAACTGCTTTCATTAATGTCCTTCAGCACAAAATTAAATCTCTCTACGCTTTTACTTATTTCACTATCGCTCTCCCTCTCTCCGTTTTTTTTTTGTTTTTTTTTTGGTGCATTTAGCCTTTAGTACTTTTTCCCTTTGGCAATTTCAACTTTTTGCCATCGCTACAAACTCGTCGTTATCAACTTTCTGCCGCCTCCTTTGCATGCTGCCCAAGGAAATAGAGTTTTCCTACGTTACTCTGACACCCTGGCACTCGTCTCCTCTCATTGTCGCCCCACCACATCCGTCCGCCTCAACTGCAGTTTCCGCTTGCCGCCACCCGAAAACTTTTTGGCATTATTTCAGCGACAAAACAAATTTCTTGTTTGTGACAAGACGACAAGCAACGAAAACTTCAACTATTGGCCTCAAAGCGTAACCAGAAACTTTTCATTACTTGAGAGCACGCACAATGCTTCTAAAACTGTTGCCAAACAATTTTGCCAAGATTGAGCGCGCGCTGCCGGCAAAGCGACAGCAACCACTCGACACAATTTGCTGCACAATCAGCCACAAAAGCGGCAAAACAAAATACAACAACTACTGCTACAAGAAACAACAACACTAACAACATAAAGTGGCACAAGCAGCTGCAACTTTCATAGCATTTTTCGGCGCATTTTTCACCTCAACGGAACTTTCGGCCGAGAATGTTTGGCAATTTCGCGCGCTGTGCGAAAAGTGTTTCGTGCAGCGTCAGAGCGTCAGGTGGGCGGAGCCGAAGAAGCTAACGGAGTAGCGTGTGGCCGGGCCGCACTGCATTTGCATAAAATTCATTGACGCTTGCGGCGCGCGCTGCTGCACGCTTGGCAAATAAATAAATCGCTGAAGCGTGTGGCGTGTGGCATGTGGCCTACCACCGCCGCCACCGCCACCGCCAGCGCCACTTCACTTCCTAATCAGATAGTGGTTTATGTACAACCATTGTTGTGCCCTGCCTGCGCCGTTTCCTAGGTTCTTGTTGTTTCTTTGCGCTTTTTTTGTTGGCTTATCGATGCGCAGCTATCTGGAAATTTGCTACAAATTCGCTGCCAGGTGGCCAGGTGCCACAGTACAACAAAGCCAATACGTCGTTTGGGGTATTAAAAATCGCTGTGCTTATTGCGGCACCGCCACGTACGCCAGCGCGCCACAATCGAAGTATTGATGGAGCCGCTCGGGGGAGTTTATTGTTGGCTGTGCCGGTGCCGCTGCGTTCGCGTCGATTTGTTGTGTACGATAAACGCGTAGAATGCTGTGCAGTGTCAGTGTTTTGGCAGCACGTGCCGACGTGCGAGAGCGTACGCCGCAGTCTGATGAATGAATGGTCGCGTCACAAGGGACTCAACTCATTGGTTTGCTATTTTGCAATATTAAAGTGTCAAACAATAATTTTAAATATTGGAACAGAGTTCGAACATAATTTACATAATTCATCTCAAGAATCCAAGAAGTGTTTTCGAGTGTTTCAATCGACTTCAGAACGAGTCTAACCTAGCCCTCTAAATTTTTGAAGCTTCAGTCCAGGCATGGAACATGAATAAATAATTTCTTCCAGTGCATTTTAGTGACGCTTACAGTGGTTTTATCGATCTAACAGCTCTGTTTTAACACGGAAATATCTCATGTCTGTAGAAAACTCAACATCCAGGATATGTCATTGGTTCTGTTCCAAATCCAACTCCTTCAGCCGAATAAGATTTTCATATTTACAACTACAGAATGCCCTCTTTTGCTTGCACAGCGCGCGGAAAAATAGAAAATCAATGTAGCGCAAATAAAATCGCATATAGAATATTTGCATTTTTCAAATTCATATCACATACAAAAGATGGCGGCGTTGCTTATGCCACGGCTTAACCCTTCTGTCAATACGAAGGTACCTGGGTAACTTTTGCATTTTTGAGGTAAAAATATCCTACTTTCGGCCAAGGAAAGCTATGCTGATATTTTTAGTATCTTCCTAAAAATCAATTTACTGTCTATTAGAGATCTTATATAGAAAGAAATCTTTCTAGATAACTTTTAGATCCGTCTTTTCAACACTACCCCTTTGTTCTATACGAAGGTACCCGGGTGCCTTCATACAAAATACAGTAAAACAATACAGTTTCAACGTGAAATTACTCGTTCATATTCGAGTCAAAGCAAGTTTATTCAAACAAGTAGTGGACCAATTTTGAAATTTGCATTCAGAGTTGTATTCAAAGATAAGTTAAATTCATTACATCCGATCGAAGTCATCGACTTTACATTCGTGTTACTCCAAGATTTGTTTTCTTTGAAAGGAGAGGCTTACTTTGGAAGACTAGCCAATTGTCAACGTAAGAGTAGCAAAAGCACAAATTTTGATTAAAGTTTTTTTGATTAAAGTTTTAAAGTTTAAACCCTGTGGCCGCAATGCTGCAGCCGTTTTGCCTTTTTGCAGCCACCTTTTTCATCGATATTCGGTTTCATAGCGACAAAGTCTTTGGAGTTGTACTTTCCAAATAGCTATGAAGCTCTTCCAACTATGCGCCACGGCAAAGCAGTGTCAGGTGACAACCCAAAACCCAAACTCATTTGTATTTACAATAGTACAAAGGCTGATAGACGTTACGGCTCAATGGTTGACCCATTTCATTACTAATCATTACAAGTGGTAGCTAATATGCTCAATTTTTGCAGCTTGATAGCATATATTATTTGCAGTAAACATATCCGCTGATGCCGAAAATTCAGAAAAGGCAAAATAACGCCCTTGTTATCACAATTTTTACATTAAAAACGGTTTTGAAGCAGTTTTCGGAGCACAGAGGCCCTTATGTTCGTTTCTGCAAACGTCAGCAGGAACAAAACGAGACTCCGATCACCGGCCAAAAGCCCATGACTCGTACTATATCTATTCCGATTATTGTAAGCAAAAACGTAAAACAAGCAAATGCTGAAATTATTGCACTATTAATAAGTGTTTAATGTTTTTAACTTGAATTAGGAATAAATAACGCTTTGTCTTAAAAGCTAACATCGATTTTTTAAATTGCGTTGCGTTTTTAAATTGATTTTATGTGCGCTATTATTTTCACTACTCCCATACAAATTGTATGAAGGTACCCGGGTACCTTCGTATTGATGATAGGTGGAAATTTTTCGTATTGACAGAAGGGTTAAGGAAGCGACACGACAAACGCGTAGCACAGAGAAATGACAAACACGGCAGGTGGCATCGAGTTGTAAATGTTGGCATATGATAGCAGGAATATGGCAGCACTGGCAGCAAATGACTGGAGTCGACTGCGCATTGCTCTATTAATAGGAACCAGAATCCCATAGGACACAAATCGGCAGCAACCAAAGCCAGCGTACGTGTGCGATTTTATGCCTTTGAGGGGGCGCCGGCGGGAGGAAAAACGCGAATAACAAATAAACCTAAATGAGCAAAATAAATAGATGCAACTGCGAGTTATGGGGAATAAAATAAATAATAACAGGAACAGCGTCAATATGAGCGACAGTCAATATGGAAATGCGAGTAGTCAGCGGATGAAATGTGAACGTTTGAGAGAGAGTGTGTGTGTGTGTGTGTGTGTGTGTGTGTAGTGCGCAGAAGTAAAAGGCAGCGAGGCGATGCTGCAAGGAAATTGGAACATCTTGCAGGATGTGTCAATAAATACGCCTTGTGGTATATAGTTGTAGTAACAACAGCTGACAATGTTTTTCACAAAGACAATAATGAAAATTTCTACGAATTGCATAGAAAGCAGTGCAGTCTACGAAGGACTAAAATAAGCCAAATCAGATAATAAAAACGTAGATGCACGATTCGAGGTGTGTTAAAATGACGTATGATGAGTGTATCTGAGAGATGAGATTGTTTTAATGACATGTGACATAAATGAGAGAAGGTGTTCTGGAATCTTTTGGCATTTCTTCTTCATTAAATACAACCTTTTTGAAAACTTTTTCAATTTGGTTAACAGCCATTCACATTATTATAAAAAACATGTGATGTTCGGAATCCTTCTTCAACTTCCTTCGTTTTTGGGACCTTGGGTCTCATTCCTCAAAAACTTAAGTAATTGTTTTATCTGAAAGTTTCCATTGCCAAGAGGCTGACATTGAGATACGCTCTGCACATGTCCACACAACTGGCTTTGTGTACGAAGCGCTCTCCATGCAGTCGCGACCGTCACAGCCAGCCACTCGAGCACCGTTTCGAACTTGACCTTCCACATGCCAAGTGTGCAAATAAACCAGCAAAAGTAAATACCAACAACAAAATGCGAAGCAAGACATAGCACAAACGAAAAAGCCGGGCTGCACTTCCACTTGCCACATGCTGTGGCAAGCAACAAAGTGTAGAAGCCGGCGGCTGAGCAAAGCAGCGGTTGAGCGCTTACGACGGCGCACTGTCGGTCGCAGGCGTGCCGCATGCAGCCGGCCGACGTAAATTAAACCGTTTGTGCATACGCAAACAATTTTCAATTAATTTGCGCATTGCAGCGCCTCAACCGAGTGCAACAACACGAAGCAATCTTTGGCTGCCGCTTTGGCAAAGTTTTGTGTTTTGCATTTTGTCCGCCGGCTGTCTGCTGTCTGCGGCTGGTTTGCTTCGTCGCCTTACGGCATGAATTCACCTTTGAAATTAACCTGCAATGACCCGGCAACGTGTAATCAACAGTCGGCAACGCTGCCACACGGCTGGCTAAGTCGTTGCCAAGTGGCAAATGCGAAACCGAATCCGCAAAGAGGTTGCTGCATTTCGTCTGCTCGTCTGCACTCTCACTCACTTTTTACTAGACTTTTTTTTTGGGGTTTTTCTTCTTTGCTGGCCAAACTTTTGCGCCAACTTGTGCCGCCCGCTCGCCACTTTCCATCAGCGAAATTGTAATTGATTGTCTGCGCATCCTCCGGGCGTGCAGGTCAACGTCGAATGCACTGCGCCTGCTGGCTGGTGCGCTGACTGTCTGCCAGTGTTGCCACTGCTGTGTTCAATGCTATGCAACGCTGTGGTTTACAAAACTACGAGAACGCTGCCTTTAGACGTCAGAGGCTAAAGCGTTTATTTGCGCTTTAACGAGTTTGTCATTCGGCGTATGCGGCAGACGGCAGGCGGACTGCTGGCAACACCTGGGTATTGCTGGGTGAATTTGAGCTGAATGAGTTGCATGACTGTTTGGCTTGAAAGCTGTGGCAGTGGCGGTCGCTGAGGTCTCTTCGGTGTCATGGCTTTGAATTTGAATTCGAGGTTATGTTGCGCAAATGTTGCTTGAAGGTCCTTGGGGGTTTTCGAATATTAAATGTTGAACGAGATAACACGAATTAACGACTGCTGCTCCTTGCATATCCTTTTTTGCGTATGCAGCATTAACAAAAAACTGAAAAGCAAAAAAATGTTAGGTACTTCTGGCAATTGCCAGAACATTTGCACCAACAGCTGTGCAAATTCACTGAAAATGTTTGCATATTAAGAAAATTAAATTTGACAACAACAACAACAAATTCAATATCAAACAAAAAAATATTAGCAAAATGCAATAAAAACAGCAAAAATCCACAACGAATTCCATTTGGCGCGCGCATAATAAAAGCAATATCAGCAACAATAACAACATCAACCATAAATAACAACAAAACACAGTCATACAAATGCCAGCACTCGCAATTTTGTGTATGTGTGTGTGTGTGTGTGTGTGTCTACGTGTATGAAAATTTGCACATTCATTGGGTCGCAGGAAAAAAATTTAAAGTGGAGCGAATTGAGGAAGCAGAAGAAGCGGCAAAACATTGCAATTGCCAACAAGCGAGAGTCAACGAAGCGAAAGGCACAACGACAGGCGCAGAAAATAAGAAGCCGCAAAGCACTCGGCAAACAGCAGCGGCAAGAAGAAGCACATCAAGCTGTAGTAGCAACAGCGCCACCGCCGGCCAGAGCCGCTGAGCTGGCTGACAGCTCGGCAAGCAGGTCAACAGACACTCGCTGGGACCGAACCGGGCGGAGGGCGGTGCCTATCAGCCTGCCAGCCGTCAGAGCTGCAGAGACGCTACATGCCCGCCGGCAAGCAGCAAGCGGCAGCCGCCAGCCGCCAGACGACAACAATCGAAGACACTCCACACTTTGCTGGTACGTACGCTGGTATCTTATTAGCCAAGCGTCGACACACGTCGACTGCCGACAACATGTTGCAATGCTGTCCGTGCGGCTGTTGCCGTAAGCTGCGCTGCGATGCGGCGTGCGGCGTGGCGTGGCATGCTGCCTGCAGATGTTTTAATGGGATTAACAGCATAAAATTTATACACTCCGCCGTATAAGACAAACACTCAGCGCCAGACAACTAACACAAGCAATAACAATAACAACAACAGCAAGAACAATTGCAACAGGCCGCAACTGTTGCCACAATTGTTGAGCGTCGGATTGCACTTAAGCAGCTGCGGCAGCCGCGCAACGCTGCCGGGAAGGAGCAGAAGTTAGAGGGAACGGGAAGTTAACCAAGGAACAAATGTGCTCGCATATGGCTCCACTCACACCGAGTGCAACTATTAAGGCAGCAAAAGCAGAGCAGTAACAGCAACAAGAACAACAACAGGAGCATAAATACCAGTAAAAATGTAATCATAAAAAAAGGAAAAGTTCAGGCTGACGCTCGAGGCATATGTTGGCCATAAAAATAGGAGTCGTTATTCTGCAGTGGAGTGGCGCTGCCGTCAAAGTCGCACGACTGACTGTGTAGTGAGGGGACAGTTAATGATTTGATAATGAAAAGTGACAGCGGTAATGAAAGTTGTAAAGCGCAACTGATAAAGCAAAGCCGATTACAAGCAGCGAAATGAAAAGTGGATGGCAGAAATGTTGCAAGGCCGCAGCTGGCCGGCGCAAATTTCAAGTAATTGCCATTAGTTGAAAGGTATTGATGCGGATTAATAAGCAAAGCGGCTTAAAAGCGCTCGTGAATAAGGCGAAATAAGGCTTTTTGCAATAACAATCGACATGAGTTAAGTTAAGTTAAATAGAATAAAATGCAAGAATATACATAAAGTGCAAAGTAGAAGAGAGGAAATGTCAAGTTTATAGATATGTTAAAATATAAAATGATTGCCAAAATAAATAATTTGTTGAAAACTGGACTGAACAGCATCAGCTCCCATTCGTATAATGTAAAGTCGATGTAATGAATAGTTTTCTCTTCTCTTTCTTCGATGATTGCCTTAAAAAGCAAGATACCAGTGGCGGATTCAGGGGGCTTTGGGGGTTGAAACCCCCCGAAATAATAGGGTCGACTTTAAAACTACATACAAATTAAAAGGCATTTTATGAATATTAAAGAATTACTTTTTGAACCCACCCTCCCCCCCAAAGTATTTTTCTGAATCCGCCCCTGCAAGATATCTACTGATACTGATTTTCTTCATAAGACAGATTTAAGCAAATACAAAAATCTGTTTGTAGCTAATTTGAACATTCCAACATCAAATTTTCGTATTCTTCAATTCTTCATTCTTTAATCGTTTCACTATTTTTGGAACCACAGAAATGCCAAGAAACATCAAAGTCAAATTTTTGTTCTACATCCGCCTAAATTGATTCTTAATTTTCCAATTTACAACCCATTAAAGCAACGCCAAACGAGCACCTCTGGGTTTTTCAAACCTAAACGGACAACCCAACTAAATAAATCCCTGAAAATGTACAAAATGACTCGAGCGTGTTGCAACATTTTTTTTCTATTAACAATACATTTTCGTTGGCATTTGAGAACAGCGTTGCCCAGCTGCCTCGGCACCTCAAACGAAGCGGCACAAAAGTAAATCCGCACACAATGACAAAAAGGAAGAAAACTTAGTGAGCTATCAAACCCATATTGCCATGGCGGCATCATAACAACAACAACAACATTAAATATCAGGCTCACCGTAGGCTCACAATTGGAGCGTATGAGCGTATTTACGTTCGACGGATTGCGTTGTCAAAATTAAATTCCATGTATTTCTATGAAAACGCACACAATGGACGACGCAAGCGTACGAACGTGTCGGCGTCGTAAGTTCACTTAGATCTACATATTTCAATTTCTTACGCCACGTATGCGCGTACAATGCCGCATGAGACAACAGACTGTGTTTATTATCCATTTTTCGACAATTGAAAAACGTATTTTGAGATTTTCATACGTTGCTGCTCACGCGAGAATTGTGAGCAAGGCAAACGTCTGAACGTATTTCGACAGCATACATGCGCCGCATGCCGTGCGCCCATACGTCGATACGCTCCAATTGTGTTCCTACGGTGATGTGCACAGTTTTAGGCCTCTATCTCTTCTAGTTTAGGAGCTACGGGCATTTAAAGTTTACGTATTGATTTGCGCACCTTTTCGTTGGAATAGCAAGGAGATCGAACCCATTTTGGAAAGCTGAAAACTTTTACTGTACTGTGTTTGTCTGTAATGTGTTTTTTCAGGTTTTGTGGCGAGGCTAGATGGCGAGCAAAGACTAGATGGCGCTGAAGAGTGTACGAAATAGACGAACAAATGTTGCATTTGGGAGGTGGAAATGGTGCACATTGAAGTGGGATGTATGATTTGTAAATTTTTTAAATTTTGTGGCGATGTTGCAGCTGCCTAGATGGCGCTGAAGAGTGTACGAAATAGACGAACAAATGTTGCATTTGGAAGGTGGAAATGGTGCACATTGAAGTGGGATGTGTGTTTTTAAGTTTTTTAAGTTGTGGGGCTAGATTGCAGCTGCCTAGATGGCGCTGAAGAGTGTATGAAATAAACGAACAAATGTTGCATTTGGAAGGTGGAAATGGTGCACATTGAAGTAGGCTGTGTTTTTTTAATTTTTTAAATTTTGTGGCGATGTTGCAGCTGCCTAGATGGCGCTGAAAAGTGTATGAAATAGACGAACAACTGTTGCATTTGGAAGGTGGAAATGGGGCACATTGAAGTAGGATGTGTGTTTTTTTAATTTTTTAAATTTTGTGGCGATGTTGCAGCTGCCTAGATGGCGCTGAAGAGTGTACGAAATAGACGAACAAATGTTGCATTTGGAAGGTGGAAATGGTGCACATTGAAGTGGGATGTATGTTTTTAAGTTTTTTAAGTTGTGGGGCTAGATTGCAGCTGCCTAGATGTCGCTGAAGAGTGTACGAAATAGACGAACAAATGTTGCATTTGTCAGGTGGAAATGGTGCACACTGAAGTAGGCTGTGTTTTTTTAATTTTTTAAATTTTGTGGCGATGTTGCAGCTGCCTAGATGGCGCTGAAGAGTGTACGAAATAGACGAACAACTGTTGCATTTGGAAGGTGGAAATGGTGCACTTTGAAGTGGGATGTGTGTATTTTAAGTTTTTTAAATTTTGTGGCGATGTTGCAGCAGCCTAGATGGCGCTGAAGAGTGCACGAAATAGACGAACAAATGTTGCATTTGTCAGGTGGAAATGGTGCACATTGAAGTAGGCTGTGTGTTTTTTTAATTTTTTTAAATTTTGTGGCGATGTTGCAGCTGCCTAGATGTCGCTGAAGGGTGTACGAAATAGACGAACAACTGTTGCATTTGGAAGGTGGAAATGGTGCACATTGAAGTGGGATGTATGTTTTTAAGTTGTGGGGCTAGATTGCAGCTGCCTAGATGTCGCTGAAGAGTGCACGAAATAGACGAACAAATGTTGCATTTGTCAGGTGGAAATGGTGCACATTGAAGTGGGATGTGTGTTTTTTTAAATTTTTTAAATTTTGTGGCGATGTTGCAGCTGCCTAGATGGCGCTGAAGAGTGTACGAAATAGACGAACAAATGTTGCATTTGGAAGGTGGAAATGGTGCACATTGAAGTGGGATGTATGTTTTTAAGTTGTGGGGCTAGATTGCAGCTGCCTAGATGTCGCTGAAGAGTGCACGAAATAGACGAACAAATGTTGCATTTGTCAGGTGGAAATGGTGCACATTGAAGTGGGATGTGTGTTTTTTTAAATTTTTTAAATTTTGTGGCGATGTTGCAGCTGCCTAGATGTCGCTGAAGAGTGTACGAAATAGACGAACAAATGTTGCATTTGTCAGGTGGAAATGGTGCACATTGAAGTAGGCTGTGTGTACGAAATAGACGAACAAATGTTGCATTTGGAAGGTAGAAATGGTGCACATTGAAGTAGGCTGTGTTTTTTTAATTTTTTAAATTTTGTGGCGATGTTGCAGCTGCCTAGATGTCGCTGAAGAGTGTACGAAATAGACGAACAAATGTTGCATTTGTCAGGTGGAAATGGTGCACACTGAAGTAAGCTGTGTTTTTTTAATTTTTTAAATTTTGTGGCGATGTTGCAGCTGCCTAGATGGCGCTGAAGAGTGTATGAAATAGACGAACAACTGTTGCATTTGGAAGGTGGAAATGGTGCACTTTGAAGTGGGATGTGTGTATTTTAAGTTTTTTAAATTTTGTGGCGATGTTGCAGTAGCCTAGATGGCGCTGAAGAGTGCACGAAATAGACGAACAAATGTTGCATTTGTCAGGTAGAAATGGTGCATTGAAGTAGGCTGTGTTTTTTTAATTTTTTTAAATTTTGTGGCGATGTTGCAGCTGCCTAGATGTCGCTGAAGAGTGTACGAAATAGACGAACAAATGTTGCATTTGGAAGGTGGAAATGGTGCACATTGAAGTAGGCTGTGTGTTTTTTTAATTTTTTAAATTTTGTGGCGATGTTGCAGCAGCCTAGATGGCGCTGAAGAGTGTACGAAATAGACGAAAAAATGTTGCTTTTGTCAGGTGGAAATGGTGCACATTGAAGTAGGCTGTGTGTTTTTTAATTTTTAAATTTTGTGGCGATGTTGCAGCAGCCTAGATGTCGCTGAAGAGTGTACGAAATAGACGAACAAATGTTGCATTTGTCAGGTGGAAATGGTGCACATTGAAGTGGGATGTATGATTTGTAAATTTTTTAAATTTTGTGGCGATGTTGCAGCAGCCTAGGTGTCGCTGAAGAGTGCACGAAATAGACGAACAAATGTTGCATTTGGAAGGTGGAAATGGTGCACATTGAAGTAGGCTGTGTGTTTTTTAAATTTTGTGGCGATGTTGCAGCAGCCTAAATGGCGCTGAAGAGTGTACGAAATAGACGAACAAATGTTGCATTTGTCAGGTGGAAATGGTGCACATTGAAGTGGGATGTATGATTTGTAAATTTTTTAAATTTTGTGGCGATGTTGCAGCTGCCTAGATGGCGCTGAAGAGTGTACGAAATAGACGAACAAATGTTGCATTTGGAAGGTGGAAATGGGGCACATTGAAGTGGGATGTGTGTATTTTAATTTTTTTAAATTTTGTGGCGATGTTGCAGCAGCCTAGATGTCGCTGAAGAGTGTACGAAATAGACGAACAAATGTTGCATTTGGAAGGTGGAAATGGTGCACATTGAAGTGGGATTAGGCTTCCCAACTATTAAAACGGTTTAGGGAGGACAAAATTTGGCTTGAGGAGGACTTTATATGGGAACTACTTTGTTTCAGGAGGACATCACATTCCTTCAATATTTCACCATGTTTTTGGCGTGACAATTGCCTTTTAATACGTTTTGGTTTGAATTCTTAAGATTCACGATTTTTACCAACGATTTTTACCAAAGTTTGCATTCGTATTATCAGCACTTAGGCACACAACATTTTTTATTTGTAAGTCTAATTTTTCCAATGCGGCCTTAATCATGTTGAACATTCCAGCAGCTGACTCATCCGGATTTTCAACGAAGTCTATAATTTTATTTTGAATGCCCAAAGCAGCATCGAAATATTGGACACAAATTGGACAAATTTTCCTCATTAATTAAGTTGAAGATAAATTTGAATAAAAAAAATTAAAAAAAAATTTAAATTTAATTTGAGCTTGAGGAGGACTTTTTGGCCTTTGAGGAGGACGGAGGACATTTTCTGTTCAAGGAGGACTGTCCTCCTCAAAGGAGGACTGTCCTCCTCAAAGGAGGACAGTTGGGAAGCCTAAGTGGGATGTATGTTTTTAAGTTGTGGGGCTAGATTGCAGCTGCCTAGATGTCGCTGAAGAGTGCACGAAATTGACGAACAAATGTTGCATTTGTCAGGTGGAAATGGTGCACATTGAAGTGGGATGTGTGTTTTTTAAATTTTGTGGCGATGTTGCAGAAGCCTAAATGGCGCTGAAGAGTGTACGAAATAGACGAACAAATGTTGCATTTGTCAGGTGGAAATGGTGCACATTGAAGTGGGATGTATGATTTGTAAATTTTTTAAATTTTGTGGCGATGTTGCAGCAGCCTAGATGGCGCTGAAGAGTGTACGAAATAGACGAACAAATGTTGCATTTGGAAGGTGGAAATGGTGCACATTGAAGTGGGATGTATGATTTGTAAATTTTTTAAATTTTGTGGCGATGTTGCAGCTGCCTAGATGGCGCTGAAGAGTGTACGAAATAGACGAACAAATGTTGCATTTGGAAGGTGGAAATGGTGCACATTGAAGTAGGCTGTGTTTTTTTAATTTTTTAAATTTTGTGGCGATGTTGCAGCTGCCTAGATGGCGCTGAAGAGTGTACGAAATAGACGAACAAATGTTGCATTTGGAAGGTGGACATGGAAGTGGGATGTATGTTTTTAAGTTGTGGGGCTAGATTGCAGCTGCCTAGATGTCGCTGAAGAGTGCACGAAATAGACGAACAAATGTTGCATTTGTTTTTTAAAAGCAAATGCAACATTTTTGAAAGCAAAATTTATGAATTTTTATCTTTAAATTTGACTCTTTTAGCTTATTTCTTAAATTTCTTATAACTTTTCATCTTTTTTAATGAATTTTCATAAATTTTGCAACTAAAACTTAACATTGTTGCTCTCATTATTCTTATTGACAAATTTTGAATACAGTAGGCTGATGAATTTCTAATCAACAGCAAAAAAATTTCGAATTATCTCTATTCGTTCAGAAGTTATGATTTTCGCAAACTAAAATGCCAAATTGAGCCACTGTGCGCCGTACGCCCATACGCTCCAATTGTGTTCCTACGGTCAAGCAGGCAAAGTTGCGAGTTCATTAATTTTTTTTGTACCCAACAAGGCCACATTTGAGGTTATGTAACAAGAAAAAAAATTATGCACAAGCAATTCGTCCTTTTAAATGTTTGCGCGTCCTTTTTGCCCACAACATTCTTGCTGCTGTATGGCAAGCGGCGAACTCATTAAATTCCCACCTGCTGGTCGGTTGTTATGTACTTTTGCAGCAATTCTTCCTTGTTGTTGTTATGACGCTCCGCATTAGACTAAATCACACATCACGCGGGTATTTTTAAGAATCAATTTCTGCGCCTGCATACATTAACCTCAGACACTGTGGCCCGAGTGAGTGGTGAGATTGTGCGCGTGATTGTGTAGGAAAATTAAAATGGTGATATTCATGTGCGACGCCAAAAACGGACAACAACAGGCACTCTACACGAGACATGGCAATGGTGTTCCGACGGCCATATAAACTAATAGCGCACACCTGACGCTGGCTGCACACGAACACTGAATCCAACTAATGCGCATACTTAAGTGAGTACACACACACACACTCACATTAATACACACACACACAGGAGAAGTAGAAGCTCATAGCGGCAGCTGAACGAGTGGTCCTTGAGTTTGTCTGTTTGTCCGTCCATTGGCTCATCATGCACCGACCCGCCTCCCACTGAATGTGTTTTCAATTTTCAAGATTATGTAAGGAAACCCTACACCCCCACACTAAAAGCAGCAGCAACAACAAACATAGTACAACATTTTGAACTGTTAAAAGCTGACGATGGCAGCGAGCACCTGCGGTGATGCAATGCTCTCGTTGTTGCTTATTATTATTGTTGTTGCTGTTGTTGTTGTTTCGGTTGTTAGTCTGCATCGAGCTCATGTCGATACGGCCTGGCGCGTTGCTGGCTGGTGATATAATCAGCGAGCAGCAACAACGGCAGCGGCAGCTGAGCTCGTTGCGTTGCCGCCGACTAGGCTCGGTTGCTGCGGATACTAAACACGTGCGGCGCACGCCGAGGCGGTCGCCAGTGCCATCCGAAAGCGGATGCTGCCGCACAAAGCGGATGAAGCCGAACAAATGATGCGTGGGAAGCGGATGAATGTGTTGGCAGCGCGCTGACTTTGATGCCAATGCACTGTGGTGGGCGGTGGCTGGGCAATGCGCTTCAAGTTGCCGATAGCAACAGCAACAAGCAAGACATTAGTAGGCGAAAGAAGTTTCGGCCGAAAATTGCTGAAGCGCCGCGCCAAAGCGTATGCAAAGTGCCAGAGCAAGTGGTGGCAAAAAAGGCGGCAAATGGTCGAAACCTTTGTCGGTTCTAATGAATGAAAAGTGCTGCCGCACTGTGTAAACAGCGATGATGGAAATTGCCGAAAAGTTCGCGCACGACAAAAAACCTCATCGTAGGTAAATATGCTGGAATTATGTG
Organism: Melieria picta; assembly: GCA_964056695.1. NCBI lineage: Eukaryota > Metazoa > Arthropoda > Insecta > Diptera > Ulidiidae > Melieria > Melieria picta. The sequence continues at coordinate 62,877,999 of OZ057399.1, forward strand.
GGTAATTGGATTTTTTCGCTGCCGCCTTTTGGGCTGTTGGCCTTTCATTGTTGATAGTGCGGTGAGTTATGAACTGCAGACAAAGCGCAAAGGGGTTGCAGCGAGCACAGAAGCGAGCGAGTGCAGGAGGAAACCTTTGTGATGCCAGTCAACTATTCATTTTTTATCTCTGCCACATAATGTAATGAGAAATTTTTCGCTTTGTGTAAAAAACAAGAAAAAAGAAAAGCACAACTTTAGATAGCAGAGAGGAGAAGGTGGAATGCAGCAATAATACGAAAAGTTGTATGAAAAAAGTTACAACGAAAAACATTGAAAATTTAAGCAATAACATGAAAAAGTGGAACAATTTTGCTGAAAAAATTTGTTAGCTGAGCTTGAACGCCAGAAAGTATGCAGTAGTTAGTGCGCGTAGTTTAGTAGTTTGGGCGCATTTAATGGAATGTTGTCATGTATGGCTTTTACGGCTTTATTTTTTGTCATTTATTCGTTGCTGTAAGGACGGAATGAACTTGTTGTTGTTACGCCTTTTAAATTTGTGGCTTTGCTTTAACTTGACCCCGATTTATTGAGCGCCCATTGAAAACTTCCACACAACTTTTAACTTACTTTTGTGATCTTGTATATATTTAACCCTTTCATGGCTAGTTTCAAGTCGCTGTAAATGATTACATTTCTTTGTTGCAGCCTAATATTTGTTTAGATTTATCTGAAAACATGTCCAAAATTTGTAGTTGAGATGTGTTACATGTGACCCATTACTCACCAGAGGGTTACTCACTGTGCCTATAAGTGAGTGCTTGTGTGAGCACATTTAAGCAGAAGAGGGACATAGGCAAACGTGCGGCATATTTCATTAAATCTCATAAAACGACTGCGCACAAAGGCCAACAACACTGAACAACAACACGTGTTGTAAAAGTTATTACATGAAATATATGAAAAACAAGAAAGATTGATTACATTTTAACAACTTTATTGAGGAAACCATCAACAACCAAAGCAACAAAAATAACAAATTCGTGCCAACCAAAAGAAAAAAAAAAACATAAAAATCAATAAAACATCAGCGAAGCAAAACACGACAGTAAAAAAGAAAATTACTGTAACAACAAAAGTAAAATTTGGCAACAAACAGCAGATGAAAACAACAACAAAACACGAAACATAAATCACGGAAATAACTGGAGAGAACAAGAAAAAAATCTTCATAAGCGTGCAGCATATCGAAGGGGGAAAACTTGAGGCGCCAAAAGTTCGAAAATATTCTGACGACAAAAAAGGGTAATCGCTATCAAACACACCAACAACAAACATCATAATAATAAGGCATATTTAATTAAAAAGCAATATTGACAAAAAAAGAAAAATGAGGAAACGTTTAAGAAAGCCTGGAAGCAGGAAAAGGAAGCTAGGAAGGATGAAAAGGAAAGAGATGAAATTTAAAAAAATATGCAAGTTAAACAAATGAGGAAAGGAAAAATATGAGAAATAATTGGAAAAAATTAATATAATTAAAAAAAAACGATAAAAGACAGTGAATTGAGACAGGTAGAAGAGAGAAGAGTGGAAGCAAAAACTTACATTAAAGAAACCATAGGTAATGGAAAATGGAGATAAGAGAAGTTATGGCTACAAAAAAAGAAATGGGCTACAAAAAAAGATGATGTGCAAAAATCGAATTGATCAAAAAGAGAGGAAGGTATTATAAATCATTTTAATAAAAAAGAAACTGAAATTGAGTGCTTCTGTTTATGAAAAAAGAGCCAATAGGAGCGAAGGAAGAGGTGCTACGGGAAGAAACAAAGAACAGATACGAGGTCAGAAAAGTTGTGGGCTTAAGAGGTACAAAAAGTGACAATCTAAAGAAACTCAACCGAGAAGTGGGTAGAGAAAAGAGGAGAGCAGGAGCGAGCTCTGAGTGGGTAGAGAGTGAAAGAGTAAGTGAGTGAAAGAGAGTTAAAGAGAGAGAAATTATAAAAGTTATAAAAGGGGCGAGAAAATTAAAACAGGGACATTTTTAGAAATTTTCTAAATATTCTGAAAAATATTAAAATTTATAGAATAACTATACTAAAAAAATAGAGAACATAAAAAATATTAAAAAATATAGAAAATAAAACAAAAGTTAGGTTTAGTGATCCAAATTATAAGAGTTATAAAAGGGGAGAGCAAAATGGTACAGGGAAATTTTTAGAAATTTTCTAAATGTTCTGAAAAATATTAAAATTTATAGAATAACTATACTAAACAAAATAGAGAATATAAAAAATATTAAAAAATATAAAAAAGAAAACAAAGTTAAAAAATATATAAAAAACATTAGGTATATGTTAGGGATCGCAATTTTTGGCCATTTTGCGATTCATATAACAAATTTTTAAAATAAAATAATTTTCCCAAATTGCATACATGTTTATCATACATTTTCCATAAAAATGGACGCAATTCAATCACATTGGGGTTAGTTTCAAGATTTTTTATCTCGAGTTTAGTCACATTTTGTTTAACTTTAAACATTTTCATTCAACATTTAACTTCAGTTTGATAATATTTTGTTTTATCCAAAAATAACACATACACATACTTATTGATTTGTAACATATCGCTCCTTCGCTGCAAGAACGTCATAACTCAAAACGACATCATTCCGAGAAAATTCAATTTTAAAGTTTACCATTGCAGGCATTTCAAGGTTTCTAAAAATTTTTCATGTCGTCATAAGAGTAAAGTATCGAATTTTTTACAACGTGGTTTTGACAGATAATCGATCATATGCAGTTACACACAGGGTTGCCATAAATTCGAACATTTTTTCTAGTTATGACGTTTTTGACGTTTTCATAAAGTGCATATATATGCATATTTGATTAAAAAAAAAATAAAATAGTTCATTTCTTTGTACTTTTAGTTTTAATGTGATTTCGATAAAAAAAAATATGCGCTTTGATTAAATGAAAACTGAGATCTTAAAAGTACTAAAGCATTAAGTGTTTTGTCCTCTAATCTAGAGCGAAATTTATTGCAAATAAACCCTGCTGTAGAGAAATATCTTTCAGATTCAACACTTGTTGGTCGAATGCTTAGTAAATAATTATAAGCCTTCTGCAAAAGACGCCCTCCATCCCCTCCACTGCAAAAAAGGTCAATTTCGTTTATCAAAGTCTCAGATAAGGAATATTTTTTTTTGGAGTTAAATTTATTTCGTCTGAACTTTCCAAAATTTTTTTAAAAAAATATTACAAGTTCGCAATTTCATTTAAATGCAATCCCAAAAATCCCGGGATTAGAGAGTTTGAATCCCGGGATTTTCGGTCCGGGATCCCGGGATTGCGATGCCTAGTATATATATATATATATATAATATTATATATAAATATAAATATTATATCTTCCAACAGTTGAATTATGGCAAGCTTCATTATGGCATTTAACCTTCAAACTTGCTGCAAACCGAAAAGAGGCCATCAACTGTTTTCATTCATTCATTCAATATTCAACAAAACTTACCGCAAACGCTGTCTGTCTGTCGGTTTGAGGTCTTTGTCACTCAATCAATCAATCTATCTGCGAATTTGCAAGTTTCATTTTTGCACCAACACAAACATATTTCCATTATTTGTGGTAATTTCCTTCTGTCAAACAAGAAAACTCCAAAAACATCCATTCTTCCTCTTTCTTATTTCATACATGTGCCACAAGTTTTCAATTCCTTAAATTTGCTGCCAAAAACGTCCATACATTCAGTGTTCGCGTGCGACTTTGTTCGCCGCACCACTCAAAGCACAAGAAAACACGAAAGTCCGCCCCTCCCGCGCCCACTTCCACCTGCGGGGCGACCTCGCCAGCCGCTCCGCTGCCACTTGCCATTTGTTACCTTTTTGCCACTGTTTGCCATTCTCGTGCCGCATAAAACTTAATTTGCGTGAATTGCTGCACATTAGCAGCGCATAAAAAATAAAATAAAGTGCACAAAATAAAAACGTAAAAATGCGAATACGCGTGCAAATATTCGCCGTGTGGCATGTCTGCTGGCACCTACTAAATTCTTCTATATTATTATTATGTTTTTGCTGTCGTTGTTGCTTTTGCATTTGTGACGCAAGTAAATTATTTTGCCTTTTTTCGCTTTTTACGTCAGCCGTGTTCTTTTCTACGGCGTCATTTGCCCAAATGACACGAAATTAAAGCGCCCCATTAAACGCAGCTGGTTTTCCGGCCTTTGTGTGTTTGCAAATTTTCTTCCATATTGCGGAAAATGTGAAATCACGTCAAAAATAATGAAACTAAAAATGACTTTGTAACGCGGCAAATAAAATTCAATTTGGTGCTGCCTAATGGTCGGCAATTTGCTCAACACACTTGACCCACTTAGCGGTGCTGTACTGTAGTTGGACGCTAAGCAGCGGGCTTCGACTTTACTTAGGGACTTGGTTACTGAAATTCAACCATGCAGATCAAGAAGATGTTGAAGATATTTGCTCACGATAATAAAAATCAGAATTGTGAAATATTTCCATGTCTATGATTCCCTAAAATCAACACGCATGTCACATATAATCGTCCTTTTTTTCAAACCCTTAACCCAACCACCACTTCCACTTAATATTTAGTGCCAATGCCATTTGCGCGCTGCCTTTTATCTCCCACACCCTGAAGCAGCCCGTTCGGTTTCGGTTGTCAGCCGCTTAACCAAATTGTGCCCACATGTAAAATTAAGCACAATCCTTTCATTGCACATTAGCCCCACCTTAAATGGCCCGAACCAGCGCCGCAAACTTCACTCATTCACTCATTCACTTCGGCCACTGTCAACTGCCGCGCAGAGATCCAATCGCTAACCCACTCGAGCGCTATCTCTGCGTCTGGTTTTATGAACCGCTCGCCCACACCATTGGCCCCTATCGCAAACTAATAAAACGGCAGCGTCTTTTGTCGCTAGATTTATGTTTAAAACAAAAGCCTCATAAATGAACCAACTCGTTGCAAAACATGGCGGTGGCGTAGTGGCTGGAGCAGGAAATTGCTTTGGCCAGCGTGCAGCGTAGTAAAAGCGAGCAATAAATAATAAACTCGAGGCGATTTGTGTCGACAACAATAACGCAAGCAACAACAACCGATCACATACATAGAAACAATGACAGCTGCCGCACTATTGTCAGCACTAAATGTTGCCGGAAATAGCAAATATTGCACAGCGCACAGCAACAACAACTAGGACAACAGTCAGCCGCTGGCGCTGTCGCATAACTCATAACGTGGTCCTTAATGTTAGGCGGTGGCGCAGAGCGACAGAACGACTCCCATGCGTATAGTTTGAGCAAATGCTAAACAGCAAAGACACAAACCGGGCTACTGGCAAACGGCGAAGGCGTCGACTATAAAATGTCGGAAAATGTGCGCGTATGCGTATTTGCTGACAGGGGGGCGAAACAGGCTCTTGGCGCATCAGTTAAATGAGGCATAAAATGCGCCGGCATTTTCTTATTAAGTTGTGAGCAACGAAACAGGAAAACACTCGTACCTACAAATAAAAAGCCATGAGGCAGAGTAAAACATAGAGAGTCGAGTGCCGCGGGGAAGTGCGAAATATGGCTTTGATTATTCATTGAGCGTGTTTTAGGGGCTTTTAAAATATACATATAAAGGAATACTTGAGGGTAAGATTTGCCCGAAAAATAACACAAACAACAGAAAAACTGAAGCAAGTTTAGAGGTAAAAGTGATTCGGGAAATGGCAAAAAGTTATACTCATTATTTGAATATTCTTTTATATGTTAAGTACATATTTAAGCAACTTTTTCCAATAAAACGAAATTAGTTTCCCTCTGAAAACCTGTAAGAGAGATTTCCATCAGCAACAAAAGCTTTCAACATGCGGCCTTGTTGTGCTTAGAACCGCCAACGCTAATGCGTTTAGTAATTAAGCCGAAATGATTTGCGTCAAAAAACCGCGCAATTTTATTACAACATTTACGCATATAAAACGTAGAAAATTTTCTTATAGCATTGAAATATTGCCTTGAGCCGCAGCACGTTGCACGCACTTGCTGGCAACTAATTGAATTCACATTTTCTACACAAAGCGTTACGAAAAGAGGAAATACTCATATAAAAAAGTTTTTTGGTTGTTTTAAATAGTAAATCATTCATTCATTTTAAATTGAAAATCGCATTAAATCTAAAGTTATCATAAATGTATGTCATGCTTCTTTAAATATCATCAACTTTTATCTTCACTTCTCTGGAGTTTAATAGGCAACTCAGCATGAATCCTTGAGAACTGACTTGTCAGCGGTGGCTGTTCAGCTTCCTCTCAGATCTTTGAACCTGTAAGCTTCGTACTCATACAAGCTTTAGTTATACAAGAAGCTTATTTTAGATGAACTGATAGCAGCACATTTGGCCAACCTTAAACTGCCGTCGGTCTACAGAACTTTTCTCACTAAATAGGCAGCAGATCAGAATCATGATTTAAGTTCTAACGGGTGGCTAAGGTTGGATATGCTTTCGAACAACTTCTGCTGCAGTTGTATGGACGAAGAAGAGGCAGAAAATGGTATTCACCTTCTATGCACTTGTCCTGCTTCATCCAGAAAAAGGATGAATTACCTGGGTAGCTTTTTCTTCGACTGTGTAGGGACAAGACTATTCACAGTCTACTAAGTTTCATGAGAAACTCAAAACGGTTCAGAATGAGTCTTCATGACCAAAATGGGGTCCACCGTGGGGCCGCCACTGCTACCGCTCTACCTACCTAACCGTACATAACATTGCTTTGTCTTACTTTATCTCTGTTACTTTATTTTATCTCACCTAAACTTTCATAGCCTTGCATTACCTCTTTACTGTATGGAATACTAGCTGACCCGGCGAACTTCGTCTCGCACGACATTTGTTGTCCTTTTTTATAATGAAATACGTTACGAAATAGTTGGCGAATCTATGGCGATGCAAGTTGACGAAGAAAACCAACTAAAGGAAGAGGAGGAGCTACTGATTAACGCAACCGAGGCCTACAAATAAGCAATGCAATAAGCAATAAGACTGCGCTTGAACCAGATTTAAGTTATATGGACGGGGCCACGCCCCTTATTCAATACCCGCACAATGCCCTCTGTCGAAAGAGAAAATGGTAGGTTCGTACTAAGTTTCATTGCTGAGAGACTTATATTTCAGCGAAATATTTGGGTCAGTATAATGACTCATCTATGGGACGACGGGTTCTCAATTTCAGTTTTGTACGACTTACAATTTCGAAGATATTCTATATTAAATATTTGACTTGTATGGGCAGTGCCACGCCCCCTTGATCAATACCCTCATCATTCCCTCTGTCGAAGGACATGACTAAATAGTAAGTTTGTAGTGAATTTAATTGATGTGTGTCTTATGGTTCCAAAGTTATCGTCTGAAAATGTTCAGAATTCACGGTCAATCATGGCAGGGATGTTTCGACTTTTCCAATAGGTTTTTTTTCATAAACATGAACTAACTCAAGACGAATCCAACAAAGAAAACCCCATTGAAATCGGTCTTTCCGTTTGAGCGTGATGCGCTTACACACATACAGCCACTTTCTTTTATATATATAGATTATCTGTACCTGCATCGCTTTCCTGGTCCCACCCATCTACATTTTTTCCTATCGGTTACTTCATTTTCATAATTTGCCCCAGTTTCCTTAAGTTCAACATTTAATTTCCTATTTGCTCAATGAACTGTGATTTACTCCGTTTTATCTAACCCAACATAAAAATTTCCCAACCTCACTGTACTCTTTTTATTGTCCCATTTCCTCATCATTACCCACTTTCGCCTTACCCCCTCCCTTCTCTTGCTCCAATTTCATTCCATTGCTTAACCCATCACGCACACATTAACCGCAAAATCCTTCACACCCAGTGTTGACCTTAAGCCGTTGTCGAAAGTTACACCAACAACAAATCAGCTCAACATTAACCGATCGCAGTGCCACCAAACCACAGCGCATCGCTTCACCCACCGAGATGCTGTGACCGGAAACGCCACAAAATCCAGTGCCGATAATTTTAATTACCGCAATTAGCCATGTTGACCTAACATAATCAGCGCCTAACGAATTACATTTGCAATATTAATGCTTAGTTGTGCACATGTGTGCATACATGTGTGCTTGTATGTCTGTATGTTTAATCCGTAGCGCATTCGACCGCACACCTGGCCGCTGTTGTTGGCGCGTTTGATGTGCCGCTCACGTGCGCTCATAAAATTTTCATAGTCATAAAAATCAGCAACACATAACAATAATCATAATCACAAGCGCACGCACACACTCACACACTCATACACAGAGAGACACTCTTAATAAGCGCCGGCAGCACCTGCCCGGAATTTGAAGCCGCATCAAAAGACTTTCGCTCGCACGTCGGCAGCGAATGGCGACCGTCAACCTTTTCAATATTTATTGCCATTTAGTGGCACTGACCAGTTGACTAAACTCGGTGCTTGTCATAATTTAAGTGACTTCTTTGGCATTCATAAGTCGGCAGCACGTGCCGCCAAAGCGATTAAAGCGCATTACGGCGCTGAGGAGAAATTGTCGCAGGCTTTGACGCGCGAAGCTCGTTGCAGTGAATATTGAATGAAGTGTATGTGTGTGTGTGACTGTTGGCTGCGCGCTGGAATGCAACGAAATTTGCAACAAAGCCAAATCTCCAAAACAACTTCAGATAACAGCTCAAGTAACGTAAAATTAGCTCAAGCACATTATTTAAATGCAAAAATTGCACAAAGGAATTTTTCTTCCATTCACTTGTCGCACGAAGTAAAATTGGAAAATTTTAAATTTTCCACTCGAGCATTAAATTGCCAACATTTGCAAATACAATTTAACCCTTTCGCACTCATTGTACATACGAATGCGAGGCTAAATGTTTGACTGTGACTGTGTGTGTGTCTGCACATTTGCAATTTCAATTTGTTTGGCATTTGCAAATGCCAAGCGAAAGTGAAATTTAAATCAAACGCACACATGTGCACCCTCGCACCCGCATACACGCACACGAACGATCCAATGGCGACAGACGAGAAAACCGAAGACGCAACACCAAAAGGAGTCAGAAAAGTTTAATTTGTATTTGTGTTAATGCCAAATGCAAACATGGCTATGTGTTTGTGTGTGTGTATGTAAACACTCGCAGCAAATACAAATACACTGGTGGCAATTCCCATAAACTCACTTTGAGCTGAGTTATGAAAAGTCTTGTAGGAGTATGTAGAGGAGATGATTTAAAAAACAAATAAAGGTTGTAGTTTACACTTCCATAGTTTGCTGTAAGAAACGGCAGGTGTACCCTTATGCACTCTTTTATAGTTTGCGTGATCGTACAAAACATTCAGAGCGAGTAGTGTTTTCTCAGAGTTGAAGTGTGGCAGTTCACATAAACTCAGCGATTTAAATTGATCAGTGAAACAAAAATATAAGTAATTTGACGTAAGTTATGCCTTTATAAACTGATTCAGTCGATTTTTGTACTATTAAAAAAGTAAAATTTTTATTTTCTTCAGACCTGTAAAAATGCCAAGAGGAAAGTAATTGCCACTTGAAGAAAAGGGAAAAATTAATGCATTCAATCAAAAAGAGTTTTCGATACAGGAAATAGCTGTTAAAATAGGCAGATCTGGGACTCCGGTGTGTCATTATTCAAAATTATGCGAATCTTATGGGAAAAAAGTAAGATATGACCAAAACACGAAAATTATTGTAAGACAAAATCGTGTGATAATAGCATTGGGAATAAAAGAAAACCTAATGTCGACGGAATTTGTTCGATCTGTCTATAAAGCCCCGACATGTTGGAAAAATTTTACAAAATTAAAACCGCGACTTTTACACTAAACGCCTCAAAAACCCCCCTTTGACTGTTAGTCTTAAGCCCAAAATAATGGAAATCGCGGTTAAGCTATTTAGAGGCGTGAACAGTTGTAAACCGTCTGGTTAAGTGACAAAAACGGTTCATTTTAGGTAGCACTGACGGCTTTTAATACTTTTAGATCCATAAGTTGGTTGAAAAGGAAGTCTGTATAAGCCGGACATTATCAGAGGCCGCTATAATGGTTTGGGCCTGTGTTGCCATGCATGGTACAACTTAACTTGCGTGGGTTTCTGGAAAAATTAACTTCTACATTTACTGCGAACTTTTAAACGTAATGATAATAGAATAATCAGAAGAATTGTATGGGCCTGAATTTATTTTTCAGCAGGAAAATGCTGCAATTCACAGTTCTAGAAAAACAATGAACTATTTCAAGGACAAAAATATTCAAGTTTTTGATTGGCCAGTATGAATTCTTGACTTAAATCACATCGAGCACCTTTGGATTCTTGCTCGAGGTGTTTACGCAAAAGAACGACAGTTTTAATCAAAGATTAACATTAAAAAGGCGATTAAATAGGTTGGGGCCTGCATACCGGCAAAAACTCTTCAGAATCTTATTTTATTTCTGCCTAAAATATTTTAAACCGTAATGGGGAATGGACAAATTATTTTAAAAAACTATTGAGCTATGAAAACACTTTTACTTTATGCAATTTTATATTTTTTTATGTACTGAGTTTATGTGAATTGCCACTTTAAATTGTGCCATTTTTATGAAAACAATAAATAAATTGGCAGAACCGTTACTTAATTGCGATTTCTTCTTTTAGTTCTTATAGGCTATATTTCACAATAAATATTTCAGTAAAACTATTTTAACTGAATCAAGTTTTTAAAGAAAATGTAACAAAATCCAAGCAGATTTAAGTGAGTTTATGGGAATTGCCACCAGTGTACAAAATGACACAACTACGCTGAACTTAAGCGCAGCTGTAAAATATTTGCATATGTTTTGGCTTTGTTGCTTGCTGTTTCGTTGTTGTTGTTGTTCAAATACCACAACGAAATCGGATTTAAAAATCAAAATGCGCACAAAGGGGAAAATCGAAGCGATGAAAAACGGAGCAATGAAGGTATCGGTGCGTTGCTTTATAGTGCGTACCTCTCTCGCACTCTCGTTCAGAGCAGCAGGTGTGCGTGTATTGGTCTGCTGTGATTTGTCTTTATTTGTTGCCAAATATATATTTTCATACACGTAGCCAAATAACAATCACAGCAGGCAGCCAAACAGACAGACAAAAGTAAACAAAAAAAAACCTCCGTTAAGTGCGAAATCGGATCAAATCGGCAACATTGCAAATGCAACCTTGTGGCACTCGCATACAAATACACTCGTGTGCCGGTTTTCTGTGTTTGTGTGTGTGACTATTTGCATGCACGTAAATGTATTTGTGTACATTTACCACAACTTTAAGTGGGTTAACACAAATTTGGCAAGTTTACTTTTGGCTCACTTTTTACCGCCACCTCTCTTTCTACCCTCGCGCCTCTCTCACTCACTCTTCTCGTGTTGTTCTCTCTACCTCGGATTTTATTGGTTTTGCCTGCTGCCTTTCATCAAATAAATTGCAAAGGCGGTTTTGCTATTTTCACATACACACACAAACACTGCTTTCTGTAGACAGGTGTGCAAATAGCAACAACAATATCAACAACAAATATACGTTTGATAAAATAAATTTTTCTTGCCATTTTCCGAGCTTTGAATAGCACTTACGGGCGACGGAGATATTTAATGTTTTAAGCCGTTTTAGCTGTTAAAGTTTGACTACAATTCAGTTCAGGTCGTGTGTGTGTGTGTGTGTGTGCAGACCGGATGTGAATTGCGGAAGTGATTTTCTCAACATGATTTCAGTATTTTTTTTTCAGTTGCTTAGCAATAAAATTTGATTAATAATTCAATTTAAATTCTATTAAAAAGAAATTGGATGTTTTTAAATAAATAATTGCAACTTAAACATAAATATAAATTCAATTTATATTTTATATATTTTATTATTTGTTATTGCCTCATTCTTTGTGCCACGCAACTATGTACATTGCCTTTAAGAATCAAATTTGTCTTACCTTGTTGCACCTGTCCAAACAACTTCAAACGCTATGGTCCACACATTTGCTCCGAAAAGCATTTCCACAGCTAGAAGAAAAATGGCATCGCTTTGAGTGGATTTGTAGTAGCACAAATTTGCTTACATTTTCAATTTCCATGGCCAGCTCAAGCAGTTTGCCGCTTTTACACTTTTGCGCCAGCCAACGCTCTCGCTTGCCGCCCTGCTCCCTGGCACCTTTCACACCAATTCACTTTTATGCGATTTCACTTTATTGGTTTGGTTGCTTAAATTTTCAACATTGCTGCACTGACAACCCCTCTCGCCCCCTTCGCCGCACCGCCTCCACAAGTTTCGTTGCACTTTTCATTTACTGCATTCAATTGGCGGTAATGGCGTCCGGGCAATCGTCGATTCAGCATTTCAACTTTTGTACATCGACGCAAAGTGGATCGCACAAAACGAAATCGTTCAATGCCAATAAAATGTTAAGGTTATTTATTTGCATTCAAAGTGAATACATTTGAAGGCAAAGCCACTTGCAACAAGTAAACATTTGCCGTTTACATTTAAGTGGCGGCCAGCTTTGGTTGAAAGTGAGGCGAAAATTCACGGCTCATTGCGTGAGAAATTTCACATGCGAAATTTAAAAATGTTATTTTTATTTAAAAATAATAAATAAATAATAAATTTACAAAATATTCACCATTTGCAACTTAATTTTATTATTTTAAACAACCTACTTAACCCTCCATTACTATCGTCAGGGTGGAATCCACCCTGTGAGGTCAATTTCTTAGTAAAATATAGATTTTTAACCAAAACCAACATAAAGTTATAATGTAATCCACATTTGCATATTTCGGAAGGTTTTAGAGTACATTGCAGTTGCATAAATAAAGCTGATGCTTTTATACAATTGTTTTAAAAAGTCACTGGGTATGTTACACCCACGATAGTAGTGGCGTTATAAAATTGCTGGATGCTTAACACCGATTGTTAGTAATGAAGTTGTTTTTTTTATAAAATGCATTTATATATTTTTATTCACTTTTTGGCGACAATTTTTTTAAATAACGTATAGACCATTTACTTAGTAGAAAATCCTTAAAAATTATGCTCTAGGATAAGTAACAAAATTTGTATAACATTACATTTGTTATATCTTAAACTAATAAAGTTAGAAGGACGAAATTCAAGGATGTAGTAGTGTACATATTAGTCCTTAAGATATATTTAAAAAAAAAACTATCGGAAATTTCCAAGGATATTCAAGGATAAAGTTTAGTTTAAAGTTAAAAGGACATTTTCAATACCTCTTCGTCCTTTTGCACCAAAACATTAAATTTTCTAAGATTCTAAGAATTTTTCTCTTTCATTTGATACCAATATTGTTATTCTTAAAAATTGTGCAAGATGTGGCTATTTTCCCAATACAACTTTTTATTTCATCTTTTTTTTTCTTTAAATGAGATGCACATAAACAAATGTTTATATTAAATAAATGAATTAACAAAATTAAATAATTTATTTTTGTTTTTACATGTTATGATGTTCTGATTACGAAAAAATTTGATTTTTGTTTATTTTACCTCAATGGATAAGTAAAACAGATAATCAAAAGTTGTGGGTGGATTACACCCATAGTTAGTAATGGCGTTAGTGTAATAGACGATAGTAATGCAGGGTTAAGTCAAACTGCATGCAGCCCAAATGATGTAAGCACTCGGGGGCGTATGAGTGACATTTATGCATTGACACCAGAGTTGACCAGTTTATACAAAGTCGTGTAGTGCAAGTCAAGGCTCCCATTAGATCGACAAGTCGTGTGAGTGTTAGTTATTGTTTTTCTGTTGTTGTAGCTTATACTTCGCTCAATTACTAAACCATTCGCAAGCGTTTCTCAGCGCAACGATTTTCCAATTACGACATCCACAGGCCTTCACTACAGCAGCAATAAATCGCTCTCACCGCGGATCACCGAAATGGGACTAAAAACCGATGCATTCAGCTGCGGCGGCATGGCCACTCATGCAATAGCTTTACCTGGTTTTCGTTCGTTTGGCTGCCAATAACAGCGAATTTTTTGGCGAATTTCCGAAAGGCCACCAGTGCAAATTCAATTTTGCATCAAACAACAAACAACAACAAGCAAAATCGAAAGCACGGACAGAAACGTAATCATGTTATGCCATCGAGCAGCAACGACAACAACAACCACATGAGTTGCGCCTAAAGGGTTTAGGTCGGCTGCCGCGCGCCAAAGATCCCATGAAAACGATGCAAAAAAATCGCAATGCTTTTGCTTTTCATTTTATTTGGCATTTTTATTTTCGCCGTTCGCTGTCGTAGGCTGAACTCAGGTAAGCGGCTTTTTGAAAATTCGAGCTGGCTGCTGAGACTGCAAAGAGGAGCACCAGAATGCAAAAGCAACAACAAAAAACGTCCGAGAGCAGTTGTGAAAAGCGACGAAGCGCAAAAATCCGCGCAGATGTCAACTCAGCGGCGCGTCTTCAGTAAAACGTGAAAACGTAAAAAATTTTTATGCATATTTTAAATGGGAGCGCCAACACACACGACACACACACATACACCGGCCAACAGCATGTGGGATTTTTGTCGTGCTGCGTACAAAGAAATGAAATCCTTGTGAGTAAAAAATAAAAATAAAAAATAAAAAAAATAAATAAATAAAAAATAAAAATAAAAATCTGCGTTGCGCGGTAAGTTTGAATTGACGCACAAAAGCCATACACATACACACGGATTGATGTATGCGTGTCGCTGGCGCATCTAAAAAACTGGTGTACATTTTTTGGCGCCAATCTTGTCGCAATTCAAGTGGGACCTCCATGCCTCGCGACAGGTGAAAGGGAAACGATCAATGGAATTAATGTTATGATCAATGGAAATTAATGTCATTCCGAGTTGTATGGAGGCGATGGAAAGGGGGAGGGGGAGACAAAGGAAATATGTAAGAGGTCACACAAAATTTGAATTTGTAGAAGGGTAAAAAAACTGCTGAAAAACGAAACGATTAAGAAGGAAAAGCACTCACAAAAAGTGTGAGAGGTGAGTTGGGGAATTGTTAAGAAAAAAAATTATAAATTGAGCAAACGTCATGGTGAATGTTGGAAAATTGTAAAAGAGAAGGCAGGACATTTGAAAAGAGTTTCTAAAGTGCAGAAATTATGGGAATATAAAAAGAAATGACAGTACAAGCAATACTGATGGAATACGAAATGAAGCAATAAAGCCTTGGAGTATGGCAGAAGGACAAACGAATACAATTGTGATGGATTGATAGGAATGTTTATAGATGGGGAATTGGTGCAGCCATCTTGGTACATAGAAAAG
Source organism: Melieria picta (assembly GCA_964056695.1). Taxonomy (NCBI): domain Eukaryota; kingdom Metazoa; phylum Arthropoda; class Insecta; order Diptera; family Ulidiidae; genus Melieria; species Melieria picta. The sequence continues at coordinate 62,893,324 of OZ057399.1, forward strand.
AAGATAAATGTGAACATTGGACACGTATAGATTGAAGATAGAAGCGAAGCTTAGACAGTGATAGAGAGAAGGATATCAAAGCGAAGATGAGACAGGCATTGACGGCGAAGATGAGGACATTAGATTAGAGATAAAAGCAAAAATGAAACATAGAGATGGAAATGAAATGGAGATAAGACAGCCATTACCAAAAAAGCAAAGTTAAGGCTGGCATTGGACAAAAATATGGGATATGTGGAAGTGTGAAGATGGGGCAAAAAAAGTCATAGACTTAAAGGTACAAGTAGAGATGAGGCAGATATGTGTGCGAGAGTAAACAAGTAAACAGTCTTTAGAGGTTGCAAATTTATTTTTAATATGCAAGAAGAACAGCGACAAGTTCAGATGGAGCCTACACAGTAACCTCAGACTTGGCATATATACAAATCTTAATAAAGCACTGAATATGGTGCAAAGAAATGTGAGAGGGGAGAAAGCAATGACAGTAAAAATCCGCTTTCTGGATAAATATAAAAGTAATTTCGCTTTGATAAACATGAACAAGAGATGTCATAATATATTTCTTGTGGGTGGTGTGTGTGGTTGGGCACGTCATTGCTGGCAGCATGTGTGTGCCGTTTTATTGCGTTACAATTGCACGTAAACTTATCAACGCCCACGCACATAAACACAAATCGAACACAAACCAATGCAGAAGACACCAAACACATGAATTGACAACAGTAGCGGATTTTGATGCTGCGGCCGCAGATTTGTACTAAATCGATTGGAGATATGTTTTCGGTGAAATTGGTTTTGTTCAAAACAGTTATCAATTTATTATTTCTGCTCTAAGCCCTTTTAAATTTAAATGTGTTCAGGCAGAAAATTGAGCTGCGCCTTCAAGAAAGTCTACTCTAGGAATGCAAACGCCTCTGTCTGTTTGCTTTGCGTACACATTTGCGTGTGTCAAGTGTGCTTGTGTTGATTAGATTTGATTGGATTGAATGCTGAATGCTGAGTGCGATTTCAACTGGCTTCCCTCGCACCTTTCAGCTATTCGTTAAGTTGATTTTTTCTTTCATTCGTATTTGATTTCTACTCTTGATGGGTCGCTGTAGGGCACATTGTTGCATGCAGCTGTAACAACGCAAACAACAATAACAATAATAGCAGTGACAAACAATTGCCACACGGTCGCTTGCAGCAATCAATTGTAACGAGTAGACGGAATTAGCTTTGCTAATAAAATTGAGAAAAGCCTGATTTTCTCTTGATGATGTGTTGCTATTTTTGCTGTTTGTGGCTGTTCTCACTTTTAATTTGTACAATTTCCTTTTGCATTTTGCTTGCCACTGGGAAATCTCCTGCGGCAAGGCACAACGCTGCGTATGCGTAACATTAATTCGTTTGTCTGCTTAACGGGCAGCTGCGCTCGCCATTAGCGTTTATATAGATATTTATTTTTGATTGTTTACCGTTAATAAAATACAAACTTCTTCTTCGTCTCCTTTTTGGCACTTTATTATTGTGGTGAAAATGATTTTGTGCGCTGAAACGACTGCAGCTGCCGCTCAACACCATAATTAGTAATCATAAATTTTGTGTTGCATGCAACTGCTGTGGTTGCAGCAGCGCCGGCAACATTTAGCAGCCACAGCACGTGCCAATTTTACGAGTCAAGCGCACGCTTCACGCTGCTGTAGTCGCCGAGCATGGGCACAAACGCCCCTGGCGCAGCGTATTTCGCGACTGCCAAAGGGACACTTCACGCGCACCGAGGCGAAGTACAGCAGAGTTTAGGATTCTCGTGCTGGCAGTTGGTGAAGTCAAACACCTTTACGGCTGCTCAACGCTCAAGTGGGTGGAATTTTTATTAATTTGCACAGGAAATTGGTGGGCAAATGAACGTAAACAATATGGATGGATTTCAAAAGATAAAAGCTTAAGCTGGAGAATATGATGGAAAGGAGAAAGGGGCGAACGGAGGACGAGAGCAGGAAGAGAAGATCACAGGATTAGAAATGCGAGTTGGAAGACACAGAGAAGTATAAGAATATGTGGTGACATCGATGTTGGTTTAATGGCGTGTAATAACTTGATGTGGAATTGTAGTATAGAAAAGGCTGGGGAGAATAGCACTAAAACCAGATCTTGGAAAAAAGTCAAGTAATCTTGCAATCTATGTTTTACAAGCTGTTAACTATCTCCCAATACAATTCTCATTCATGCAAAAAATAGTCTCACACTGCTTTTTCTATCTTCCATCTGTCTTTCACAATGAATATAAATATTTCTATTACTTCCTTTAGCTCCAATAAATTAAAACAAGCCACTGACTGGCCCCAAGCTCCTACGGATGCCATCGATACCCAACCATAACGCGTGCAAAAACTGTAATTCAATCGATCTGAAATTTATCACCTGCGAAGCGATTGAGGAAAAATGATAAAAACGCTGGCAAACAGTCCACATAGCAGCCATGACCGCCGCTCGCACTGTCCCCCAATGCCGCTTCAACTAAATTAAACCTGCGCTGCAGCTACTGAAAGTAATGAAAGAGCATCGTTTGGCTCGTAAAGTGTGGCAATACTTCAGCCAGCTCAGATCGCAACACAGCAGCTTCATCAGCGTAGGCAACGGTGACCAGCAACGGCCACCATCCAGCACACAACTCCTCCACGTGGCCACTTTGCCAGCTCTCCGCTGGTTCCTGGCCTGTTCCTACACCTATGTGATGCTCTCACATGCACAGCTATTTGTGTGTGTGTGTCTCTCTCTGCTGCTGTAAATTGATGCAATATTTCTATGTTGATAATGCCAAACACGTGCCGAGAAACGTCTAGCAGCCAGCAGGAGTAACCTTCGACTTGCCAAATATTCCCATTTTTTATATGAAAATCGTACAAAAGAATAACAACAATAGCAATAGTACAAATCGATATAGTACAATTGGGATTTGGTTATGAAAAATCAGCAAGTTTACCTACGAAATTGATTTGCGCTGAGTTGGCAGTGAACTGCAGTACGTTTCCCTTTCTTTTCAATATTTGCATTTATATTTTCAGTTTCCCATGTAAAACTTTGCATTTGAATATTTTAAGTAATATGGATTTGCAGTTAGCACAAAAACCTATGCAGAGTTGTAATGTCGGCAAAAACGTTTGCCATATAATTGAAAAGCAAAACGCATGCACTGTGGACGAAAGAGTGATTTTAAAGTGAATTGTTCTACTGAAATTTGTCGACAAGTCATAAACCATGAGCGCGCGGGGCGTATGAGTGACATTTAAATATAGGCTCTTGAATTAACTTGATGTGAAGTGTGAGCACACTAGTCGTATGAGCGACTTTCAATTGAATAACAAAGTCGATTACAAAAATGCGCTCTGGCCATGAATGAAGAATCGAAGTTCAAATAAGAATTATTAAGTAATACGAAGAATTAATAATTTAAGGAAAATATTCAATCATCTTTAGATACTAGAGTGAAAGAATGGCATGTGCACACGGGTCGTATGAGTGATTTTATGTTATGAAAAACTAATTATGAAAAGAATTGTTAATTAATCATAAAAGTCAACAAATATTTGATTAAATTTTAAAAACCATTAGCTGACAAATCCCTGTCCATCGTCGCCAACTCTGTAGCTGACTTCACAACTGTCACATTTGACTCTTAAGCTTACTGCTAACACTACAATTTATGCGCTCCATCTCTTCCTGCCAAGTGCCAGCTTTTCCCAAACACCTGATTGTAATTCTAATTCCACCTATTGCTGATGCAGCTGCTCCCCATGTCACCTCACGTCTCGACCAACCATCATCCACCTTTGCTGCTGCCTTCTATAGCACCGCAATCCTATTCCGACTTGGCTTTTTGCCTTTTCAACTGCAAACGACATTGAGCACGTTTTATGGTTCCCCCTTCCCGTTGCTATTTAACCGTGGCTTTACAATAAAATTTATATGCGCCAAAAATTTCTACAATAACAATTTCGATTTCCACAATGCACATTCTCCCATTTTCCGTCATCATCATCATCGCACTCAGCTTCCATTGGAGTCGTTGCTGTATCAGCAACCAGCAGCCAACAGCGTCGTTAGCCGTTTCTGCATTTCTTCTCACTGTCGTTTCGTCATTCGTCAGCTATTCAACTGTCGATGGGCGCTCACGCCCTCGTGCGTTGTCTCTCTGTCTACATTTCGTACACTTAAATAAATCAAAAGCAGCATTTTCACGTTCTCTTTGGCAACGACCGACACACACGCACACACACACACACAAATACTCGCACAAAAAGTGGAAAGACACACCTGCCTGTCAGTCATTTTCGCTGCATGCCAAAAGCCAAGCGGCACGGAGTCGAGCGTAATTCAATGACCAAAGTGTGTAAGTGGATTCTTTGTTTGTCTGCAGGAGCAACCACACATTCACACACATGCACACACAAGCTTTCGGTGTGAGTTGAATGCCACATCGATTAAATGTGCAGCTTGAACAAAATTAGAAATGCGCAAAAAATTCCCAAAGCACACAAAACAAAAATATTAAAACATAAAAATTGAGTAATGTTGAAATTGTATTCTTGGCATTTCTTAATTTTGTTGCTGGCATTTGGTATTTATTTAGTAAGCTTTTATTTTTATTTGCTATGTTGCATGATTTCGCCAGCTAACGTGTGCTGAGGATTATTTTGTGATATTGAATTTCAATACTCACAGAGACGAAAGAAGAGGAAAGGCAAATGTGAAAGATGATGCAGTGTCTTTGTGATTTGAAATTCCAACGAGCCATATCACAGCCATTTAGAAAAAAGCCAAAGCAAAGCAATACTGAAAGAGGAATAGGTAGCAGAAATTATGGAGTAAGGAGTAAGAGAAAGAGTTGAGTATGCAAAGGGAAGTGGATGCATAAAGAAAGAAACGAGAGGGCACTGAAAGTTGGAGCAGAAAAAGGAAGAGGCTGAGATGATGGGAAGAGGAACTTTGTACATCGTTGCTTGCTATAATAGAATTTTTCACTTTTTGGTCGCTTTATAGGAGAAGAATTGCTAATTGGACAATGCAATGGACATGTTAAAGTAATTTAAGTTTGCTTATTATCGCCAGAAAGAGAAGCAAATTAAGCAAACAGATTATTTACGCATCTTCAAAGTTATTTGAATTTATTGTTGCCACTGTCTGACATAACTTAAATGCTACATTGCCTTCAAATTGACTATATGGATAAAGCCTTTTGTAGATCTTAAGTACACAATTTTCTTTAAGTAGGCAACACAGAGATTTAAGTACACAATTTTCTTTAAGTAGGCAACACAGAGGACTCGTAGAACGAATAGCTGCCCTCTGATCAGTTCTAAGAGTGTTGGATCACTGGTATTCCACTACAGCTACTCGCATTTACTCAAAGCATCTCTTTCAATATCCCCCATCGCTTGTACTGTACCTCCTACTATTTTCTTTCTCTCTCAATGCCTCCGTCTCACTTGACACTCATTCCTTTTTATTTGCATTTTTTTTACTACCGACCCAAACATTTCGTCAAATACCTACTACCTACGTTTTACTACTGTCCACATCTACATGTTCCCTTTCTTTTTGCTTTAAAGAAGTAAGAAACAACAGCGCCACCCGAGATGCCTCACACTTGAATAATCTCGAACCAGACGACCGCGCGCAGCCAACTTTGCGCGCCCGTACTTGCCAATTTCCGCTTCAATTTCCACCAATTGTTATTGCCGGCAATCGAAAAACGGAACTCGTTAGCGTCGATAAGCATCTGCCAACTGGGGGCAGCGCACCGCGCACGTGGCCCATCGCCGCACAACAACGAGTACGAGTAAGTAGCTACTAAAATTTCAAATAATAAACTGCGCACGCGCACACGCACACGCACGCATCGTCGGCGACGACAATTTGGCAACGCAAATCCCTCTAATCCGGCCAATATGCAACGACAGCAGCATAAATAAAGCGCGTGGATTTTTCTCGCCGTCACCTACGACGCCATTAGATACCAGACGCCAGTTTGCGCCAAAACACAATCACGCTGCCAGTTGTTATTTTGAAATTGAGGTAATTTCATTGAATCCGCAACGCCATTGACTGCCGCCAAAGCGGTGTGAGGTATGCGACGAGTACTTATGTTTGTATGTATGTGTGGGCCGCTAAGTCGACACTGAACGCTGTGCGCGCTGTTTTTGGGGATTTACGCCAAACAGGCGAGCAATTGACACCCGCTGCCGCATGCCGTCATCGTCGTCGTGCCGGCGACACTCACGGCCGGCGCGCAACTCAATGCCTAATGATGGCAATAAAATCCTTTGTGATTAGGTTCAAATTGTTGACTTTTGAATGTGCTCTGCCGTGCATACAACAACTGAAACAACACAAACAAACGCAGGCAACAACAATGACGAAGACAATGGCAGCAAAGCTTAAAGCTTTGCCGTAAATGCCCGTCAGCAGTTTACGTGCAATGTTGCTGCTATTGTTATTGTTGTTGTAGTTGTACCTATTGTTATTGTTGTGAATGATACAATTTGAATGTCTTAACTTCATTGCGCTGCAGCAGTTAGCGCACATGGTGCCACGTGGTACAACGCCCTTCGACCTCTCCATCCAATTTGCGGGTCTCGCTGTTTGCGCTCATTAGGCTGTAAGCAGCGCAAGTGAGACTTTACGTAATCAGCAGTGACCACATTGGCTTAAATCGCCGCTTGCGTGCGTTTCTCGTCCTCAGTGCCGTATAGACTCGGCTCATTCACATTCACTTGCCAGCCAATTTGTCCACCGCATATCCTTCTAATCCTCTCGTTCCTTCAACCAACGGCCGTTTCAGAGTCACTCAACTCTCACCAACTCGTCTCACCTTTATTTTTCATGAACCTTGCTTTTCTATTACTTTACAGCTTAGCTTCACGCCAGCGGCCCACCTGCCCGCCAGCCGCAATTAATCGGATTGGTTTTGCACGCCACCTTTTATTACTCCGAATTTGCCACACGCACACTTTCCCCATAATTTGCCTTATTTTAGATTTGTGCAACTCTCTGCTCTAACCCAAATGGCTTCAAATTTCAAATGATTTGCAAATTTGCCTTAATTTTTATTGTTATTGTGGGCTTTTTTGTGATCGCCAGCTAAACCCGCTTCGGCTCTAGTGAGTAGAAAGGGCGCTGAGTGCCGAATGTATATTATTAACCTTTGCTTTGGCATTAAAGTGGCATTAGTGGCAACGCAGCAAAGTGGCATTAAGCACGAAGGCACCAGAGCGTATGAGTAACCTTTGCTTAAGGGCTTACAGTGCAGTTGATGCGTAAAAGTTGTTAAATCGCAAAAATCGGCAGAGTTAAAATGAACGTATTTGGGTGGATTTTATGCAGAATTGACATTAGAAATCAAATTGAATTCAATTATTGCATTTACCAAGCATTGAGCGCTTACGTTGGTGTCTCTGTGATGATGTTTCACTTTTGGTTTTAATCAATTAAATTGTTCTAATTATTTGTTTATGTTTTATGGTCTGATTTCTTGTTTTAATTTTCAATGTTCTATTCAAAAGAATGGGCAAAACAATTGCTGTATGTTTAGTAAAATGGGCTGAACCTGAGTCTTATAACTCAAATATACAATCACAAATCATAGTTTATGTCTCATAGTAGAACATATTTGTTGTCATAGTATGTTTTTTATTGAACTCAAATCTATAATATTTTTCTAAAATACAACTTAATAATTTTCCAAATTCACAGCCGCTTAGTTATTTCTTCTTATCTTCTTGAATCTATTAAAACAAATTATTTAATCTGCAGTTGTCCAACTTATTCAAAGAGTCAAAGCGTCACTAATTATTTAATCTGCAGTTGTCCAACTTATTCAAAGCGTCACAGCCCATTTCATCTTGTTTCCTTGCCTTACCATATTCTCAAAATATTTCTACCATATTCCACAAAAAATCCCAATTCAAATCATCTCCGCCTGAACTCTTTTGCTCCAGTAATCTTAACAGTAATCCAAACTTTCCTTCTAGTTTTAGCTATAAAGTAAAACCTTTTTCCTCTGTTGCTTTTAAATTATCCACTACTCAGTTTCAACCACTCCTGCCCCACCAATAGTCCCTCTTGCTTTGCAAATCAATTCTCTTACGCAGCGCACATGGCGTATACGTGACCTTTGCATTGCCCCAACAATTTAATTACCGACATTACTTTAGCAATACAAATGAAAATTCAATAATTCTAAAAGCTTTTCGACAACTCACTGACCCCTTCATTCATGCCAAATTTGTGTCACTTCCGCTTTCCACCGTCAAACCATATCTCAGCGGTATCGCCGCAATCGTTTTACCTTAATAAGGCAGCAACAATTTATTGAATGCTTGCGCTTTGTGCATAGCGTGTGCCAAAATAACTAGCAACAACAACAACAAATTGCCATTGCTTTCGCTACTTGCTGGAGCGACAATTTCCATTGACGTTGTGTGTTCGTCGTTGACTCCTGATGTGCAATCTGTCAGGTAGCTGTGTAAGAAAATTAATGCAACTACAAAGCGAATATAAGAAAATTGTCATCTTGAACGCAAACACAAGCACAGAGAAATGAAATCTTGATAAGATGTCGTGATGAGCAACGAACACGGCTACAGGTCGTGCTGTGTTTGCGGCGAAAAGCACCAACAGCGACGGCGGCAGCGTATGATAACATTAAAGCGCAAAGATAAACAAAAATCTCATAAAGTGGGTAATGGCAGCGACGGCAAATAGCGAGCACACATTGAATGAAAGGAACGCAGCGCACGAACAAATTGAAATGAAAACGAAACAAATGTAACAAATATCGGGCAAAGAAAACATTCAATTACATTAAGAAAACACATCAACAAACGTACAAATACAAACAAACAGTTGTACAAGACGCGCTGAGGTAGAATTACATACTAACTAACCGAGAGCAGCCACTTCTACTCTCGGCATTTGTAGAGGTGCGCTTCAATTGTTGTTGTTGTTGTTGTGGGTACTGCTTCAGTTATTTGTTCAGCGCCAATTCGTTTATTTACATTGAGACAAGAATCAGCGTGTGGGCCACAATGGCAACGTTGGCCCTGGGCTGTCGGTGCGTAATGTTGCGCATACGACATGTTGTGCGGGACACAAGCAAAGGTTTAGTTATTTTAAGCACAATAAAATGCTTTCTAACTTCGAGACAGTGAAGTTTCAATGCAGCTGTCACTTTTACTCAAAATAACATAAACATTTCACCACAAAAATGTTCAAAACATATGGAATTTAAATATGTTTATACTCACATGAAAATTCTTATTGACATAAAAATCAAAACCATAACATCCCAACAACAACACAGACAGAGTATATGTCCTGCTTTGCAAATACAAACAACTGCAACCAGCTGTTTGGTGCGTGCCGAACTCTCAACGCACAACTCGCAAACTTTATGTGTATTGTCAAAGATACAAAGTACACGCATGCAAATGTGCGCAGCCAGACACGTTAACCAGCACCGGCAGCATGCAATGACGCATTTGCATAAGTATACAGCGCCCCTTCCACCCCGCCACACTTCTCCCTAGCAGACATTGTAATTTTGAAGAATCTTTACGTTTCCTTTGGCCTTTTTCTTCGTTGTCCAAAATCGGAGAAAACACGAGAAGAAAAACTAAAAATGAAAATGGCAAAATAAATTTGCATATGAATCATATATATAAAAATTCAAACTTGCCGCCGCTCATATTGCCAGCGAATTTGATGTGTGGCAGCGCTGATTTTCATCATTGCGACGACGCGTCGAAAAGATGTTAAGGTCAGCACAACACATAAACCGACAATATCTCATATCACTTCTGCTGTGTGTGCGTGTATGTGTGGTGTGTTTGCGAGTAAATAATGTAAAGGGTTGCCGGGTAAATATATAAAAATAAAGTGGACACGTTCGACAGCGACTCGCTCGCATTCGTTTATGCTGAGCAGCGTTTACTTAGTGCTTGGCAAATCGAATAAAACTATCCCAAAGTATCAACAACTATGTAAACAAGTTTATTTATATTAATAGTTGGCCAGTTAATGGTTATCGCTAACAAAACTTGTGTTAAGTCAACAAGCAAACAAATTGTAGGCCCTACAAAAGTTACTCACAACCCGACGAAGCAAAGCTGGACGGTTCATTGATCATGGAAACATAAAAGTACTCATTTTATGGTGACCATTTTTGCAAAGTTTAACAAAATACTTCGGAACAGTTGAGCTTTTGGTGATTGGAAAGTTGTGACTTGGAAAGTTGGTAGCAGCTGGCAGATGTTTTCGATAAATACTGAAAGTAAATGGGGAAAACATAGACCAGCTAGTACGACCATTAATGTCAAAGATGCCTTCGACAGCTCCTTAACAATACATTTTCATTAAAGAATTTTTGCCACAAATGTTTGCTTTCCGCATCATTTCATTTGTGTGCGAACAAAATAAAGTATAATATTTTTTACTTATATTTTTTTTTTTTGGTCAAAAAATGTCTGGTCGCCTTGACCTATAGGTCCACTATAAGCCGGCATAAATGTATTTACAATAAACCCGAACAAAGTTACCCCTTGCGTGCGTGTTTTATGTATTTGCTTTGTGACAAGTTAAATAAAATAAACACAGCTTAAAAGTTCGCTTTTGGTTTCACATTTGTTTCTGTTTTTTGTTTATCTCACAGCTTAACGACAACTTAACACACACAATGAAAATCACGCACACATGCATTACTGTCAAGCTAAACCCCTGTAATGTGCCATTTATCCCGTTAACCGGCCTGCTTACGCTACTCGCTGTGTCTCCGAAGCGGGCGTTTCTACTTACAAATAAAATTTTGCCAAACATGTAGAAAAAGAAAAAGTGAAAGAACAACCGACCCATAAAGTGTTGAAAATCGAAGGCATTGCGTTCGCTCGGCATGAATATTTCCCCCATTTTCGAGCATTATTTCTGGCACTTAAATGCTCAATTGGCTGTCGTGTGCACCTTTGCTGACTGAGTTTTTGTTCTTATTCTGTTTGTTCATTTTTTTCATTCTTTGTGCCGCTCACTTCTGCATTGAGCTCATTCAGCCCGCCACAATGACGTCTGGTCCGCCAGTGCCCGAGTGGTTATTAAACTCTTGCCGGTCTCTCTACAACTTGCGACTTTACTTTGAGTTGTTGTTTTGCGAGATTTTTTGCACTCGTCGCCAGCGGCTCGTGCAAAGCACCGAGTAAGCATTTAAAAATAATGAATTAACGCAAACATTTGCCGTTTTGCAGCCACAACTGCCATCCAAACATTTTTTAAAACGCTTATGCCGCAAACTGCTCCTTTCAACTGCTCTCCTCATTTAGCAAAATATTTATGTATTTTTTTTTCAGTTCCAAAAAATATGTTTCATGGCATTTCGGTGTGTTGACACAGAAGTTTGCATGTTCGTTAATCGTTGCACTCTTAGCTGCAGCTCGCTTTGTTTGCCTAATTTCGGGTCTTTGCGTATTTGATTAGGACATGCCGACCTCAACGAGTGTTTGGAGCGTATGAGTGATATTTATTTAATGTGCCTGGCAAACACAGCTAAAACTAATTGTTACTCATACGTCACGTGTACCGTCATCAGCCTCTTTTCAAGCAAATTAATTTTAATTCATTTTAAACCGTTTTTGTAATTTTAGCTAAATAATATTGCACATGACTACTAAAAGTTACGCATCCGCACCATTCAACTAAAAGGTAGAAATAATGAAGGTATAATTTTAGCTAATTTATTTAACTCATGTGGACATGTCAGTCAATTAGTCTACACAATTATAGCACAGTTTCATTTACTTTTTATAGTTTAGACAATTTCAGCACATTTTCAAAACTTTTTTAGTTAATGTTACTCAACGCCTCGTATGCAAAGTTAAAGTCGGAAATATTGAAAATGTTCCATGCAAGCAATTTATTCTTAAGAAATTCCACTCATTTCACTCCCACTCGACTTGACTACACTTGGACGAATACACAATGTACAACCTATTAAATATTAATAATCAGAAACCAAAAAAAAATTACCGGCAAATACAGCTCTTTGTGGCATTAAATGGCATTGAAGCAAGTGACACGCAAGTGACAGCATTTGAAGTCTGGCAGTACGCCAGCCGTACGTCAACTCCTACGCCAGTGGCTGTGGCCTGCGCTTAATCATTTTCACTTGTGTGAAATTGAAATGACCACAAAACTGACCTCCACCACACACGCTTTCTGCAACAATGATTGCGTTCTATTGTGCTTGCTGTTGTTGTACTTGTATGTCAGTTGTACGTGCGATGTGTGCGTGTTAAAGATGTTGGCTACAGGTTAATAAATAATGTCAACCGCACAATAACCAAGCCAAACACGCACAGGACATACCGACTCCTACACCAACGACAACGCCAACACCAGCGCCCGACAGACAAGCGCTATTACACGCACACAACTACAAACAACTACAAATAGACGCAATGTGCGCAACACAATCGCAATCTGTACGGCGCTTATTGGCCAATGCGAGCCAATGTGTTGGTTGTAAATCACAGAAGCGGCAATTTTCGGACACTACCCAGAGCGGCGCACAGCGTCGCTACGGCTGCACGGCCGGCCAGTGTGAGCGGCATAGTCGAACAAAATTATCAGCACAGCAGCAGTCGTTGGTATGTGCCCAGCAACCACCAACAACCAATACATAACGCAATTTGTTTGCGTGTGTGCGTGCGGCACGTCTGGACACTTTCAGCACTTGGGCTGCGAACTTGAAAGCGCTGCGAAAGAAAATCCACAAGCAACCGGCAACGCGTGAGCTTGGAGTGGGCAGAAAAAGGTCGGTCAAATATTTTATAACACCTACTTTTTTTCGCCAATGTGCCGCCACTTGCGTTTTTCTTGCGTCTGTTGCTTATTGCTCATGTTTTTCGTTTTTTCCTCTCGGCATTTGTTGTTGTTTTTGGTAAATGAAAACGCATGGCAGGCAGTGCGCGCAACGAATATTGCTGTCCATAAATAACAATCATCATTCCTTATAAATTTGCTAGCTTAATTTTCCTAGCTGACTGCCGGCGAACTGACTTCCCTATCACGCTAACTCTGATGTTCTTGGCAATGCGCGTGCGGGGTGCAATGGAGTGTACGCGTAACTGTAAATGAATTGTGCCTGCAGCTAGCCTGCAACAATTCCGGTGGCGTAAATTAAGTTGGCCAAACATAATTTCACTTTCGTTTTCTCTTCCTTCCTACGCTGACGGCAGATTTGCCTTTAATATGGCTTTTTCTTGTGGCTCCATGAGGCAGCACTGCGTCGAGTGTTCACTGGATAGTGCTGGCAACACAAATCAATTGAACGTTCACTTGCCAGCTGCCTTTTGGTGGCTTCAAGTCAAGTTTTTTTTAGTGAAAGAAAGAAGAAAGTTTATTCTTTCTTCACATTACTGAAACGTTTCATGACTGGATTTGATTACCTTACTTCGGCACATATATATAAACTCAAGTTTGAGTCTGTTATCAATCATGAAAAACCCTCAAGACTAATGAGCTGTAAAATGTGACAACTTTTCATATTTCCCCAATCACACTTGTTGGCTCTTTAAGATTTTCTATTAAATAAATGCGATAAAAGCTAGAACGCAAACTAGTTTTCTGATTACAAAAATAGATTATTTTAATTCGTTAAACACCAAAACTAAAACTATTGTTCATATTAATCTCTATTCTGCTTGACACGTGCCGTATGAGTAACATTAATTCAATATTTGAGCCAGGACGTACTCAAAGACAAAGCATTTCAGCTTACTTTCATTTATATTGAAATTCAGGCTTTCTTATTATTTTCAGAATTTTTTTTTCACATTTTTCTGTAACAAAAGATCTTAAAATATTCCTAGTAAATTTTTAAAAATCCCGAAAAATAAAAACTTTAAAATTAATTCATTATCATCATCTGGTCTAATAAGCAATTAGTCCATAACTAACATAATTCGTTAGTGCTGCTGCCACTTCCGCGTAATGATTTTCATTTAAAATCCAAACGAACTGCATATTCACAGCGATAATTTAATGAAATTCGAAATATAGAAGTTATACACTGACAAAAAAGAAGAAAAATAACAAGAAATACAAATTCAACAGCTGGTTGTACGCCACTCGAAACGAATACTTGTCAGTAAACGCTCTCAGCGATGCCCACTCCTCCTTCCTCCCTTCGCGCCTGCCAATCTCAATTGAAACGCTTGCGCCGCCTCGTAACTCTTAAACTCAGCAAACCGGAAGCATTAAAAGTTTCTTTGACTGCGGCGCTGATCGAACGGTCAACTTAAACGTGTTCGCTGCCATTTTTCATGTGTCTCTTTGCTCTCGCTGCCATTTATCTGTCTGGATTTTTCAGCTGTTGAGCTATTCGCATCAGCCATTGCCAGCTGCAACGGCGCGTTGACACATAATGACAGCAATTCCGACTTTTATTGCCCAGCGCTCACTGTACTCCATGATTTAATTGCCAAGTTGCAGACACTACAGGCTGCAGAAACATTGTTTGCTCTTAACTTGGCTTTTGCTTCATTGCAGCCAGCGAATTGTGAGGCCATGCAAGCGTTGTACATCGGTCAGCACTCAATTGCTGATCTCTTTCCAGTTACAGTCCAAAATTTGAAAGCGTATCGGTGCTACAAAAATGAATAAAAATTATTGTTGTTGTGAAAGTTATCTCAAAACAGTCCACCTTATTCAACAATGAAAACCGACCTAAAGCGAGAAGTTCCGCATTGCTCTCTAAAACCAGACATTTAACAGCTTTGATTTTGTGTTTTTCTTTCGTATCGCCAGTGTTGCCAATTGACTTTAATTTGCTCCAAGCTGCTCTGGCAGCTGAAAGCGCTTTGCCGACTTGTTATCACTTTTGCTTTATACTCGTTTTGTTGGGTAAATAGAAAAATTGAAATGGACAGATTAAATGGCGAATTCTTGCGTCGATAAGCTAAGCGTTGAGCTCCGAGCATAGAATGAGAGAAAGTGGAACTGAGGATTAACAGACAGCCAACATGACTTTCATTAGAAGTAATTCCAAAAAACACGAGGCCGTCTGTCAGCTTCGAATCTAACCTGACGGTACCATACCATAAAAGCGAGCCGAGCGACTTTGGCTGCCACTATACGTAAAATCCCAAAATTCACTGACTGACAACATCCACTGGGAATGTCGCCAACTGAGTGGCATCAACAGTGCGCGCATAAAAACGACAATGAACACCTGACAGTCACAGTGGCGCAAAAAATATTGCAAAAATCCCACCAACAGCAACTCGAATGACATTAAAGTGATTTAAAATGATTAACCTCGGCATGGAATGGCAAAATAAAACGACGACTGGCAGCAAATGAAAAACAAGCAATGCCACTTTCATTGCAATCAGCAACACAGCAGCCGACGCCAAAGTGGCAATTCAGCGGGAGGTGGGGGCGGATCGGTGAATGTGTAACATGACTTTTGTCGGAAATTACAGGTGCATTTACTCGCAATTGTAATCGCATTAAAAGCCAAAGAACGCGTGTATTTGACACCAACAAACGACGCAGAATTACAGAACGAAGGCCGCACAGGGTGGTGCAGTATGTACAATATGTGTCGACGAAATGGTGGTGAATATTTTTAGAACAAGACTAGACTATGTCATATATGTGCCATCTTGATCTATGCAGCTCAGTTTTTTGACAGAATTTCAAAGTGACAAATTTTTTATGTTAAATGAAATAAATATCACTCATACGTCCCGATGAGCAAAATATTAGTGACTTTTTATATTCAAATTCAAGGTTTTTTAAGCAATTTTTTATCTACGAGTATTATAAAACAGTACATATGTATGTATGTATGTCATTTTATATTATGGAAATTTTTCAATTTAATTTTTGTTATTATTCAGCTCACGTCTACCACCTGTGTGCCCCTGTTTCTTAATCTTCTCTTCATATACTGTAAGTAGAGTGAAGCGAAGCGTGTGCACGAGTCTGTGTGTGTGTGAGCATTACAAGGTTAATGAGATTTTTTGCAACTCGTCGGCGTGTTTTTGCCACGGCCACTGTCAGTGACAACCACAAGCTTCGAGCATCGTTGTAACAACTGCAAGGCGCACCGACTACGAGCAGTGCGACATTTTGTGCGTTGTTGTTGTTATTATTTTCTTTGTTGTTGTGTTGTTCTCTGTGGGTGCGTGGCACTTGCATGCATTTAAATTGCAAATATCTGCAGCTGGGATTAATTTAATGAAACAATTAAGCGCAAAATGAAAATTATTACGCAAACTCCAGTGGACAACGACGGCGCTGCGTTGGAAAGAAGAACCACGCCGCACTGCATTGAGCACACCGCGTCAGTGCAGCTTCTGTTGTTGTAAGCATTTCGGCTGCAATTATTTAAATGCATTTCTGAGTTGAGGCAAAATAAATTAACAACAGATTTAAGGCGCACAAGCGCACGAAAAACAAAAATTTGTGAGTATAAAATTAAAATGAAGCATGCAGCCAGCATTTTCGTTGCACGCATACTTTTCCCGTATTCAGTCTTAATTCTTTTCTGTCTCGTTTTTCGCATTCTGTGTGGTAAAGTCGCGCGTTTAATGTGTTCAAGTAGATTTAAAACTGCTTATGTCTTTTGGTTGTTCAACTTTTTTGTTCGGTAATCCGTAGGGGACTTAATGCAAATATCAGTTGGATGCGGTTGTTGTTTTTCTCCGTGCTGTGGTTTTCAGGTTTACTCATGACTTGTCTTGAAGTGGACTGAAGAAGAACATTTATTGAACAGATATTTAACTTCAAAATTTTTTATTCAAAAATCGTTATGCAAATCTGCTAAACTTAGTCAAAATCAATTTGAATTAAATTACTTTACTTTAATTTAATTTTAATGAATTTATTAATATTTATTAATTAATTACACTGCACAACAGCATGTCTGTTGCATGGAGATTTTTACATGAATACATTTACATTAATAAAGAGTTAATAATTTTT
Source organism: Melieria picta (assembly GCA_964056695.1). Classification (NCBI taxonomy): domain Eukaryota; kingdom Metazoa; phylum Arthropoda; class Insecta; order Diptera; family Ulidiidae; genus Melieria; species Melieria picta. The sequence continues at coordinate 62,910,340 of OZ057399.1, forward strand.
AAATTAAATTTAAATTTTTAATTTAAACTAAATTTTATTACATTTAATTTAAATCTTTAATATTTACTGTTTTACTTTCCTTTCAAGATTTATTCGAATTTGTTGTACACTACCCAATGCATTTTGGAGTCTGCCAAACATTCTTTGAAAGCCACCGCCACAGCTAATGACAACGATTTTGCTTCTTTGGTTTTGCATATTTCGTTGTTGTTTTTATCGCAATGCTGCCCACTAACGAAGCTTGTACCGCCAGCGGCCACACAAAACGAACGCTGACAACAGCAGGCGGCAGCGTACAGCAAATCATGCCACAAACGGATGCAAATAACGCGAAATATTCCAAATACATCGAACCGAAACGGACAAGTCGGCCAAGGCACATCAACAGGACCACTGAGTTTGCTGGGATTGAAAATTGGGTCAAAGGAAGGTGAGGCAGCTAATTGGCCTATTCGGCAAAAGTGGCAACGTTCAGAATAAGGTAAGTAAAATTAAAACAAAATAGGCAGTCTTACAAAAAGTTTATAATGAGGTTGAAATTTTCTTTGAGTTTTTGGTTGTTGAAGTTTTGGTTGTGCGCCTGTAACTAGTTAAAAAAAACTCGTTTTCGGTAGAGCCAAAAAATGCTAATGATAGGTTACTGCCCAGCACAGCTGTGATTATCATTAACCACCCCAAGCCCCGCCCGTCGCACCACGCACCTACATATTTGGTTACCGCTTTTACTTTTTCGCTCTATTGGCGGCGAATGGCGTATTTGCGGCATTTCAAATATGGCCAAAAAATTTTAAGTTTTCCGCACGTAAAACGCAAATTACTGGCATGGGGGGGAAATGCTGCCACAGCAACAACAGCAAACACAGCAACGATAACAACCATTGTGAGAAATGCCAAAAGTTTAAATTGCGCTGGCAACAAGCACGAGACACACACACACACACACACTCACTCACACTTAACAAACAGATGTAGCCACACGTACGCGCCGGGCACGCACACGTGCACACGCCAACGGATAATTATGAATGTGAGCCCGGCGAGTGGGCGGCCGCGGCAGGTGGCAGCGCTTGAATGCATGAATGCATGAAATTTATTACCGAAAACTAAGTGGAAACGGAGCAGAGCGGCGCGCGGCAGCCGGGGGGCAGTAAGCCAAAAATGTACTTAATTGCAGTGGTGCGTTGGGGCGCGCGGCGCATGTTGCGGTTAGGCGCACTTTGGCCAAGCCGCTGGGCCGCCTAAGTAGGGGGCGATGTGGCGGCGCGCCGGGTAGTGGAAAGTCGCATACGTGTAACGGCTGTCGAATGTGCACGCTCGGCAATTAAGCGCGCCAAAGGGGCTGGCAGCTGGCAACTTTCGATTTGGCTGCGCAAATAAGTTGAGCGTATAAATTCGGTTCAAATGAAGGCTTAGAGTGCCGCAAGAAAGTTTTCGAATGAAAAATTAGTGTATTAGCAATGCAGTGCGAGTGGTGGGCCGATTTATTTGCGGATTAATGAATTAAGGGGGCCGATACATGTAAATAGTGTATTTTTTGAGAATTTTTTTGGGGGATAAGGAATTTGGCAATTGATTTTTTTTGTTTTTTAATCTTTTACTAACTAATTAAAGGTTCTTTTTCCATTTTTTTTTTTTACCCGAGAATCCAAGATGGCGGCGGCGCGTGGGATCAAAAAACCCCCTCCAATCTGATGCGCTGCGCGATTGCATGAGAACCGCTCAACCGATCGCGATGAAATTTTAACCACACCTTCGGAAGACTCATCCCTTCGATGTGAACCTACTTGTTTTTACAAATCTGCAAAAATCTCATGTTGGTGCTTGCAAATTCATCAAAACAGCTGCCCCAAAAATTCAATTTTCTGCCGTTTCCAAAAAAATCACAATTTCTTTACTAAACCAGGTTCACATCGAAGCCACAACTGTTTTTTAATTGATTTCCTTTCATTTTTCATTTCAGCCCCATACGAGCAGCGCAATCGCGCAGCGCATCAGATTGGAGGGGGTTTTTTGATCCCACGCGCCGCCGCCATCTTGGATTCTCGGGTCAAAAAAAAAATGGAAAAAGAACCTTTAATTAGTTAATAAAAGATTAAAAAACAAAAAATATCAATTGCCAAATTCCTTATCCCCCAAAAAAATTCTCAAAAAATACACTATTTACATGTATCGGCCCCCTTAAGATCGTTGCACGGCAGCAACAATTCGAATGTGCTTCCACTCCCAGCATGTCTGACGTCACGCAGTCTTTTGCTGTTGAAAAATTTAGCCAATAAAACACAAATCGCTCACCATCTGCAAATTTGGCAACTGCAATTTTTAACGCAAGTCTTTTTAATACATGTTTGCGTTCAGCCAGCAATAAGTGGGGTTAGGTCGCACATTTGATGCCAGCGAAATTGTTTGTGATTTGCATATTTTCATGGTTAAATTCAACTCTTACGCGTTCGCACACACATTCACACCTATTTAAACACACACCCGGATGCAACCGCTTGTGCACCTTTGCACAATTTCACCTTAACCTCACAATGACTAAATGCGCGCATTCGATGCCAGTGTGGCTTTCAACTGTGGGTCAATGCGATTTGCACAAACCATCTGCACTTTTCCACCCGCACACAAAAATAAAAACCCTAAAACGTTGTGCTCGTTCTCAATTCATAGCTTTTATGGATGAGTGCGCCGCACTTGCGCCCCCCTTCGCCGATCCTTTGCATATGCATACTGGCCAATTGAAAGTTGAGCTTAAGTGGCGGCAGTAGGCCGGTTGTTGGAGTGGCTTGTGCGCTTGTTGTTGGTGTTGTAACAATCGTAGTGGCCGTCATAGTGCTCGTCAAGCTAATGCACCGCACGGCCGCCGTATGCAGCACATGGCTGAATGGCTGCCAAGTGGCGTATAAAGCGACGCAGCCACTGTCGGACGTTTAGCCAATTTGCGCTGTTCCGGCAGCCGCTAAATGTTGCCGCTGCCGCTGCTTATTGCCCACACACTCGAATCGAACGAGGTGCCGGGCAACGTGTGAACGACTTTTGGCGTTTAGCAGCTGACGGTGTAAGTGGGTGTAGGGCGATGAAATTTCAACAACTGATTGCAAAGGGCTCGATGTGACTTTTGCAGAGATGCGAAAACCGAAGCTTCAAAATAGTAAATAAATGAGGGAATGAATAGAAAGTATTGGAAGTTCAATGCAGCTAAACAGAAAGTATTGAAAATAGTTGAGTTCAAATCGTTTTTAATCCTTCTAGATTTTGAACGAGTGAGTCTTTAACCAATCAGAACACATCCCACACTTTACCTGTACAAGACACATTGACTTTTCTAAACGTATCGGAGGCCGATATCAAAGACTGGCACTAAATTTTCGAAGGTGAATTCTTACCATTTGTGACTGAAGTCAACTCCGTTTTAACTATTTTGACCCTTTCCACCCTTCTCTCTTTCTTGCCTCTTTCCTTTCTCTGCTAATGTTTGTAGAAAGGTCTTAAGTGAGATAGGCAACCCTTAGGACCTTCCTTCACTCACTTTCTTCGTCCCTTCCGCCCTTTCTTCCTTTCTACCATTTCACCTTCTAACATTGCTTCGTTCATTCCCTTCTTCTTTCACTTTCTTCACTTCTTTCTTAAACTCTTCATTTTATTCTAATTTTCCAGCGTTCAATCTTTCTATATTCACTCCTTCCTCTCTTATATCGTTTTCCACCTTTAGTTCTTCCAAACTTTATGCCTTACTACATGCTTACATATCAACTTTCCTACATACATCTCAAACACACGCAAACACCCACCTTCCCCTTCTGAAGGAGAACAAGCTTTATTCGCTTTTCCTGCTCATTATGGTATCACAATTAATTTTTGGAAATGATGCCAAAGGAAAACCTCTTTTCTATGACATGGCAAAATGTTACCTGAACCCAAGAGCTAAGATTCGAGTGTGAATTGATTCTCTTTAAAACCAATTTTTCTTAGGGGAAATTGCTCTCAAAATACCAAGAATTGTTCATTAGTTCAGTCATTAGCTGATAGCTTTGCACCTTGCCGCAAGCACGCAACATGCTTCTTCTCCGTTTAATATGCAACTCGTTAAGGTCTTTTCCCAAAAGTGTTGCAGCATGTAAGGGAAGCAGAAGTTGACCATTACGCTGGAAAAACCACAAAAGGATTTAACAGATTCTTATTGCTTCTTTACTGCGTGATTGGGCAAGTCAAGCTTTCAGGTAAAAGAGACAAACTTTATCAAAATATTTGTATTATTCTCAAAACTATTAATTCTTAATTATAAAGAAGCCTCGAAAATCGTAGCATTACTTGTTCTTAATTTTCAGTGGTGTTGAACTTTTCAGCCAAAGATTCCAACCCGAACACGGCCAACTCTAACTTTATATTTAACGTAGTCGCCCCGACTGGTCACTTCACACCAGCACGGAATTAACATTAGCACGCATCCACCGAAATCCCACACGCTCACACACACACACACACACACACAACGTTAATCCTCAGCCCGAACGCCATTCGACTCGTAAAGCGGGTAATTGCAGCGCTGCTGCTGCCGGAATTAAGTGCACATTACGTGCGCATCAAGTTCAATGGTGAACGAGCAGCAGTGACCCGCCCGCCATCAATAAAATCCACGAAATCCGCCGCTTTGGCACAGTTCATTGCCAATTTAAAAAATTTCTACTTGGCCAAAAGGAATTCGCTGACCGGGCGAACAGCGACTTGCGTCTGCGCGCATTTCGTTAGAGCTGAACGTCGACGGCCAAATGGGGCGGACAGCCAATTAAGCGCACATTGCGCCGCAAACTATGCAATGGATAAGCACATTGGGGCGCTGCCGCTGCTCACTCCACATCCCCAATGCGTTTTAATTTTGTATTAGACTCTTGCCACTTTCTTTTTTTGGCAACTGCCTCAAGCGCGAATTCTGTCTGACTGCGAATTTGTTCTTCTTGGGAATTGGCAAGCAACACGCGCGCTCACATGCTCGTCGCTGCCACTGTTTTACTTGGCGATATTTTGCTGTTAGTGCGGTGCATTTGTTGGCGTAGTAAATGTGCGGAAAAGTTTTAATTAGTTAGAAAACAACAACAAAAAAACACAAAGGCTGACGCAGAGTTATGAGCGGAAAGCGTCAGTAATTGTTACAGTACCTACGATATTTTGGAGTTAGCTGCTAAATGTGGCGCGGCAAGTGGGTAGGGGGGATTGGATACTGTGAGCAGTAGCAAAAAACTTAAACCCAAGTCGTGCATGGCAACGGTTCTGACTAAAAATATCGAACGATTGTTACATGCACTGCAAACTTGCTATCAAGTGACTGGAAGTTTACTTAAACTTGCTGTTGCTTGGCATAGTTTTAGGCGAAAGCAAAATTTGTAAAAACCTTAAATGTTTGACTACAATCACTGAGTTACTAATTGATAAGCATTTAAGCTGCCATACGCTACCTTCGCGCTCAGCGCCGGAAGTTGCTAGGAATTCATTGAAATATTTCCTAAAATTCATCTTAAAAAATTTGAATTTCTTTAAAATTTTCTTCTCTATTTACTTTTCAATAACCAGAACACATAAAAGAATGAATTTTTCAATAGATTTTAATTTTCTTAACTGACCAAGTTCCGTATTTATTATTCCCACTTGTAGTTGATTCCATTTTGGGTTTCCATTTAATTTAAAAAATTCTAAAATTCAAACTAGAAGCGTAAACTTTTCAGCAACTTTATTTCTCGCCTAACTTTTTGTTGGTTTTATTGTGCGTTCAAAACAATTTATATGCCATTAAATAGAAGTGAATAAGCAAAGTTGGCAGCAAGAAAGTGTTGGTCAACTTAACCAGAACTTAACCGTAGCTTGGCTTTGCAACCAAATTCATATAAAAAACAATTTTATAAAAGTGCAGCAAAAGTAATCACGTTGAACCGATAACGATGTCAACAAAAGTTGGGGTCTCACAATTAAAAACCACTTTGCAAATATAGGTACTAAAGAATTTGTGCTAATGTGGACAGTAAAGCATATTTTTAGCATGCATTTTTTCATGACTGCACAGCTTAAAATGTCTGTTCGTAGAAAATTTTTTATAAAAAAATTCTTTTTTTGGGGGGGGGAGCAAATTTGCAGGCACTGAGTTAAACTTTGTTCCAAGAAATATTCTGTTATGCTTTTTCTATAGTCATGAACACTAACAATAAGCGGTCACACTAACAACTTCCTAGGAAATCCATAAATAAATTCTCATACAGCTCACTATGTCGATCTTTCTTTTTACTAAACTTGTCCCTCTCACCGCCCAATTATAATTTAAAATTCCAGGAAAACAGCCCGTAAATTTTAAATTAACTGGAACACGGCGTCTAATCCTTTCGGGCACATGTGGACATGCCGCCAGGGACTGCACATTAAATGCATGTACTTGCACTGGTATTGTTGTTGTTTTTGTTGTCGAAATGCATGCAACAGCAACTGGCAAATACAATAAATGAACAAAAGTATCAAAGTTTTCCAAAGTTGGCTGCACAAAAAATGGCCTTCGGCTACACTTTGGCCACAGATTTAACAACGCAAAAGAGACAGTTACAATAACAGCAACAACAATGGCTTCAACACAACTTGTGCCGGAAGTTGCACCACAAAAACTTATGCAAAAAAATCGAAATAAAATGCAACGAAAATACACTTGAGCTTTCTTGTTTCCGCTGCTTCCGACTTGAGTGCTGCTTCCCTTTTGATCCTTTTTGATTTGCTTTTGCGCTTTGCCTTATTTCCTATGCAAGCACACTTTTGTTGTTTGTTGCCTTGTTTTTGCTGACCGGCTGTGGCCGGTGCGGTGTGGCACATGCCAAAGAAAAACCGCACAACAACAGCAACGGCGGCCGCAGTCAGCGTCCTGAACACGACGCGCACATATGCCGCACATGCACGCCGGCCGCATGCGAGTTGAACGCAAATAATGTCTACACCGAGCTGAAAGTAACAGAAAACAATAACAAAAACAGACGGAGAAAAACGCCGTGGAAAGTTTTGAAAAGCCCAGTGAAGCAGATGTCGAAAGAAAGGGCGCAGAACTTTTTTGCATGTGGGCACAAGCAGATGTTCAGCGGCGAGTGCGTACTGTGTTGAAGAAGGAAAAAATTTGCCTTGAATGTTGTGAAATGTTTACTGCTTCAAAGCACATTGAAAGCAACGTGGCTGGCAGTCAACGCGACACTGTATGGCAAGTGGGCGTAAATGTCAAGCGACCACACCCACTGCGCATACATTGTTTATAATACACAAAATATTAATTTAATTGGTTACGCTTATTGAGTTCTACGTTCAGCATGTCTGTCCGCGCCGAACACATTAATTTTTTATAATAAAAATAATACTTATTATTGTCAGATTCTAGCCGCATTGCATACATTGTATGCCTGAATATAAAACTATGTATGTGAGAAGTTTCATTCAAATTTAGTGCAATATCCAAGTCTAGTGTTGAACACGCCAGACACCGGACGGATAAAACAACTCAGGCTTGCAGTAGGCTTTAGCGGTCAAATAAGTTGCATGTCAAACTTAAATATGAATTAATTACCTATGCTTAAACGTCAATACAACCTTTGATATCGTTTTTATGTATTTTTTAACATTATTTTATTAAAATTTTAAGCTGTTTCTGTTTTTAGAAAAATTCTCTCATAACCCATCATTAAGCGTCAGCAACATGTAGCGCGCTTGTTTTGCACTGCAAATACACCACGCCCCACTCTTCGCATTTTAGCAAACCATTAGTTAGTGAAATGGCACGTGAAAACCTCAAATACAGCAACAATTGAGACCAACAGCGGCGAAAACTGCACAAAAGCACAGCGACAACAGCAAAAGGAAAGTATTTAACGCCCACATATGCAACACACATCCGGCACTTGCAACATCCACACAGCCACACACACACAAACGCATATTTAATGGCATTTTTCTAGTGGCACTTGTTGTTGTTATACGCTTGTTGTGCTTGTCATTGTTGCTGTAATTATTATGAGCAACTGTTTCCGTTTCCGGTTTCCGACGACAACGACAACAAAGCAGCACAAGCGGAGAGCAAACAGTGTCGGACAGCAATGGCGGTGACACGGTTCGTGTGTGTTGCACATTTTAAAACTGCGCCACTGCTAGCCGCCGGCCAACAACAGCTAGAAAGACTGCTACACCCGTTCGTGCAGTAACTGCAAAAACAACAACAGTAACAGCAACTCGGGCAAATAAAAGAATCAGTAATAACAATGGTAAAACAACAACAACAAACGACAACAAATGGCGCAGAAGTGCGCCATTACAGTGTCGCTTTTGTGTTGTGTTTATTTTTGTTGTTGTTATTGTTGTTGCGGGCGGAAGTGCAGCACGCACACTCAGGCAGCAGACATGTACACCAATGCAAACATATCGAAAAAAAACGAAAATATGCAGCACAAAAATGGGAAAAATAAAACTGCACAAAAGACAACAGCAAAAAATGTTGGCGCACAGAAGACATGCAAGATTTTTGAGCCACCAGCGGGAATTTCGTGCATCCACCGACGCCCGCAGCAGCAGCAACAGCAACAACTGCGCATAGTGCGGGAGCAATGCAGCGCGTAGTTCAAATAGTTGACGAGAAAGTGTGGCATAAGTTAAGGCGCGCGCAAGCCAGACCAAAGGCACCCGAGCCAAAACGAGGGGCCGAAAGTGGAACAGTGGGCGAAGGAAATAAGTTTTGCTTAGCTTGAAGTTGTTAGTGCTTTGTGCATTTTTTATTTATGTGTAATTTTTATGCTTTTTCACACTCGCCAGCGCACAGTCGTTGTTGTTGTGCAATAATTAATGGCTGTGCTGTAACGCGCAGACAACAACAACAACACTAATGGGTCCTAGCAGCACCTGCCACATGCCACACGTATCTATGCCAAAACAACGAACGACAATTGGAGCTTTTGAGCATTTGGAGCAGTTCGCACTAAGTGCGGCCACGCCGACGTGGCGGCGCAACATCAGTGTTAGCGCCTTGGGAAGCGAGTTGCCTATGGTTTATGGGGTCAATGGGTTGAAGCTTAAATTGTTTGCATGTACTCGAAGCGCACTGCAGGGCGGACAATTGAGCGGGGTGAATGAGAATGGACAGCGGGGAAGAGGAAACGGCTGATTCGGTTGCAGGGGAGTGGCGTTAGAAGTCCATGATTAAGAAAGTGGCGTGTAAAATGATGCAAAAAGCGAAGCGCAATGCACACTACGCTTTTGTAAACTACTCGTCGAGAGTCCTGGCATTATTTTTAATTGGCAGCACATACAGACAACAACGCCCGTGGCATCATGTGAAGTCGATGTGATATGTGCAGTGGAAAACGGAGCGCACTTGTATTGTCGGCTGTGGCGATTTAAAAAAATGGCAACGATAATAGGAGAATTTCGAGTGATAGTAGCAGTGAAGAAAAAGTAGCTAAACATATACATACTTTATACACCAAGTATTTACTTGGAGAAAGTGAAAATGATATGGCAATCGAAGTAGATATAGTAGGTGTAGGACTCGAACTGAAGCTTTAACTGAAACTAGAACTGAAGTCTTGTTAAGAACAGGACCAAAGAAGGACTAAGACAGAAATGAAGTTGTTTTAATAGAATTAAGCAGATATCAGAGCTCAAGCTGGAATTAAAGCTATGCTAATAAAAATAATATTAGGACGGACAAAGATGATATTAGACTGATGATATTAACCCTCCGTTTGGCACGGTGGTCCAGCCAGACCATTTTCAACTTTGACTGAAATTATAATATACTTCTAATTGAGCTAGAACTAGGAAATTCTATGACTTTTCCTATCTTTTTGTCCACTTTCATTTGAAAAAAAAATTATAAGGATCCGTGCCATAGAAGGATAATTATAAGGACATTTTGGCCGTCATATCACATTCGTACCACAGTGGTCTAGCCAGACCACCAACATATTTTCTATAGAAATGTGTGAGATATGAAGAGATTTACACATATAATCGCAGTAATTTAATTTTCGAACTTTGTGTAGTGAGTTTAAAAACTCGCCAAACTTTGTTGAGAGCATTTTTTTCAAGAAAAAGTGTAAACTTTGTGTATAAATGAGTTTTGTGAGAGGTGTACACTTTTCATTTTTTCACTGTTTATACAAGGTGCGTTCCAAAGTAAACAGGACTTTTACAATAGGGACGTTTCTGGTGGCGCCATCTATGTGTGAGGACATGCGTTGTTAAGGTACATCTTTCATTCACATCCTGTCAAAATTTCATGACAGTTGGTTTAGTAGAAGCCGAAATATCCCGCTCAATGTGACAGTATGTTTTTAACTTTGGTACGAGAATGTCGATCGAACAAAGAGCTAATATTAAGTTCTGTTTTAAACTTGGTAAAACTTTTACCGAAACGTTTAAATTGTTAAAGCAAGTTTACGGTGATGATTGTTTATCCCGTGGCCGTGTTAATGAGTGGTTAATTCGATTCAAGAATGGTTGTGAAGACTTGAATGACGACGAACACGTCGGCCAGTCGAAATTTGTGATTACTGACGATGCCATCAAAACTGTGCGTGATTTTATCAAAATGCAGCCAAAATCATCATTGAAATTGATGGAAATGGAATTGAACATCTCCAAAACATCAATTGATCGCATTTTAACCGAACATTTGGGTCTCCGTAAAGTGTGTTCTCGCTTCATTCCGCACACTTTAACCGACGACCAAAAAGCGCAGAGAATTGAGCACGCAAAAGACATCGATTATTTGACCAAAAATCGCATTTTAACCATCAATCATTCACCGTATTCGCCTGATATAGCTCCCTGTGACTTCTACTTATTCGGTCAGTTGCATTTGCCGATGAAAGGAAAACGTTATAAGGACGTTGAAGAAATCCAAAAGGCTTGTACCAACATTCTGAAGGCGATGCCGGCCGATGGCCTAAAACACTCATTCCAAATGCTTTTGGACCGTGCAAAACGTTGTATCGAAGCAGAAAGGGAGTATTTTGAATAAATAAAAAGAATTATACAAAAATAATCATCTGTTTTCTTTATTTTATAAAAGTCCTGTTTACTTTGGAACGCACCTTGTATTAGATTATACAGTTAGCCCTGCCTTTACTTTTCCAAGCGGCTTGCTAATATCGGTCTTTCCTTCGTTGGCACAATAAGATCTAATAAAAGATGTATACCGGAAGAGATGCGAAAGAGCCCTTCTCGTGCTATATTTTCAACTCTTTTTGGTTTTCACGAAAACTTGGTTTCGATGTGCAATTACGTACCGAAAAAAAATAAAGCTGTGATCTTACTTTCGACTGTGCATTACACAAAATATTGTGTTGGTGAAGCAATGAAACCAGAAGCAATTTTGTTTTATAATTCAACTAAAGCGGGTGTCGATTGTATGGCCCAAATGGTAACTCATTTCTCCTGTAAACGGTCAACAAAGCGATGGACTTTTGCTTTCTTCTGTAATATGTTAGATGTGATGGCATTGGCTGCATATTGCATTTGCAAAGAAATCGATAATATGACCAGATCTGATTCACGACGAAATTTTCTAGTCACACTTTCAAAGTCATTAGTTATCGCTAATTTCGAAAATAGAATGAACAACGCTTCCATCATTGCGCAATTTGGAACTCGTTCGGAAATTGAGTCTTTTTTGGCAAATCAATACCTTTTGAAATACCCACACACAATATGCCAGCTGGACCATCAACGCTCGACAAAAAACAAAACTTTGTAAGCTTTGTTATCGTATGGATAAGGCGAAACGCAAAACTCCATTTTACTGCGTAAAATGCACTGAACCAGTATGCCAACAGCACTCAAAAGTTGACTACATTTGTTTCAGTTGTAGGAACATAGAAGAAATCGATGAATGATTAAATTTAATAACAAAAAATACTGAAAATCGCAGTTTTATTGCTTAGAATAAATACAAAATTCACAAAAACAAATTGTTTTTATTTACAAAAAAATGTGTTTTTTCTTGATATTTCTACCTAAACAGGTAACTTAGTTCAGTAAAAATACATAATGAACAATGAAAACCCAAAAGATTATACCTGGATAGCTCATATATGCGTTTTAATGCATCTACAGAAACGTACAAATTCCATAGAAATGTATGGAAATATGCGGTGGTCTGGCTAGACCACTGTGGTACGAATGTGAACATCCGCATAGGTGCCAAACGAAGGGTTAAACTAAAATTAAAGCTGGAACTGAAACTTAAACTAAAGTTGAGATTGAAATAAATATTAGTGATGGAATAATGATAAATGATTACAATTGACACTGTTGGCGGAAGTGAGACTGAGAATAAAAAAAACACTGAGACTGCAATTATGACTAAAACGCTGAAACTATATTCAAAACTAGACTAGATTGGAATGGGGTAAGAAGTACGTTTATATGTTTGTAATACTTATATAATCTTACATATCATGATGATGATTTGAAACAAAATTAAGAACAATAAGTTGAATTAATACAACAACACTCTCTCAACACAAAGACAGACTTTTCCAACTCCCTTAACTTAACATAACCTCACTCTGGTCGGCAAAAACTGATTTCAAGCGTTAAACTGCTTATTTTTGCACAGACTAGTTCATACGAAAACACCATTATATTTGTTTGAAAAGCTGCAGTTCTGCAAATCTAGGAGGAGTATGAACCTTGTTGCACCGACATTTAACTTTGTCAATTCCGGCAGGCTGTTTTACGTGAACGCAATTAGAATGTGGAATTCATTGCCAATTAATATTAAAAGTGTATCTAATAGCCACATCTTTAAGCATCTTCTTTTCCAGCATTTCTCCTAATTATCTATCTCCCTATATCTTCACATCTCTCTTTCTCTGTTTTCCTCCTTATCTTATCATTTCCTAAATACTAACTGCTATTTTCAATTTAATTTATATTTAGTACTATGTATTATTATTATTATTATTATTATTACTCTGTTCTAATGCATTTTTTTGTAGCATTTAAAAGATAAAACTTGTATGCTGAAATTAACCAATAAATAAATAAATAAATAAAAAAAAATGAAAAGTCAAAAACGAAAAGTATGCAAAAAGAGAATATAAAAACGCAGCACAACCGACTGTCAACCCTGCCAATATATTAGACAAACTTTAAATGTGATTTTCAAAAGTTTCGAAAAAATTGCATTAAAAATAAAATGCACGCAGCAGTGCAAAGGACATGCAGATAGAGAAAACATTGCAAAAACAATTCCAAATGCAGCGAAAAAATGGCATTTGCTCAAACGCAACAGGAAAAAACAAATAACTAAAGCGAAAAATGACAACACTGGCGAAAAGAACAAAAAATGGCAAACAACCAGTGCTGGCTGATCCCCATTGCCAAGCAACACTCGGCCGGCACGCATACAGTGTCGCACTCTGCCGGCTGCCGACACAAAAACCGGGCATGCATAATTCCATTTGGGCAGATTGGCGGGACCAAAGTGGCCCCTGTCGCTTTGCGCTGCTGCCTCCCTTGCTGCATGCAAATAAACTGGAGCATAAAAGTTCGCCAGGCGCATTACAGCAACAAAGCAATAAGCAAACAGTGACCAAAAAAAGTGTTAGAGAAGGGAAAAAAGCACAAAAGGCCGAGCGGGGGAGGAAATGAAAAGCGAGTTAAGGCAAAAGTCAAAAGCGTACGCCAAGCACAATTCTTTCTCCCAATGCGTATTGGCGTACTTCCACAACGCGCAAAATAACACACAAACAACAATTCACCAGCAACAAAAACGGAAAATTGCAGCCATAAACGAAAAAACGCAACAATTTCATTTGCTTTCTTTTAGTCGAGTAGCTAATGGAATAGACGGGCGCGGGATGGGGTGGGCAAGCAGAGAAGCGGAAATGTGCGGGATGCGTTCATGCCACCCGGCAGGAAAGAATTGTAGCAATTGTTAGAAAACAAATAACTTTGAACTCGAAAGCTTAACAGAAACTAACTTTTTGCTTGCGAAAAAGTCATAAAACAAGTTTTTAAATACCAATCGAAAAGGAATGGGTTCCGTTGTTTATAGAAACAAACAAATGTGTGTGGCTAATTTGTAATATCTAAATGACTGGTTAGCGCTAACTAGTTTGTGTATAGTTTGATAGTATTAAGTTGAAAACTCATGCAATTACGAAATCGCAACTCTGACATAAGTAACATAAGTAAACTTCCTTCCAACTGCAAAAAAGATATTCCAGTGAAACTAAAAATCCGATGAAATTTGATTTTTTTCATGCAATGTTTCAAGTTTTTAAGTTGTTCTCATTTCCTGTTGGGTGCATTCTCATTCATGAAATTGATTGAATTTTTTCTAACATAGTAAAAAGTTTAATGCCACAATAAAGCATTGGAAAGCGTGGCGTGTAAGATTCGTCCCACAACCACAGCGATGCCAACGGTTCCAGCCACATTTTCGCTTGGAGAGTTTACGAGCTGCGGTGCAGATGCGTGGAAATTGCGCTGAATAGAAGAAGGAAAACTAAAAACGAATGAAGAAGGGCGGGAAGGTATGCAGCCGGGTGAATTATTATGGAGCATTGGACGGATTGTTGTGCAGGCGTTAGCAACAAAATGATCGTTGCTCAAATTCATCGAGCGAATCGCTTAGAATGTGCACCAAATTGCGGGGCAATCAAATGCTTTCGGAGCCAAATGGCAGTTGCATGACACTAATCGCCAGTTGCATGCACATAAGCAACACTTGCATTGAGTGGCAACAGGGACTCGGCGTAGTTAGTTGCGTTGTTAACTATGTGAAGATGTGAATGCAGTCATGAAAGATTAAGGTGCTGTGTTATTTTAATATCTAACTTCAACACATAACTTTTTTCTATACTCAAGCACGACTGTCTATTGCACCTGATCCCCTTTTCTCGCATAGTCGCGCCTTGGCTTCAACTACGCACACTGAACCTTAAACTTAAACGTCAACAAAGCTCACTTCACATTTATAAACTCCCCATTTAATTGGCCTTTTCAGCTCCAACCTCACTTCATATACAATTTTCAAACAGCAGTCATGCGACTCAATTCCACGTCCGCCATGTCTTTAGTCGCTGCTAAAACCAAATCGCATTATTAACTTCGTACACTGCAGCCAACTATAATGAAGCAGTCAACCGCCGCAGTTGGCGACCACCAAGTTGGCCTGCGCTGCTCGTACTTCAATCATTTTTAATTAATTTTGAAATGTCAAGCGAAATCTGGCCACAACGAAAAAAACATACGCCAAACCGCAGCAAACTGCGCCAACGTGCCACAGTAAAAAGTCCTCACTAAAAAAAAGTACTCAATGTTACAACAAAAAAGTAGCTGCAGCATACCACCAGTGGCGTTGCGTCCCAACAACAAATATAGTACGGCACCGCCAGCCATTGTGATATTGAAAATGTACGACAGGAAATATAATTTCCTCTTATGCTCAGTGCGCTCGCCGGCGCTGAAATATGGCGCGCTCGTTGTCGTCGCCGCTGCATTGCCGGCATCCTGCTGGCTGCACTCTACAGTCGGCCCCGTCAGACAGCAACGCTCGTTGCGAGCGTGTAAATTGTGGCCGTCCTGCGTCCGCGGCACAATCCCCTTGTAATTTCATTTGCAGCTTATGGTCATTAAGATTTGTTCGCTCCAGCTCATTGTTTTCCGCAGTCAACTCTTCGTCGCGCGCCAACTCGTTTGCGCCTTCTCGCTGTTGTTTTGCTGCTGACGCGCTGCCGCCTCTCATTCAATGTGCTTTCGGTTGGGGTTTTCTAATCTCGGTTTTTGTGTGCGCTGCTGATGACCTTGCATCCTGCGGAAATTTCATTTAATACTTCCGCTTCCATGTCGCGCACCCCGCTCTTTGCTGTGTTCCTTCTGTCTTCCTTATGCTGACGGTGGCTTGTGCTCTTTGACTGCTTGCTGCCGCAGCCGTATGCTCTGCTTGCTAGAACGCTTTTTGTTGCTATTGTCTTTGTTACGCTCATGTTTATGGCCCGTTTAGGCGGCGGCAATATCTGCTAGCAATGAATTTTATAACCAAGTGGACAATGCTGCTGTCCTAAGGACATGCACGTTAGTGTGTGTTTGTGCATTTGGATGCCAGAATAATTATAAATACCACTCGTAAAGTGGCTTGGCACTGTTTTATAGGTGCGTGTGGCAATGGACGCTGTACTTGTGTATGTTTAATGTGCCTTGTTAGCATTTTCTTCATCTTATCATTATTCTTATCATTATTCTGTCTAAAAGGTTTGGTTATGCACCGCATCTTTCACTCTAAATAATTTTACGCAGGACTAAATAATTTCACTATTCTCTCCCTATTGCCTTTCTTTCTCACTCATATTACCCTTCCTTTTCTCGACTGTGCCTCAACCAAAACCCTAATAGATTGCACATAATTTGCATCAACCGCCAGTTCTGCACGCCTCTCCATTGACACATCCACTGTAAATATGTATTTGACTTTACATAATCGTCTCGCCAATCCGCCTGCGCGCCGACCCGATGCCTCTGCCAGCTATGCCTCTGAGTGCAGCACAAGCAGTGTGACGCTGACAGCACTTAACCCCTCAACACTCAAATGCAATATCGAATTTCATTGGCATGTGTGGCAACGCGTTCAAAGGCGGCCAGTGTGCAGTTACACACAGCCAGAAACAAATTAACTGCAATCAGCCGCGACCATCCATCTGCCATTGCTACGCCTCGCAGCTGCCTACTTGTGCATAATTTCCAATTACAATACAAATTTGTGTTGCATTCACGTCCTCCCTCTCCGCCCGAAGCCGTTGCGCAGTTTTTACTGCAGACAGGATGGGAGAGACTTGCTTTTTGGAAAAGGCAAAAACGCCTAAAAGTATGCCATACAAACAAATCAAGGACATGCTAGTGATCAATTATTGACTGAATGATTAATTTCACATCGCACTTTGTCAATATTCTTAAACCAAGTCTTGTGATTCTTCTTTAATATGAAAGATAATTTTTTACAAATTACAATTGAAAACTGACTGAACCAGTGATTAGTGCAAATCGCACACTTCTCATTTGCCCACTTGTGTGACGTGCAACCAATCATGAGAGTCACAATGACATCACGTCGAAATTGAACAAACCTCGACCGCGTGTTTATTTCGCATTTCACTGTTCCATCTTTGCACAAGTGCTGCGGCGGAAATTTCGCAGCGCGCAATAACGGAAGCACTTCATTAAGAAAGCAAGCGCAATTGACTTTTTAATTGTGTGCCTTTTTCGTGTTTCTCTCTTCGCTATTTTCGTCAGTTTTTCAGCACCACGTCTTGCCACATTTCCTGCTCGCGTCGTGCACCCTCACTGTGCCGCAGTGGCTTTCATGCAATTGCAACAAAATGTAGCTCCACAATGCCACCCACACTAAGTGAGCTGTGTGTGTATGCTTTTGCCATTCACGCTGCTGTTGTTAATTAAATTTTATTGTGGTTAAGCGTTGCGTTTCCTGCAGCTTAAAATCCGCACTTGCGGGACCTACTATGTATTACAACCAAATTCAGTTGAGAAAACTTCACCATGGATGAGTCCAACTATATTTTATTGTTTTCATTTGTGTGTTGCCAATCGCTTTCATATTGTCAGTATTACGCATTCGGAGGAAAAAACTAAGAAATTTTACAGCAAATATAACAGAGAACTTCTAACTTATATTCCTAAATAGATTTCATTTTCAATCTGGTATATATGTAAAACAATACAAAATCGTAAATCCAACTCAACTTGAGCAACCCTGGCTCAAGTTGCAATACATACAAGGCCCCAACATTTCACTTAACGGCGTTGCATGACGATGCCTTGCACTCGTTAACATGAACAGAAAATTAAAAAAGAAAAATCATAGTAAAGTAGAAAGAAATAATCATCGAGAATACAGAAGCAAATTTAATCTGCAGTGCATTTGCACGCACTTCGCGCCCAAATGAGCACACAATAGCGCGCGGTTGGTTGGTTATTTGGTTGATTTTTATTAATGATTTTTATCTCGGTTGTGGCTGCGGGCGTTTCGAAAGCACAGAAAACGTGAAAAGCTGCTTAAGCTCGCTGAATAACAGTGTATTTACACACATATATTGCACATTAATACACGATTTACAATTTACATAATTCGATATAATAAAGTTGACAATAAATGTTTTAATTCTCTGTAGCAGCAGTTTAAATGTACAAATTTAACTTACAGCTAAAGATTACACAAATCATTCGAAAGGTAAAAATAGTTGAAACAACTTTTTAATTTGGCGATTTTAATCATATTCGAAAGAATAAATATTCGTTTTTGCTGGCTATACTTAATGGTTAAGGAACAGTTCCAAAATCATAAACCAAACTTCATGTTTCGGGATCGCAGTAGGAATGCAGACGTTTCGACCCCTTTTAATTAATTTTAAATGCCGCGATTATTGAGTTTTGCCTCCGCTGGCGGCATGGTGCGCTTGAAAACGATTTGAAAGTTTTCCGTGACCACATAGTCGTCTTTAAATACTACAATCAGGTTTAGTTCAAATTCTGTAGCAAAAAGAACAGAAAATTAAAATTTGTGGCAGCTACATTTTCCTCAAACAAACTACCGATTTTAAAGTTTTTCGTCAGCAACGTGGGGCACGTGAACAAGCGCGGCAATATCATATAGACGGGCACCTCCAGTTTGGGGCATATGTTGCCGTCCGCTAGCTGTATGGTTTGTATCTCGGTGGCATCCTTAGAGTAGCCCTCAGCGCAGCCGCACGTCTCCACGCGCACCAGCTGCAGCTCAATCGACTTGATAGCCACCTCAGTGTGCTGTACTGTCAGCTGCAACATATGAATTAGTATTATAAAATATATAAGATATTCAATCCAATAAAATGTTATATATTTAACGTCACATACCTGCCCCGTCAGCGGCTTGGTCACACAGCACTCGGTGCGATCCAGTTTGCCCGTAATGAGAAACCTCGGTATTGTTATTCGCTCCTTGGCCGTCTTCTGTAACGTCTCCGGACTGATGCTGAAATTCACCTCTGATGCTGCCACCGCTTTAGCATCGACCGCTGTTGGCTTGTATTGTATGCAAAACTGCTGCTGCTTCTGCAACGACTTGGCCAGAAAACTGCGCTTTACGTCGCAACGCAGCTGATAGTTCACATTGATAAAGACACCATGGTAGGTCTCATAGAGCACACGCGGCTCTTTTTGACACACCAGCGGCAGTTCGAAGTGAAATTCCGAAACGCCTGCTGCCATCTTGCCTGGTGCTGCCAGCTCTAACGTATTGTTGAGCAACGTTATGGGCTTCACCGAGTTATAGAAAGCATCGAACAGTCCCACATTCTTGGTACTCAATTGCAAGTTGACCACACCTTCCAGAGTGAGTGTTATGCCGTCGTGCTTGGCCTCCGCGGGGCAATGAAAGTGAACGGTGCCTTTCAGTAATTCCTGTTAATTGCAAGGCTTGCACATCAGTATTTGCTTTAGAATACATATACTTACGCCTTCGTGGTAGACTTTATTTTCCTTACTCAGCCTTATTTCGTAATTAATGGTGCTCATTTTTTATTTAGTTTGCGTTATGCAGAAGAAATCTTAAAAAATCCACTGGCCCTAGCAAAAACAGCTGTGCGGAACGCAGCTGTGTTTGTTGACAATGCATCTCAACCTGTACAGCAGGCATAGTTGTTAGAGCAGCCACAACAAAATGAAAATATTTCAATGGTTGGGCAGCACTTTTCTTACAGCTGTTTTCGGAAACACATCATGCGGCTTAAAGTTGATTGCAAATATTTACTGCA
This sequence comes from Melieria picta, assembly GCA_964056695.1. Classification (NCBI taxonomy): domain Eukaryota; kingdom Metazoa; phylum Arthropoda; class Insecta; order Diptera; family Ulidiidae; genus Melieria; species Melieria picta. The sequence goes on from OZ057399.1 coordinate 62,930,154, forward strand.
CTCAATATAAAAAATTATTTAACAAAAAAAAAATAGTGTAACATTTGGCGACTACATTGTGAAAAGAAATTTTAGTGAAACTCTTTCATAAATCAAGTACATCATAGTATCAAGCCGTTTCTAACGCGATATTTGTCAAAACATTCACAGCGGCTGTTGCCGGCATTCAACAGCTTCCTTCAACCAAAACATTTTATATAACTTTAAAAGAAAATTTATTCAAAATAAATAAAATGCCACGCAACACAAACGCAGAGCGCGACAATCCCTGCCTCAAGGAGCAAGAACTCTCGTACAAATGTCTCAGCAAGTATAATTACGATCGCGAAATGTGCGAGGTCTATTTTGCCAACTATAACAACTGCAAGGATTTCTGGGTATATGCATGTTTACAACAAAAACGCTACATTACTAAACATTAACAACTACCCAAATTTCAGAACAAAGTGAAATCAGATCGACGCGCCAAGGGCATATCACCCTATTTGCCACCAGTCGATGAACGCGCGAACATCAAGGCAGATTACATGAAAACCAAACCGCAACAGTAGCAGCGACTTTCTTCCACCGTTACCCCTAGTTACTTTCTAATTTCATACTCACAATTTAATATAAATAAGCATTTTTCTATGTGCTAGAATAAAAAACTAATTTATTATGACTAAGCAATTTTTGTATTAACAATTCGCCTTATAAGTTATGTATTGCCTTCGCCGGGACGATTTTCAACTTGGGTATCGTTTCCTCCACTATCGAGCAAGCCAGCTCGAACTCCAGCGACTGCTTGGGATCGTCGACAATTAACAGTTTCAACGTTGGTAAGCGATACAAACACGACAGGCCGTTCACCGTGCACTCTGTGCCCGATATATCCAACACTTCTAGCCTCAGAAATCGCGAACCTGACACGCGATCCAAACACCAGTCATCGAACGTCTTCACATTGTGAAAAGATAGAAATTTCAGATGCTCCAAGCAACGCAAGTTCTCCAGCCCTTCATAGTACAGCGTCATGTTGTCGCATCGCAGCGCTTCCACCTTGAACGCCGGGTCAAATTTATTGGGTAAGTCGAATTCGCCCATTTCATCGGCGCGCATCCAACCATCTCTGTTTACAAATTTCACTGCACCGCCGCGATACAACAGAAAGTGCGCCGCTGCCAAGTCGCTACCCAAAATCTCGTGTCGTTCCGTCACATACTGCTGCATTTGACGTTCGATCCGCTCTTGACGTTTCGTCCACCATTTCTTTATGGCGGCGGGACTCAAATTGATGGGCTGCTGCATCATCACAATGAAGTCGGAGTTCTGCTCGGAGTCGGCAAACACTCTTAGCTTACTATTCCAGTCCCCAGGCCGGTCACCCACTGGCGTTCGCCACTGCAACTTCTTTTTGTCCTCCACCAACTCCTGCCGTATACGTTCCAGTGTTGCGGTCAGCTTCTCTTCATCGCGTGGTTGCCCCGCTCCAGGCACGTGCAGCATACGAATGAGTGTTTGCGGCTGCGAACTCTGACGCAAACACACGCGGAAACGTTGCAGCATCTTCAGCGTATTTTAAAAGAAAATTAATCAAATTTTTATTGATAATTTGTACATTTGTTAAAAATTTATATAAACAACGATTGGACAATTTATAGCCAATTGGCTGTGGGTCGGTAAAACAGCTGTTCTACTTACAGCGGCTAATTCAAGTCCAGGATTTCCACACTCCTTTGTGTATTCAGTACCACTGCAAGTATATGTAGGGTGGCAGCACTTTCTCTTCTTCTCTTGTACTAGGTTAGGTACTAAAACTACAAAATTTGTATTGGTTTTCACGCACGCATTTCTATTTTGTGGATTTCAACAACACATAAATATCTATGCTCTCCGTATGGTAAAGCTGAAAAACTCCGTTTGAAGTGGCCGTACTTTTGCCTTTCAATAACTGGCAACACCGCACAAACGCCATTTTTTTTCTTCTTTCGCTTGTCAAACGTTTATTCGACGAATTTTCACAGACTGGCGTATTGTGTTTTCAGCAGAATTTTCAATTGCAGTAAATCCACCGAAAAAGTACATATAGTAACCAAAAACTGCGTGAAAACTATAACTGAGGATCTGAATCACAACATTTGCATAGTTTTCCATTAAATTGTGGCACTTCAGTGTAGAAACATTGAATTAAAGTGCAGAACCAACGAGACTTGGCAGAGTGGCGTGAAGGACGACAGACTTATACAGCAGAAGTGCAGTGCAGCGGCGGCCCCTCGTGCGTACGCACCAAAATCGTAGGGGTAATCGGCAACAGCAACTACAAATTTTCTGCTAAATTGTCAGTGGATGACGCATTACGACATGTCGGGCAGCGAAGACGGCCAATTGCGAAGTCCCGGCGATGAACAATTTATGAGGTGTGTATGACCAGCCAAGCAGCGACCATGGAAAATTGTTTGCGAACATTTTTGGCACAAGCGTGTGTGTATGTGTGTAGACTACAAGCGCCACGAGCGATGCTGTTAGCGAACAACTTTTTGACGATTATAATTTCTTCTCGTACTTGAGTAATGCAGAAAACAATTTTCCATGGTACCATTTTACAACTTTGCAAACTAAATTATGTATGATTTTTTAGGAAACAAAAAAATGTTGATAATTGTAAAAAGCACGTATGAAAATTGTTTAATCAAAATGAGGAAAAGAAAATGTGTAAAGCATGAAAAGCAGGAAGCAAAGCAGCCAAGTCAATGTGCAAAATTGAGCAGCAACAGCAGCAGCAGATACCGATAAGCAGCCATGCTTTGTGTACAGAAAAGCGTGGGCAGTTGGAATTTTTAGCATTTACCTTGAAAAGTGAAATCCACAAACGAGTGAAAGTTGTGGCATTATTCGCGGTCGGTTGCTGTCCAATTTTGCACATTACAATTTTTTACTAATATGCCACACCCACTAAAGCCGATTTGTCCATTACCCTAACTTCAACGACACGTGGAATTTCTGGCAAGCAGATTTTGATCAAAATTGTATACCGATTTGTGAAAATATCTGAATAGTAGAATGTCAATGACAATTTTACATTGACGGCATAATCGCTTTTTATTATGTTCAGAATTTAAAACGTTATTCATATTCTTACATAAAGAAGTTTGCCAATTGTAAAATTATCCAATTCGCATTATTTTTTAGTATCAAGTTCAGCTTGCCGAAGAAACGTGCCCATGAAAATCAATTCCCACTCCCTTTCCTTACTTCCTTAAACTCCCCACCAACCACCCAGCTACCTGCTCTCACCACCCGCTGTTGCCCGCCGCCCTTCCCATTAGGTCTCTAAACAAATAACATATCATTGAACATTTTTAATTTACTTGAGTTTTTTCATTGCAAATAGGCCAAAAAGTGTGTACATGTCCAAAGAACGATGCGCGCGATGGCCACGATCTAAACATAATAATAAATCTATCAATTACAAAATACAGTTAAACCATACAATAACAACAAATGAAAAAATAAAAAAAACGAAAGAAATAATGTCAAACACCAAGCGACTCCTTACGTCCAATGACAAAACAAAACAGTTGTGAAAAACATAACGCGTGAAAAAACACTCGGTTATCCTTTCATCGCCACAGCCACCCACCACCATGAGGCGTCACAGGCGTAGTGGCAACGCGCCGACCCTGCCAAACGCAACAGTAGTCAGCGCACCAGCGAGACCTGCATCCGTGTTGTGGGCAAAACGACGCCGTTCGCCAGCGCATGCTGTTGCTCAGTTCGAATGCCGTCCGTCGCCCGCCACCCCCACACCGGGGCGCCCGTTGGCTGGGAGAGGGCCAAGCGAGCTTGCTTGGCAACTACGCGGCCGCGGCAGTCAATCAATCCGCTGCAACGCCACACACTTGTCAACGTGTGCGCGCGTATGTGTATCCGTCCAACAAAACTTGCAGCGCACTAGATGCGCGTGTGGACGAGTTGTTCCCGCTGGTGGTAAATTGATTTTACAAATTTCACATAAATTTTAATGCCATACTTTTTGTTTCATTCTAAATTTCTTCTCTAAAAACGTCTTCTACCCATCCAACCTCCACCATAAAGTATGCGCGTACATTTTAGACGCTGCCACTTGTAGTGTTGGCCCAGTTTAGTGCTTCGTCTTTGCCGCTGCTGATGTTGATTTACTTTTTGCGCGCCTGGAAATTGCTTTGGAATTGTTTAAAGGTTTTTGTGTGTGCACAGGTAACTATGCTGGAGGTGAGTGTGTGCGATATTTATCCATTGCTACATGTGAGCTAACTGCATGCGGCGGAGCGCGGAAAGTGTGGAGCACCGTCAGAGAATTGACGCACGCATGAGTGGCGTATGTCGTCCCCAATCGATTGATCGGCGCAACGCTGTCCAGGGGAAAATAGCAAAATTACGTAAATCCGATAAGGCCCACGAACGTGTTGCATATGGAGGTTTTGTGCATGCGATTACAGCTTACTGGTAGCGTGATTGTAAGCGTTTGTTAGCATTGCTGAGAGCGCTGCAACATTGATTTAAGTTACGTATTTAAAACTTAAATGAAATGTTTAATGTTTTTGGTACATATAGTTGAAAAGCAGCTAACAGGCCTTATTGCTTATTTGTAAGAAGAATGCAGTTTGCGTTATTTAATGGGTGTAATGACACTTCAACATATTTTACTATAAATTTTGGAAATTTAAATTTGGTTTCTTCAAGTAATAATGATGTAATGTAACCCATAATTGACTAACTGAATATGTTCATTAGGCCAGCAGTGGTTTTATGAAGTATAAAGAGTAAAATGTAAAAATGACACAATAGTTAAATGACTAATGCGTCAATTAACTAATGAAAACTGGTCGATCACTTACCACTACTAAAATGCCAAGTAAGCCCAGCAGTTTATAGTCTAATACTATTTCTTTAAGCTCAGGACTTTTTCGCTTCCTCAACTTCCCGCACACCTCTTTAATATTTATGTACAGTTGTGTATAAACACTTATGCTACAGTGTCATTACTACACTTTGATCTTAATTTGTTTTTATCTCTCTTTCGTTTCCGAGCAGCAGCCAAAAACTTCTAAACAATCTCCAGCCGAGCAAGCGTCAAAAGTAAATTGACATCGAAGCGAAATTTGTGAATGTAAGCTAAACTGAATCGTTAAACGAAAATCTTTACCGAAATCTAAATAACACATTAAACAGAAATTAATTACTCAAGTAAATCATAATCACTTTCAATGAAAAAAATAAATATTGGCCATTGCGAAAATCGCGCGCAGCTGTTGCACTCACACTCCCGGCTGGAACTGGACCCAGGCACCTGGCCATAGGAGCTTTTTGGCCACAGCGCGGCACTTGCAATGAAGAAACTCAAATTGCGGACTCAGTGTGAAGACGGCCGTCAAACTTTGACCCGACTTTTAAAACTGTTAACACTTATTTTGCGAAATGATGCTCTTAGCTTTAATTTTAGAAAAAATGCAAATCTTTTCCCATTTTTACGAATTCCATTTCATATTTTTAAAATGAATTAATTAGCGGTGACGATGCCGATTCACTGGACATAAAACCACCGCAGGCAAATGTGGCACACTCGCGCGACTCTACCGGCTCCAGGCGCAAGGAGAAGTCAGTCAAGGAGCGTAAGCATTCAAAGGAAAAGAAGCACAGAGAGCGCAGCGGCCGCGACCGGGAACGGGACAGAACCATCGTTGGCATTGGTAGCGAAGGAGAACGTCGTGGCGGTATTGAGCGCAGTCGGGAGCACCGCCGGGACGATCGCAGCGAGCTGGAACGGTATCATCAACGCACCAGCGGCGGCGGTAGTGGAGGTGGAGGATACGGGGAGCGCGATGACGGCGGTTGCAGCAGGGAAATAATGCTGAGCGAGCGTCGTTACCAGAAGCACTACGAGCGCAGCAGCGACGATGGTGGTGGTGGCGGCGTTGGGCGCCGCGGTGGCAACCACAACTACCACCCCCAGTCGCATCAATACCACCAACAATTGCATATGCAGCGCCAGCGGCAGGACTACTACGAACGCGGCCAGGGCTATCATCACGGAGGAGGTAGTGACTATTATAGCAATCGGCATCAGGGCTATTATAATAAACACGGCGGTGGCGGCGGCGGTGTTCATGTCGACGTTGCCAGCTTTGAGTTGCAGCGAGAACGTGAGCGCCGGAAGTACAGTTATGAGCAGCCGAAGGACGCCGAAAGCTTAGAGCAGGACTTGCGATCGAGGTTGCTAAGCAAGCGACACAAGTACGTGAAGAATAATGACGAGGCGGAGGAGCCGCATTTTGAGCCGCACCAGCAGCGGCGCAGCGACCCAGAGCGCAACGAGCGTGAGCGAGCCAAAGCCGAGCGCCACAAAACGCGTCGCGAGAAGGAGCATGAGTCAGTGATTGAGGTGTTGGACAGTCCGGAGGCTGCGGTGGAAATGCAGCAGCGACGCAAACACAAACGTCGGCCGAAAGAGCGCGAGGATGAGGATGAAGTACAACTGGCGTTGGCGAGTGTGGAGAAACGCAAAACACCCGATGACCCGGAACTGCTGGCGCGCCGCGCCAAAATACTAGCCGCCGAACGCGAAAAAGAGAAGCGCAAAGAATCTGCGCGCGAGGAGCTAGCAGCACGCCGCGAGATGCGACGAGGGCGCGCCGAGGCGAGCAGTGCGCTCAGTCCCAGTGCAGTGGCAGCGAGTGTGACGGCTGGTCTCAATGTAGTAAAACGGAAAAAGGAAAGTGAAGCAGCAGAACAGCACATCAGACGAAAACGTGCCAAGCAGACGACACGCAAGCACAGCGACGACGACGTCGAGGAGTTGGATGATGATGATGACGACGACGACGACGAGGAAGAGGAGGATGACGGCGAGGAGAGCGAATTGAATGCCGAGAGTGAAACCGAGAGCGATTCATCTGACGGCGACAGCGACAAAAGTTACGAGCGACGCAAATCCAAGAAGAAAGCGGAAAACAGAACCGGCTCGCATTTGGAGGTAGACCACTCAGACGAGGAGCTGCCATTGCCCGAAAGTCCGCTGTCCATTGGTGAGCTATCCAAATCGCCGAAGCATCAGCGTCGCAAACGCAAATCCAAGAAATCTGTCAATACGGACGCCAACGAGCAGGAACACCGCCTTATGCGTTCTCCGCATTCCGCACGCTCGCATTCACACTCAGTTTCGCGCTCCCGCTCCCACACCCATTCTCGTTCGCGATCAGGCTCACCCACACCTTCGGGCTCGCACTCACGCTCTCACTCACACTCCGCGCATCGTCGTCGCAGTCGCTCCCGCTCCCACACACATTCGCGTTCCAACTCCCGCTCACGCTCAGCCAGTTCGCATTCTCGCTCGCACTCCAGGTCACGTACGCACTCGAAGTCGCGCTCCCGGTCCCGGTCGGGCACACGCAGTGAGGAGCGCGACATGCACGCAAATGCGCGCCGATGCGAAGCGGCCGATGCCAAGGAGGCGGAGGCCGGGCGGCGAAAAACACAGCACGAGGGCGAAGAGTCGCCGGCTCGCGACGAAAAAGGCGTGCCACTGCCCAACTACTATCCGGGCGTGCAGGGTTGTCGTTCCGTGGAGGAGTTCCAGTGCCTCAATCGCATCGAGGAGGGCACCTACGGCGTCGTCTATCGTGCCAAGGACAAACGCACCAACGAAATCGTCGCATTGAAGCGACTCAAAATGGAAAAAGAGAAGGAGGGCTTTCCCATCACGTCGCTGCGCGAGATCAACACGCTGCTCAAGGGCCAGCACCCGAACATTGTGACGGTGCGCGAGATTGTCGTCGGCTCGAACATGGACAAGATTTTCATCGTGATGGACTACGTGGAGCACGACCTCAAATCGCTGATGGAAACAATGAAACATCGCAAGCAGTGCTTTCTGCCAGGCGAAGTGAAGTGCCTAACGCAGCAGCTGCTGCGCGCCGTCGGCCACCTTCACGACAACTGGATACTGCACCGCGATCTAAAGACATCGAATCTGCTACTGTCGCACAAAGGCATCCTCAAGGTGGGCGACTTTGGGCTGGCACGAGAGTACGGCTCGCCGCTGAAGAAGTACACATCGCTGGTGGTAACGCTTTGGTATCGTGCGCCCGAGTTACTGCTTTGCTCACCCGAATATTCGACGCCCATTGACATCTGGTCGGTGGGATGTATATACGGAGAGTTTCTGCAGATGGCGCCCATGTTTCCAGGCAAAACGGAAATAGACGAGCTGAACAAGATCTTTAAGGTAAGGAACTTGTTAGTGCGCAGTTCTTATGACAACATTTGAAGTGAATAATTTGCTATAGGAAACGACATTTCAAATTCTGGCTTTGTTGCAATTTATTAAAAAAATTTTTGTAAATCATTCTTTAAACAATTTATATAATTTGTCCTCCATTGTTTTTTACAGGAGCTCGGAACACCCAATGAAAAAATCTGGCCTGGCTACAAGGAACTGCCCGCTTTCAAGAACATCATTAGCCAGAATTCGCAATTCGCCGAATACCCCATATCGAATTTGAAGAAACGTTTCAGCGATAAAACCAGTGAACTGGGGATTTCGCTGCTGCAGGGCCTGCTCACCTATGATCCGAAGCAAAGACTGACCGCGGACGCGGCGCTGAAGCATGCCTACTTCAAGGAGCTGCCGCTACCCATCGATCCGTCAATGTTTCCCACATGGCCGGCAAAGAGCGAGCTGGGCGCACGCAAAGCGCTGGCTTCTTCGCCGAAGCCGCCGTCGGGCGGCTCGCAGTTCAAGCAGCTGGGCCGCGACGACATAATCGCCGGCGGCGGCGGTGGAGCTAATGTGAGCGTCATAGGCAGCGGCAAAGTAGTATCGGGCATTATAACGGGCAACAAGAAGAGCGCCGCCAACACGGGCTTCGTGCTAAACGCAGGGATCGAGCAGCGCCAGCTGGCCATGGGACCCGGCTTCAGTTTGAAGTTCTAATTGTCTTAAACTTTAATTGATTACGTACTGTGTGTGTTCAATTGTTATATAATTTGGATTTAAAACGCGCTGCAGTCATTCATTATCTTGCTATAATTTTGCCATGTTTTCAATAATTTTCCACAATATTTCGTCTCGGGTGGTGCGCTGGTTTTTCACAATGTCGTACCATATATTTTGCCAAATCATTTGTTCATTTAGTTTGTAAGCATGCACCTGACACTCCCACCCACAGCTGCAACTGCTCAATGGCAACATTTTAAAAATATCTGAAGAGCGCAGAAGAGATAGTGCGGAGTTTCTTAAGCACTTTAGTGAAATGTGAGCTTCAAATAAACCGATTACCCTCACACAACTGCAACGCTAACCGTACACAACTAAGCAAAGCAACATAAAAAATGTACAAAAATTACCAACATCTGAGAATCTTACAAAAAGGGATTTTTAGTTGCAACTCAAATGGAATTGGCAAAGTCGACCAATTTGCAAATTTTTAGTTGATAGTTTTATTAACAATTTGTAATTGCAAAATAATAGTAATAATAGAAAAACACTATCACAACCTATGTGCTAAGTATGAGAAAAAATCAATTTAATTTAAATCTGCAAAAAACTAGCTATAAAATGTATCTGGAACACCTCTTTTAGCAACATAAGTGTGAAAAAACTACAAAGAATGAAAATGCAGAAACCATATAAGAGAAATACAGACATAATTTTTAGAAAAAAAATTTGTGTATTTGGTTTGTGTTTGACGTTAGGCGCTTCGTGGCTGCGTTCTTTGCGAAGAACACTACTCAGACTAAAGGGAACGTATTGAAATATTCTTCTTGATTTCCCCTTCCTCACTATCAAATTAGATGATTGATTGTTATTAATAAAGCACAGGTTTTTTCTTTTGTTCGTTTCGTTTTTTATAGAAATAAATTGTACGCCTTATTACCTACGAAAAAATGTTTTCTTGTCTACAATAGAAACATCCCATTATCCCACATAGCTCCATACACATTACACAACTTACAACCTACAAAAAACAAATATTGGAAAAGTTACTGTTTAAAAATAAAAGCTCCACCACTGCCGCCTCCACTTTACGTGGCCCACAGGTAGAAGTAGGTGCTCTGCCAGTAAGGTATGTACTCGCGTAAGGGCGCCGCCACCAGCTTGATTACCGGCACATTGTCCGCCACAAAGCCCAGCACACGGTCCAGTCGCGAGCGCGTGTAGCGCTCATAGAATGGTGAGCGCGCTAGGTAGAGCAAAAGGTTGATGCAGCGTCGCGACAGCTCCAGCTTCTGCGCCTTGCTCATGTGTTGCCGATGCTGATGGTAAAGTCGAATGCTGACCACGTCTAGCGTCAACGAAACCACGTACTGGGTCCAGCGCTTCTCGCCGAACAGACCCATAGTGGCCAAATGCAGCAGCGGCTTGGCGATGTATAGATATTCGGCTCGCAGCAGTGCTAGTGGCAGGCTAGATTTTTGCTCCACCAGTTCGCTGGGTATTTTGAAATCACGATATTGCAACGGCGGCGCGCCCTCCACCTTTCGCATCACACGTCGCGAGCGTCGCAGCTGGAAGGTGTTGCTCTGCTCGGACGGAGTTACATGTCCGTTTGCGGGCTGAACCGCCTCCTCGACCATCATGCCATTGGCTACTGCCTTTTGCTGCTTAATCAGCGCGCGGCGATTGAGATTAGGCATTGCGGGTGTGGTGATGATCTGCTCGGTAGAGTGCTTGAGTATGAAGAAGCGTCCGGTTGTCTTTAGCAGCTGCACCAGCGCCACAAAAAGCCACTTGCCTTTGCTGCCAAACAACCGTTTCGCCGAAATCTCAATTAACACCTCGCAGTACTCCAGTGTAGTCACCATGACCTTTAGACGGTAGCAGTGTCGCTGCTGCTGCTGCTGTTTGCTCTGTCGTTCGTCGCATAAGAGGGCGCTGCTGCTGGTGCTGGCCGCGATACTCAGACACTTTGTATTGCGCTGCTGGGCTCGATCGATTATGCGATCGTTATAGAGCACCAGCATGTTGGACATCGAGTAGACCAGCTCGGAAACCACATTGGAATCGGAAATACGTCCTGAAGATTAGCACCAGCCGGTTAGAGGAAAGAGAAATGACTAATCGTTTACATACGCCTCGCCAGAAACTCTTTTCCACGTACCCGCTATGAAGTATGAGATCCACTTGGTGGTGGTTTCCACATCGCACACCGTTTCCGGATTGGCGGCCACCCAAGTTTCGTACGATTTAATTAAACGCTTAACTTTGTCCATGATTTGTTGGATTTCCTCATGCAATTTGCCAATGCGGCCGCCACCTCGTAATCTTATCGTTCGAAAAGAAAGAAACTACTTTAGCGACTTTTGTCCCCACAACGAACACTACTTGTCAGTTTACATTAGCTGGACACAGTTTGACACGTGTTGGTGCGCATCGAATGCGCATTAAGATGTGTACCGTTTGGAATGCACTGTGCTTTGAAATTCGAGTTGGGCGGCCAGCACTTTTTGGTTACAAAAATCACTGTTTTATGTGAAAAGTAAAATGCTGCAAAAGTTTAAAGAATTATCTTTTAATGGTGCCAGGAAATTTTAACTTTTTACAATTTTGAGAATTATCAAGTCAAGATTTCTCATTTGCAAAAATTATCATTAGCGTGGCAACATCATGAGTACGAACGACACTGCCTGTGTAGTTTTCCAGCTGTCAATCGTTGCGCCCCACATGCCATTTTCCCGGCAATAGTCAAAGAGCGCAGTTTGTTTCCCCAATCGCCGTTCATTGAATATATTTTTTTGCTGACTGGCCTTTGCCATTGATAAGCCTTGTCAGCTTTCACTTTTATCAGTTAGTTTTGCGGCATAATAAATTAAAAGCGCAGGGAATCGGAGTTTCAAAAGTCAAACAAACGAAATTTTCAGTAAATGCCAAACGCGACCACGAAAAAACCGAGATTTTCGCAAGTGTTCGACTGGTGCCCGGCTGAGGAGTACGAGCATTGCGCAACTCAGAAAAGAACACTGTGCCGATCTAGCCAGTGCCAGGAAACGTTGCGTTTTCCGCGTATTTGGTGAAAGAAAAATTAAAAAAATAGAAAACGATTCAATTAAGTGACAATGAAAAAGCGTGCGACGGCCGGTTCGCGCGGCAGTACGCCGGATGATAGTGATGGCGGTGTCAGTGAATCGAACGACAACAGCAACAGCATTAAAGCTACCTCTATCCGGTCGGGCGCTGCCAGTGCTCCCACCACGCCCACCAAATCCAAAGCGCGCACAGCAACCGGCAGCAGCGGCAAGGAGAAGGAGCGGACGCTCGATGAAATTGCCGAAACGTTCGTTATAGTGAATGAGCGTCCTGTCGATGACATATCGCTTGATTTCTTCTACAAGCCGCACACCATTACTCTGCTCGCAATATCGGTGCTGTCGGTGATGTACTTTGCATTTGTGCGGTGAGTAGTAACTGCAGTGTTTCTGAAACCCTGTGACGGGTTGTAAATTAGTTGCCGCTGAGTCATTGTCCTTTAAAGGAAATGTCTTTTTTTGCTGGTATGGAAATTGCGCGCTGCGTAATGTGGCGACAGCACGAAATATATCTGATGCCATTTACTGCCTTAGGCAGAAAGCAATCAAAACAAACGGCAAACATATACAAAAAGCACATATTGTGGTTAATAAAAACTACATACATTGCGCAGCTGCCATATCCTAGCGTAGTTTTTTCCTGTTGACCCCCTGTGCACCGAGCTGCGTGCTGACAACTGCCGCCGTTCTACTTCCAAGGCAAAGCATGTTGCTTGGACAGAAACCGCTTGTTTACCACACATGCAGTTTCGCAAAGCACAGCCAGCAGTCATCGTCGTGTTCGCGGCGCTGGTCATCAACGGTTTAACAACGCGTCAAAGCACTGGCAATAGAATCTGCCAACGGCTACGAAAAGTGCTTCCGAAAAGGCCGGAAAATTACGCGGAACAGCTCTAATTTGTAGCAAGCAAAAACAAATTTTCTATCGGCCATACAAGCAATACAATTTTCTGTTATGCAAGCGACAGTGCCATAGAATCGGTGTTTCAAGAATGCAGCCTAAAGTTGCATACAAGTGAATTGAAAAAATTCTCTTCCAAAGGAGCGGCTCAAACCCGGCGCTGGTTATGCGCCCGCACAGCGCCCAAACGTTGCTGAAATGGATGCGTAAGTGCTTGAATAATGAAAAACTGGAAGACCGCATACAAATTACGGAATCGAGGCCGTCGCTCGGGCTGCGTATTGATTAAACAACAACAGTGAAGACATTTGTGGGCGAAAGAAATTGAAACACCAAACAACAAATAGTCAAGAAAAAATCATAGTACAAAATATATATATACCAATGAAGTTGAGAGGCGTGGCAGGCGCCCAACTCAGCCTCATCGTATTTGATCCGTGACTGCGCCCGCCGCTGCACCTTCAGCCAGTTTGGTTGACATTTCCGCTTGCCTGCCGTTTGATTGTCAATTTCACAGTTTCCTCATACTCGGCTGCCGTTGCATGTCGTGTCATATTTTTGTCTGCTACTCATGTTTTGGGTTCGCTGCGAGCTCACTTCCCTGTCCCCGTCCTGCCATGTTATTTATTTTACATGCGCGCTGTTGGTATTCCAGCGCTGCAGCGGAGGCGCCTTTTGTGCGTAACCACAGCTGCACGTGGTGCGGGCTATGCTTTACTTGCTGGCGCTATTGTTTGGCTCATTGCCAGACTGCAGTAGTTGTATCTCCAATTCGAGCGAGTTTTTGCATTTGTTGCAGCAATTACAATTCCAAAATGGTGTAAAGGTCGCAAGTGCGGAAAATCTCAGCTCTAATGACCGGTCACACATTTTGTCGGAATCAAAAGTGGTATTTGTTCAATTTCTTGATTTTTGTTTTAGTAGCTTTCCTCAAAACATTCTGGTGATTATATTCAATTAGTTCCTCTTCATTAAGCGAAGCTCAAGCAACTTGCTTTAGTACATAAACAATCGCCGCAAGCATTTACCTCGCTGCAGCATGCGCCACTCGAGCTCGCCGCCACCGTAGTGCAAAATCAATGTCGAGCGCCATAAATTCGATTATCACATAAACCATCATAGACCGATCGCCGCTTATCAGTCCGCGCCGCAACTACACATAACATTTCCATTTGCGCTGAGGTGGCAGACCTTTAACCCTTCGATGAGTGAGAAGGTCCCTAGGGACCTCTTTGCATTTTCAAACTGAAATTACTCCTATTTCGGCCACTACAACCCCCCCCATAAAGTTACCATGTATTCCAATAGAATTTTGTTGCGCATCGTTTAAAAAAAATCAAGGCGATCCGACCATTAGTTTAGGAGTTATTGAAAATAGTACGCGGACGTGTGACAAGGTCCGTAGGGACCTTGTACTGAATTTTCATGCAATGACTAATAAATGCATGTTCTTTGGGCATCATTATACTTTTTTTATTGTTTGAACACATAACTAATTTGTTCTTTCAATTCTGGCTACTTTTTGTTTTATTTTTATTGTGCCTTTCATTGAAAGCAATAAACCAGATCTTTGAATTTACTTTATCCCTAAATGTCCATATGCGCAGGTGTTCATACATAACCAGTTCTTGGAATTTTTATACCTAAATGTCCACGTGCGCAGGTATACGTACCAAACCAGTTGTTTCAATTTACTTCATCCCTAATGTCCATGCGTTCAGGTATACGTACGAAAGAGTATATAAGAAGTTGTAGTTTCGTAAACCAAATCAGTCAAAGTTTAGACAGTGAACAGTAAAATCGTGTGTGAAATTGTATTAAAAATAAAATAAAAACAAAAATATAAAAATGCCAGATTCAAGTAATTAAGACATTGCTGAAATGGTTGTACGCCGTAGTACACGTTACCAGCAAATGAGTGCGGATGAAAGGCGTGCAGCTGATATGAGATTTGCAGACTTTATGGATGAAGAGATGGATGAAGAAGTTGATATTGCTGCACTTGGTAATGAAGCTGAGGATGATGACGACTGCACATACCAACCCGCTGAAGAGTCAGATGCCGAAACTGAAGGATACGTAGAGATAAATGAAGATATTGATGACGACGATGATGAAGAGGAAGAAAATGATGCACCGGAAACAAATGAAAACTACTATATTGCTAAAGATGGCACCCAATGGTGTAAAAAAGCACCACCAACTTCTCGTACTCGTGTTCATAACGTGGTCGAGTTCACAAGAAGGAAACCAGGACCATCAGGAACTGTACATGACCCCTACACTATATTTCGTTCAATCATCAGTGAGGAAATAATATACATCATAATACGCGAAACAAATCGTAAAGGCAGGGAGGTTACAGCTGCATGGAATTTGGCGAATCCCACGACGAAAAAGGAGTGGAAGCCAGTGACTGTGAAAGAGTTTGACGCCTTTCTAGCTATCCTTTTGTATGCTGGACTCACAAAATCGAATCGTGAACCTGCTACGGAATTATGGGGCGCGACGCGTTGTCCAATATACAAAGCTGCGATGTCGTACGATCGCTTCATGTGCATAAAGCAATTCATTCGATTCGACAATGGAAATACTCGACAACAGCGACTTATCAACAGCAAAACTGCGGCTATCGATGATATTTCGCAAATGTTGCAGCATAACTTGGCAGCAGCTTACACTCCTCATGAAGCACTAACCGTCGATGAGCAGTTGTTCCCTTACAGAGTTTGTGGAGAACACAGCACAGTTCTACATCGATGCAACACTTGCGCACAGGACGGGGGACAAGCGGAACACGCTCAACAACAATAGTTTTAAAGCTTTTTCATAGTAAAATTAAGAAAAATGGAGCAAAAAAAAAAATTAAACAATTTTATTTTAGTATGTAGTATTTAGTTATAAATAATAAAAACACAAAAATAAAAAAATAAAAAAAATTGTTTCATGAAAAAACCCTAATTTTCAAAAAAAAAAGGTCCCTACGGACCTTGTCACACGGCCGTGAAGTTCAGAATTGTCACTCATCGAAGGGTTAAAGCGAATATCTGCCAACACAAGTGCCAAGTGTTGACGTTTCCGTTCGATCGTCACTCAGTTCCTCTGTCCAAGGCGAATCAATAAAAAAAATACAGATACAATACTCTGGCGGAGTGCCGAACTGGTGTATACTCTCGTCTTCTATATCTGAAGATTATGTGCTTTCGAAATTTACAAGTCGAAATTTGACAACTTTTAAGCTGTTTTCCAAAATGCTTGCCAGTGTACTGCTATCTCGTCTTTTTAATTGTTAGTGTGCTGCGAACGCCACGTAATTAAAATATACTCTATGGTAGTTTTATATAATAAACCATGTCAAATTGTATTTGCGGTTTTGTTATTGTAATATATATGTGCCGCCCACATATCGTGCTGGCTGCACGTGAGCGCAAGTGAATAGAAGACACGATTTGAAAGTAGCGAAATTGTTTTACATAATAATGTAATATTTAAAGCTTTCATTATTCAATAAAATCATCTCATTGTAACATCAAAACAACATTGAATAATTTTATAGAACAGAATACTCAAATATTCTATGCATATTTAAAAAATCGTTCAAGCTATTGAAAATCGACACGCAATACAAAAAACATTACTACAAAACAAGCAATTGAAATTTTATTGTCTTGACTTTTGTCGGCTGATCACAGCGCCGCTTGATCCCTTGAGACCTTATTGCGTCATTAGTAAACAATTTAACGCACAAAAGGGTTACTACGCTAAAAAAGTGGAGCCACCACAAATTAGAATGAATTAGAATGATCGAATCTCTTATCTTGTCCAATCAGCGCATTGACACAGTTTCTTGTCAACTCTTTTGCGGTCAACTCAACCCGGATATTCGCCGTCACCACAACAAAAATTCTTATCAATGCGTTTACGAAACAAAAACTTTCAATAAACGATTCATTATATTTTGTTTACACGAATCAACAAGAAAAGATAGAGACATGCTAGCACAGCGTCCATTGGACACAGGCAGACCACGTCAGTCAGGCGGTGGCGTTTCGTCACACACCGATAAGGGTCGCACGAGGCGTCGTGATTTGCCGCTGATACTGTTTCAATACCCGAAAGTAGCTTCTGCCATTGCGTACTTTGACCGTGCTGCGGGACAGCCAGCGAAACTACTCTCTTTTCGTTGATCGTACGATATTGTTGATATAATTTGTTTGCGATAATTTCAGCAATGGAAACTTTCGTGGCAACTAGTTGTGACTTTGTCATTTTGACGCTATTTGTATTCAAATTTATTCGATGCTGTTTGGCGTGCTGGGGGTTAATG
The DNA here is from genome assembly GCA_964056695.1 of Melieria picta. NCBI lineage: Eukaryota > Metazoa > Arthropoda > Insecta > Diptera > Ulidiidae > Melieria > Melieria picta. The sequence continues at coordinate 62,947,424 of OZ057399.1, forward strand.
CCTTCTTATCGCATTTTTGTTGTTGCTGCTAAGTGCTTTTCGGCATATTTTATTAAATTTCTTCAATATAGTCAAGACTCCCAGTCAGCCTCAGCTTTCGCTCAAACCTACTGAAGTTTCTGTTAAATTAGCTTGCAACAACAATTTTTAACAAAAATATGCAAAGCTCGAAAACTATTTTGGTAGAGTAAATTGGCTATTAAATATCAGGGACCGAAGATAACTGTTATTTTACAATTTTCAAATCAAAAAGGCATAACGAAAAAATTTCCGGTGGACTTTTTCAAATGTTCCATTAGGATCGTAATGGCCTCAGCTTCACGAATATTAAACGCTTTTAAATTTTAGACTTTTACTATAAAAGTTAAAATCAACTTTTATCATTTCAGGCAAAAATATCTGTTACTTTTGACTTTTATTTTATCGGTCAAAAATAACAGTTATTTTGTGAATTATTTTTTTGGTCAAATATATCAGGCAATTTGAATTTTTTCAAAGACCGTTTGACCGACTAAAAAACGATTGATACGATTTTTTTCGTCGCACAAGTCTTATAGCTCAGACGGTGCGGTCTGCTGAGGCGAAAAAAATGGTATCAATAGTTTTTTAGTCGGTCAAACGGTCTTTGAAAAAATTCAAATTGCCTGATATATTTGACCAAAAAAAAATTTCAGGCACAAAATAACTGATATTTTTGACCGATAAAATAAAAGTCAAAAGTAGCAGTTATTTTTGCCTGGAATGATAAAAGGCACAAAATATCTTTTATTTTTGTCAGGAAAAATAAAAGTTAAAAGACTAGATACAGTAAAAATCTGACTTTTTTTAAAAACCCATAACCGGTCGGTCCCTGTTAAATATATATTTGACTCATTACGTACTTTTTTTTAATTTCTTATAGTTTTTGACAATTTTGACGTTGTTTTATTAACTATTAGAAATAATGAAAATCGTTAGAATGTTTATTTTTAATATAATTATTGCTTTTTTGTCCCCTTTCCATATGTTTGTTTATCGTTTTTTATTAACCACTCAAATAATTTTCAAACAATTGCTTCCGACTCACAGAGTTCTGGAAACAACGGCAATTGTGCGCCCCTCTGCGATGTTATTAATTTATCATGTTTGCATTTTCTATAAATTCAAAAGCATTTCAAAAAACTGCGGCACATTTTTCACTCAAATGTACTTCAGATTCTTCGAAAATTTATTTACAAATTATCGAATATTCAGCAGCATAATAATATCCTTGTTGTTCTTGTTCTTCTTCTTTTTGACAGGGATGAGGGCAATTTCGAGGACAACATTTGGGCTGGCATACTGTGTGTCATATTTTTCTTTCTAATCATCTCGGTGCTAGCATTTCCCAATGGTCCCTTCACCCGCCCGCATCCGGCTGTTTGGCGCATACTGTTCGGCTGCTCGGTGCTTTACTTGTTGGCGCTGCAATTTTTCATGTTCCAAAATTACAAAACCATCATGAACATATTCTACTGGCTTGATCCGGAGCTGCGCGATTTTCACATAAACATGGACAAGGTAGGTCAAACAACTACTGTGTTGAATGCGCTTAGTTCAGCTTTGTTTTCGCAGGAATATGGCGTCAACTGCTCGGACGTGTCCATTGAGCGGATCAAGGGCCACTTGGATGTCTTTGCGTGGGGCCACTTCCTCGGCTGGGCCTTCAAGGCGATACTCATACGCCACGCGGGCATACTGTGGGCCATTTCTGTGATGTGGGAAATCACGGAAATTGCATTTGCCCATCTGCTGCCGAACTTTATCGAGTGCTGGTGGGACGCCCTGATACTCGATGTGATCATTTGCAATGGCCTGGGCATCTGGGTGGGCCTGAAGATCTGCAAAATACTCGAGATGCGCGAATACAAGTGGGCCAGCATTAAGAACATATCCACCACAAGTGGAAAAATCAAGCGCGCCGTGCTGCAATTCACACCCGAGAGTTTCACTTCGATACGGTGGCTGGACCCTAAGTCGACGGCTATGCGTTATGCCGCCGTCTGCCAGCTGGTAATCTTCTGGCAGGTGCGTTGAACGATGGTTGTCCAAGTGTTGCTTTTAATGCTTATCCGTGTATCGCTTGCAGGTGACCGAACTGAACACCTTCTTCCTGAAGCACATTTTCGAAATGCCACCCGGCCACTACATCGTCATAGTGCGCCTGATATTCGTCGGCCTATTTGTGGCGCCGTCCGTGCGGTACGTGCATAAATTGTGGCTTATATGCACTTCGGCGCCACGGAAAGCACTTAATTGTTTCGAAATTTTCCCAATTCAGGCAATACTACACCTATGTGACGGATAGCCGCTGCAAGCGTGTCGGCACGCAATGCTGGGTATATGGCGCCATCATGGTATCGGAGGCCATACTCTGCATCAAGAACGGCAAGGACCTGTTCGAACGCACACAGGCCATTAACATTGTTATTTGGCTGACGGTACAGGTCATCATATCGGTGGCCTTCGTGTACTGTTGCGTGCTGTGGCAGGTGAGTCGAGACACTCTGCGGCCAGACTCTAGTGCCATATTCACGCCCGCCCCATCGTTCTTTCTACTCTTTTCAGCGCACGCAGGACAAGCGCAAGGCCGCAGTGACTAGTTCGCCGAACAAGAAGCAAAGCAACGACAATGTGAATGCTGCAATGAAGGGCGGCGACTCGAAAGGTGCGTGCGTTTTATTGCAATTGGCGCCGATTTTAATTTGGTTTTTACTCTTTCGCCAAACTTGTTTTTACTACGCGTGTGTCTAATTCGTTCGTGTTAACCTTTTTATTCTCAAACTCTCTTATGTGTGGCGTTTAATTTTTAGCTCTACACAAATTGACCACCTACAAAATTTATAATTTTGGTCTACTACAAAATTGGTAAAATGGAAATGCTTTACAGTTAAATTTATTCTCCCAATCCTAGTTGACGGAGTTTTGCTTAAGTTTTCGTCATTGTATCGCCAGATTTTGTTTATCAGCAGCTTGCATCACATGCTCATTCTTGCACTGCCTTCGATGTGTATAACTTACATCTTTGTTTATCTTCTTTTCTCCGTGATTCGATGCAGGTGTCATCTATTATGTGCACCCGAAACTGTTTGCACATGCACAAGCTAAATTGCATAGGCCGCTTAGTACGACGGTTAATATTGAGAACGCACCTTACGATATAAAGATAAAAATTGTGTAATCCCGAACATGAACCCTCACACGAATAAGACAATAACCGCTGTAAATGAACGTGTACGTGTTTGGTACATATTTGTAACTTTGGTCGATCACATTTTATTGGGCATCGAATATCGCCATTTGATTTAACGCAATATTGTAATTTATTGTTAATATGTTACTTATGGCATTTTTGCCAAAGCTTCTCAGCTGCAGTTCATGTTTTCTTTAATGTTGTATGCTTTTGTTATTCATATCTGTAAAAAGAATCTTTTTTTCCTAGAGATATACGATTGTCTCCTGAGGACACCTGACGCTACAAATTTGTGCTCCTTCGAACTTATTTGAACTTCCGACTCAAAGCATCATCAGTTTCATAAAATCCAGCTTCATTTTACCTTCATATCTGCCATTGGTATTCGATTTTCTTCTTCACTTCACTTACGTGTGTTACCTAGTTCTACTTTTATTTATTGTTTTGCGCCCGCCCCCTCTCACCTCAACCCCTCTATTGCTGTTGCCTTATTTCGTTTATAATTTCGTAATAATTTCGTTTCGTTTGTTTGTATTTTCTTTTGCAGGAAAACAATCACCAAAAAAATCGCCAAAACATCACGTAAAGAAAATTGAATAAAATGTAAAGACAAAATATTGAAAAACAAGAAACATCTCCCTCTCCCTTAAAATTTGCTAATTGTAAACTGACAAAGCAAAAAAATCAAAAACAAAAATGGAAACGTACGCTAATTTATTTTATATTAAATATAGAGCAATAATATACAATATTATTTGTATGTACTGATTAAAGTAATTGTAATTAAACAAAGCAAAAAATATACTAAATATTATATACAACAAGCAAAAAATGTCAACACAAACAACCAGAGAACAATGACAAGCCCCGCTGAACATGTCCGGCCCAGCCGCTTGAATTTCGTTTCTGCCTGTAAAAAGAGCAGCCGAAACTCTTACAACCGAACACAGTGCATGGCACATTCGAACTTCTCTTCGAACTATGGAAGAGCATGTAGCTTAAGCAGAAATTTATATTTTAGTAGAAATTTCATTCGTTCAGACAAACATTTTAGTTAGGCTTAAACAATATGTGGAAAGAAATGGAGTTTCGAAAAATGAAAAATTCACACACTATGCATTAGCTTTAAGCGCCTAAATTTATAAGTAAAAAGCAAAAATTGAAAAAGTTTCTTCCCCACTTCATCCTATATTTACACAGCCTAAGAATGCCAAAAATCGAGCGCCGAGCAAGAAATTGTGTTACTTCGTTCTTGTGTACTTGAGAAACGCGTACAGCGGCCTCACCTAGAAACCGTCGCTTACTCCCGCCGAGGGTAACTGAGCAGCACTGAGAGCAGCAGCAGTTATGGCAGCAGCAACGTGCGGTCTTTCATATATTATGAAATGTGCACTGCCGCCGATAAATGTACTTTTCAATGAATTACTTTTTTAAATATGTTTTTAAGCGTTGCGTAAGTATTTTTCTAGTGCTAGTGTTAAGACATTGTTTTCGTGCGGTCTAATTTCGTGATGCGTGTAATTTGTTAAACTATGCAAATAAATGAGTGCAGAAAAGTGTAAATGAAGGTGTGTTTTATTTGTATAATTAAATATTTTATTGTTTTATATTTTCTTGCAGCATTTAATATAGGTACATATATCAAAAATATACATGTATAGAGTTGTTCATTTAGTACAATTGAAATATCAGTAAAAGGTTTGATAATTTTTTTGTGTAAACGGTGGCTAGGTGCGCAGATATTTGGAAAAATGTTATTCCTTAGCAATGCAATAGCAAATTTGTTAACTTAATTGTTTTAACTTCTTTTGTTTGCATTTTAGTTTTACTTGTTTCAGCTTACTTGTCTAGGAATAGTTGTATATTGTGCGCACAATCCTTCATTTTGATTAACTCGACATATTTAACTTCCAACATTCGTACAGCAATGTGCGGTGTGTTGCGTTCAAGTTCACGACTACTCAAAAGAGCGCTTTAACGGAATTATACTACACCACTTCAGTAATAATTCTATGGACAAAGTTGTGCCAAATGATTTCGTGGTACATAATACAACAAAAAAGTGGGCAAATGTAAAAGGCGAGTGTCGCAGTGCGAAGAATTAACTTAAAAATTAATTGAAATGTTAGTGCATTACAACAAATACTCTGTTTCATACAAAATACGCACGAAATGAAAATAATAGAGAGTTGCAGGAAGGTACGGCCAGCAGACAGTTCAGACGTCCAGACAAGCGGAGACGGTTTTCCTGACCGCATCGCGCGCATACGGTATGTAGGACAGCGAATACCAGGTCATTGCCAACGACTGAATGATGATGAATATTAGAGTGAGGCCGGCTTTATGGAGCTGCATGCAATCGAATTGTAATCCTTAGTAATAATATAAACGATTTCCAAACTGTCCTAACTTACCACTACGGCCGCTATGAATGTCATCACAATGGACACAATAACAATGCAGGAAGCTATCAGACGTGTTGATGAGAACATCTTTTTGATTTGGTTAATAGGGCCCATGAGAAAGCAGGTACTAAAAACGTAGGTAATATAGAAAAATTAGATCGGATAAGATTTAGTAGCTGAGCGTAGCGTATGTAGTACCTCGCCATGGATATCACATTTCCCAGCGTATAGAAAACCGCAAAGACGACAATGCCTCTATGCAAAAACAGCGCCAGCGCGCCCAGAAACGACATCAAAAGGCCCACAACGAAGCAAATGCAAAAACCTTTGATGCGTGTCGACCAACTCAGCGTGGACATATCATTGATCTGTAGGGTCAAGAATTAAAACAATTTCAATTTAAATAAGTGATAATAGAATTGTACGAAAACAATGTAATTCGTGATGAATTTCTGTGTCGACATGAAGGACGCTCATAGTACCTTATGTTGACACTGATATGGTTTCTGAGGTTATTGTACCGACATACAGGGGACATATGTACATACATACTTTCTAACGATACATTTCATATATGAATAGTTGTAGCTACATACATCATTCATATAGCCCAAAAGTGTTAATAAGTACATCAATTACAACAACAAATCCATTACTACATACGCCCCCACATTTAATGGTTATCTGCTACAATAGTAAACTGTATGCAATTCTATTCGCAGCCACTTGTTGAGTCAGCAACAGTTTAGTCGCTGTCACAGCTGCGCTTCTAGTTTTTTATGCTGCTAGCATTTGTCGCATATGTCATTGCAGTTATTAGTATCTTTAAGTAAATTTCAGCACATTGTGACGGCACCACAGAACAAAAGATTGCCAATTCTTTGAAACCGAAGGAGAATGCCCTCCATTTTCGACTCAGCTGGCGCATACCTGCGTGATAATGCTGCTCTCCTCCTCTGGCGTCGAGTCGTTGCCATTCAAAACACGTCGCAGCTTATCCATAACGTGAGTTCTTTTATTTGCCTAATTTATTTTGGCGGAAAATATTAAAACAATCCGTCGGGAACGTACAACGCGCAGAAAACTTGAAAATCCCGACAAGTTACAACAAAACACAGAAATGATGCAAACCAAAGTATGAACTGTCAAAACGGAGTTCCCAGCCAGGGCGGCTGTGCTGAAGAAAATAGCAGGGTTGCAATTTAAACAAACTTCATACAGATAACTCATTTCCATCTGTTTTTGTTTGTCTTATTTCTTTGTAACTGTCATGTGCTGCTAGAAACCATTGGACCACTACTAAAAGTTGGGTATACATCTGACTTTTCAAATCTGTTTTACTTTTCAATACTACGAATGTTTTTGTAATCAAATTCAATAAATATTTGTATTGACAATAATAGTAAAGAAATGTTTTTCGAAAGCTCCTGGCAGTGCTGTGGTCGACCATGCCAGAAACAGCTGTTCGCCTTTTTGTTTTGTTTCTTAAATCAACAAAAAAAAAGACTAGGAAAATGTTGGTAATACGAAATTTGCGAATTTTAACGAAAATAACACAAAATTATGTTACAACCACAAACTACGCTCACAGCAGGCGAGAATTACGTCGTTTGCCAAAGCCGCACACAGAATTCCAAGCATTGAGTCTTCCATCCAACGAGCAGCAGCAACCGCATGTTTCGGTGCCATCACCGTCTGACGCCCGGCAATCAACAGCAACCAGTATTGAACAGACACAAACCGAAGGCGATCACCTGCCCAGCGTCGGCACACCGCAGCGCGAATATGTGCCCACCTTCAATCTGGCCGCCTATGTGGACAAGTCGCCCACACTGCAACAGCTCGTGCAGCTGGGCGTCAATCTGCACAGCATAGAACGGCGCAAGGGACTAGCCGAGTTTGTGCTGCGTCTCCAATTCGATGAGAATGTCAAGCCGTACTTGCTATTTCTGCAGGATCAGGGCGTGCCGGCGGAGGCTTATGGCGAGCTAATCACCAAGAACCCGCTGCTCTTCAAGGTTGACATGGATGATCTGCAGACGCGTGTCAACTACTTGGAGGCGAAGAAATTCACCCCCAAGCAGCGACAACGCATCCTTACACTGAACCCTTATTGGCTGATGTTCTCTACGCGTCGCATCGACCGCCGTTTGGGTCATTTCCAGAAAGAGTTCCGTCTGAACGGCGACGATGTTCGATTCTTGGCAGCCAAGCAGCCGCGTTTGATTACTTACAACATGGAACACATACGCAAGGCGACGTTCTGCATACGCGAGGAAATGGGCTTCGATGAGGACGAGATCAAGTGTCTGCTGTTGAGCAAGCCACGACTGTGGATGATGGGTGGGTGGGCAGAATGCGTATGATTACAATTTAAGGATCGACTGAGATTAAGCGATTTGTACTTTTCAGCGTCCGATGAATTGGTCGAGCGGTTTGCCTATGCACACACGCAGATGAAGCTGACGCATGACATGCTCATACAGTTCCCGGAGGTGTTGACATCGCGCGAGTTTCGTCTCCGCCAGAGGCACGAGTTTCTGAAAATGCTTGGGCGCGCTCAGTACAATCCCGACAAGGATTTGTATATATCACCCAGAATGGTGGTGGCAGGCACCGACTATCAGTTTGTAAAACATGTGGCGAAGAGCGACATGCGGACGTACGAAATGTTCCTCAAGACACGGTAGTGCAAATAGTGTAAAATTTGTAGTTGCATCGGTTAAAGTGCTTTAATAAAGTTGAGTAGACATTTAAATGGTTATTTAAAGTCATACGAATTTTAAGCTTCTTTCTTAACAAAAAATTTTATTTCACGTGTATTCCGTTTATTTTATTTGTTATTATTCTATGACTCCTTCCTCTTGATATTTATTGTAATGAATAAACATTATTTGATTAATAATACGTTTTTCGTTGCCCCACTCACAACCCAATGCACAAAAAATAACAAATATTTTTCACTTCGTTTTCTCTTTTTTAAACATTTTTTTATTGCATTTTCAACTTTTCTTCCAGTTTTCGTTTAGTTTATCAAAAAGATCTATAATTATGCATACAATATATATAGTTATATTTATATGTAGGTATATATAGTTTATAAATTTACGATATTTCATTTAGTTTTATTTATATTCAAATTTTGTATTAAAGTAAAATTAAACATTTTTTATTTGCAATATAAAAACAAAGTCGAAAGTGGCATGTTGGGCCGCGTTCTTTGCTCCGTTTTGCACTACAAACTAGGACAATTAAAAAAAAAACGGGGACCGTGTTTCTACAGAGCGAGTTGGGAAGCCAAAACGCATTCAAATTAAAAACGATTACGGAAACCAATAGGATAAATATTAGGCAGCGCTCAACGAGCGAATTCGGGCGTATTTCAGTTGCTGCGAAATTTTCGCCTCAGAATTCGAAAATGAAAACGAACAAGTGAAGGGACTAAATTCTGCCGCTTCCTTTCATCCTCCGCTGCAGTTGTTACTTTTCTACTAAAGTACGTACACTAAAGTGCTACATATGTTTCTTTAATATATATTAAGATATTCTTTTTTAGTATTAAAAGTATTTCATAATTTTAAGAAAACGTACAAAAAGATTTGCTGCGTATGCGAAAAGAGACGAATTCAAAAAGTTAGCGCAGATAAAGTTGGAGGTATAGAAGGGGTTGAAAACCTGAGCCCACGTCTAATTGCAATTGTAATTGGTGACCGATACTTTCTACTCTCGAATACATAAAATTCAAAGTTATTTTCATTTAAAGTTAATGCAATGTTGCGGTTTCTTCCTTCACATTTGATTATCATTGTTATCGGCGTCGTTTACATCGTCACATACAATAAATACGTCGTCTGTATATTTATACGTAAAAAATGAAATATTCAATCTTTCAGTCCTTCGACGGTTGCTGCTGGGTTTTTGACCCAGCGTCACACTTGCCAGCAACGATCATGTGTGTGTATTTTGTATGCAAATATTTCAGTTTTATGTAAGGTAAAAAATCAATGTATATTCAATGTGTGTGTGTTTGTGTGCTCCTCTTGCTGCTACTGCCACCGGAGCTTCTGCTCTCTATTCCTGCTTGTTCCTTACTAAAAATAATAAAACCGCGCTTTCTTCATTTTAATTCAAATTAATAAAAGAAAGATAGTAAAAATCACGCCTAATATTTTGTTCAGTCAATAACGACCCGGGTCAAGAGTATGCCACGTTTGCTGAGCCACAAGCTGCAAAGAAACAAACATATCAAATCGAATATCATTCGCAGACATTACTTGGCTATTTTGTTAGGTAGGAGAATAACAAAAAACAATACTAATTTCAATACACACCCTAAGCCGGCGCCCAGCAGCAACGACAACACATTCGACAAGATGAGCGAATAGAGAATTTCTCTGGAGAAAAGCGAGTTCTTTCCCAGACGCGTTAGGCGTATGGAGTAGCCAGCGCCCTTCTTCTTCTGAGGATGTTCGAATTTCCAATCTCTGTATAAATTACAAACCAATCGATTAAATCAAAGTGATAAAATGTGTACGAAAGTCTTATTTTTCGACATACTTTGGTGGTTGTTGATCAGGTCGACTGTTCCATTCGTCCAGCCAATCGGTGTCTTTGTGACTATCGGCTTCCTGAAAGCATTGGAGCAAGGAGAAAAAAACTAGTGTTAGTGGGCTGTCGCTGCATCGAATCGCTACCTTTGCGCACTAACCTTATTCCAGTAGTTGATGTAAACGTGTTTCAGGTCCTCGTCTGGAGTGAGTTCGGTATTTGGACTGTTTGGTGGTGACTTTGGGCTGCCAATGGGAATTGTGTACATAGTTTTGTGCGACAATCAATACTAGTCGTCGAAGCAATTACCTGTCGCGCGGTGTGTCGCGCCTGGAGCTGGCCAACGAGACTACCCGACTCGAGTGATTCGATTCGCGTTGCGCCTCGCGCAGCAAACGCAAATACTCTTCGCCGTTTGCGAAGGGCAATGGGGTGATTCTGTCGGGACTCTTGACGCCAGCCATGGTCGCAGCGCTACTCAGCTCAATCCAAGACTCTGCAATTGCAAGCGAACACAAAACAAGTTATTGATCGCAGCAATTTACAGCTAAATTATGTTTACTTCTACGAGGAAAACTGGAATTTACAACTCCAACGGACAAGGCAACGCAGGCGACTGCACTGACTTCAGATTTCTAGTACATCCGCGACTCAAGTGGCTTTAGAGTTTCGTAAACAAACAAAGCAAAAGGCGATGAGTAATGTTTACGCAAGTACACAGCCAAACGAACGAGCACAAAGCGACTCACACAAAGAAGGCAGACATGGAAATGCACTCAATGTAAATTTCACAAAAGACGCAAAACACAACTCACTCGGACGAGGCGTAATAACAAATAGCAAAACAAAAACAATAATATAATAACAACAACAACAGCACATATTACCTTCAGCAAGTACATTTGTGCTCCCACTCTATGCGGAGACAACAAACTGCAGCACACATATCTATATACATATAAAAAAATGAATCGTGGTCCGTTCGGCTGCTTAAAACTTGAAAACGACTGGACCAACTTGGATACTTCCTTCGGCGGGTTTGTTTGAAATTGTTACGTGAAGGTTTAGGAAAAAAGAAAAGTCGGGAAAACGGGGCGTGGCACCACAAGAATACATTTTTAGACAATAACTTTGGAACCATAAGTCACACATCGATGAAACTTAGTACGAATTTACCATTTAGTCATATCTTTCAACAGAGGGAATGGGGCGGGTATTTAACAAGGGGGCGTGGCACCACCCATAAAACTCAAATCTTTTATGTGGAATAGCTTCGGAATTGTGAGCTGCACAGCATTGAAATTTAATATGACATCGTCCCAAAGAAGTGTCATTCTACTGTCAAAATTGTATGGGCGTTGGATAAGAGCGTGGCACATTTTTATGACCCAATATATCAGCAGAACTGTTAGTCGTACAGCTATGAAACTTAGTACGAATTTACCATTTAGTCATATCTTTCCACAGAGGGAATGGGGCGGGTATTTCACAAGAGGGCGTGGCTCCGCCCATACAACTCAAATCTTTTATATGGAATAACTTCGGAATTGTAAGCCGCACAGCATTGAAATTTGGTGTACCGTTGTTTTATAGATGTGTCATTCTACTGATGAGATTTGATCGGTGTTGGTCAAGGGGCGTGGCACATTTTTTATGATCCAACAGTTATGCAGTACACACACACACATCAGTGAAACTTGGTACGAACTTTCCACTTAGTAGCACAATTCGACTAGAAGAAAGTTGTGAGCATTGCACAAGGGGGCGTGGTACCGCCTCCATTTTTATATACATAGATTGTTGTCCTGACTGCCTGACTGACTGATTGATTGATTGATTCATCATCGTTCAGCCCAAACCGCTGAAGCTACAAACATGAAATTTGAACTGTAGGTACATCTTGAAAAATGAACCTCCGCCAAGACGGGATTTTTTGATATTCGGGGTGTAAAGGGGTAAAACATGTGTTAAGGTGTTGTATGAAGAAAAGTGATTTAAGAGACATATTGATTTCGATCTTCCCGAAAATACTCTAAATCAAAAATAATTCTACACGTATTTTATAATTTTTCGAAAATCAAAATTTATCTGGACCAACAATGGGTTAAGATTTGTTTAAGGGTAGACTCGAAAAATACATGAACCGATAGGCCTACTGACTTCAAAAATTGTAAAAATACTTGAAATAAAAAAAAATTGGACAAGCGTTTCTCATTATTTTCAAAATCGAAATCTAACTGGATCAATGAAGGGGTAAAAGTATGTATGGAGAAGGACATTTTTTTGAGCCTTTTGACTTCAAACTTGGTGAAAGTACTTCAAATGTAAAATAACTCGATACGAGTTTTTCATTGTTCCGAATATTAAAGTCGGACGGGGTCAACGTCGGGTTAAAAGTTTGTATGGCGAAACTGTAAAAAAACATGAATTAATGGGCCACTGACTTCAAACTTTGTAAAAGTACTCTTAGTGAGAAATAATTTGAAACGTCTTTTTCACTTTTTTAAAAATCACGGGGTCAACAATGGGTTAACGGTTTGTATGGAGAAACACGATTTATTGGTCCTTTTGACTTCAAACTTAGACAAAAAGCACTTCTATCGGGAAATAATTAAAATGTACTTTTCATTTTTTGGAAAATCGAAATCTACCCTGATAAACTAAGGGTTAAGAATTTGTTTAGGGTAAATGTGAAAACTCATGATTTAAAGGGCTTTTGAATTCAAAATTTTTGGAAATACTTGACATCAAAGATAATAGACATATGTTTTTTTTAAATCAAAATCTAACGGGGTCAACAATGGGTTCAGAATTTGTATCGGGTGAAACAAGAGAGCTTGCGTGCGAAGCCGCGGGGCCCAGCTAGTAATAAAATAAAGTCAAAGATAATTAAAACCAGAGGTGCGCAGCCATCGTGTAGACTCCACGCGAATGGAAGCAAATTTGAAAACAATGGCAAAAATGAATGCTCAATTATGAAAATATAAATGCGAAAACCCAACCACACTGGTTTGCTGGTCAACCGACGCTGGCGGTCAAGCACCTTCGGCACCGCCGCAGGGGTGACCATGCAGCGGCCGCTGATAAGGCGCCGGCCAGCACCAGCCCTCAATGTCACCGATATGGCATAGCAGCCCGTGGACAGAAGCGAGCAACGTTGAATTGCGTGTAGGGGGCCGCAGCGCTACGCGGCCATGCCCGAATACGAGCAACGCCGCGCTGCGCTCTCCATTTATTTGTGATTCTAATTCAATTGCTGCTGTTGTCAGACTGAAAAGTATATGCGAAAATTTGCCGGTTTCTTTGTTGGCACAATTTGCGTCGCCGCTGGACATTCGCGCTGTCAAAGTTCACTTTAGTTCACATGACACGCTGACGCGCAGTGCGCCTTATTTATGATTAGCACCTTGCGGCCGCGGCCATTTGTGGAGCTGGTAATTGTGGAATTTTTTGTTATTGTAGATAAAAAGCGGGTTTAATGAACGGAAAGCGGTTTTGTTGTTCTGTTGAAATAAATTGACAGTAGTGCAGAGTGAAGCGACAACGACCTTAACTATTTCTACTTCCAGCATTAGTAACTAATGCTCAACTGTTGAGCTAGTGACATACGAGTATAGTGGAATTTATCAGGCGACAGTCACCACTGCGTCGAATATAAGTTCGGCATAAATATTTCGTTTTACTGCCGAGTGCTGTCATACCACAACACAAGTGAATTGCCAGCGTACGAGTACAACAGCAGCATCGGGCACATAATAACCTGAGCCGGCGACTGACTAGTTCCGCTTCAAGTGCCGGCATAGCGATATGAGCTGTGCTATTCATTTCAAATGCTTCGCTTTTGTGTTATTCTAGCTGGAATGTGGGGAAAATAGAGCAAATAAGGTGGTTGATGCATGAATGAATAAAATGATGATGTAAGAAAACAATCACAGAAAGTGCAAGTAATCAACTTTTGCAAATTTAAAACTAGCAAATTAAGGAAGCCATACAAGCAGCGCATGAACATGAAATCAAGAGCAACAATGACAAAAGATTGATTGCAGGCTCCGCGGCCGTAGCTGCGTCTTTTTGGGCTTTTTGTTGCAGTGGATGTGCAGCAGCGCGCGACAACTCTTGCTCAACCAGTGACAACAAAAATCACCACACAATTTTTTTTTTTATTCTATCCTACCCACGTACGTGGCGTCTGAAATGCAAAGTTGCTGACTATTTTTGCGCTCGGAATTTGCATTTAACAAAAAGTGTTGCATTTTCTGTTGGGGAGCGCGTAGAGTGCGTCGTTGTAGAGCTCAATGCCACGACGGGCAGCCAGTAAAACATCCGAGCAACATCACCGTTGTCGCTTTGTAAATGGGTGAATTGTTTAAACGTTCTGGTTGCGTGTTGCAGACAAAGGATTCAGTTGCGTATTGCACCAGCAAAAAGAAACGCAAACTGCTATTTAAGAGGATTTTTACAGCAGATAAAACGTCGCCAATGATGGAACAGCTTTTGTTCGTTCAATGTTGCAAAGCGCTTTGGACAGAGAAGGGGTTAGGGGCCGGTATGAATCGTGGTTAGGCAATAAATGACAAAAAGTGTATTCATTTCTTGAAAGACACCAGCAGCTTTAAATTTAACTTGCTGTAGCAAGGCTCAGTGCACTTTGCTCCAAATTCTTCATAGCAAGTGGCCTCAACGCACATTCCAAGCGCAAGTAATTGCCCAAAATTACTTCCATTCACAGGGAACAGCATTTGTACGAAACATCAAACGGACACACATCTAAACACTGGCAGCCTATATACAGCGCCCGCATATAGCTGCACCGGTTTATAATTAGATTTATGCAATGCCAGCTTACAGTAGCAGCGGATGCCAACCAGCATCTCGGCAGCGGCCCGCAAGTGGGAGAGTTGGGCGCGCGCTCGGTGACCATATGTAGGAATGTTGTCTTTGAAATCACTGCGGCTGTGGCAAGTCTGCGCCTTGAATGAAAAGTACAGTGCAGCCAAACCGGCACTGCTTTCCAGCACGAACTGTGCTCAACTCCTCGACTGATTTCATTTGTTCGGTTTGTTACAAGTTTAAATCGAGATGGCCAGAATCGCCTACTGGGTCGCCTTCTGTAGACTGAATTAAATAAATAAAAAACTAGAGTCCATATCATAAAAGGCAACAAACAGCAACAACAAGCCCGTCGCTCACAGGCAGCTGCAACCAGTCAAGTCTGGCACACAACCAAAGGCAAAAATGGGATAAAGTCATACAAATCGACGGTATATGTTCTTGTTTGCAATAAAAAACTACAAAAATACAATTACAAAAAAATACAATTGTTCGAAGAGCATCTCCCCAATAAAACAGTTGGAGATAAATTCAAATCGCACATGACGGCAGCCGATCACTCATTTCAAACGG